>JAHXMQ010003319.1:49114864-49209752 GCA_020466415.1 Ammodramus savannarum pratensis
AAGGAAAAAAAACCAAACAAAACAAAACAGCAGAAGGAATGAATAAATAAGACAGGTGAGGGTGAGGTAATTTTCCTTTTGGCCATCCCTGGCTGTGTGCTAACCAAGGAAAGGAAGGGAATCAGCACGGATGGTCCGAGAAGGGGTCAAGATGTGTGATGTCCTTTAAACACTGGGACAGCAGCCCTGAAAACAAGAGTTTCTTGCTGTGTATTAGGGAAATATTCAGAGCTATTTCTGTGAGGCACAAGAGTGCATTCATTTCATTTTTGTAGGTGCTACCTCCAGACAAACTAGTGGAAGTGGGACACAATGGACAAGGAGCGAGTCCTGCACTGCCGTGTCCCCATTCTGAACAAGTGCTGTCAGTTCTGCCCCAGTGTTGCAATAGGACACAAAATGAACAACACACTTGCTGAAACCTCCAAGGTAAAAAGAAGAAAGTTTATTTTTTGATTTTGATATATTTGGAATTTTAAAAATGACTCTGGATTGGAGGATGAAATTGCCACTTCTCCAATGACACTGGTCAAACCAACAGTTTATCACATTTCTCCTCCTCCAGAAAGGAATGCAAAAACAATCATTATTTACATAAAAGTGTGTGAGAAACTCCATTACAAAAATGCAAACATCAGAAGGCTTAGAAGAACAGGGTGACACCCCAGAGACTCATAAAACCCCCACTGTGCACGCCTGTTTGGGGTATCAAGCTACAGAAGCTATTATGAAAAGATAATACAGAAAACAGGAGAAAGGGAAAAAGGACAGACAGCATAACTAAGGCTTGTGATCCATTCTCCAAATAGCAAAGCTCTAAAAGATTTTTGATTTTAAGATAATGTCTATACTTTAAAACTACAAAACAATTGTATTTACTGCACTTCTGAAAAACAGCATCTGTTTTTAAATGATGAATGGTGTGAATCAAGTCAAAGTGTCAAGCAACTATTTCCATAGTAGCAGTAAATTTAACTGGTGAACAGTTAAAATGCAGAAGATGTAATAGATTAAACCCCTCTGATTTAGATTTCAAATGTGAGTATACCCTAGCAGCACAGCTAGATAAACAGCATTTAACATCACCCCAAAAACATTAGCAGAGTTTTGTTTCCTGCTTCCAAAACAAGTGACAACTTAAATGCTGGGATAACACAAAACTTCAGCAGATGAGCCTCTCTCCAGGCAAGGCTGATCACAGATAACTGCTACAAACTGCTTCAGAAACAAGCTTTATCTTTAACTTCAGCCTTTAGTCACTCAGATGAATTTTTTAAAGCAGAAATCAAGAGGAAAGAGATCAGAGATAGGAGAGGAACAAGAGCAATTGAGAAGCATGATGTCTCACAGTTTGTCTCACAGTTTGTGCAGCAACAAAATGCCAGGCAAAAAAACCTCTATCATCTCTGCATCAACCAGGTGTGCCTCTTCTAAAAATTTATTTCTAGTACTGTGTTAGGGAATGAAAGGTTCTTAGCAATCCTGACAATTTCTTTTGAGTATTAATAGGTAAATAGGACTCTAAAACTGAGAAAAAACACTGAGTTAAAAAAAATTTCCTTTCAGCCCTTCAGGCTACAAAACAGCAAGTCTTAAATATTTAAAATACTGACTTTAGTCTGCTGGCACCTGCTACTATTTTTGAAGGGTTTTCACATAGTGCACATGCGAACATTTATTTCAGTCCTATAGTGAGTCACACTCTGAAACTGGCACAGATTATATTCAAAACCAAAAGCAATTCCATAAACTACACACTAATAAGGCAGATGCAAAGGTTGTCTGGACTGCAGCACAATGCACAATTTAGCAGCAGAATAAAGCTTAAAGCTAGACAAGCAAATTGACATCAGCGCCCTTGCTAATCATAGTACAAAAGCGCCTCTATACTTTGTCCAAGTGCAAAACGAGCTCACATAAATCACCCTTTGTTATTTGAAAATATCTGGGATTCTTAAAGCTTGATCTATTTTTAACATTTCAGTATTTGTTGCTGCAAAGAAAGCTGTGCATTGCCCCACTGCAGCACAGAATATTGTGCTATTTGTGTTATATGTGGAAGGAAGAGCTTTTACAGCTTTCCAAAGAGCAATCTCCAAAAGTGAGAGTGCTCATGTGCAAATATGTACGTATGCAAGTTTTATCTTTTTTTTTTTACACATTTAGGCATTTTTGCTTGAAAATTTTGAGTTTTCTTTTACAGAAGTGCATGCTATAAACTATTTCTCATAATCACTCAAAAAGATGCAACCAATTTACAGCACAGGAAAATTAAAGGTACTAATTATTTATCTGTCATATAACTTATGTTATTACAAGCCATACATTATCAAACACTGGTTTTCTGTGCCAGAAGTCAACTGCTTTGAGAAGTCGAAAAAACACCTAGAATATGATTTAAGTATTTTGTAGTTATTTAATTCTGGAAAGAAATTTGAGCAAATATTTTTTAAATGAAAGATTCACTCAAATATATAAAATATCTTATTAATACAAATACGGTTTAGTACTATACTTTATAAACATAATAGGACTTAGTCACTAAACGCTGCTTGCAAAGCAAATATCTAATTCAGAAGAAAAATGGCTCCTGTTTTAAGTGTTGTAAGGCAAAAAGTTATCAAGTTGACCAAAAGCCCGCGTAGGCTTTGTAAATTATTACAAAACAGAGTTTAACAAGGTTTGCTGCTTTTCCCTCAGTCTGAGAAAGGCCTTGTGTGCCTCTCAGCTTGTTTTCTCTCCTGGGCTGCAGAGCACATCAGCTGGCCCAACACAGGACAGCACCAGACACTGTCCTGCCTCTGTCATAAGACCATCACAGAGGCAGTGAACAGCTTTGATGGTTTCTGTAGCTGAGAGAGGCTGAAATGTGACAGGCTGCTCACCCACAGATCAGCAAGTGATCACGGGAACAGTGGAATTCTGCATTTTTTACACAGCATTTTGAGTTCATTTTTTTTTACTAAGGTATATGCAAACTGCTGATTTCAATGTGAATGCAGGAGCTAAGAAATTGATAGAAAGCAGCATGCAGCAGTGTTAGGGTTTAGTTGGTTTTTGGCTTTTTTTTAACTATTCCATACTACTGTATACAGTACACAGAATTTACAATATATTCTACTTACAGGAGGTGTACCTGTTGAAGAAGTTGTAGCTATACTTCCCTTAATCTTTACATTTATGGATTATTTTCCCCTCCTCTCTCCTCATACACACTCAAGATGTACTTCATTCAGTAGTTCAAAGATGTAGGAAATAGGAATGCATGCGTAAATGGAAAGGGAAAGGAAGGAGGAAGGGGCAGGAAGGAGCAGATAATTTGGATTTTTTAAAGGACTTAGCCTTCCATTTAGATCCCCTTAAGCGGTTTCTCAAGAGGCCAAAATGATTACATGACATGTTAAAATAAAAGTTTAGAGATGTTTAATCAAAGACACAAAGCTTTTTGTGGTCCATTTTTTACAGATTTAGCTCTCACATGGCCAAGTAACGTTTACTGATAAACTGATCAATTATCCTGCTGTAGTTTCCTACTGTTATTACCCACCATTCTAAGGCTGCTTAAAACTGATTTTCCTCTTCTAGCACATTTGCTGCCATTTTTCTTCTGTGTAGCATCCAGTCAAAAAAAACCTATCAAAACTTCTGAGAACTGGCTAAGTCAAAGACAGCTCCTCACACTCCACCCCAGTAACACTGCTAATCAATATTTCCCTATATATGACCAGGAAACCCAAGAATAAAATTACAAATCTCAGGTCTTCCTTCTCATCTCTCAAGTGTGTGGATGTTTGTGCTTAGGTTTTCATCTCTGTACTCACAGAGTACTTCAAAAGGGCACTATCTGGCATCCTTCTTTCTCAGACACATCAACTAAGACCTGGCAGAAAGAAATTACTTGCCCAGGGGCACAAGGAAGGCTTCAAAAAATACCTGGTGTTTCATCAATGCACAGCAAGACATTTCCTTACTCCCAAAGAACTTATGAAGTAAAAAGAAGGCAGCAGGCAGAACATGAACCAGAGAGATGCAGAAATAGCAGAAGACACAGCCTGAGGTGACTTTCTAATGGTCTTATGGACATTTTAGTCCTGTAGCTACTATTGAGCACTTTTCAATTGTCTGCTGGGATCAAGATTTAATTTTCTTTTGCTTTTTGCTCCCATCTATTTAATCCATTCCTCTCTTTCTACTCACTTCCCAGTGCAAAGGTTAAATAACAGTGAAATTGGTACATGTCTCTGACAAACAACCAGAAAAGACCAACTAAACCAAGAAAAAAAAAAAAAAAAAAAAAAAAAACCACAACCCAAACCATATTTAGTGTCTTAATTCTATACAGCAGAATCAACAATTCCATGATTTGACAATAGTCCAAATATTCTACTCTAAGTAGTACTAGATATTAAGAAGTGTAAACAGATTGCTGGGAAACAAACAAATGGGATACGAGGAAAATACTGAATATGTTATGACTTTCTTTAAATACTTAAGACTTGTTTTCCAGGAAGCACCATCTCTTCTCACTGAGCAAAATAAGGAAAAAACAGTCTCAGTGGAAGTTTCCACTCTCCTGGCCATCATCCTGATCATCTGTTCCGAATACACACAAGGCCAAAATTTCCTGTTTTCAAGCTATTGTCACCGTTTTCTAGTCTTGTGCTGTCAATTCCAACTTTAGCTTGTTAAATAAACAAAACACTGTTCTGCACAGCAGAATAATACTTCCACACACATTTACTGTGAGCTGTTTCATAACCCATGTTTCAGCATGTGGATTAGTCTCCCAGCACTAATAAAGCTCCATAAAAGGTACAAAATAAAATGCAGACAGTGTAGCACAAACTGCTGCTTTATTTTGTGAATCTGAAACCAACTGAATATCTTCATTTTCCTCTTGATTTTGCATAGGAATTCTTATTTTTTTCTTGCCTTTTACATTTTTTTTTTACATACTTCTCCCTATTCCCAACGTGCAATAGTGCAGCCAGGTCTGTATCATCTAATTCACATTAAACTGATCTTTATTACAACTGGTTTCAGTAAATACTTTTCTGCAACATGCCAGAAATTTTCTAATGGCAAGCACCAACTTACTCCTGCACACCTGGGAATTATCACCAACTGATAAGTGAGGTCTGTGTTCTTACTTGACTCTCTCCCTCTTGCAAGTCTCCCCCTATTGCTTTTTGCTTTACCACTGATACCAGATTTGGACAATTTTTCCTTCTCTCCAGCACCTCTCATCTTTCTTTTGAAGGCTTCCTGAACAAATAAGCAAGGGCAGGACATTGCCTTGCTCCAGATTCCTCCCAAAGATCAGCCTCTTGGTCAGTGCTTGTGATCACCCAACCAAATTACAATCTGGCTTTGCATCACGTGGATTTATTTAAGAAATGATGGCTTTGTGTATTCACCGGACAAAGGTTTTTTTGTTGATTTTTTTTTTTTAAAGTTGCTTCAGTCTTTTTATCAGCTTTTAATTAGAATTCACCTCTCCCCGCAGCTCTTAATTTATGAAAGCAAATAATGTGGGGTTTGCTGTGCCCTGTTCTTAGAAGTCTCTGCACATTGCTTATCACAAGGATTGCCACCATGCTCACAGGACCCCCTTAACAAGACAAGGCAGAGAAAACACCAGCCATGCCATCTGACTGGGATTCCAACTGAGCTCATGGGTGTAGATTGCATGAATGAAGACCCAGAAAACAAAATTAGCATTTATCAAGACGTGAAAAATTCAAAGCTGAGAAGTCAAGCCTACACTCCACTGATACCAACAGCTGCGTGCCTTCTCACGGCTGGGGATCAACTATCTCACCATGTGCTTTTATCCATCCATCCCTCATTTCCTAGGAGCACACGAGTTTGGAAGCACTGTTTGTAACATGTTAAGGAAAAATTTCCATTCCTCCAGATCACAAGCCCAGTGCTTCCTGTAATACTTTGTACAAACTGAGTTTTATCTTTTTTCCTTCTTACTCTCCTGTGTAGATATCTATCTTCATCATGTGTGAAAGACTTATACACAAGGAAAAGAAAGATGAGGCACTAGAATTTTGTACAAACATGCCATTTCTGACACGGTTTAGATCCTGGGACACTGCAGTTGCATTGACCATACAACACATGCTTGTGTCACTGCCTCATGTCTGCATCACTCAAGCATGCTCATTTGAAAAGAATACAAGAGTTTTCTGCAGATGGCAAGAGGCCAAGCATTCTGTATATCATTTCTTCAACAAAATATTCATAAACCTAAGTCCTGCACTTTGTACACTCTACAAAAGAAAGGGCATTTCAGCTACAGAAGCATCAGTTTCTCCAGCCTCAACAGGGAATGATGAATTAAGAGGGATTTAGCAATGAACTAAGGATGATGGTACAAAGATCTCCCATAATTTCTACAATTTGTCTCCCACGTAACTAATCTGGTTTAACCTACCAGCTGCATTAAAAAAGCTCCTAGCCATCCATTAACACACCGTCTCCAATGGAAATTCAGACTATGTTTTAAATAGAGCCTACAAATTAAACTCAGGACATGCTGACACTCCATCCTGATCCATTCCTCATGAAAACAAGGATGCACAGTCACCAACATCTTTGTGAATCTGTAGCCACTGCTGCAGCAACGAGGACTGACACTCACTCAAGCCCTTTCCTCAGACACACTGAGGGGAAAGCTGAAGGAAACCCATTGTTCTGCCAAAGCTTCACAGTGGTTTTTACATACTGGGAGGCATTGCAAGGAATTCCCTGTTCATATATAAGGAACATGCAATTTTTCCCGTCTATAAGAAATGGGAACAATTAGGAATGGTGATTTACATTTTAACACTAAAACTATAAACTTTCCCATTGCAAATCACCAGATCTGAAATGTACATATGCAGAGATGGCAGAGAGAGTTGCTAAGAAAAGTAAAAGCTAAGATAAAATAAAAATCAGTATTCTGTCTGATAAATACATTCTCACTTTACACAGCTAAAACTATTTACCAGTTAGGCTCCAGCAGTTTTTTTTCTGAGCAGAACTGACCTGAAGAACTCCAGAGAAAAATTAATTTCAAAGTAAACAAGCACAAAGTCCAAATTGTTTTCAAGACATTATGATATATAGATTCCTTTCACTATGCTCCTTAACCCTGAGTTCCTATTGTAGCAAAAATATTGTTTTTCCAACAATGCAAACAATACTTTTAGATACAAATAACTCACTGGCAGTAACAAAATGGTTAAGAAATTCGGGATCCAGCAACCTCACATACCAATAGCTAATTCAACTACATACCAGGATACTTGAATATTAAGATGCTTCAATATAATTACTTGGATTAGCTTACAAAATACTCCTCTAGCTCTCATAGCTCACATAAAATGTTTTCTACTGCTTCCTAGACCATAACAGCACCCTTGTGCCATACATTATCAGGATGAACAGCTTTGTAGAATGTAACGCCACAGCCAATTCACAGACGTGTGGACAGACAAGGAACCACAGACAGCTCTTCAGTAACAGCACAAATATTGAGATAAACTGTATTTTTAGAGGGCTGCATTAACACACCTAACACACACCCACAATGTACTGAAGCAATACACCAGAGCTGCTGTTTGTACTCCGTGGCACAACACTTTTCTCTTGTTTTTCTTTTTTAGAGCTAGTAGAGATGAGGCAATCAGGTAGAGAGGTTTAGGCTCTTGCTTCAGCAACAGCATTCACCAAGTTAACTTGTAAATCAAAACAAAAGCTCTTTTTGAACAAAAAAAATTTCGAGCACAAAGATAACATTCTTTAAGGAAGCCCCCTCACTCCAATTCATTCTCCCCATACCTAAGTTACAAAGCAGAAAATAAACAACATCAAGAACAAAGTTTTTGACTAGTTTACCTCTTTAACTCTGCAGAAAATGTAAGCAATGTCGTGGCCATTTCTGTAGTTTTGTCCACCCCAAAATAAGCAAAGCTTTCTTTTTCCTGCCAGCTTCCCACCTCACTCTACACCACCCTATCCTCATAACCTTTGACCAACAGGAAGCAGACACAATGGACTGAAAATAACAGCAATTGTAAGATTTCAAATGATTTAATACATGAGGGGTGGGCTTAAGATTTGAAAAACTTCTCTTGCCTTGGTTTTTCAACAGCTACTTAAAACACGTTACCTACATAGACTTAAAATGTTACTCAAAATCCTGGGTTGAACTGGGCTAAAAACTGTGCAACTTTTACTAGGGATTATTAAAAGCACAGAGGCACAAATGCTTGCATGTGTTGAGATGTTGTGTTTAAGCCATAGTCATTAGGCTGTTATATACAACAAAATTAGTTTACCAGCAGTGTAAGCAAGAGCAGTACAAGTTTCTTAGATCATTTTGTCTTTCTTTAAAAAACTTTTATTTATCTGAGCTTTTAGATCAGAAATAGGTATATGTCCCATAGAATCAGAAGACATTCTTGTAAGAAATGCAAGCGTCCATTTAAACACTGCAGTTAATCCATGGTGATGGAAAGTCACAGATCAGCTTGCTAAAGGACTTTTGCTAACTCTAAGTAGCAGAGATGCACTGTGCAGTGAAGAAGGAAAGATCTTTACTCCTCACATAAAAGCCCAGGCAATGATCCCATATATATCTTCATTGACAGTAAAAAATTAATGTACTTTAAACTGTACCAATAGCTTGACTGTACCAATAAACACTGCAGGGTTAGAGATTCCAAACTCCAAACAGGCAATTAAAGCATTTCTTTTCATTAGTTTTAATGCTTTTTGCTTTGCACTCCAAGTACCTGCTGATTATTATTTTGCAAAGCCACGATCACGTCCCAGGCTCCTCCTCTGCTGTTACCCCACAACACACAGAGGCCACGGTCAGAAATACAGAAGCACCAACCCAGAGAGGGAGTCATCTCTCGCACAGAAAGACAACGCTGTGTTTTCTGTACAAAGGAAGGGGCACGGGTGGGATAAAGAGCCAGTGCCATTTTACACAGACTCCTGCTCCTGAGCACAGGAACACCAAAGCCAAGGTTCTCTGACAATCCAGAGAGGTTGGTAACATCCTCTGCCTTGCAAGCACCAAGGAAAACCTCAAGCTATGAGTATTACATGGAATAGTTACAAGCATACTGAAATGCAAGGTCATCATAATTTTCCAACATTATCAATGCTCCAACATAACTCTGAGTATGTTTGCTACCCCATGCAAACACTTCATCAAGCACTCACTGCACCTCCATGGCACGTTAGGCACCGCTCCATTCCAGAGGCATTTTAATAATGGAATTACAACAGAAACATTCTTTTCTTGGCAGGGTGAGCCCAGGCACTGCATTTCTGCAGGGTAAGACTGGAGGTACCTTGTCAATGCAGCATTTCATTAAGGTCTGCTAGAGCTCAAAATAACTGCAAAGAAGCCCCTCACGGGCCTCGGTATCCAACAACAGCTCCCAAACACAAAACACTCAAACAGCACACAAGCAGCACAAGCCACCAGTGACATGTCAGAGGAGCAGCTTGAGGCACAAACAGTCCAACAAGGAAAGCAAATACGAGGTGCTCGGCCAGCCTGCAGTTTAAGAGTCCCCTGACACCACTCTGTCTGCTCATAGGATCCTCCTCTTCCCTTCCCCCGTTCCAAGACACAACCTGATGCCATCACACCAAGGAATAACAGAGAGAGGATATCCTGCCCAGATTTTCCATTATACAGATAAAATCGTCAATCCAGAGAAGCCTTTGCTTACACATGGGATAAAAAGAAGATGCTTCCAACTGATAAACCCTGAGAGGAAGCAAGGTTGACTCCATGACTATTTTTAAGTAGTTAGCATTCACAAAATGGCCTGAAATTAATGGCCAACCCCCACGGTTCATGAAACCTTCATTAAAAATAAAATTAAAATTAAAAAATAGGGAGTTAGCATGTTTGAGAGAGGAAAGGCAAAACCAAAGGAACTGGAAGGTGACAGATATAATTATGCCTCTTCCGAGACTCACCTTGAATTCAATGTGGATGCTAAGTTTAAGTAAGTGAAAAGATAGGAAGCTTTATGTAATTTTTTCTAAAAATGAAGCACTTCCTTCAACAACTGCTGGGAGAAATCTTTCTTCAACAGCTCTTGTCATTTTGACTAATACTCTTTTGCTGTAAATATCATATGACAAGAAGGAAGTAAAGAGAAAAATAAAAATATCTCTATGTAGCTGTATTATGAAAGGAGGAACTTGTTTCTCAGCCCTCATTCTCAAAGCCAGATCCCACAGCTGTGCTGCAGCTCCAGCTGAACAGCTCCTTGCATCTAACCACCTACCAGACAAAGGGCATTGAGCTTACCAAATGTCCAGTGTTTCACTTCTAGATCAGTTAAAAGCATCCCACATCTAAGGCCTCATCCAAGCATAAGTGAAGTCATGCTTTGTGCATCTGGACAGATGATGAATACAAACATCCTCAGTATAATCTAAGGATAAATAATTTAAGAGGCATCATTTCAACGTTAAATTCACTAAAAATGCATTCTTCTGCCAGGCATTTCTCTGGATAAAGCACAAGATGAGGCAAAAGGCCCTATAGGATCATTCCTGTAATCTAGGAAATGCCCACAAACTCAGGACATTTTAAATATCACCATTTCTCTCCACTTTTTACTGCTAAGAAGGATTTCTTCTTTTAAGCAGTTATCCTTGTGGAGTTTGTTGTTCTCGTTCTTTTTGATAACAGCATCCTTCTAATGAGTAACTAAGAGATTAATGGAAATCAAAAATTTCTGATCTCACCACAAAGTATTCTCTCCTCCTCTGTGCACTCAATAAAAAGTGAACAATTAGCCTGCTGTTTGCTAATTGAGATTGTTAATTTCTTCAATTGTATCAGGTCACATCATGGAATAGAGAAAAACATTAAAAAAACTTTAAAGAAATAAAATCTACCATTAAATTACCAACACTGCTCTGAGAATTTAAGCCCTATCAGATTATTATTTCTTTTCTGGTTTTGAGTAGATTCAAGTGTTACACTTTACCTTATCTGGTCTGCAAAGTACTTCACATTTTTACATTTTGCTCTTTGACATGAAAAGCAAGCACTGCATTATCCAACTTTTTTTTGTTGTTGTTGTTAGTTTAATAACTGGTTTCATTCGCTATAAAAAGTTTAATTTTTCATTTTTAACTTACAGGCAGGAAAGAAACTCTAAAATTGGATGCCTTGTTACTTTACTTGTTGTCTTTCTTGTACACCTAAATGGCATCTACTTTGTTTACTGACTGGAAGCTCTCACCACTGCCAGCACTTCAGGAACAATGTGACTGTGCAATGGGAAAAACATGTTTTTTTTACATTTTGTTTGTCATCTAACTGAATTATAAGGTACACATGTAGAAGTTTCAAAATATTTTTAATAGCGGATAACCTCAAACGGACAAAACAACTTAAGTAAGTCGGTACTTTATCTCAGCTCTTAACCCTTCTCATTTTTCTGGAGCCACTCATAGCAATGTAATAAGTAGCAATGATTTGCAACAGCACTGGTTGTTTTTCAACATCTGTATCATGACATTGAAAAAGTGTAGTCCATTTCTAACAATGACCATTTTTAGTCCTTAAAATGGAGCTTCGAGACAAGAGCAAAAGGCATGAAATCAGAAGCAAGATTTAATTTTGTACAGTATCTTGTACAAAATTTTCCATCTCTTAAACCTATATATAACAATATTATTATTATTATTATTATTCCAGTTAGACACACAACTGATTTGATGATATAAAGTTGAGCATGTTGTTTTGCCTCTGATGGAAGCCTCTTCCTCCCAGAAAGCCACAGAGCTGAAGCTGCTTATCCACAGCCAGAATCATGAGAGAAGAACTGAGACCAATGATAACAACGTCAAACCAGAATTTTGGAAGCCACTGATGCAGAGCGTCTGTATGTTCACTGCCACCAGAAAATAAGACATATTCCAGAAGATTGGTCAAGTCAACTCAGATTTTACTAAAGCAAAATTACACTACGACCTAGTAAAGATCAGAAGATTTTGAGGATGGGACAATGGGATGATAGAGCCAGAGTGTTGAGGTTCAAAAACAAACTTTAAAACATGAGGCCCCATGGCACATGAATAGTATAAATACTGCTAGAACTGCTCACATCAGGCCACTGACGGACACAGTCCAAACTGCTTCAATCCAGAGGAAAATTATTTTGGTGATGAAAGTAGCTGAATCAAACTAACAGTAAAAAATACTTATTTTAATGTCTTGGCACCTTAACCAAAATATGCTGATGAATCCATTTTGCTAGTCACTTCATGACTAATAAATAAGCATAACCAGTATTTATTGTATGTTCTCTACCTCTTACAACTCTGCTAAAACACTATAATAAAAGCATAGTTTGATGGTTCACAGTTTAATGGTTTGCTATACTATGAATTCCTGCCCACGGTGGCAGGCATAGATGATTTTCTGCAATACCATGTGCCTGATCTAGACATACACATTAACTTACATTTTTATTTCCAGACCAGGTAAAACAAATTGGTGTTATGATACTATTATTGACACAGGCTGCATGTATAAACAGGCTGGTCAGCTCAGCAAACACATGACAAAAGAAACAGCAAAGAGGCAGAGCAAGAGGTGCTGCTCAGGTTCACCTACCAGGCTGTTATGGGAGGTGGGAAGGAAGAAAAACAGCACAAAACAGTGGAGCAAATATGTTGTGAACACGCTATTTTAAGAAATGTGGAAAATTTCTTGGAAAAAAAAAAAAGAGACAGCTCAAGAGCTGGTAATGCTTAGCAAAATAACTCCTGAACATTTCATACAGATAATCAAATAGTTTAAATCACCTGGCTTAACCCAAGGCAAAAGAAACAAAGAAACAGTGGATATTGATTTCTAACAGTGAAAGGAAATCAGTGGGCAAAGCACAAACTACCATCATCCAAACCTATTTGTTTCCTTTAGGAACAAAGAATAAGGACACAACACACGTTCTGGATAACCCAGATCTTCCTCTGCATTTTATACAGAGAAGGGCTCAGTCTCACCTTCCTCCCTTCTGCAACAGCTCAGGCACTGGACTCCAGTTCTCCACTCTACCCAACATTTACCTAAGAAATGACATTAAAAACAGTTTTTTCCTCACTTCAGTCAGGAGAGGAGTTTGGAGTCAGACTTTTTTACAGTTGTTTACTCAGTTTACAGACACAGAGTTGAAACAAGTATATCTGAACCAAGAGAGACTATGGATTTTTCAGCCCTTTTACAACCAGCCTATATAAGCAGAAAAAGAGTTCTAAGTTTTAAATAAGAAAGACAGACTAACAAATACAATCATGGGTTAATCTCCCATGCTCTGAAAAGAGTAAGCTAGGTGCACTCATACCAATGAAGGAGGTTTTCTATTCTCATAATCAAAACTCTTGCCCTGTTTCATGGAAACACTTTATAATTCTATATTCTGTTCAGAAGAACAGGTCCTTCACTGGCAAAATACAGCAGCATAACATTTGCTCTTACAGTAAAAAGTACCTGCAAAGTAGTGACATTAACAGAGCAGCCCTAAACATTTCAGGAAGCACCATGACTTGACCAAGGTCTCCAAAAAGGAGATTTTGAAATAATTCATACTTGAGAGCAAGCTAAAGTTGAAATGGAAAATATTTGCCTAAATATACATACCAGATATTCTAAGAGTCAATTCACTTCAGTCTACAACACAGAAAGATAACTACAGTAAAATAACACTTTGTGAACAGGTCAAAAGTCTTCTTCAAAATGCAAAAATTAGACCACTTCTCAATTCATTTATTTTCTTAAATATTTGGTATTTGAGGAAATTTTATTTGATTTAGCATATAAATTATTGGCCTGTCTCTAATTTGCCATCACTAATAGCCAGTATAACTCTGGATTTTAAAATCAATCGTATGATGATGTCTCCTATCATCAAGCTATTCCATTTTTAGTACGCTGATAAAATTAAACCTAAAAACTTGATGTATAAGATTTGCTCTGCAGATCAAATCCACACAATACTGGTGTCTGTAACCTGCTATTAATTTGTACAAGTTTGTGGTTTTATTTTTTGTCAAATACACATGAAAGAATATTTTCTTCACAGTGTGTATATTGCCCCACTTCTTCACATACTGGAACAGTCTGTAGTGGTGGCTTCTTTTATTTTATTTTTTTTTCTGACACCAGATCCAAAATATTTACTAGACAAAGGTCACTTCCTTACAGAATTGCTAAATAAATAAACCACATCTGATGACAGAATTCAGAAGATAACACATTGCTGCAGTTCCCTTGCCAAAAAACAGAATCTGCGTGCTTTTGTCTCGCTAGATGTGCTCATTAGTGTCACACTGCACTTTCTGGAAGCAAAAGAAATGGACAAACTGCTCAGGACACACAATGGAAGTTACAAATCTTTCTTCTGTTTGTACCCAAGCTCCCAACAGATTAACTGGACTATTTTTTAACTGACTATACAGCAACAGTGGTCACTACCAGTCTTACAACAGTAGTCCTGACTCTCCAAAATCCTGTTCTAGTAACCCTTGCATTACAGATACTGTAACACTGGAGATCCAGAATTAGAGATTTTGTGGCTTGCTAACAAGAGCAAAGCTCAAGTATAGGACTAATCAAGCACACTACTTTCAATGTGAAATTCAGTGTTTTCAATGAGCTCCTTAAAACAAGTAGCATATAATGAATGAAAAAGTTAGGTGGGGTTTCCGCACACCACCAGCTCTGGTATGAACATGTGGTGCCCACCACACTACTTGTAAATAGGACAGGCAAGAGGATAGGGAGTGACACTAAACCTCACCACAAAGGCAAAGCCAACCTGCAGGAAAAACACAGACACTACAAAAACACAACAGTGATACACACACTGCAATATCCCATAGGAAGTTACACAAAGCATATCCTCCCAACATCAATAGCACAGAATTTCACAAAAAACAGCAAAGTATGATAAGGCTCACAATGATTTTAGGAGAAAATGACATCATCATGCAGAATCTTACTTTTAAACACAGAAAGATGGAAAACTCTTCATCAGCTTCCAGATGCTGCAACTATTATCCTAGAGAAAAACCCAGCAAGATCTCCATTTCAGCATCACTCCAAGGAGAGCACTTCACTTATTCAGCATCAGTTCCCAACAGCAATGCAACTGAAAGCTCTGCAATCTGGTAGACTCAACGAAGGTTTTAATCATCTAATGAGATTACCTCATCCATGTGTGGTTTCACATGCAGTCTCAATGGTAGCCCATTATGGCAGACCCCTGACACGCAGTATCAATCACACTAATCAGCTTACTCTGCTATCACTCCTGCAGAGACACTGCCATGCACAGAAACCAAAACTGGGCACCCTTTCCACCCCACAGCTTACAACTGTGCAGAGAAAACGCTGCCTAAAATTAATGTCACTTCTACCCAGCAGGTTATGAGCCTTGTTCCACTGTTAAATTTAACATACATATCCCTATGCATCCTATACAACAGCTCTCATGGAGAACATGAAATTTACATGTAAGAATTTACATGTTTACAGTTAATAGATATCACACTGGAAAAACCTTAAACCCTCACAGAACATCAGTAGCTGCCTTTTCTGAAGCACAAGCTTCTTCCCAAGGTACCACCAAGTGAGGCTCACAAAGCACAGCCCCCTGCCTATTCTACTGTTACCAATATAAAAATGCTACAGTAATTAATGCTCTTCATTCACCAAAGCCAGGAGCATCCAACCTCAAAGTAATATAAGGCATGTACAAACAAAATTTATTCTGTTTGACAGATGAGGGTAATGAGAAAGTCCAAATATTAAACACACACAACTGACACAACTGATGTGAAGCAGCTTTACACATTTACAACCCTGATTATCAGCCCATTTTGCTGGGCCAAGCACCCAAAACTGCTCTCAATGCAGGAATACTCACTTAAAATGGAGATGCAAAATGGGAAAACCAGCAATGGTCAGGGAAATATCCCAAATTGTTATCCCAAATTCACTGCCTAGTAAGCCACTGACTCAGTGGGCCCAGATCTCACTTGGGACTCTTGCTTTGCTGAGCAATATTTTTTTTAGACACTAAGATACCAAAAAGTGACTTTGTGTAATTTGATGTTCGAGACAAAACACATATCTTTAAAAATATCCAGATTTTCTGCCCTACTTTTCAACAAGCATATGCAATTCAAGCAGTTGTATTTTTAGGACATCTTTGGACATCCCAAATGAAGGCAGACAGCTCTAGTTCAAATAATTAAAGACTTACAAATAATTTGCTACCCAAATACATACTAGCCCTTCAGAATAGAATGTAAAATTGTAATATAATTTTAAAAATGCACAAAATAAAAACTCTAGATACAAATCAACAATGCTTCTTCCACTATTTCAACAAAATAACTGAGCTGATAAAAAGGAGACAAGACAGAGGAGAGGAGGGAAAATGCATGTGACTTGGCTACAGAGAGAAGGAAAAACAGCTCGCTAATAATGTTTCAATTCACCTAAAGTATCAAAGTATTAAAAAAGACTTGGTATTAAAAGATTCCCGATGTTATTATGTTAGTTTTCATAGGGATCCAGAATGTTAATTAAATGAAAAGTCAAAAAATGTGTGAGTTGCACTCTCAAAAAAACCCCCAAACAAAACAGCAAGAGATCAACTTTGTATGAAGTTTGTTTTATGATGCATCCCAAGTTTGCTTAATGCCTCTGTGTGATGCTCTATAAAATTGTCATTTAGATTAAAGTAACTATAAGCTCAGGTAGGAGAGTCACATAATGCCCAGAGGAGATGCATTAGGATGAGACAACTCCTTTCTAATATCATTTTTCTAATACAATTTCTAATAGCAGAGCAGAGAATTTACTGCCTTTCTGTCACTCATTGATCAGTGGGACCATTTTTCTCTCACAACCATTTTTGTAATTCACAAAAGAAAGGCACAATGTGGCCAGAAATAAGCACACTGTGCTGCAGCCTAGAGCCAGTCTGAGCATCACAGAGATACCCAGGCACCAGCTCATCATGGTGCAAGACCAGTGAATCACCAAGAGTTCTCAGAGGATTAAAAAGGAGGAAAAGAAGCTGCCCTGAAAAAAAAAAAAAAAATCAAACATAGCAAATCACTGTTCACCTTTCTGTTAATGTTTCTGGAGGAACTGGAATGGGGAGGAAGGATAGGAGAGAGCACAAGATAAGAATTTATGTATGCAGGTGACCTGTCATTCAGAACAGACTAAGACCAAACTAAGAAATTGCCTTCCTTTTGATAGAAACCAAGTGACAGATTCATGCAATTCCTACATTTGCTTATTCTTGTTGATCTCCAAGGTTCTAAAATACTTCTCCTAGTGCAAGATAAGCATCTTAAAATTGCATCAACATGCAAGCAAACAGTGAATAGAAAAGAGTGAAAGACAGGAAGAAACTGATTTTCAGTGCAGGATAAGTAGAAAACAGGGATTTGTTTTGGAATAGGAACAGCAATTATAAAAATAATTTTTAAAAAAATCCAATTCCTGCCACGTATCAAGAAATTATTATCTCAAACTTGGTATGCAAGACAAGTCATTTTGGGTTATAAAAACATGCTATTTCTGGCACATTTCTTGTTGGTCAGAACCTATAGATTGCTACACACTTCTAAGCAGGGCATTGCAATACGTGCAACTATTGAAAGAAGGCTTTAAGAAATATCTTCCCACCTGACAGTAATTTCTTTCTGACTTCATTATGATGAAGCAGAGTGTGAAGCTGCACTGGAACTTACGCCCACAGAGAACTTTAAAGATGAGAAAATGCTTCTGGAGGTGGACATTTGACCACATTACATACAGGATCGGGGTTGTTTGGGTGTTTCTGTAATTCTAAGTATTTAAGAGTCTGTCCTGGGAAAGTGCAGGTGCTCCTCAGGCCAGCATGCTTTCAATAGTCAAAATTAAAGCTGGCCTAGACAAGCCTTCAGAGGCAGCAGGGCTCTAGCAGAGCGAGCTCTAGACCCAAGGTGTTGCTAATGACCAACCTGTGATGTCTTCTAATCTCTGTAGTGCAGATTCAGGGATGAAGATAAAGGATAACATCTCTTTTTTGGAATCTGCCTCCTCTGTTGTACATTATCACATGCAGAGATGTGGTATGCATACACCAGAAACAACACGATTTTACAATTATAAATTACTGACATTTGGTAAGACAGTGATTTCAACTATTGTTCCAAGAGTACCAAGAAGTCATTTGCTAACATTTGAATTGAAACTACATGAGGTTTTACGGTATAAATTTACCGTAAAATCAAAAAGAAAAACAGAACAGTCTCATTAATTTTACTTACTAAAAGCGCACTTGAAATGTTTCACAGAGTACAGTGAGTTTTACAGAAGAGGGGGAAGCACCAAAGTACATTCATGATACCAGAGACAAGACATATGCATAGGGTAAGCTGTTCCAGGTGCAAAATACCATGGAAGAAACACACCTGCAAGAAGAGGAAAAACTGATCAATGAGCCCCAAGACCTGACGAGTCACAGCAGCATTAGCTGGCAGTAACACAGCACGCCCATTTCAGCTCAGCCCTGTGCCCTGTCCTGCTCTGGAGGGATTGGGGTGGCACACACCTCCCACCCACTGAACCTCCTCCCAGGGCCACTGTCACCCAAGGCCATCTGCAGGAATGATGGCTGCACAGACTGCACATGGCTCAGAGCATCTCCCAAGCTTTGCCTTCAAGATTCCAATTTAAAAGGGAAAGCTGGTTGTGTTTATTTATACTTGATCAGAGGTGTCTCTTAGGATCATAAAGACAACAATTCTTGCTCATCCCCCAAGAACCCCCCTGCAGCTGTGCTTGGGTGCACCCACTGGTACACGTTTATATTGGGAGAACAATTGATTTCCTGCAAGTGCAACGTCCTGCTCTATTTCCAAGGTAATCCAGAGAATTATCACAATCCCAGATGTTTACAGAGGGAAAGAGAAACTGCAGTACCTCTGCACAGGATGAGACAACTGACTGCCTAAGCACATAATTCTAAATGCAAATTCAGAGTTTTACTGCTTTTTCCATAGAGGCTCTCATTTCCAAAGCATGCATAAGAGTTTCAAGTCACTTCAAGTGTGCCTGAGGAAATGAACCTAAAGTATTTTTAGACTTCTTGCAATCAACTGTCCTCCCAGCATTGCTCAATATGACACACAGTTGTCTGAAGGATGCAGTTGTGCTACATACAGTTTAAAGTTTCATTTCTGTGTTTTCCATAAAATAAATACTGGCAAATTTTCTCATCCAACAAGCTGAATCACAAGTGATTAAGGGTCATCTAAGCCATGCCATACTGTGTAAATGCTTGTTAAATTATACTTATAACAAGTAAATCATTTTATCTACATAAGATAATAGTGTAAACTAAAGAAAACACTAGTAATGACTGGGTGTGTGTAGCAAAAAGAGATGGCTAAATTCTTTAGAATTTAGATGGCACAGTAGAGTTTTGCCATTACAGCGTCTCACAAGCCTAAGATTAGTCCTGCCTGGAGATAACCTACATTATCTGGGAAGAAAAACAAAGAAGAAAATGTTGCCTCTGCTTCACACATCCTGCAAGACAGAACAATTGATCTCTAGGAGCTGATCTATTTCCTGGTGTGGGGCAGAAAATAATAAACAGTTGAATTATTTTGAGGAGGAGCTAGGAAAGAGGGTGACAGCTTGGATCATCTGGGAATCTCCAAGAAAGAACCAAGATATATCAGTGGAACCATGGCAAGCCAGTCAGAATATTCCACTACAATATGTTCTTGCAGGAAAATAACCATGGACAGGGTAATTACTGGAACAACCTAATTATTCAGCAGCATTGAGTAATAAATCACTATTTGATGCAACTCCAGACTATCCACTATCATAATAAATACTGTCACTAAACCATGATTAAGCATTATCTTTAATGAAGATGCTTCAAATCAAGGAGCTTGCTAATTTGCTGTGTCCTACACCTCAGAGCCAACAAAGGAATCTCAGAAGTCTTCTGCAACCAATTTGTAAAAATGGGTGAGAATTAGAACCAGACTGCCTAATACCACGTTTGCAATACTTCTTCCATTAAGAAAACAAAAGATGCCATCAAGATATGGTGCTATCATTTTAAACTGTTACTGGTGTGTTTCTTTTGGACTGTGACTGCTCTTGGTGTCCTTTAGCACTGTGACTCTCATTTAGAGAAGAAACTGACTGCTGCTTTTGGCAACTGCCTCAATTCATCATCTCCTCATGCTGCCATTACTATTTGAATACTAAGTCACAGAAATATTGATCACACTGCCAACTATTCAGAAAAAAATTATAGTAAGTTTCACAGGCTAAAGCTGATGCAGAGACTTAACTGAACTGCCTTTGATTAAAGGCCCAGCTGAAATTGCAATGCAAATAAAGTAGTTCATTTTAAAGAGTCAGTTTTCACAGTAATGTCCTGTTGCGACGAAATTTAAATTCTTTCTGAAGAATGACATCAAAATGACCTCAGTTTCATGTTAATAAGGATGATTGTTTTGCTCAGACTAAATGGTAACAGACAAAGAATTTAAATGAAGGAAATAGTCATGAGGCAGGGGGAATCCTCTAAAAATGGTGAAGAACTGAGCAAAACAATCAGAATTACACTGGATGATTCAATGCTGCTGAGACTTACTACAGTATGTACAAGTGACAGTAGAGCATTTTATTCCTTTTTTCCAGTTCTCATCTTGGTCTATATAAGAATAATTTAGGGAGTCAAAAATTAGCCACATACAAAGCAAGTGTCCTTTTTAGTAAGCATAGAAAACATTTCTTATTATGATAAAAAGAGGTTGGATTAATTGTATTGGCAAAAAGAAAAAAAAGGCTCTTTTGCTATTTGAGTTTTTAGAACTCCTCTCCCCTTCTGTGCAGCACAACCAGCAGCTCTACAAATGGATTATCAAAAAAGAAGGTTTATTAATTTGAACAAATTTACATTTGGGAAACTGCAGAGGGTCCTTCACTGGCCAACACATAAGCAAAAGGACTCAAGCATCTGTTTTAACAACTGCTAGTTCTCTTTTGTGTCACTTGCAAGAATTTTTCTGCAATACCATCTAAATGCAAGACTATTTCTGCTATCACCTGCAGGTTCAAAAGTAGCACAGTCATATCAAAGAGACCTTGCCCACATCTGCAAATTCCAAAAATTTTGGCTATACGCTACTGTTTTCACCTCAACTTCAGTTCATGCTTAGGCATTTAGCAGCCCAGCACAAAAAGCAGTAGCTCCAAGAGCAAACCAAATCTCAGCTTTGCAGAAGTTAAAAAGAAGAAAAAATAAAAAAAACACCAGGCAAAACTCAAACTCCAGTTGCCACACTGACTTCAGGTTTGCATGTGCAAAATATCAACAACAGTGACAACAAAAGGCAATGCACGGAGTCCAAACCAACAACTCTTGCATTCACATCTCTTGGCTATCATGGTACTTAGTGACTCACATCAATCACCAGGAAATACAAATCTATCTTACTTACAAGGATGTGTTAGGAAAGACATCACCCATGTTGTCACTGTAATCCTGTTCATGTGGAATAAACCAAGTTTGTAAACAACCGAAAGGAAAGAGAAATCACCAACTCCTGTCAGTCAACATATTTCTTTTGTCTTATATTATGGAAGACTGAGAAATACTTCAACAGGAATTATGTAAATGTTTTAACTGTAAATTTTAATCTGAGAGCTACAAATAATTACTTCAATGGCTATGGATTAGAGCAGAATCTCTGTTCATGTTGAGGTGAAGCAAAGAGGTTGGTATTTGTGCCATGAGCACATAAACAATTTGTAATAAAGCACAGTGATACTCTTGATACTCCTAAGAAGTATTACAAAAAAATCCATATAGCAGGAGAAGCATGCACAAACAAAAAAAAAAAAAATTAAAACCACAAGAGATCTCAAACTCAGTTTCATGCCTCTGTCATCTAGTTTGTCAGACTGCAAAGGTGGAAAACCTTGCCACCCCCCCAGTCCTCTCTGGGAACTCAATATTCTGTCTTTTTTTTTTTAATTAAGTATACAGAAAGTCATACTGAAACAAGTGACTGGAGATCATTTCACTTCTCTCTACAGATATTCTCATTTTGTATTGCCATCAGATCTTGACACCTAAGTAAGAAATCCTGTATTTTATATGGGCTGTTATAGAGATTTGCCATTCAGAACATAGTTTGCAAATTATTCTCCACTGCTTTTAACTGGATAGTTAAATGCAGCCAGAGCAAAGTGCTTGAGCAAGCCTTATAAAACAAAAGGCAGTTACAGCTAAAACTGCATGTTTGAGACACAAGAATTTACAAAAAATCAAGGCATATCTCAGATCCCAGTCTTATAAGCATCTATCCCAAGGTTTACAGTTAAAGGAAAAAAAAAAAAAAAAAACAAAAAAAAACAAAGGGAAAACCAAAACAAAAACACAGAATAAAGACCTTCACGTGAGTGTTTACTACGGTTGGGTGAACTTGAAAACATTGTCATAGTTCCTCCCTTAAAATGAAGTCAGTACAACAACTCATAAAAGCAGAACTAGTGCAAGAGTTAAGTTTATTTTCAGTATGAGAACATCAGTACCTGCAACATCATAAGAGCCAAGGTCAGTTTTACATTTTCTCCCTTGATGTGTCCAGTTATCTCTGGACAACACATTATCTCACGGAAGTTTCTTTAACACAGGTGAGGCACGAGGGGGGAAAAGTCTGTTCTCCACATGGAGAGAGACAATGTGGGCAGGGCATCTCCAAAACAGTTTCTCTTTTCTCTTTACCTTTCACAGGTTTTTTTTAAAAGCACGGGCTGAGGCACTTGCCAGATCTACTGCACTGAGAAGAAACAAAATGTTTTGCAATAGCCTTGGTAAACTAGAAGTCGCAGCTTTATCATTTCAGTTGCACAGAGGTTTGAAAAAGCTACTGCAATAGCAAAGACTGAATTTCAACAGTTTATTAGGTTTTTCAGGCAGTTATGAGCATCTAGATAGTTAGCAAAGCCTCATCAGGATTTTTTTTTTTTCTGCTTCAAGCTATATGTTGTAAGGAAGCAAAACCCATTGGAGCTTTTTTGCTAGGTTTCTGTGCTATGTTTTCAAACATCGTCCCTTTTATTTATTATTGCAGTTCTTGAGAAGAACTCATAAAAAGATTATGAGGAGCTGCTTTCTCTAGAGCTGATGAACATTGTTTCAAGAAAAAGCGTATTACATACTGTAGTAAATCTGGTTAGTGTTTCACCACACGGTCTCTTTACATCCAAGTAAAAAGGCACTGAGATTACAGGCAAAGAGAAATACCAGCCCTATGCCTGTGAAATTGCTTTATCAATTTAGGACATGAAATCCCGGTCAAGATGACTTCAGATTTCATGCATTATTTTTTCACCTAAATTTAGTAACCTCTATATTAGTTTAGGCAAAATGCTTGACTTTTTCCAAAAAAGAAACTACTAATACAGAAATTTTCTAGATAATAATGATGATGATATTTCTATTTATTTATGATGACATTTATGATGATATTTCAGTAGTTATCACGTGCAAAGAACCCCTGTTACAATTCTAAAAAGTTTGGCTTGCATAGATGTACTTCCAAGCACAAACCTGCCCTTTTGTTACCCAGAGATGTACTGACCTTGAAAGCCAAGCCTGTTGAACACGATTTGAACACTTCATTTGACCAATGAAGTGTGCTTGCTTAATGACTTAATGGAGGCAGAGCATTAGCTCACAAAGCAGCATCACTCTGCCTGGCCAGAGAGAAAGCAGAATTACCCCAGTGGGACAGAGAGCCCAGTCAGGGGAATCCAGGAAATGACAAGTGCTGATTTGGATTTACTGAAGATGGCAAGGCAGAACGAGCAGCAAGCAGCACCAAGCACCTCACCAACACTTGGCAAGCAGAACCTCCCCATGGCAAAAGGTAACATTAGAGAGATGGAATTTTAAAAGGCCTTGGAAGGTTCAAAGAGTGATAAAATGCACCAAATTCCTGCAATGAATTAGCTTCCACATTCAAAGCTATCTTCTGATACATTAGCTGTTCAGCCAAAAACTTTAGGGTCAAATTTGCATCAATAGCCTCACCAAAAAGTTTTCTACAGAGAAAAGAAAAGAGGAAGAAAGGCTAAAGAAGCAGACAAGAAAATAAGAAACCAATATCTGTATTTTATGCAAAATAAAGTCACTCACAGTGCAGAATCAGCCTGAAGGGGTGAGTTACTAGTCTTGTTTTAACCAATATGCTCTTATCTCTCTAAGTCTTTCTAATTAGTGATATTCTTCTCTCCAGTGTTCCTTCTTTCTTTAAAAAGAAGGGAGAGGGATTAATGACTGTCTCAGTTTTAATCCTTCCTCACACTCCCACACAGAGGCCTTTTTTTCTTAAGGACATTTCACAAGTACTTCATTATGTTCCTTTTTTTTTTGTGCCCAGTATATATAAAACAGCTACTTGCCATTTTTAACTCATCCAAGCTGCAGCCAAGCATCTTGCCACAGAAAATTAGGCACATTGCTGTTAAAAGAAAAGTCTCTGGATACTTAGAGCTATAATGGTATGCTTAAGCAAGCAAACACATGAAAATGCCTAATGTAATTTCTTACCTATGGCACTTGCAGATTTCTTATGAGTCCAAATGGGTTTGATTTGTTTGGGGTTTTGTCAAGCTTCCTTTAAATGAAGGTGAAATGAAAGCACCCATATTCTCTACAACCAGCACACTCCAATAAGAAAACCGAAAATCTTAATTACTCAAACCTGCCTAGTTTACAATTTCCCAAGAATGCAGAGCATGAAGAGGTTCCACATTCAACCAGCTGGTATTTCAGTGAGATTGCATTCATATTAAACATGATATGTCACAACGCTCAGACACGGAAGGAAAAAAAAACCACAGCCACATATATGCCTTATTTTCACACCTCATACTGTTAATAAAGCTTTTCAGAAGCAAACACTCAAAAAGAAAAACCCTGTCTCTTAATGGAACCTGGCACTGTGACTTACGAAGTAAACAGAATACTTGCGAAGTAAACAGAATTTAAAGCTGTTACAACTTAGTAATAGTTTTGCAGTGCTCAAACCATAATAAACCATGCACAACTAATATCCAAGAAGGAAGATTTCTGAGTAACACAGTTTCCAGCTGACACCTCACCCTGCCCAGCCTCTCCTCCAGAGAAAACCTGCAGGGTGTGTGCCCAGCATCACTTATGGCTGTCAGACACCAGGGCAGCTGTGCCACCTGGTACTTGTGCAGGAAGGCTCAGCTCTGCTCAGTCCTTCCCCCTCCACTGTAAAACCAGAGGAATACCAAGAAACCCAGCACATTTTCCACGCCTTGTTTCAGCTCTCCCCTCTAAAGTCGCCCTGGGGACACTGATTTGCACCTTAAAAAAATACCCTGTTACCACCAGGTGCTGTGATCCACCAGAAAGTAATACTGAAATTCCCAAGAGAACAATTTCAGCCCAGCTGACAGCAAGTGTAGGTCTAAATGACATATTAAAAAGCAATCAGGCTGATTACATTATGCGTCAAAACATGGTTAAGTGGTACAGTTTTGCTGCAATGTTAAAAGAACATCTGATCCCCCTCTGAAGAAATACAGTTTCACTGTATTTTTTCAAAGGGAAAAGAGATGAAAAAACTCCAGTGGAAGAAAAGGGGTTTTGTCAACGGTTACTGGATTGTAACTCCATGGCTTCCCACACCCAGTGAAAGTTTCATGGAAGCAAAGGGTGAATCTAATAACCTTGCTTTAAGAAGATGGAAGAGACTGTAACACTACAAAATTCTACTCCTTTTGGCTTTTCTTGTTTGTAATTTTAGGTGCAGGTTCCTCAGCCAACACTATCACAACATGCTGTGATATCTGTGCCCCAGATAGCTCTTCATTTTCCTAATTGACAATATAGTGTCATGATTTTAAATGGGAGATCTCCTTCTATTTTTAATTCAAAACTTTCCACTTCAAGTTTCCTCCAAATTTTGGAAGCTTGACTAGGAGAGACATTTCAAGCCAAAACAGCTGCAGAGAGAGATACAAGTTTGTACACACTTCTGCATACCTTTGCATTAGTACTTTCAACATGGTATGGCTTTTTCTTTGAAGGACTAGAGAAATGTTAAAAGCAATATTGTGAATATTAAACTTGTGCTTGGATTGAATGCAGGGTAGAGATTAATTAGCAGTATAAAGGCATGCTTTGCTGCACCACCACCAAGTCTACCTGTGAACCTCACAAAGCCCCAGAACTGTATTTCTGAGGCTCTGCTGTTGCAGCCCAGGGGGCACATGAATTTATTTGCCCACAGGTGGTTGGCATCCGCAGGTTAAAAAATACATCTGTCACTTACGCAGCATTTGGACCAGCAAGAACTCACCACCCCACAGTCTGCTTTCAGAATGCCTTTTCCCTTCTTTCTTTCCTGTTTTTAACCCAAAAGAGTTGTGCTGACTCCTCCTGTGAAGAGCAATGCCACAAAATCTCTCCCAAGCCTAAGGCACTCCCCTCCATTGCAATTCCAAAATGCAGACTTCCCTGGGCAGCCAAGAAGATACAGCAAAAATGCAAGCATTAAAGCAAGACTTTTCTCCTAAAATACTGTTAGCAGCCTGTGAGTCCTGCACACAGTCTTGCATCACATCAGGGGAATAAAATGCAAAAAAGTAATTTTCCAAGGAAAAAAAGAAAGATTATGTCCCACAAGGCTCTCTGCAGGCAGCTGGGAAGTGGATGTCTCCTTTTTCTACACAGTGAGTAAGAGACTAGCAAAAGAGTATTTAAGTCAGCCAACACGTAAAGTTTCCCTTTTCAGCACTGAAAAAAAACCCAATCAAACCCCTAAAAAATCCCAGCAAAAACAAATACACACCACAAAACCAGGAAATTCTGCTTCCATGCATCCGACCTGAGCAGGAATATTCACTAGTGATGGCTTCTGACTCCAGTAATAACTTCAACAGAAAATCTGTTTCAAGTTATTTTGTTAGCTATTCAGTCAAAAGTCTTTGCATTTTATATCACAATCCAACAAATAAATCTCCTTCCAAAACCCCACCCTCTCCCCATGCCAAAAGTTCAAAAATCTGAAATTCTAGTCCCATCCTGGACTAACAATTCATTGCTCTGTCACCAGGACATATTTTGCAATGCGTCTTCAGTCTATTTGGGGCAAGAACAATCCATAAAATCCCGACCTGCCAAAACCTGCTCTGATATTCCCACTCCCCTTGCTCCCATCCTCACTCAAGACTCCAGTGCCGCCTGAAAGCAGAGACAAGGAAAGGGTTTCTCTGCCAGGAGTCCAGGGATTTCTCTCCTATGGCTACTGAGTTTCTCTATCATTTCAAATTGAAAGATTCCCAACACGTCAGTAAATTTGAAATGGAATCAATAAAGCTATTTGTCTCATTTCATTCTTGCCTCATGAATGAAGGAAGAAGAACAACTACTGATCAGAGATCAGCTCACCAGGTGCTCCAGACTATGTAACTTTTGGTGAAATTCTCCAGAGCGTAGCAGTCATGGTTATAAAAAATCTGCAGTTTCTCTACTCTACAAATGTGCTAGTGTCTGTATGTTCTTAAATACTTTAAATTTTATTCCTATAGATGGTTCTTCCTGAGAAGGCTTGTCAATAGAAACACTGATTTCTGAACATCCAGAGTAAAAGCTGTAGACAATCTGAAATTTGAAGACTGAAAAAGAGCATTTGATTTGGGGCTTCCTGCGACAGCAGGAAATTGAAAATGGAAGAGTTTAAGTAGTAAAGCAATCTGGAAGTGAAGCTTTTAAGGAACAAGATGACAAAGGAAGTGTATTTATAGGTTTGAAAATGGGGGAGGGGGGAACACTGAAGCAGCTGCATGGTTTTTGCACAGTGGACAAGAAAAAACAATTCAATGGGAGGAAAAGGCAGACCGAGAAGAAAGTAAAGTAGTTAAAACCAAAGCTGCAGTACTTAACTTATTCCTGTCTCTGGTATCATGAAAGTGTTGCTGCTTTTTGTTTTCACTTTAAAACTAGTTCTTTTTTTTCCCCCTACCTGATCCAGTTTTCCTAAGTGCCTTTCCCAGTTTTCATAATTAAACCCATTAAACAAATTATTATTCAGCTATGACGTGTGTTGCTATGGCAAGGACTGCGATAGCAAAGATTCAAGCTTTTATGACTTCACTGCAAGGTCATGGAGAAGCCTGCAAGCAAGAAAAGCGCGTGGTGGAGAAAGGCCATTTCCATTAACTGCAAGCAAAGACACCAAGATGAGTACAGGGCTGCACCCTGAGGATTGTCTAAGGGCAAGTGTTCATCTTTCACTCCAGCCTCTGCACCACGTCACAGGAGGAGGAGAAATGTGTCTGCTGAGTGCCTCATCCTGCTGGTTCTGTCTGAACGCCTCGCTAGCGCAGCGCTCCATGGGGTGCCAGGGCCGCATCCATGCATCGGCCCACTAACCCAGCTGGGGCTCTTTTGCCTTTCAAAGCACCACCAAAACACTGCCAGACTGCCATCTCTAACGAGGGGGCACTCCCTGCCAGGTAACTTTAAAGTGGTGCTCAAGGAAAAAAAACACAAGAGCCTGACATCCGCTCCCACCAGCGTCCAGCCCGGGTGGGAGAAACCCCACAAGGTGCACACGGAAAGCAGCAATGCCAGCCCAAGGTGGAGGGGCAGGAGCTCCAGGGAATTCCCTGGGGACAGCCAGACACACTTGGCAGTCTCCTTGGAAAGCTGTGCATGGAGAGAGACAGAGCCCCACAGCAGCGGGGAGAGGCGCAGGAGCAGCCCCACCCCTACATCCAACAAGGCTGAGGGGGAGAAGAAAAGCTGCCCTCACATTTCTGACCAAACTTCCTCCCCAAACAGCTGGACACCACTTTTGCTGAAGGCCATCACTTAGAAGAAAGAAGTGGCCACTGGCAGCATGGTGCTCTCCAGGTGACAAAGGCCACCACACACACAAGCACAAACACCAGTCTCTAATGAGAACCAAGCCAAAGCAAGGTGCCTCTAACTTGTTGCTATTTTTACCAGTAAATCTTGTCCTAAAAATATTTGCGTGGGGGGAGGAGGAAAGAAAAAAAAAAAGAAGGAGGATTTAGTGAGGTGTCAACTAAAAACTTCTCATCAAATGCATGCATGTATTTGAAAGCAAATAAACCGCTTTGATGCTGCTCCGCGGCGGAGCAGAGAGGACAGGTAGGCAGACTCTGACATTAACAGAAGAGAGGGAGATCCAAAACTAGAGATGAAGAAAGCACACACTCGTACTGAACATTCAAAACAAGTTATTCCAGTTTAACATCTTCTTCCTGAACTGACATAGCATAAAGAAGAACCAATGAACTAATGAAATGCAAAGCTAATCCCGAAGCATGAAAGTATTATAATTGTGCTGCGCTTTGCTAATTTTAGAAGATGAAGAAGAATGACTATATACTATAATAAGTCAAATGTAAATATACAAGGCCAACCAATCACCAACAGTGCATGCAGCCCACATTACTCAATTCTTCTCTGTACCCTCTCAGTTTAATGCAATAAGAGCAGTAAGAGCAGCAAGGAATTCTTCTATCTCCAGTTTGCAAGATAAACCTATTATACTCCAGAGTAAGTTTAAAATTTACCAGTCACAATTTCCTTTACTTCAAGCCTGAGCTTCTGTCTGTAGGTTTCTCAACACACAGGACTGTCAGACAATGTGATACAGAATTGTGAAGTCTAACACTGTCACAGTGCTCCTTGCCCCTTGCTGGCTCCACCAGCACCCCTGAATCCCAGGGAAAGCTGGATTTTCATCCCTGTGGTACCCACACACTGGGCTAACATCATTATAGTCTGAAAACAGCAGTTTCTTACCTGGCACACAAAATAATTAGACTGAATATTCAAATAATGAAAAAAAACCCAAAAAAAACAACAAAACCACTAAAAAACCAAACTACTGAGAAGTATAACCATTGTGGGATGTCTGAAAAGCACAGAGGTTTCAGGTGTCATTAGTGTGTCACAGCACAGAGTTTGGAAATGCTGTGTAAGATGTTACAGCACACTCACGTAGCTCTGCAGACTTCACCACACTCACTCAACAGGACAGGCCAGTTTGGCTTATACAACACGTAAACAAGCTGAGAGCAAACATGCAGCAGAGCAAGTTGAAACATTGGTTACATTAGTGAGACCTCATTACACCTGAGTAGCCTCTTCATTTCCAGTTATTCCCATTAAGAACATTGCTGGCTAGCAAGATCAGAAAATAACAAGGCATCACCTTCTCCACTCCAGGACTCCCTTTTCAGAAATGCTTTGCACACATTGATGCAGCACAACAACAGGAGAGTGCACAAACAGGTCTGCACCACTTCCAGCTTGCTTTCCCATCCATATGCAGACAGCTCTGCCTTTTTCTCCCCATCAGGGTGGTTGCAAAACTCAAAACTAAATCAGCCTGGTCAGTTTTAGCAGAACCAGCAGCAGCCCTTGGTGCTCTGATCTGTGCAGGATCCTGCTGAGGGGCTCACATTTCCTCTTAGACAGAAACAGGCTTGGATTACATCATCAAATCACAAAATACTCTGAGTTGGAAGGGGTGGCACACAGAATACAGGGCTTATCTCCTGTGCACAGCAATTAATTCTGCTTTGTCACACATGACTCTTAGAGAATTTCTCAAAGACTTGTGAAAACAGAAAGCAGTAGTGCCAGTGGCCATGTCACCACTATAAATGTATCTCCCAGCTCCAAATTGTTCAGATTTGCATGACAGTTTGGGAGAAAAGTTCCAATTGAGGCACTGTCCAGGGAAGACACGACTGATGCTCTCAAAGCACCTCAAGACTCCAAAACTTTCCATCTGGTTCAGATGATGGAATGAACACATATTGTGACTTCCATTGCCTTTAGGTTTTGTTACATTAAAAATAAAATTTAAAAAACCTAATTATTTTATTATTAGAGCAGTGAGATCATCAAAGGAAAGAAAATTTGGCTTTATAGTTAAAACTGCGTTCCTTTAGGGGTCAGCTTTCATATTTGTGTTTGCTTTTATATCTCAGTGGAATTTGAACCACGTGCTCTGTTTGGAGCTTTACTGAAGGATGATCACAAAGAAACTTTAGGCTGATACAGAGGACAGCAACTTATCTTGGCAGCACTCCCAAAAGGGCAGAGATAATTCCCGTGCTCACCAGGCTCTAGCCTGTCAATTCTGTCTACACACAAATTCAACCCATTTTGGCCTTCCTGGATTTCCATATGGGCAAAGTCCAAACTACAAAGGAATCTCTAAATCTGCCCAGATCAGACTAAAAAAGAGCAATTGCATGTAAAGCCTGCTACATGCTTTCCAAGCAGAGAAAGAGACACATTCCACCATGAAGTCTTCTGAAAATTTTGTATGTAGTTCCTTCCCTCAGTATAGACATAAGAACATCTCACGAAAATACACAAGTGAATAGAATAACCTCACAAATCTTTTGTACACATAACAGAAGAAATCAATCCTGATTGAGAAGAGAATGCAAAAAACACCCTCTAGCTCTAATAGTTCAGAAAACAGTTTTATCACTTAATCCCAAACTTAGTGCAGAGTTTAAAACCAGAGATAAATCTGCTAGAACAATCAGGAAAAATAATAATATACAAGTCTCTATAGAGATTTAGTGCAGTTATGAATGGCTTTAGAAACCTTCAAGGAAACTGCATTTTATGAATCTATGAAGAAAAAAAGAGTTGAGTTGTGCCATTTAGAGCTATATAGGCCAGCCCTGATTAATATCTTTATTAATGAACTCTGTAGCCTGGAGAAAAGGAGGCTCAGGGAGGACTGACACAAAACCCTCAAAACAAACACCCAACCAAAAACTAAAAGCAAACAAACAAGAACCAAAACAAAAACCACCAAAACAAACCAGCAAACAAACCCAAACCAGCTACATTGAACTCTGTCTAGTAAATGTCTGCATGCCCAGGCAATGATGAATGTGGGCAAGGCCATCTACAAGCTCCTGGAACAGGCAATTCTAGTGGTGAAGAGACTTAAATGTCAGGAAAATGTTGGGTTTCTGTTAAAGGAACAGAAATGTCAGCTGCAAAACCAACTTCCAAGGAAACAGAAAATATACTTAATTTGGTAGCAAAACATTAGTGGTAATACTATACAGAAGACAAGTCTTGAGAAAAGGCAACATTTATGAGCAGAGAGATTGAGTGTGTGCCATTGATGCAAAGTTTACATACAATGAGCACGAGGAACCATCCACAGACACATCAATGGCAATGCAGAGCCAAGATGAACAGACACAAGCTGACACAGAAGCTGCAGAAATTCAAGAGAAAGTGAGACCAAAAGGAAAAGGAAAAAAATAAAATAAAAGACTACTACCTTTTAGGAAAGACAATTAAGTTACAAGGGTAGCAGGGTTTTATGTCATGAAGCTAAATAAAAAAGCTCGAGCAAGGAGTATTTGCACATTGAGGTAAGTTTTCCCACACTCAACTGAATTTCAATTTGTTCTTTCAAATAATTTCATTAACAACACTTCATTTTTAACCAAGACCCATAACAAACTTGGAGGACTCTCCCATTTTTTTTTAAGTTACAATAACACATGACCAACCAGCTCCAGTTCAAGCAATATGTCCTTGTTATCACAATAATTATCCCAAACAAACCTTCTGAGTTACGCCACTGAATCTTAAAGATTTGCTGGGTTCTGTCTAATGTTTACGATACAGCCTTGGGTAATTTCACCCTTGTGAAACAGTTCTCGTAAATCCAAAGCTCAGTCCTGCAATCCCATCTGCACCTTGGGATCTTTTTCTGTAGGTGAATAAGAGAAAAACAGCAGGTCAGAAGAGTGACGTTTAACAGCCTCAATGAACTCTCTTCCAATCAGTCCCTCCCTAACTGTGCAGCCTGCAGTTTAGGTATGTGTTATAAAAAAATAATTAATCAGTGTTGGATGCTGCATTTCTTCAAGAAAAGCCAAGGTTAACACACTGAGTCAACAAGTTCTGTTCTGCAATAGTTTAATTCACTGAGGGGATGACTATTTCTCCAAATGATGCAGATTTGTCTGCTGTTGTCTCAGCCAATTCTGAGGCTTGTTATTCACTACTTGGTTGATTTCAAAACCAGACTACCCCTTCAGAGGGTTGCAGAGACTATGACATCACATTTATGACACTTTATTGCACAACTACAGTGGCTACATCCCTGGATTTTATTTCATGGGAAAGCATGTTTCTACTACAGCCACAACCATTTCCTTGGCTTACACCTGTCCACAGTCACAAGTTTTGGCATAAGGCTTAGCATGATTTTTGTCATAACACTATATAGGTGTTTAACAGTAACTCAAGGCTGCATAGTTCAATTGTATAGAAATATTTGCACTTTACAATGAGACTTACTGAAATTTCACAAGCAACTCACAAGTGCTGCTTAACAAGCTGCTAAAAATCATATAACACCTCAGCAGATTTCACTTTAATACCACTTATATCTTCTTAAAGAAATAAAAAGCCCAACATTCTTTGAGAAGGCAAGATTGTCTTCAGATGAATGGCAATCATGCAATCACTGAAATTCAATGCAAGAGTATAATTTAACAAACTCAAATTCCAATGGAAAGATTTGGATACCACTGTAATGTTTTTTGACCAGAACTGATAAAATAGTACTGTGGAACATTACAAGACAAAGTAATGCAAATGACTGCAAAATTGAGTTTCATAGTACTTTAGTAAGTGTTATCTTCATTTTAACCAAAACACTTTATATTACAAGCTTAAAAGACAGCAGTAGACAGGCCCTATAATACTATAATTAGAGCACCTAGCCCTTACGTTTTTGTTTCTGATTCAGCAAAAATTCCACCACATGGCACAGAAAGGACACGGAATGTAGTATTTTCTACATTATTTAACATGGCATTCATTTGAATATCTACTGTTAAGTTCCAAGACTTCCAAAATGCATGTAGCAAACAGATAAAAATATTCTCATGTAATTGTTTCCACATGGTACAGTATTATTATGAAAGAGGTTGCCATGATTTTAGACTGGAATATACTATTAAGAGGATGATGTCTTCTATCACAACGCTCTCTTTCCAATTCCCTAGTAAGTACAATGAATAGTACATTACCCAAACTGCAACCCCAAGAAAATTACTTTCATATTCCACAAACAGAAAACTCATTTCAACCTCAGCCATAGGAAAAAGTAACTCCTCCCACTATTGCAAAATAAAATGTTAATTTCTTCATTACACATAGGCAAACACTGCAAGTAGACAAGGATGGCAAAAAGGGGATCCAATCCACACACAACTAAAACAAGTCCTCAGGTTCTAAGTCTCTCAATCTTATCTTTCTAAAGAACTTCATTAATTCCTTTACTGACTGGATGAGAAAAAATGACACAAGGGAAAGCCCCATGTCCCTGTGCATATGCAGCCTCAGCCAGAACAAACTGGAACATGAGACATTCCCACGGCAGGTAATAGCAGGGTTCTTTTGCTTCAATTGTCTTTTCTGAAACTGGTGCTAAACTAGACCAGAGTAACATTCTGTTGCTTTGTCTTAGTGGCACAACCTGCAAAATGGTTTTGGCAGCTTTTTTAGATCATCTGTATAGAGAATATATATATAAACACCACTGTCAGAAAAGTTAGGGTAAGTTGTTGCTTAAGAAAAAGGCAATCTCTTTATCTTTTACACAATTAAGAAAGCACAATTAAGTCAGTCATATTCATATTCAGGGTGTTCTTTCCTCATCTAATCAATCCTAAACATATTTAACTCATTCTGACCTTCTTGCACCTTAGCAGTAAGAACCAGAGAGGGAAGTGAGGAGGCACAGATGAGCAGGAAGGTACAAGTGCACAGCTGCCAAACAAAAGCCTGAATCTTTCCCCTGCTGTCCCCATTTACCAAACCAAGTCCATTTAACAGTGCCACATGCCATGCAGGAGCTGCAGTGCTCAACACATTGTGAGTGAGGGTGCTCTATGATGACTCAAGATGAATTTTCCTCATAAAGAACAGTAACCAGTAAAAAGTGTGCAAATGCTACAGGAAAGGTGGGAAGCCTCCATGGGTGTTAGCTGTGTCTTCTCTACATCATTCTGGAGTCACAGTCAAATCAAAAACAAAATAAAGGATTTTCAAAGCTAAGGAAGAGGAGTAATAACATGAAAAATGAGGATGACACATTTCTATTTTGCAGCTTTTACAAATGTGGTCCAAGACATACAGCAGGCTGATGGAGGCTGACACATGCTCCAAAGTATCCTGTGTTATCTTCTTGCCTTGCAGTGAAAGAATCCAAAAACAAGCAAAGCCTGAGTGTTGGACCAAGCAGTGCTTCTCCCAAGTGACTACAGAGATGACCCACACCATGTACCTCATGTGAGAGAGCCAAGAGGCACCAACAGCATCAGCAGGACTTGAGGCAATCTACTTGCTACTGTTATTAGCTGCAGAAGCTCACAGCCCACTGTTTATGCTCTGCTTTTATCTGGTTTGTTTTTTAATCTGTTTTTTGTTTTTTTTTAATCTGTAACCATTCACCTGCTTGGCCCTGATTAGCCCAGCACCTCCATCAGTTTGGAAGATTGGAAAGACAAGGAAATCAGCTGGGCACAGAAGCATGCAGTAAGCAGCTTACCCAACCTATACACTGAATTAGCTTCCCAAGCACACTGCCAGAGAGACCCCCTCCACCTCCATAAACACAATCTCAATGTTTGGAAAGGTGCCAGGAAGAAAATGTTTGTTTACTGCAGGCAGGAAGAGCTACCTATGATTCAGACATTAGGAAGTGACAGGAAGGACTAAATTATGTAATTTAAAAGTAGAAAAATAAACATAAAGTAGTTGCAATGAGAGGAATGAGGAGGAGGAGGAGGGAGAGGATGAAGACACACAAGTTCTGTATCTGGGATCCCACTGGTGCAGGGCTGAATCCATCACTGCAGCAGGAGCCCCCACAGGATTCCTTCACCTTTTAACCCTCCTTCCAGAGTCCCTAGCCAGGGACTTTCCTCCTCAGTACTGAGTAAGAAACATCTGTCCAGCTCAGCCTCTCAGCTGGAAAGGCCAGATCCCAGTCTTCCTTATTCCTTATTTTATTTAAGCAGACTGAGATTTCAGAAGAACATTGCAGCTGCCCTCCCTTTAAGCAACAACCACCTGAAGCAGAGGATCACAGAGCTGATTCTGCAGGCAGCCAAAGGAGCTGGGAACCCTCTGCAGCTGTGTGAGGCTGGCTGCAGAGCCTGACAGGAATGGCTCTTCCCGTCAGCACAGGGCCGGAGATGCACCCCATGGGAACAGCACTGCATTCCCAGCAGCTGCTGGAACCATCTCAGCAGGGCTGCTCACCACACTGCGCCTCCCATCCACAGCTTGTTAGAGCCCAACACAAGTTTAAAGTTTCTTACACTGCAGTAATAATCTGCATTATTCACATGCCCATTTCAAGGCTAAAACAGCAAACAAGCAGATTTGTATCACAGTAAGTTATGGCTGTACTGTAACCCCACCAAAGAATACTCTCAAATGTATGTAACAATAGTGGTGCCTCCATTATACTATCAGTAAAGATCTTCCAGTCATTCTCTTTCTAAATCAGACAATAAATTCCTGCTCTTTTTTTTTTTTTTTTTTCCTGGAGCTGCAGAGATTCACAGACCAACAGAGCCATCAGAGCAAGGAAAAATTCAAAGGACTGTGAACTAACTTAGCACTAAAGTACACATCATAGCAGAAAACACTCTAGTTACTTGTCCTAGGACAAAATTACCCTGGGATGAAACCTGGGTTAAGTTTCCCAGTTGACACTAATGAGTCACTTGTATACTCTTCAGTTTAGATCTTCCCCCTGCCCCATTTCTCCCTTCCCCACACCAGAACTCCAGAAAGGAAAAAACAGGCTTTATTTTAGTAATGGTTGACTCCTAAATGAAGACAAGCATGTCCTCTCCGCTAACAGGCCTTTGGTAGTGAAGAGTCATTTTAGTTATCTCTCACAGTGCTGAGAGGCTTATGCAATTTTCCTTCATTTGTGCACACAGACAATGCATTACACACGTCATAACCAAGAGTGTGACGTGACCTCAGCTTTGAGGGCATTATTTCACACTGAGTAAGCCATTAGACTGCAAAACTTGCTCACACTGCATGATGCTAATAATTTCAGCAATAATTGCGTACAAACAGTGAATGGAAAGGCACTAAGACATGCAAGATTCAGGAAGATACACTTATTGACATCCCTACTCCTGCACTTACTACAGTTATCTCCCTTAGCAACAGGGAAGGATTTTGTAAACAACAAGTTTACAACGCTACCATGAGAGCATCACCCAGTGTAACATGTAATTGAAAGAGAAAACATTTCTTCAATGAAGAGCACCAAAAGAAATCATAGAATTCTGTAACAAGTAACAGATTCAAAAAGAATAAGTTTTTGTCAGTTTGTGGTTTAAATCTCAAATTAAGTTCATAAAGATCACTATTTTCTGGGAAGCAGAACTGCCAGATGGCATCACACTCACAGCCCACCTCTGGCTCTTCCTACAAACAGACTGATCTCACAAGTGACCCAAAGGAAGCAGTTACAACATGGCATTTTAGAGGCTCCCTCTTATCACAGCCTAGACCTCCCAGTGCTCATGTTTTACAGACTGGGGACGCTCTCCAGGCCTCCCCAGAATCTCCTGCATTCCCATGGGGATACCACATGGCAGAGCACTCCACAGCCTCGTTTGCCCTGGCAAACACCAGCCTCTTCTGTTTCTCACTACACTCCAAACACCCCTCTCTTTCTCCCTGTTCTCTCTCTCTTTTTTTTTTTTTTTTTTTTTTATTAAACAATACAAGGACAAATTATCAATTCACATCAAGTTCATACATTACTCTGACATCCTCCTTCTTGGTTGCTTATTGATGAAACAAATGCATACCAATCCTTATAACAACCATTAGTAGCATTAAATAAATTATCCCCACCAGCTTTTTCCTAATAAATTCCTTACTTTTCAGTGTTTGCTGCAAAGGGGCACACTTGCTGTCAGTATTTTACCCTATTTTTAAGGATCACAGATATGCATATGTATTTTTAAAAATCATAAATGTCTGTTAAATTCTAAGGACTTACAACTAGCTGGTTTCAAAAAGTTTCCTTATAAAGCAGCAATTTTCCCTGCACCATCCCAAAACCAGGTGCAGCTTTTCCACTACATCTGATCCTGTTTAAGAATCTACATGGAAACACAAGCATCAGAAAACTGTAACAGAAACGTGCATTAAGTGCGAATGGGAACATTTGTCTGACACAGTACATGACTCAGTGCAGTTATTCCGCATACAAAGGCAAAGTGACAAACTGACACATAACATTCAGAACTGCCTTTTTTTTCAGAAATGGGTAGCATTCCATTTTGAAACTCAAAATCCATTTTTCATCTGATATAATTTGTTAACCCTTTTAATAACCTTCCCAAAAGTACTGCAATTCTTCAGCGTTGATTGCATCAAAGATCTATTTGAACTGTGTTTCAAGAGCTTCCTGTATTCTTATTCCATACCCCAAAATGAACTCCTCCTGTCAGAAATAAACACCTACAGAGGGTTTATTTTGCTTCTGAATCCCAAACCCCACACAACATAGAAAAACAAACTGCAGCCTGATTTTGTGTTGCTTTTCTTTTTCTCCAGTTTCCTTTGAGGAGGCAGAAGCACCGAGGAGCTCGGTGATGCTGCAGCACAGAGAGAAGAGCCTGCTCCACAGAAACCCAGGGCATTTTTGTCCGACTTCCTAAAAATTCTCAGACAAAAGAACAAGCACAGCTCCTGAAAAAGCATAGTTCTTAAATCAGTCTGCCAAGAAATTGCTGTACAAAATAAAAAGGAGCAAAAGCTTTTCATTTAATTCGCTTCTCAATTTGGGGCCTAAACCTGGCTGTCTGAAGAGAGAGGCTGGATCTTGGCACAGCTTCCTAGCTCAAGTATCACCTCCTTCTCCAGGTATATTTTTAAACAGAATTATTTGTATTATGCACAGGTATTATATTTAACAATGCACAAGCCTTATAAAGCTATGGACATAGCTGCCTGACCTTTTTAGTTACATGCTGCTGTGTCACCAAGAGAAACAACTCCAAATAACCCATTTGCCATTTACCAAGGAAAAAAAGGAAGAAAAATGTCTCACCATAACCTCAGGGAGTTTAATCATAAAAAACAATTAGATATATTCCTTCTCCTCAGATGAAAAACAAAAACACATCAAGAAAAAGATGGTTAGAGAGTCCAACAGCTAATTCAGTCTCATCTCACAGAAAGTTACCTCATGAACATTTCCTCGCTGGATACTGCTACGGAGACAGTCAGATACTACACAACATGAGAGTACGTTTTACAACTAAAAGCACTGTGGCACGTTTGAAAGAGCTTCAAAAGTTCTCCATGAGAAACAAAACCTTCGTCAAGAGCTAGCAGCAAACACAAGTACAAAAACCATACTAAGTAACCTTTTATTGAAAGATGGGGTGGGGGCTGGAGCGGGCTTTTCTTTAAAAACAATAAAAAAGCTTCACAAATACAACTAGCATACTGCACTGAACAATACTTACAAAGCTAACATTATTTGTGTAACCATGAACACTATTTCTAAAGCAAACAAGCAAGAGAATTCATAAAAGAACCAATGTAAAAGCCTAATCAAGAACTGATAAAGAGGGAATTGAAAATAAATAGTATACTATTGCAGTTGGGAGATGGCAGAATTCTCTGTCCATCCTTCCAAAAAAAAAAAACAAAAAAGAAAGGAAAAAAGAAAGAAATACATAGTACTCCTTTAGAGCTAGTCGTTTGTACATATAAGGAGCTGAACTCACATGAGAGTCCCTAAAACAGCAGCAAATTACCCTGCACCAAATATTCACCTGTACTCAACACTTACCTCCCTTGACAAGATCATCCCTCTCTGTGGGATCTTTCTGCCTGCCTTGCTCAAGTCATTTGCAAGACAAAGTCTGTCTCTCCTAATGAAACACCGCAATGAAATTGCAACAGTTGAACTCGCTTCTATTGGCAACAAAATGATTGCTCACTGAAGCACAGAAAACATTCAGGTAATTTTCAAAGGGTCTCAAGAAGTCGGTCACTGCAACACTGTAAAAGTGGGAGTGAAAATTAAGGAGGTGAATCTCAGCTCTATGTCAAAACAAAACTTGCATCTCATCCAGTTGCACTCCCCTTCCTGATTCAGGAAAATATTTCAACCAATAGTGAAATACAGTTCAGTGGCATCTACTTTTAGACTGGGAAAAGATGAAAGGAGGACTAAAGAAGTATAAGATGCCCAAGCCAGAGGCATCTACAGCCCACAGGTTTATCCTCTTCCCTAAATTTACTACGTTTTGAATAACAGATGTTCCTTTCACTTTTTTGCCAACACTTCTATCAAAGGCATCAGTAAAATTTAATGGGGAGTAAATGTTTTCTAAATGTCTGTAGAAGAGTGCATTTGACTCTAATAAAGTGATACAAAAGTTGTGTCAAAAAAGACAAAAATAAAACATGCCTCAGAAGTGACTATTATTCCAACAATTTCAAAACTTAAAGAGGGAGAGAAACAGTTCTGTTTGTCACTTTCTTCTCCCTGTTGGACCTTTGAATACCAAGAATTATCTCTCAGTTGAAAGAGTTACCTGCTCTACCAAAGATTTCCAGAACTGATGCTCATTTTGACAGTCAAGGTCTATACTTTTCAAAGCTAAACTGTCCAATAAAACATTCTTTTCTCAATTTATCCAACTGACATTTCACACAGCTGCTCTGGGCTCACGATTGACCAAAAGGCATGCAAATCAAGATCATCTGTGTATAACTGGAAATTAGAATCATATTATTTTATGATTTTCTCTGCTTAGTACATATGTTACTTATATACTTCATTTCAGTGATGCAAGACTCTGTGCACACATGGAGGAGCAGCCACTATGCAGCATCAAGAAAGTAGCAGACACTGATTTGTTTTCACACTTCCTTTCCCTGCTCCCTGAGAGTTTCTAATTGAACTGTAATCTCCTGTGATTAGCTGCACCAAATCTCATTAACAGACTTATCAAAACACAGAAGCAATACTGAAAAGGTATCCATAAGTTGCTATACATCCAATTGAGAATCATCTTCAATATCATGAAAAGTCAGAATTGACCCTGTTCCATGGGGACCCCACTGAATGATGCACAAGTTTGGCTTGGTTTTCTCCCATAAACCAACCAGTTTCCTAAATTTGCTCACTATGCTGATGAAAGACCACAAAAAAAAGCTTAACACAAACAGGTGTCTTCCAGAAAAAGGGCTTTGATCAGGCACTGCAGCTTTTACCAAATTACAACTATTCTGACAAATATAACATGTCTTAAAACCCTTACTAAAGACAGAAGATGCACCTATGTGACTAATGCCAAAGAGAAACTGCCAAACAAAAAAACCAGCAAATATTCCACCTCTGTACCTATGCTGTCTGAGCCTCTAATTTAAACATCAGTAACTAGCTTAATAATCTGACACTTTTTCAGTCACTGTCTACAACTGAAAAGATTAGAAAGTAAGAAGATGCTATCTGTAGCCTTGTCTGAATCATATCAGTGCCCCTTACATCCTAGGGAGATCAAGCCCATTTCTCATTTTTAAACTCCTTGCTTTAAAATAACTAAATGAACTATCAACAGGAATAGTCAAATAATCACAGGATTTTTAGCCATACTTACATCAAAATTAAGGTTTCTTAATTTACTTTCAAAAATCATCTTATGAATTGTAAGAAGAATGGGGAAGTCTGTTAGATCCAGAAAAATCTGATCCAATTTATCCCTAAGTGTTTAGTCTACACAGAGTATTTTTGACTGAGTTTTACCTTTTATCCAATGAAATGTATTTCTAAGTAGGACATGTTAGAATGACAGAACAGTTGGGACTGGAAGGGTCCTTTGGAAACCATGCAGTCCAAACCCCTACCTGGAGCAGGTACCACAGGAACATGTCCAGGTGGGACCGGAGTGTCTCAAGAGAGGGAGAGCCCATGACCTCCATGGGCAGCCTGCTCCAGGGCTCTGCCACCCTCAATGCAAAGTTATTCCTCCTCATGTTACAGTGAAGCTTCTTGTGTTTTTAGTTTATGGCCATTGCTTCTCATCCTGCCACTGAGCATCACTGAAAAGAGTCTGGCATCAACCTCCTGGCACCAGACTTTGAGATATTCATATGCACTGGTGAGATTCCCTCAGAATACTGGGAATTATTACACTACATCAGCAGACTTCCTACAAACTGGTTCCATAACCAACCATCAATGCTGAGATTCTGTTTTAAAGCACACCCAGGTGTTTTAAAGCACATCCAGGTGTGTCCCACCGAGCACTAGCCTACCCCAGACAAAAGTGTAGTCCTTCTAAGAGAGAACTTAAGGCTTATTCCTACTCCCTCAAGCTTTTTTTCCTTGCTTTACCAAGGACAGCTGTGTTTAAATATCTGGTGGTTTCCCAGCATAATGGCAGTAAAAAACCGCTGTGCTGCCACCACAAAGCATCAGCAATTTTAACTGGCACGTGCACCGCAGAACTGCAGTGCAGCACAAAACCATGAAGCCAAGGTTTACTATCACACTTTAAGGGACAGATGGAGAGAAAGGGGCTTTCCAACTACACTTTTTAAAAATAAGAGAAGAGAAAAATCACAGCAAGTTAAAGTGAGCACGTAAACGTTTGTAAATCTTAAGGCAATTGAACAAGGGGAGGAAGAAAAACATACAAGAAAGTAACAGAAGCTGTGAAATTGAACAGCCCTCCATCTCTCTGCATAAACAAGTTCTTTCATGTACTCATGAAACCAGAGCACAGTCTGTGGAGAACTGTGCAGGATTCAGCCCCAACTCCCTTTTCCTTCTCCTCTGCTAAACCCACATCGTGACCCCCCCACCAGCACCAAAAGTTACTTATTTCAGAGATCTGCTGCTGTAAACAACCAGTCTATTCCCTCAGACAAACTGCTCTGAACAGCAGCTCCCAATAGCTGTCAGAACATTAATTCCATACCAAAACCACATAAAGAAGGCATGAGAACAGAACTGCTAAGAGGGGAAACAGACATTTGTGGCACTAAGGCATACACTCAAGGAAATCTGATTATTCCACCTGCAGGACAGGGCTGGTTAGCAGGTTTTTACTTTTTTAGCCTCAAAATGACTATAAGCTAGCTTTAATACCAACAGTTAATGTCCAACAGTTTCAAACTAAATATTAAAGTCCCTGTGAAACATATGTCTGTGTGCTAGCTTCAAAGTCCTTTTCACCCTTTCTAAGAAATAAACCATATTTGACCGCAATATCAGACTTTTTATCTTCATTCCCATATGATAACTTGGGTTGCCCCAACACTTCCATGCAAAACCCAATAGAGCACAAAGTTACAATTTTCACACATACCTGTGAAAAGTATGCATTGCAGAAAAGCAGTTTCCTATTAAAATCACTTCCCCATCTTTTCATACGGTGCAGCCCCTTGAAACACCACTACCATAAAACATGGCTTTGGAAAAGGCAGCTCTCTGCTGTGCTTGGCTTAAGCACAGAATTAGAGGGAGCACAAGCCAACCTTCCAGCCAGTGCACTCAGCTGAAGTTCGTTGTCTTAAGTACATCAACTTTTTGTTTGCGTGAAGACGGCAACCAGAATGTAAAGGTCACTCTTAGTCTTTAAGGGGAGTGTCAGCCTTCAGCTGCTACAGATCAGACACTACATATACAAACAGGAGGAATTTTACTTTAAGCCCTTCTTTAAATGGTACCTTTCTTTCATACAAGCAGAAAAGAGTCAAAAATAATGTGTAGGATTTAAACTCACAACCTTAAGGCCTACAGTGCATGGCGATGTTAAACCAAATCAGCTAACACAAGCTTGCCATAATCACCCTGATACTCTGCCCACTCAAAAAGCAGATTGCCCTTTCAGGTGAAAATTGAGGCATTACCTCTTTAGGACAGGGAACTCCTTGACCAGCTCTGTAGTCAGGGTTTTCCCCTCAAAGGTTCTTGTGTAATTCCAGTATGGAAATTAAGCTATAAATACAATGAAGTGGCAGCTATATGGAAAAAAGTTGGCATATTAAGAGACTGATTAATGAGGGCAAACTCTGTCCATTTACAGACAGCACTCTTCACGGGATTTGGAGTTTGAGCAGAAAATTTGTTAAAAGTCTTTAAAAACATGAATACTGCTCTTAATTCCTCCACACCGGTAAAGATATCCTGTGAATACACACACAGACATAGAGAATGTTCATAAAGAATACAGTCCGTGTCCAATTCAGCAGAGAAGCAGAACCCTGCTATGACCCATCAGGACGTTCTCTTTCCTTCGCACAAAGAGGATTTTTGACATTGGAAACTAGAGACCCCAAACCCCAAATATTGGTTTTTAATTTAATGAGAGACTCATTTCAGAAATTTCCTGGCATTAAAATAAAGCCCAGAACAGTTCTTCAAGAAGAGACTGCTAATCCCCAACAGACAAAAATAAGGTGGTCACGTTAAGATCTCTATTCACAGATTCACAAATAAATCTGAAGTTTAGCTGCTTAAAAAGGAAAACACCAGGGGGAAAAAATGAAGGAGAAGAAAGAAAAGAGAAAAAAAAAAAGGCCCAACATTTTGTCCCAATTACATAGATGCCGCGAAACAAGGCGGCTGCCAATGGGAAAGGGCTCAGGCAGCAGCGATGACTGCTGGCATCACCCATCGCTCGTACGTGACCTGACAGCCTCCCCAGCGGCCCCGCTGTGCCCTGCCATGGAATCTGCCCGCTCAGCAAACGCGCTCCATTTTCTCGCCAGCAGCGCGGTGTCCGCTCTGCCGCAGCCCCTGCGAGCGCAGCCACCACCGAGCAACAGCGGCAACAACTTGGGCAAAGACACGGGCGCTTCCCTCGCAACTCCCTCCCCTTTTCTCCCGGAGCGGAGAGCAAGGGCAGCGCTCCCCCCGCCCCACCAGGAGCGCTCCCGGGGCATCCCCGGCTCCCGCCGTGCCCGGGCCGCCAGCCCCGGGTGCGATCCCGCCGGGAGCGGCGCGGAGCTGGGGCCGCCCCCGCCCCACCGGGACCGGGCACCGGCACAGCAAGTGTTTACGTTCAAAAATACAGATATACCGAGCCCCGACCCAGAGGGAAAGTGGAAAACTCCGCCCCCTCCCTTGCAAAGGCAATAAAAGCTGGGCTGAAACATCTGACCGCTCAGCGCCCCTTTTTAAGGAGGAAAAGAAAAGAAAAGAAAAGAAAAGAAAAGAAAAGAAAAGAAAAGAAAAGAAAAGAAAAAGTAAACGCCAGGGAAGCGGGCGGGACGTGGCGTGCCGCAGTCCCGGCTGGAACGGGCACTCGGCCGGGAGGGCGGCTCGCCCGGGCCCGGCCGGGAGGGATGGCGCGGGGAGGCCGGGCCGGGCCGGCGGGAGGCGAGCGCGGAGCTCCGGCGGGAGAGAAGCGGGGCAGGGAGGGAGGGAGGGAGTAAGGGGGAGCGCGGCCCGCAAGTGGGAGAGGGCACTCACGTAGCGTTTCAACTTCTTCTCCGGCGGGGACTTTCGGAGCCAGCCCGAGCAGACCACCTCCCCGCCGCTCATGGCTGCGCCGCTGCCCGCCGGGGCGCTCCCTCCGCCTCCTGCTCCTTCTCTTCCTCAGGCAACGGACACGGGGAGCCGCGATCGGCGGCGGCCACAGCACCGCGCCCGGCCCGGCCTCCCGGGGCTGCGGGGCGAGACGGGCGCAGGGTGTGTGTGTGTGTGTGTGTCTCTCGCACAACAGCCCGCCGGAGCGGAGCGGGGCGGCCAGCGGGGCCGAGGCGGGAGGGTCCCCCCTGCCTCCTCCTCCTGCTCCTCCTCGCCGCCGAGTTACACGGACATCGAGAGAGACGACAGGGGCGGCCGCCTCGCCGCCACAACTTCGGCGTCCCGGGGCAGGATCCAGGATCCAGCCACCGCCCCGCGCCGGTGGCGCCTCCTCCGCGCCGCCGGGACCCTCCCGCTGGGCAGGGCCGCGGGGGGCTTACTCGCGCCCGTCCCTCCGAGCTCAGCGTCGGCCGCCGTGGTTCCGCGGTCGCTCCTTCCCCTTCTTCCTCCTCCCCTGCGCCGGGAGGATGGGATCGGTAGCGCTCCTGTCTTCCCTTCCTCGCCTTCCTTTCCGCGGGGAGTGGCGGGGCGGGGGTCTGGCCTCGAGGCTGGGGCCGTGCCCGGGGCTGGCTCTGCTCCCTGCCGGCCACTGAGGGACGGCTTCGCCCTGGAATTCGCGGCGCCGAGCCCTCCCCGAGCCCTCTTTCCCCGGCGCCGAGCGGCGCTGCCGCTCCGGCCGGCTCCGCCTGGCCCCGCCCAGCGGCGCTCCGAGTGGAAACTCTGCCGGAGCCTTTTCAAACAACAAGGGCTGGGAAGCACAGAGGGAAGGCAGGGAGCGAGGGAGGGCCGCCCGCGCTTCCAGAGGGATCCTGGGAGCTGTAGGCGGCGGCCCGTGAGAGCTGCGGCGGCGCGGCCCGGAGCGGAGGGCGCGGGGACAGGGACGGACTCGATCTTTACGGGGAAAACAAATAAACAAACAAAACCCCGAGCAATGAAACAAAGAAACAAAACCCGACCCAAAGACCCCCATTAAAACTGCATTAAAAATAGCGCGGCCTAAGTATATTCCTCTTAGCAAGTCTGAAACTGCCGTAGCAAAAAAAGGAAAAAAAATTAATTATCCAAGTCGTTCACCATCTCTGCTGTGGGTGCTCTCTTCTACTCTCTCAGAAAAGGGTTAAATAAGTAATAACAAATAAATTAATAAATCTGCTCCATAAATAATACATTCTTAAATAAAGAAAAATAACAGTACACTTTTAACAAAAATAGTGGGGTTTTTTTAACAGTTTTTTTTTTTTTTTTCAGATTACCAAATGGCAGGTTCTGGAATGGGATCACTGTTGCGTTATCTAGCCCCAGTGATCTTCCACTGCAGAGAAATAGTCCCCCTAGTACGCCTTGGCTGAAGGGAGCCCAATGATGCTGCCATTCATCTAGGTATAAGTGTATTAAAAAGTCACAAAGCACCGGTTGTAGCATATAGGGGCATTCGAAGAAATAACAGGAAAAAGGAAAGGAGAAAGGCTGAGGTGTTAAAATCTGTGCATCAATTTCAACATAAATCTTTTCAAGATAATTATGATATTATGAAGCATTATTAAGCACTACAAGAAAGAGCATCAAAAAGATATTTTGCCAAATATTTTGAAATAAGAAAAGAGGTGAACGTTGGATTTTAGCAATACTCAAAGCACATGAATCTGAGCATTCAAACCATGACCACATGTGACCACAGAAATCTTTGCATGAATTTCTGCACACCATTTCAGCTTCCTCAACAGGGCTTGGTGGAAACAATAAAAAAGTGATTTGGTCGGTAAACATGAACTCAAATTGTATTCCTAGGTTTAGATTTCAATCTGGGTTTCAGTGAAACTCTTTTGTTTAAAGCACTTATGCCATTGTTTAATAATCTCAACATTTGAGATTATCCAAGTGCCAGATAAGGCCACAAAATTTTCCAGTTTTCTTTAGAACCCTGGAGACAATTTAGTATTTAGAACATGTGGAGTCAGTGTGAACTAAGTAAAAATGCCATTGGCACTAGGGCATTGTGACATGATCCAATGGTTCATTTGAATCCCATTAATTAACCCATGCCTAGAGCCAATCAAAGCTAGCTTGTTTTGGCTGAAGCAGTCTCCATGGAGGCACCAACTAAACAAGTTACCTGGTCCAGAGACACAAGATTGTCCCTGAGGTCAAATTTCAAAACATTTGTGTTCTAGAACATGCTGAAACCAGTGTCAGCCTGGACTCCAGCTTAAGTTTTCATGTATTTGTTTATCAGTTTTGTGAGGGGGTTTCATCCCTGCCAGGTAACGATAAAACATACGCTAGGGAAAAGGAGTTAATGTCATAGTTGGATAATAAACAATAAAGCTTGCCTTTTTGACCATATTTAGTTGTTGAGCCTAGTCACAAGCACCAAGACTGGACATAAAATGTTTTTATTGCATTGTGGAACCAAAAAAAAACATAATACAGCAAAGAACAATTTCCAAATGTTAGGATGTTGTCTCACAGACTGCTCCTTTCCTAGTCATAGCAGTGGATTTCTTTTCTGCTCACATTTGAGCTACCCATCCACAGTCCCACTGATGCCTCCACTTCCATCCCAGGAGAGGGCTGCACAGAGCTGTGCCTCTCTTCCCAAGCTAGTGAACAGCTAGAAAATGCAAGAGTATTAATGCTGTGGATTTCTATGCATACCCAGCAGGGCTCCACAGTTCATAATATAGATGCCCTGTATTAGGGTAAACTGAAGAAACTAAGGGTAATGAAATGCATAAAGAGCATAATATTTCTATCTGACTCTTAACAACTGCATGTTTATAACTGTAAAACTCTCTATGAAGAGAGTGGTGAAATAATTACACTAGTCAGTTCCTCCATGTAGAAAAATTTTTACACTCAGACAGCTTAGGCTAGGGCATAATTTCCTGAACTTAAGGAAATTGAGAATAACTGTTGAGAATAACTGTTTGAGTTATACTTCTGTCTTGGAAGTTTAAGCAACATTAAGCATGCCCCATTTTGAAATTCTTCTGCAATACAGCTTGTGCTTGGAAGAAGCAACCTCCCTTCAGGGCTTGAAGGACTGTAACCCCAGGTGAGAACATGACCACCTTCTCCCCTAACTTTGTTCCCTCTGGTTATTTCTGTGCAGTTCCTTGGAAAGCCTGGAAGATAAAGGTGTTTCAAGTTCAATTATTTGCACTACATAGGTCTTTGGCGTTTGAGTACAGGGCCTTTGAGGAAGAAGAGAGAAAGAAAGAGTATTTTTTTTCTTGAAGGGAAAGTTATTTTGCCTGTTTTTAACAAGGATGTTGCAATGACAGCTGTCGGTTTTGAAGAAGAAGATGTGGCCAGCAGAGCAGCTCAAGAAGGGAGCTCTGAAGGGATCCGTCCTGCGCCTACAGTGCCAAATCCTGCTGCAGGATTGGGAATGTTTGGAATGTTGCCATTCCTGGATTGCCATGTGAAGCAGTCCCTGTGCTGTGACCAACCTGCAGCGCACACAGTGCTCAGTAAAGTGCACTTTAACCACGGTCACATGGAATGTGACGGCAGCACACACGTGGGCACGATGCTGGCGCTGCCTACCAGCTCAGGACGCACGTGCAAGATGCCTCCACTGACCTTGTGTTCCTCCACAACTCCATTCCAGAGTGTTTAAATGGGTTCTCCAAAATTCTGGAGTAACTATTTATATATCTTGCCAGATAAGTAGGTCATGTGGAAATCCATTTGTCTCTGGTTTGCTTGCCAAGTCGCCTTGACGAAGGAAGCAGGAGCTGATAGAAGAGGAGAATACACATGGGCTTGCTTTCACAAATATAAATTATGCTAATTTCTCATGCAAACAGCTTAAGAATTCTGGACTTGCATTATAAGATGGTGCTCACTATAGCACCATCTTTGTGTTATACTTCTAGTATGAAAACCTATGCATTCCTCTCTGGTTTCACCTTGCAGCCACAGACAGCTGCGGCTCCTGATAGTGATCCCTAAACTCCTCTATGCCCCTTGCTTATATTTGAACACAAAATTTGACAAAAAAAAAGAACGAAAGGTCTAATTAAAAAGTATAAATTAGTTTAACAAAAATTTTTACATGTCAATCTATAATCCCAAAACATCTTTAGGTGTTTATGTAACAATGAATCAGTGCAAAAAAAGAAAGATTCTTTAAGTTTGCAAAAATCTGCATTTATATATTTCTTTTTATCTCAAATACTTCCATTTTGATTTCAAAATTATTCCCAGGTAAATTTAATCTATGTAGTTATTTTGGTCAGTTTGTGGATGACATTATTTACTGTTTCTTTCAGACTGTAGTTATTTAGATTATTTGGCAAACAGATTGAGGAAAGTAATACAAAACAGACATAATTAAAAGAGATGACTGTATGTCCACACACTTTAGAGTTGTTTACTGGTTGTTAAGCTACCTCACCTCTTTTCTGTGATTACTTTTAATATTGATGTAGGCAAATAAAGGCAAGAGTATACTGCAGAGCTCATACAAAAACAGGAGCAGTTTTCAGTTCTGCGTAGCTGTAATACATTGAGATTTCCTTTGTGCATTCTGTGGAAAACTCTCATTCCTGATTCCAGAGTGGAAACTCACTGGTAAATGTTTGTCCTCTGTATTTTCGCCAGAGGATCAGTTGACTACCTTATTTCATGCAAGGGAATTTCCCCTTTTTTCCTAGGCTAGTCAAGGAAGAAGGAGCAGGCTGGCTCATTGGCCAGCCATGCAGAAACTTCGTCAGGTCTCTGCTGTTAAAAAATTAATCGGAAGCTTTTCCCTCCATAAGGATAATACCTTTGAATCTATACACTGAAAATGTGTGGACTTTTTCTATCACAGGAAGCATTTTACAAGTTCAGCACAATGGAAACTTAATTGTTCAGCCGACATCAGTGGTCAGGTTCAAAATTTAGGGATGGGGTTCATTTGCTCTGGCATTATTTCCAGTAATTCTGGATGACAGTCAGAGTTGTCAGTAATACAAGATGAATCTGAGAAATAGTGGGAAGAAAAATTTAAGGCAGGTATGAAACTCATTCTTTCCAACACTGCAAAATTCAGATGAACCCTCAGGAGTTCATTAAAATTCACTATGATAATAATTCTTTCTTTTTTCTTCTTGCCACAAAATGATGCCTCTTTGACAATTCTGAGAGAAGCTGAAGTGTTAGGAGGCTTTGTCCCTTCTGCAGCTCCTCAGTCATGAAACAAATGCCACACACCTTGCTTCTTCCCAGGCACAAACAAGTATTTTTACTTTAACATAAAGAATGGGAGGAAATGCTTATAAATTACAGACGAATAAATAGAATGTTCTACTTGTATTTAAAAACAAAAACTTTAATTTCTTTAAAATTATCTTCCATTTCTATCCCTCCATCCACCAGTGTTTCCTGAAGACTAACAATATCCCAGTTCACTAATCAGGCCATCACCTTGTCCACAAGGTCATCCAAGGTGAGAAGAAATAAAAATATTCCTTAATTAAGGTTTTTTCATCACAGTCACTGAATGTTTCACAAAATGTTCCTCTGGTGTGTTTTGGTTGGTTTTGTTTGTTTGTTTGGGGCTTTGTTTTGGTTTTGTTAGGTTTTTTGTTGTTTTTGTTTTGTTTTGTTTCCCTGAGGGAAAAAAAAGCCATTTAGCGTTACCATGTGAAAAAAGCAATTAAAATAACAATTTTGCTAAGTAGTGATAAACACTGCTTTTTAAGGGTAGCAGCTACTAGAATTTTCTGTGAATGTTATTGTAAGTTTTTTTAATGCTCCTTCTTCCTGGTGTTTTTAGATTGCTTAAATTTTCCTCTGGATATTCCTGTTCCTCTAGAAGCTGGATGTGTTGCCAGTGTCTTTATAAATCAGTGGTGCAAACAAATCCTCATACAAAACAGAGAGAAAGGTGCAAACAGAAGGTGAGTTGTGGTTAATTCATCTCCCCAGAAAATGGGAAAGCTCATTCATACTTTATTGCTTCTTAAAATTTCTAATCTGTTAATTGCCTAGTTTCTATCTGAATATTTCCAAGGTGTGAGTTTTCTACATGGAGGCAGCAGAAGGCTTTTCAGTGATGCAGACTAACTCACAGACTGACTGCCTTCTCTCAAATAAGGACAAGAATGACTTAGGACAGTTTTCATCCTCAGGAGCAGCATCCTCCAGTTCAGCAGGAGATGCAGACTGTGTGTGTCCATGATTATACATCTCCATCTCCATCTGAGAATCAGGCTCTTTACTGCAAAACACTGAAATCTGCACCACCACGTTTTGTTCAACAGATTTTGTTCTGTTTGCAAGGATATGTTCTGTTCTGCATAAACAACTAAATTCTTCCATACTCTGGTCCAATATAGCACATACTTCCCTTTGAAAATGATCAGCTTCTACACTAAAATTTTCTGGCTGAAAATTGAAGATCATACAAACTCTTTACAGTTCATATTTTCTTATCAATGTATAATTAGAGGTTCTCATAAAACAGGTTTATGAAATGTGAACTGTTCCTGACTAGTAATGTCAAAGTTGTTCCAATGGCTTATTTTCATTAGTTGCAACATAATGAATCTGTAATATTAATAAGAACATAGTGCCTTAAATATTTAATAAAAATAGAGCATGAAACCATGAAAGAAAATTATTTAAGAGTCTGCTGATATTAATGGTTGGCAGTGATTTTGTTTTAACTTTATTCTGTAACAACCTAGATGCAGCATTCCCAAAGCCACATTGCATGCAAGTAAGGAACATGGGTTTTTTTTAGGGCAGGTGGATGCTGTTATTAGCCAAGCAAAGAGAAAGATAAGGCAAAAATCAGAAATACGCATGGGAGAAAGTAAATAGAGCTGTAAGCTGAAGGGGAGAGCAGTACTTGTGTTGTGCATGAGATTTTTTGGCCCTTTTGACATGGAAATTTCTGCTTAGTACAACCAGCAAAGTAATTAGCAAGTATTTCTGATGGAAGAGCATTTCAGACTATCTCACACTATCTGTAGGAGAGGCTTCGTTAGCAGCAACACATTTAGGACACACATTAACTATGTGTATTTAAAACACCAACTGAAGAAGCAGGGATACCTTTTAAAGCCCTACCTGACATTTCTCTGCTAGGAGCCCCCTCCTCTCCCTTTAAAAACTGCACTTCATAAATTGCACAAGATTTGTATCAGCTTTTTAGGTAAATTGTTTTAATGTAAATTCACTGAAGCACAATGAATCCTGTTCCCTTTTTACCTGAGCAACAGGAGCAGATCAATCTATCATCTACATCCAGGTGAAATTGAAGCCTGGCTGCATTTATGTTGACCAGCATTGGGCCTGCCTGGGCATCCCTGCACTTCTGAATGTCCCCAGGAAGAAAAAAGGGCAAAGGAGAGCACAGAGAAATGGGCCCTTGAGACTTCTGTGCACAAGAACAAGTGACAGCAGTGACAAGCAATGAAGCAATGTTGTTGCAAAGAAAATCTCAGCAGAAAATACCATAATAATAAAAATAATAATAGGTGTCCACAGTCAAACAACCTGAGATTCTGCAGTGACCACAAAACTGTGTCTGCTGCAGTTTTCTTCTCTCAATGCTTTTTCTGTTTGTCCCATCAGCTGTTTGTAGATGAATGCTTTGCTGCAAGAAGCCAAGGGAGGAAGGTAACCTTCAGTGACTTGTGCATTGGATCAAAGCCAGAGCAGTCATGTGCAACAGTGCATCTCAGCAGACATCTTCTTGGGGCATGATAAACTTTTTGAATCCTATTTCTTGACTAGAAGTGGGAAGAGGCAGGACAGATTCTACTGTAGGAAGAGTTGCAAAGCAACCAACTACTTTGTCATTTGCTTCCTACCCTCTTCGTCTGCTCAGCATCCCCAATCCCTGTGAAAGTGTACCTAACCACAACAGTAATGACAAAACCAACAATAAATAGAAACTCCTTCACACACAACCCTGTGAAATTATATAAAGCAAGCCAAAGCTGTTGAGGACAGAAAAGAACAAGGCAAGAATAAAAAGCAGATGGGAATGCAGTTAATGGATTCATATGTTTCTGATATAGAAAGGCAGCCTTGCTAAATTTTTGATCAAACATATCTGCACTTTCAATAGAAGCCAGATTTAGGCTGTGAACTGTGAGGCAATGTGTCATAAAAAACATATTTTGCTTAGGTAGTTCCCAAAATTTATTTACCTTGAACAATCAGTGCTGATCACTGATCATTCTCTGCAGTTGCTTGTGCACCTCTAACATCATTGCCTGAAAGAAACATTTGTAACAACATATCTGAGTGTTAATTTCCATTAAGGAAACAATAAATCATGTCATAGGTTTCTGAATTCATATGCATAGGAAAGGAATGGCTTTTCTGGGACAGGACGATTTTCTATTTCTTTCCCTACATGTGCAAGTCTATCCAGTTCCAGTAATGAGTGTGGAGCAGAAAAACAGTGCTCCTTGCCTAATCTCATGCTTACTTCTGTGTTCTTCCATAGGCCCCAGCTGTGTCCAATGAGGATGAGTGCTATAAAAGAGCGGGTGAGCTGCTTGAGAAGAGCTGGAATTGGTTGGTTGTGAGACATCACTGAGAAGGTGTGGAAGAGTTGCAATAAGATGACAACAACTCCCAAGCTCCATATGGATATATAATTTATTATTCAATCAGCCTTTCAAAATACTTGAAGTTAGCAAAGTTATTTTCCCCCACACTTCTTTGCCTCCTCTTTCATAATTAGGATGGGAAGGAGAAAAGGGAGGAAGGCACAGGGTGAAATTTCATTTCACTTCTGTGTGAGCCATGCAAATGGAAAGGCTGGTAATGGACACTCCTTCCTCATTGCCTTCGCACTTATAAAGGCCAGGTTTGGCACCCAAGGCAGAATCAATCATGGTAACAATTCACTGAAAAATAGGATGAAATGAGATCCTTAAATCTGATAGGCCCTGATGCCTGCAATTAATTAAAATATATTTTAGTTTGTGCAATAGCTGGCACTAGATTTCTCTACCTCCTAAAAAACCCCCAAAAACCAAAAAAAAAACCCACCCCAAAAACTAGGGGGCAGCTCCCCATCACCCAGAGCAAAAGATGCTTTATATCTTTAGACCTCGGTTCCAGGCACCAGCACATTCCAAATTCTACTGACCTTTTAGCCCATGGTATATGGACTCTGTACTGCTTTGAGTTAATCTACTGACCGATTTAAAACCTTGTTTTTAAGTCTGGGAGCAAAATGGACAAAGGGAAATCCAAGAAGAAATTGAGCAAAACATGACACGGAGGTGAAATCTTGTTTTCCATATATAGGGCCAAATGTGAAGTCAGTGGAGAAGATTTGAACATACAGAGGTGGAGCTGAAGGCAGGATTTGGCCCTTGAAGCTGTGGATTATTAGGTTTGGAAGAGAATTCTGGTCACTCCATTGCAGCTTGGCACTGACAAAATATGACTTCTGGATCTCATCCCAACAAGACAGGCATTATTTCAAACAATAATTGTTTTGTTTGCATAGCTTAGGATTTCAGTCAGTTATAAATCCATCTTTTAAATTAAATTTCCCTTGGAAAACAATGATTAAAGAAATGAATTATTGGTTAAACTTGGGTTATTCTTGGTGAAATCTAGAATTTAGGATGGTGTCTATTGAGCCCAAACCACTTAGTTTTTGCCATGACCACAACAATAGAATGTTCAATCTCAAGCAGAGAATGAGCTGGCCTCATGGTCTCCTTTGCCTTTCCTGTAACAAGGCCAAAAATTCACAGGCAGCAATGGCACAAAGTCTGTTGTTTTTCTCTCTCTCCCTGCTCGGTGAGGACAGACAAACCGTGGCTCTCAAAACACTTCACCAGTGGACCACACACAGCCTGAGGTTAAAGCTATTATTGTTGCTTTGTCAGGCCTGCTCTGTCTGCTTTGCCAAATTGCTCGTTCCTTTATTAAATAGGATTCTTTTCCAGTAGCTATCTCCCTTAACCTCAAAATTATCTCCTTCCCTAGTGAAGAAAGATCAGCTGTGTACTCTTGTCCCTTAGTGAAATGGCAGAGACAATGTTTCACCAATGGATCTTATAGAATGTTCCCTGAACCTCTTACAGAAAAGGCAAACAACAAAAAAAAGGCAAAACCTCATATTTTTCCTCCCTTTGGGGCTGGAGAGTAAGTGTATGGTACTCAGGTTTCCCCCAACCTCTTCAACTGACCCTTCAGAAAGTAAAGCCTGACTTTTTCTTACAAAATATTAACTTTTCTTTTAGATTTATACCTATCTATGAGATATAAGAACTGTCTAGAAAGCCCTTCTGCTTTCTCTGATTTTTCAAGGGATGAGCAAGATGATTTTCTAAAAGAAAGGCTTCTGACTCCGTCACTTTATGTATCTTTGGTCATTGTCAGCATTTCAAAGACTTGAGAAGATTCCCTAAAATATCTACAGGACTATCATTATCTTCCCTTGTTCAGTTTTCAGTTCGCTGCTCCCATGTTCATATTGCCTCTCCTCATTTTCCTAGGACTGTGAGAAGAAGCCCCAGAGTCCAACTTTCACTTTTTATTCCCTTGTCCAAGTTTAGGGCAAATTTGAGAGAAAACCTCCAAAGGGGTTCCTCTAGAAAGTAGATTTAACTGGACCTTCCCCAACTGATTTGGGAAAAGATTTTCCTAACTGTTTATCAAGGCCTCACTTAGTAGCTCGGCACAGGAGGTCTGCGTTAACAAATGTAAAATCGTGGTCTAATCAGATTTAGATGTGATTTCTTCCTTTTGTTGACTGGCAGGTGACAGTTAAATCTTTCAGGTTCTCTCAAGGAGGTGGCAAATATTTTGATTTTTTTCATCTGGGATTTTCCTTATATGACAAAGATGATACCCTAAAGGGTCTGCCATCTGAAAGCATGGCGTGTACCCAAGAAAGGTTATTTTTGCTGTGTTTTTCTCCCCAGAAAGCACAACCAACATGCCAAAACTGGAGGCTGTGCTATGACTGTGCTGAACCAAACATGTGAGGAAGGAAATTTTTGGGGACATCTGCACAAAAACATGGATTCTTTTGAACTTCTGCAAGCAAATAATTAATGCCATAGTATTTGATAGAATTTGCACTGCATTAGTATGTAACTCTGAACTTCACATGAAGTGTTAGCAAGTTCTTTTCACAGTTAAGTTAGACAAAAAAATCCTTTTCCAGCCAAGAAGGGACAGAGAACCAAGGACCCCAAAAAAAATATAAACAACAATGAATTGAGGAGAACAATCTGGGAGGATGGGACTTCATAACCTGAAACTGTAATTGGACAATTAACCCCAATATTTAAATGGACCAAAACTTATGAAAGTGTGTGAAAACTCTTAAAGATGTACCTGTTGTCCATCTTGGGTGTAGCCTTGGCCAGGCTCTTGTACTGCCCAAGGTGTATTCTTTGAAGGCCTTTTAATAAATACCTACTTTATTCCTTTAACACTGTCTAGCATCTGTTGTAGGTAGCCTCTCAAGGCATCATTTTCACAATATTTTATCTCCAGACTCATCTCAGTTTTACATCTAAGCAAGGGTCCCACCATAAAGAGAAGCAAGGGAGTATGTACTGTCAAATTTACATCCAGTAGCCTAAATTAATTTTTATTACTTTAGAAATGTTTTGATTCCCCCTTCCCCCCCTGCTCAGTAGCCACTCAATCTAATAAAGTTTGCTTGTTAATATGTTTCCTTCCATTTACATGCATGGTCATGTAGGAGAGTCATTCTGTAGGTAACACTGGGGAATCTCAAATGTACAGCTCTGTGCAAGCAAACTGAGCCTGTGTGTCTATATTCTTAGTGGATGTAAGCTCTTGGCAACCATTAGGCAAAGGGAAGTGTTCTGGATGTAAACATTGATGAGGCCAGCATTTTTTAATTTCTCACTTCTTAAGAGATCTTTCCAAAGGACAAAATGCTTCTCTTGCAAGCAGTGGAATGCAGCTTAAAATGTAGTGTTGTGATAAGCATCTATCTAGTCTGGGAAAACAGGTTATGTTTTTAGACTTGTTAGCAAAAATTGTGTTAAACCATTTTTAAATACTGTTTAGCCTCCTGCATGAATAATGACAGGAACAAATTTAAAATATTAGTCTTATGAATAGCTAACATATGTTCTCAATGCTTGAGTGTAAGGGGAGCTGAATTCTCCTCTAAAACTGATTATAAAAATATGGAGTTTTTAATATGAAAGACAAAACAGATAAGCCAGGATACAATGAAGGAATACTTTGGAAAATCCCAGGTTTGTGTTTCCCCCTCCTCCCTCCCTTTGGCTGATGGTGGTCTGCAATCCTCTGAGCCCATCCCTCCTGCTGGTGCAAATGCAGTGGGGACTGACTCCTCCCATCCTGTCAGAGAATCCACCTCACAGGGCTTCTCCCAGTTTGCACCTTGTAGTGGCTTTGTCTCTGTGGAAAGATGAGTTTACTGGAAGGCAAAATCCCAAATGAAATAAAAACTAATGCTCGTGATTAAGAAACCCTGGCACAGCATTTACATTGCAGAAGTACATCAAACACATCTGGAAAGTGCCTCTGTTTTTCCAGGAAGAGACACTGGAATGTGAATGTGGACTAGGCTGGGCCCTTATAAACTTGAATAATGTAGGTCAGGTGCATTGCAAATCTGTTATCTTTTTCCAGAAACAAGATGAGAACATTTAAAAAATAAAAGCCAAAGAAATCCTTTTGGTGAATGACTGAGGTTACACTGTGGCTGAATTTTGACTCCAAGATCAAGGCCATCTTTACAATAAATGATCTTTTGTTTATGTAGTGAGATGTTGATCAGCATTTCACATCTGTTATCTTTATCAGCCCTTTCTTATTTTCCTTAATCCTCTCCCCTCTGCACTGCACCTGAAGAAACTACTTTCTAAAATAATCTGCTATATTCTCTGAGTGTCACATAGGCTGAAAGTAGAGATATGGTGGATGATGCTGTGACAGTGTCTAGGAACAAAAGCTTTTAGGTAGCAACTTGTAGTGGTATTTCCATGGGTCATTGCCATTTTTTATGAGTTTGTGGCTCCCTGAACAGGACCCTTCTTGCTGTCTGAAGCCAGGCCCACTCCCAGCAGATTGCAATTCTTTGTTTCCCTGAGCACAGGTAATTTTCTTCCCAGTGCTCATCTCTGAAGATGTTAGGCAGATGGGAAAGGACCTTTCAGGGATCTTTTGATAATTATATCATAGTTGTATCATTCTAGCTTGCTTCTTGCTCTCCCGTGGGGCAATCAGACAGACTGCAAACCATTTACTGATCCTCCCATTCATGGCACTGCTGCTCAGGTCTCTCATGCCAACGTTGTCAATGTCTTCAGCATTGCCTCTCTCAGAGCAAAGCCCCAAGAATGAGGGTTCTTGATCAGCATCTAAGAGAGGTGTGAGTGACAACAGCCCCTGAGAGATGGCAGCTCTTCAGAACAGATTTTTGAGGCCTAAATCACCAAAAGTCAGGATGTTTTTGCAGATTGAAGGAACCAGTTTCTTCTCAAACATCAACCAGTAACACCCAAGTGTTCTGAGCCAAGAGGTTATGTACCCCCCAAATTTCTGCAGGCTCCAGAGAAGCAGGAATTAAAGTTTTGCAAGCCTAATTCCTCATGTTCCCTATTAAAAGCTTGACTTTCGTGTTGTGCAGAAATGTATAATGAGGTGTAATTTGAGTTTAGTGAAAATTTTGTCTGCTGATAGCTTTTATCCTGTATTTTTTCTTTTCCCCCCAGTGGTAAACATTGGATGTAATTACAGCAGCAGAGTGGATATTAGTCTTGTCTGCAAAGTCTTAAAGTACTGAAAATATACCTGAGACATTAGGAAGTAAAAGAGGGTGTAGTCTATTTTAAAAGGCAGCTATCCAGTTCCAGGTGGTTGGAGGGCAAGATCAGAGTGTTCATTTGTGATGTGGGTGGTCTGGACTGAGAGCTGAGCTCAGTGCAAGGGAGTGGACTGCACAGTGGGAGGAAGAGAGAAAGAAAGCCTGAATTTATTGCTTTTTTACTTTATTACTTTAAATAGCAGTTGTTAATGGAATATATGCAAAGGGAAAGTTGCTGGTAGAGCAGGCAATGCATAGTTTAAAATTACTAAAGATATTTAAGACAACATTGGGAGAAAAAAAGCACATGGGAGAAAAATTTCTGAATTAGAAGTAGCTGTGGGGTAAGCACTCAGCTCTGAAACAATTCTGAATTTTAGAAAATCTGGATCCAAATCTATTGGGCCATGGCAAGCCATATTTCTTGTTTAAAATATTTATTTTACATCCTCAGGGGCCTTCCTGTTTTTGTTTAGTTCATAGAGTGCTAAGGATTATTTAAGAGGGGCAGGGTAGGCATCTTCCTCTGGTGATGGCATAACAAGACCCTCACCATAAAAGGGGTGTTGGGAGTGCTGCAGTGGTGTAATTTAGCAAAATAACTTTATGGCTAATGAGTATGTGTTCCAATTCAATCCTCATAGGCAAAATATTCCATAACCATATTACTGGTTTTACAAGCAAAGTTTTTCAACCATATTTTAATCTGGGAGGCACTTTTCTGTCTGTGGCATTCACATGTTCTGAAATTCCCTTGGCCCAGGATTTTTCTCTTGGGAAGCTGAGAAGCCTCAGAGAAAAGGAAAACAATAATTATCTGATTTGATTCTGCTGTGTTGTGCTCATGTGGGATGTGTTTGGAGATTGTTTACCCACAGGTGATTGTTTGATTGGTTTCATGTGAGTTGTTTTGACTCGGTGGCCAATCAGGGCCAAGCTGTGTCAGGACTCTGGAAGGAGTCATGGATTTTCATTATTATCTTTTTAGCATTCTCTAAGTATCCTTCCTGTATTCTTTAGTATAGTTTAGTTTAGTATTCTTTAATATTATATAGTATCATAAAATAATAAATTAGCCTTCTGAGAACATGGAGTCAGATTCATCATTCCTTCCTTCATCGGGGCACTCCGCCAATACAATATCTGTCAAAGAGAAGAAATGCTTTTTTTGCTTTGATTTAAACAGTAATAATAGTTGTATTTTTGCTCTCCATGGAACATTTATACCTGAGTTTGTGATGCACCAGAGATGGAAGCAGGTGCATGACTTCTGCAGCACTGCTGGGAAACTGGACCAAAGCCCCTGTGAGGATCACTGAAAAAAGACCTAATTTTAGTGGCACCAATCATGCAGGACAGAACAGAGTTTGGGCCATTATACTTTCAAAGTCACTGAGGACAGAAATAGAGAAAATGAAGAAAAATATATTCTAGAGCAGCTTGATTAGAGCAAGTGAATAAGACAACAACCTTTTACATGTAATGTATGCTTTCAAAGTCAGCTATAATTAGTCTACAAGGTTTCAGCTACTACTCCATCCCAGCCCGTTCAGTATATTGGTTCTTTTTATGACCATAGTGCTTATCTTCCTCACCTATCTCCTAATGTTATTTCACATTCAGTCAGCAACATCAGTATTTGATAGTTATTCTAGCATTTTAATTTTGCTTAAACAACAATTCCAATGAGCTAGTTGTGTGATATTTTTTTTAGTGATTTCTTTCAGTGAATTGGATATATCCAGCCACTCTGCAGCTGTAAAAGTCTCTGCCAAAAGACACCTATAGGTGTCACACCTCACAGCTCCAGCAAGGGGAGCTCTCAGCTGCTGGCTCATTTCCATTCTGCACTGCATCCCTATAAATCAGGAGTCAGCTGTGTCAGATTCAAAAGGTGTAAGTGGGAACTGAAACTGGGTTTAGGGTGGTTCCTTCCAATCTGACCCATCCCGGGAGTCTGTTACTTGTTATGCTAGCTAGAAGTAGTATTGCTTTAAAAAAAATGAAAAAAGGAAAGAAAATGAGAAGGCACTTCAGCAAAAACAGGGAAAAGGTAATTGGGACAGATAAGGGAAAAGCAAACATTACCACAAGAGAATATTTAGCTATGGTTTGTAGCAGTGGAAGGCTGTTGGGTGGCAGAAGGCAACTGGAACACCTCAAAGAGAAAACCCTAGTGATTGGAGCTTTCTCCTTTGCTTTATTGCCTGGTATTTAATGTCCTGAATACATTAGATATTGCAGGCTCATTCATCAAAAATGTGCTTTAATGGAACCAAGGGTCAAGGGCAAAATGAATGCTGCAGAGAAGGGAGGCCTAAGAGTGGAAGGGGGGAGATGGTTATTTCCATTTTAGCTTAGGTTAAAAGGTTGCTATGTGTCTGTGTATGCACAGCTTTGCACAGTACAGGATTTCTGGGTTTGTGAACATAGGGTTATTAAAAAGCTTCATGAAAAAATTCTAGATATGCTAGGTAAACACAAATAAATGGCTTTAAACTAACAAAACAAAAGGAAAGAAAGATGCTAAAAGGCCCAATTCATCCCTCTTGAGAGAATGTTGTAATACTTAGCCACAGAAAGAGGGAACTTAAGCATACAGTAGGAGGTTTATCCCAAGCTATTTAATTTTACGCTGCCAATTTAATTCAGATTTTCAATGTACAATCTTTCTGACAATCTTGAGAAGATTGTATGTGGAATAGTTAGCAAGAGATTTTTGCATTTGGAACTTTATGAGATGTCAGAGAAATGTGACAAAGACATCAGAGACCACCAGGATCTCCGTCTTTTAGCTGAGTCACTAAAAGAGCTGTGAGCAAATACTGCGGGAACCACTGAGTCCTCTTGGAGGCTGTGTGCACATTTCTAACTTGCTTTGCATGAAATAAAAAAAATCCATATTTATGAAATTTGAATTCACTTCAGAATATTTTAATAACAATAATAGCTTGATTAAGATCTAAGTGAAAATATGAAGCTCTAAAATGAGCTCCTTTAATAGTACCTAATTTTCACTTTTGAAGCTGTGCCTAGAAAGGAGTTAATCCTCATGGACTAAAGAACACAACATGCATAGGAAGGGTCTTTTGAATGGTTATTCATTTCTGCAATGTTAATGACACACAAGCAATTGTGCAGGGCCCACCCACAGAATGAAGACAACAAATATCAAACTCCCTCAAACCCCATTATTGCCAAAACTTAGATTGCCTCTACAACTGCTGTTCAGCCCTCTTCCATGCAGGCTTTGGGGTAAATTTATTAGTTTTGTGGATATAAATGATTCTTTTACAGCTGAGTCTGCCACTTGGTCCAGAATTGCCTGTTCAGGGAGCTCAACAGCTGTAAGACATTTAGTCTTCCCAATTTTGCCAGTGACTTACTTATTACCCACCACCTGAAGCCTACACAGAACCTCTGATTCCTTCACATGAAGGAAAGCTGCAGGTAGGAGAATAATCCTGCCCCTGCAGAAGGCACCATAATGCTGTTCTTTAGATCTGATCAGGTAACACAGCTTCCCAAAAGACCTAAGCTCAACCAAAATTTCACAGCCACTGAAAAAGAGAATTTGCCCTTCTCCCCCATCTTCCAGTTTGTACAATGCAGTTTGTATTTCTATACATCTTTGGACCTCAGGCAATGACTTGTGCAAGACACCTCATCACTGGGGTCACAAAATCTCATATTTACAGGCATTTATTCCTTGGCCACCTCAGAAGGAAATGATCTAATTACAGACTAATATAGTAGGATCATTATTAGGTTAGCTGCCTAAGCCTTTGTGTTAAAAACTCCATTTTGTATTGTCTGTAATTTGTTGGTTTTGACTCTGTGACCAGATTTCCTCCATCTCATTAGGCTTCTTCAGCTGTTTTTTTTCCCCTTAAATAAAATTTTCTGCAAAAACCCATGCTAATTTCCAAGAATACAGCTGAAAAGAGAGATGCTGTTTTCCTGACACTAAATCTTCCACAGGAAAATGGTGGCCAACACATAGCTCTGAGTAGGGAACAGTGATTTGGGGTGAATGGGGAATTAAGGGACTGCTGTTTGAAAATCAACAGCAAAAAAGTGATGCAAGAAAGTCTGGAAAAACAGTGGTTTGCACATGTTCAGTAGAGACTGTGCAGAGCTTTGGAACATCACTCTGCAGAGATGCTGCCTGCCATGAGCACTCTGGACCTCACCAGGTTTTCTGTGGCAGGAAGGTTTCCAGCCCAGAGCCATGAATAACTGCTCCCCCAGACTGGGCTGTATGTGTGTGCAGCCCATGTAAAGGCTCAAGCCTGCTGATAAATCCTGTTGCTGTCAGTACAATTACACAGTTGAATTCTACTTGTTTGAACTTTTCACAAGCTTAAGAAATTTGGCACAAAAACTCTCATTTGAAAAAAACCTCAACAGTATAAAACCTATGCAAAGTGAGTATTATTATCCCATTATACAGATTTGCATTGGAGATATGTGAAGTTTAAAGCCAAATGCATCTACTGGTTTTTGGGCACCCAGCCAAGAAGCAAAATATAATTTTTCATTTTATTTCTTAGTTTTCTGAGCATGTTGCCTGACACAGCTGGGGCTGTGTGTTGTGTGACTCCTGCAAACCTGTTTCAGGTCCCAGGTATTCAAAGAATGGGGAATGTACAAGGTAAAGAGTGCCTGTGAAAATCATGGTGACAAAAAGTGATCAGCCACAGCCCCTATGTGACCTTGCATTACATGGGGGACTGAGCTAGGATGGGAAAGGGACTTCCTGACCAAGGATTAAATGTGGCCAACAGGCATACTCATTTCCTGAAAAGCCTTTGATCAGACCTATTTCAATACCAGTTTGGTCTTTCTGAGATTTTCTCTTGTTTGTATGAAAAATAATTATGAAATTATTTGCATGTTTTATCTTGAAAAAGTATTACTACTGCACAGTATATAGGGCAGATATTTGTATAGCAAAGATGTTATATAGATACAATGGTAATACAATGAACAAACCTTTCATGGGGATGTATTATGGAGCAATTAATACCTTTTATTTTGGAAGTTAGCTACAGAGATCATTATTATACTGGGAACTTGGGCACTGGAAAAAGTTGATTACAACTACATGTAATATTAATCACACAGTATTAAAAAACAAGCAGAGGAAATAAAACAATATTTTCTTTAAAACTGTTGAGACATGATGAACACACAGAACCACTTGTAATTAAGATAAACACAAATCCTCTCAGTGCTGCTGTGCTTCCAGCTCTTGCAAATAACACATATGATTTGTACTTTTATCAAGTGTGCTTAGCCCTATCTCTCCTAATGAGGGATTCTATGTGTGGTAGCTGGGAGCAAAACAAGACTAAGTTAAATAGACTCTGGCTGTACTAACTCAGAATTTCCTTGTATTTATGGATTTATATTAAATCCCTACAATTATTTTAAATTTTTTTCAGCGTTATTTTATCATTAATCTTATTACAATCCAAAATACTAACTGGAAATGATTTCTCTGAGGATTGGCAAACACATTTGTGCAGCTTGAAACAATTTATTGAAAACATGTTGCTTACTTAAGAGAACATGCTGTCTTTAAATGTTGTTGGTAAGAAATGTTCATTGCTTGGATTTCCATTTTATTTATGGACTCTGAAGACAGGAGAAATACATTTTCAAGTGCATTGAAAGGTTGCTTATGTTTTCAGGATCATTTTATTTTCATCTCAAGAGATCTTCCTTGTCCATAAGGCTCCACAGCACACAAGCCTTGGCAAAACATTTGATGTCTTCTCCAAAGGAGAAACATGTAACCAATCCTGTTGTAAACTGGTGAACTACGGTTTAATAATGAGAAGATTCTAGTTTCAGATCAACAGCACAATCAATTTTAGGCAAATTATTTCTGTGAACATAGTACATACAAGAAACATTGATTTATGGTAATGCATGTCTTTATTTTTCACCTTTATCACTGTGATATCTCTGAATCCCTACAATATTTCAGTCATTTGTACATTTACATAACTCCCTAAGATGGAATACCTTGTAACATGAAATATCTTTGCTATTTTATAGTCCTGGCATTCCACTGATCAAGTACTGCATCATCTGCATTTCCCTAGAACACAAAAGCCCGGAGTTTTTCACTATGAATAGTTTCTTATCCTTTCCTTAACTTGGGAAGGGGAAGAAAGGTAGGATAGAAAATTCTGTGGTTTTCAGTATGTGCAAAAATTGGAAGCTTTTAACAGAAGTTCAGCCCCCAGAGCATCTTCTAGAAGGATGGAAGAAATTTATTAACTTGCATTGGGAAAATTTTGCTACAGCACTTTCAAGCCAAATTAAAAATAAATAAAAAAGAAAAGTAATATCAAAATCTGTATATTCATCTAGCTGGTTAGATGTGAAATTCTGCCTGTATATCTGTCTGCCCTCAAATGACATAGAGGAACAAATACAAATCCTTTCTCCTGACTGAAGAAAAGAGGGAGCAGGCTCACTCAGAACCTCAGCTAGAATCCCACGTTTTTAGCTTGCTTTCCCATTTGGTCAATTATTTTAAATTAACAAAAGCAGAATCCAAAACTCCAGCAGTCCAAGTTGACTCTTCTATATTAATGCAAATTTTTTAATATCCAGTTTTAAATGAGGAGACTGACATATGTGCTTAGGCATTTAGAACATCTTCCTTTTAAAATTAAATATAGCTCTCTTGTAAAAAATTGAACTTTGGAAATACAATAGATAGAAAGAATCGCCCAACCACAAGTATGCATAACTTACAATCACAGCCAGACTTCAAAACTCCTGCCTTTACACCCACACCAGGGTCTTGTTGTATTGCAACTCTTTTCCAATAATATATATATATATATAATAAATAATTAATTTCTTGCTAAGTGGTAAATAAGCAATTTACACTTTATCCTTCATGGGGTTGCTGCCATAATGTTGAGAGCACACCTAGCAGCCTAAGCAACAGCAACACTGCTCTGGCCAGGTCCCTCCATCCCAGCTTCCCAGGAATAAGAGTAATGACTCCTTTCCTGGTTCATTGTAACATTTGCCACGTTCTACTTAAGATCTGATTCAGCATCTCCTGCCAAGAATCTATTTCTGGTTAGATTGATCACAGAGTTTAGGCATGTTATTGTCAGTGCTATGCCTCCAGAAAGCCGGGATTTTGACCAGACACTGGCAAACACTGGCAAAAACTCTGCAGCATGGCTTGCATCTCTGTGCCACTTCTGGGTCCCCAGCAGGACCCGAGAACCTGGATGTTTGCCTGAGTGTTTGAAAATGAAAGTCAGCATTTTTGAGTTTTGTTTGTACTGCGCTAGTGTCTCCTTTCTTCCGTCCCGTCTCTCTCCAGAGGCCCTGCCGAGGGAGGGGCTGCAGGGGGCGCTGTGGCGCACGCTCGGGCAGGACGCGGCAATGGCGGCCGGGCCCACACGGAAGGGATGGAAGGGAGGCTTCGCTCCACAAAACCCTGGGGCGGCTCATCTAGCAGGACTCCCAGAAGCAGCAGGCTCTAAAAGCAGGGATGAGCAGAAATACCAGGGCAGTAGACAAGAATGTATCAAAATTCCATGACATTCCATTTGCCCCAGCCCCAATCTCCCGGTAAATCCGCCCCCTGCCCCCAAGAGAAACTCCCAAAAACCAAACGAGTTCCCTGTCCCGCCATCAGTGCCACCTTAGCAACTCAATGGGGAAAAATTCTACAGGTGGTAAAGAAAGAACAGAAAAAAAACCCCAACACTCACCTACAACCAGTAAGAGACAGATTACGGTAACAAGATCATCAAACTTTTAAAGATCAGTGGTCAGGTTCTTGCAAACATTTTTGTCCGGCAACATATAATCCAGTTACACAAAACCAACTGATCGCAATTACTACCAAGTAAGTAGAGAGTTTACTTTCTAATCACCTTGTTAGGTCAGCACTATTCACTGACATACAATTACATTGATACAGGCACTAAAAATAGTTCACCTAGATTCTTCTTAAAGGCCAAGCCTGGAAATTTATGGTAGCTGTTTAAATTTCTGTGAGATTTATGTTATAGATGAGTAATGAGATGGCTGGCTCTCACAGTTAAGGGATGAACATAATATGTATGTCAAGAGAAGATTTATAGATGTATAGTTATGTTACTGCAAAGTATATATACATAGTCAAAATAAAGAGAAACTGAGCCAATTACATCCTGTTGACTAAAGGTTATTTTAGCCTGCATTAAGCACTCCCCCAAGTTATTTTATGAAGTGGTTTAAATAAACATATTTTGTAGGTTTTATAAATTTACCTTATGTTCTTAAGACATTACGGTTTTCTTGGTTTTCTTTTAATTCTTCCTGAGTTTTCTGTGCACGAATTATCATGGGCAACTTTCCCAAAGTGTTATGCAAGGTGATTTGAGATGGTCTTGAGGCCGTGTGGTACTTTTTGAAAAGGAGGAGGAAAAAGCATAGACCTGATGATGGATTAGCAAAGAAGCCCTGAGAAACACATTAAACATCAGACCTGGCTGGGTAGGTGAAAATACAGATCAAAAATGAAGGCTGCAGCTTCAGGCAGGTGACCTGGAACAAGTACATGGAGGAAGGCGTGTGATAGGAGCTCAAATCAGCTCAAATTCCACTAGTGCTATTAATAAATCAAGAGCAGGTGAGCTCTATTCTTAATGTTGTTACTGTGGCTTCTGTTTGCTAATACAAGTTTTGACATCTTCACACCTTAGTATGACACAAAGATACATGTATCTCCTCAGTTAATTAATTAGCAGGATTTTGCATCCCATCACTCTCTTCCTTGCACTCCTTCAGCTTGCTAAAGGGGACATCTAGAACATATGAAGGATGAGGATACAGCACTATGATAAAACTGAGTCAAATGAACAGACAGCTCTTCTAGAAATGGAAGACTTCCTTCTCACCTTCTGCAATATCCTCTTCTCAGCCTTCCCCTTTGCTCTGCAGGTCACCCAGGGTGCTGACACCAGCACTTGTCCAAGTGGAAAGTAAGTTAATGCAATTTACTATCCCAGCAGAACTCAAGAAACCCCAACAAAAAATAACAACAGAAAAACTTAACACCCCACGCCACACTGTTTTGAAAACAAGCCAGAATATTTGTGGGAACATTCAGCAGAACAGAAAGAAGTTTAAGTGCTTTAAATTTATTTAAATGCAGTTGCAAATGCCAAAGCCAGCTCAAGGTGAGAGGACAGGAGAGGATAGTATCTCTTCCTTCTGGTAGCTGCCAGTTGCTAATTTGGCTCATCCACTTATGAAGCTTTATCTTAAGACTCTAGGACACATTAGTGGGCTTAAGAATCATTAAACTACCAGTTTATCTAATTTTAACTTTAGTTGGTAAGGGAATTGGCCCAGCTGTGACTTGGAGTCAGCCAGATTTCATGCTGAAAGACCCAGACATCAGTTTGAAGCCCTGGGAATCATTTGTTTAACTCAGGGTGAGCCTGAGAGTTCCCCCATAAGCCTTTAGTGTTATTATGTTAAATTGTCCAAGTTCTGCTTGGACATATTGTTTCTCCTATATGGTTAATTGCCTTTTTTGCAATTTTAAAATACAGGCCCAAGTCCCATAACTGATTTGGGATGTTCTGGTGGCAGTTCCTGCAAAGGTGGAGAGAGAGAAAAATGGATGGTCAGATGGCCAAAGTAGAAAGAAGCATATATGGACGCTTTGATTCTCACTGATCGTGATAAATTTTCAAAGAATGAATTAAAATCAATTGTGAGGTGGATCATTAAAAAATTTCCAGACTCTTCTGCTGAAAAAATCCATACCATCAAATTTTGGGACTCAGTGGGAGTTAAGTTGTACAACCTTTCAAATAAAAGGGACCCTGTTACACCCTGCATGCTCCCCATTTTCCACACCTTGAGGCCCTTCACCAGCAAGCAGTGCATCGAAAACTCGATCCATTGGTAACTCTTAACATGGGACCTCCCCTGAAACTTACCCAGACCTTCCATGGTGGTCCAAGATGGTGCCGGCCATGCTGCCTTGGAGCATCATGCCCCGGAGACCCAAGATGGAAGGAGTCCCAGTGCGGCTCGGGAGCCTGACCATCTTCTTGCAATCTTGGCTCCTCCACTTCCTTCTTTTCCACCCTGAACCAAACTCCAGCCTCCACCCCGTTAACTGCAGGCCATCATGTCAGTCATTCCACCTCCACCCTGGGCCTGGTCTCCAGAACTGCACCCCAGAAGTCCGCCATCTTGAATCAAGGCCCTTCCGCCCCAACACCTGACAAAATGGTGGCGCCCTTTGCCTCACCCTCTGGCAACAACACAGCCCCCTTGGTCAAAGATATCAGCTTGCCTGTTATGCTGTTTCTAATCCAAACCTTTCTGCTCCAAGTTATCCTTCCTCTTCGGTAGAGAGTTTGAATCCCCCAGATCCACCTCACCCCTGGAAGATCCCTGGGAAAGAATCTGGAAGGATGCAGTTAAGGAAGGAGACTGGCAAATAATCTTTAAACTTAGGATTGATTGACTTAGGCAACTCATTGTTGCTCCAGTATGTTATGAAAGAAGGGGGGCAAATCGCAGGATGAGCCACTTGTTTACAGGGAAACCAAGGAGCTGTGTAGGGCAGTAAAAGACTGTGGGAGGGACTCACCTACTTGAATGACCTAGTGAGAGCCATGTTTACTGCACATGTCTTAACCTCCACAATTTATATATATTATGATCATGTTGTTATCACCCACAGAGTAGACCTTATGGGAAGGGGGATGGAAATGTTTGTTAAATCAGTTAATAGCAGAATATGCTAATAATGAGGCAAGGGAGGAATTGACAATTAACCATCTAGCCCAGGAAGGACAACACGCCAGCATTGGACAACATGATCAGGGAGCAAACATCCCCAGAAAGGTACTAAATGATATAAAAGAGATGGCCCTGAGAGCGTTAATCCAGATACCTGATGGTAGCACTCCCAATTTGGACTGCACAAATATAAAACAAGAGCCCAAGAGCCATATATGAAATTCATTGATCACCTTAAACAGGCACTACAGAAACAAATCTGGGATGAAAAAACCCAAAGGGTTGGATGATGTCTCTAGCCAAAACAGGACTGTTGATACTTTTGGTTGTTGTTGTTGTATTACTGGTTTCCTGTTTGTTTGGATGTTTTTATAGTTTTGCAGAGTTCTCTCAGTTCTATCTTTACTGTAAAACAAAATGGAGGAGATGTGGGAATTGGCCCAGCTGTGACTTGAAGTCAGTCAGATTTTACCCTGAAAGACCCAGGCATCAATTTGAAGCTCTGGGAATTCTTTGTTTAACTTAGGATGAGCTTGAGAGTTCCCCCAAAAGTCTTTATTGTTATTAAGTTGTCCAAGTTCTGCTCCCCTATTGGTTACTTGTTTCCCTTATATGGTTATAGTTCTAGAACGTTCTACCCCCAAGTATATATACTGTTACTTCCCCTTGGTTTTGGGTCTTTGGATCTCGCCCCTGGTATTGTTCTGGACTTCTCCATGTTTGTTGTTTTTTACCCCTTTAATGAAGTTCTTTTCAGGCAACTCCATTGAGCCTCTCTTTTTCATTTTTGCCACCCTCACCCTGAAGTCAGGGAACCAGAGAGATTTGTCACAGCCACCCTCACTGCAACAACTTGGCCTAATTAGTTCCTACACACAAGTAACAGTAATTCTCCATATCTTCACTGTGCTGGTTAATACCCAACAGCAGAAAGGGCTGGCCATTGTATTACATTTAGCATTTATTATGCATCTTAAAAATAGTAATAGTACTTGTAATATAAAACATTCTTAAGATGACACAAAAATTAATTTCTGTTCATATTGTATTGAACTTACACCTTCTGAAACACAAGCAGGTTCTGCAATGGGAAAATACCAGGCTCAGTAGGAGCTGGCAAGCACCAGACATAACTGTGGGAGTGAGTCTCACAGTGGGCTCTGGCTAAAATATGCCAGCTATGCATTCTTATTTTATCTTCATTGTAAACTGGGGTTCTGACAAACAGCCTTCCGTTTAGCCTTGCCTGTGCTCACACCTTGCCCAGCTCTGGCCCTGCAGCAGCATTGGCTTGGTCAGCTTTCTCATCACAGCAGGAGAAATACATCACAAAATAGAGCTCCAAGGGACCCCTGGAGGTCACCTACTCCAACCCCTTATTCAGTCTATAGATGCATTTCAAAAATCCAGCATGATGTTTCTGACCTGTCAGAAACTGTTATTTCTCCAAGCACCTCAGGTGAACAAAATCACACCTGTGACCAAGCTGGCCTCACTTTTTCACTTGCTTTAGGAGAGATGGATTGAAATGAACAAGTTTAGATCCTTAACATCTGCTCAGCAAATGCTCACATAAATCAAGATGCAGAACACAGAGCATTTGCCACACCCTGAATAGCAGTAGTCATGCAAGAGGAAGAGCAGAGTGAAATCCTGGACTTGCTGCAGTCCATGGCAAGACTCCCATTTAATTTCAGGCAGGCCAGGGTTTTAATGCAGATTGTTACCATATGGTAGATTTTAAGACCAACTGACAAATGCAATTAAAGCAGAAAAGAATTTACTGTTATAATAGCTCCATGAATGAACTGCATTCATATTACCAAAACCCAATACACAAAATACACATATCTGCCAGCAACACCTATGACCACCCTCTTAAAAGTATCCATTTCACTTACAAGAACTGAAATTCCTCTAATCCAGAAACATTCTCCCCCAAGGAAGAAGATGTTCTATATCAGCTTGACTTCTGAGCACAGAAAGATGCCATTATTAATGTTAACATAATTTATTTAAATATACTATCTTATTCATGACTCAGAGCTTTTCCCCTTTTTTTCCTATTAATTCTAATACAAAAGATTCTGTTCAAATAGCAAGGATAAAAACTGGAGTTGTTCTTGAGGTAATACAGTGGTCTCCTAAATTCAAACCAAACATCAGCTAATGCAAAAGGCCTAGAGGTAATACTGCAAGCTCATGCTCAGCATCATAGTGTGGCTGTTAGATTTTTTTCCTTAACTCCTTACAAATAATTTAATAAAGGCATTGCCTCCAGACAGTTATTCTTCAATTCATGCAAGACTGAGATGAATTACTATAATTCATGCTTCTCTTAGTATGATTGTTTCAGATTGCTTGTGTATTTAGGAAGTTTAATATACACTAGACAGAATTGGGCAAAACGTTTTTCACCATGCTGCCTAGCAGTCCAGGACATAAATTTGAGATATGCTGTTTATTTTGAAACATATTAGTGGGTCTGTTTTTATTTTCTTCTTGGTTCCATCTAATTTTCTCACAAAGTGTGTAAAGGAACTTTCAAGCTGTTGGTCACAAACTCCATTTAACATCTCAAAGTCTTGCTTTCTAATGCAGGAGAGTCACCCATGGTGCCTCTACAATTCCAGCTTCAGTAAATTATCTCATGTCCAGCTTGGCTCTGAAGCAAAGGCAGACCCTAACAGATGATTAATAAGAATGCTTTTTTAGCCACTGCTGACAAGACTTTGGCTACATAAAAAGAGGCAGGAGCCACCTTGATTATACCATTCCATAGAGATATTTAAGATACTTGTAGCATCAGCACTCAGAGCTCTGTCCTGACAGTCCTGGCCCCAGCTGCTCCAAGAGGGATGTTGATCAACTTCCACATTAAAAGCCCTCTGTTAACTCTGTAGTGCAAAGGAGACACCACAGTACTGCCGTGCCTCCCAGCTGTGGGTTAATGTTAGCTCAGCATTTCCTGCAGCCTCCTGCTTTACATTCTTTCCCCCAAAACTATTTATAGCAGAGCTTCAGTCACACAGTGACTTGGAAAAAACTCTACATTCCTAAGCCCAGCCCAGTTCCCCATAGCACAGAACTTTAAGAAAACCTCTAATAATTTGATGGGACTGTCAACTAATGGATAGCAGCGTCATTAGTGCTCTCTACTGGATAAACACATAATTACTCAAAAAAAAAAAAATGGACATCAGGAACCTCAGTAACTAAGCAGAGTAAAACTACTTGCATTTAAATGATAATGCTTGAAATATATTTATAAAATCTTATTCCACTCAAAGGAAGTTTTCAAGGACTTGTGTACATACTTTGTTGTATCCTGACATAAGGATACAACAAAGTATGTACACAAGTCCTTGAAAACAAGACACAGCTGAAGTTGCAACTCTGATCTCTGGAGCAGGACAATCAGGAAAAAAACCAGGCAAGACTGTACAAGAATACTGATTAAAACTGCCCTTGAGTCAGGGCAGTTTTAATCAGAAATATTTCTTACTGTTTTTCTCATACTATATCCATATGCACAGATTGATTTATAGCTAACAACTGTGAAATTCAATTTCAGAAATTCCTCTTCCCTCAAAAGCAGTAATGTCTTTGGAAGTCACAGCAATTTGCTTCATCACTGTTCATACCCTGCTAATACAGGACAAGCTTCTACTTGGCAATCAGACAGTGCTTCACTGACTTTGTGACCTTAGTCCACTGACTCCCACATGAACAAAGCCAAGTTAAGGTTTCTGTTACACCTCACCATCACCACCAGTGTCCATGGCTCCATCTGAATGAAGACTGCTGTAATTTACCATTCCCTCCAGCCAGCACAGAACCACCAAGCCCTGGTTGTGCTGCCCTGGAGTTCAACATTATTCAGAGCCAAACACAAAATAACTAAATTGGCACTGAATCGTTAATGGTTTGAGCACCTGCAACCACAAACTGTTGCATAAAAATGAGCAGTGACTGCCCTTTGTGAGAACTTCTTAATATTGCAATTCCCTACAAATACCTCAAGCAAACCTACCCCTACACTATCCCCTTCTACATGGCCATACAGATTTCTTAGCAGTTCTTACAAGTGTGGAAGACACTGAAAACATTTTACTGTAACTGCTACTTGCCTGAAGTTTTAAATACAGAACTGAGACTGTACAAAAAGTCCCTTCTTTAGGTTTTCTAATTGCATTTTTGCTACCCTATGCTTGATACATTCGGGAATTATGTTTATCACAGTAGCATTTAGAAGCTAACCAAGAAACAGTGTTAGGTGCAGCCCTGTACTTACCTGAATGCAGTGGAGAAGATACATCTGTGTCCTGGAGAGGTCATCAGTCAGCAAGGGACACCAACGAGGTGCAGGAGGGAGAGTGGATGTGAAAAGGAAAAACACCACAACACTGCTGAAGCCATAGCAGGAAATATTTTGTAAGCATGATTTCCACCAAATTTGTTTAGGCGAGAGTAAGATAAAACAAAGCTCCCAAGTAGAAAGGGCAAAATAGGTTAAAACTACTACTAAACACAGAACTGCTGAGAAAACTCACCAAATTACAATTTTCTCTTATTTGTGATACCAGTTTCTTTCAGCCAGGCATATTCTTGGTTGCATCACTTCAGTTTTTCATGAGACACTTAAAGTAGGAGGATAAAGAGAATAGTCTTGCTGGGACCTAGGGATCAAAGGGTAATATGCATCCTAAAAAAGAATTTGGGGTTAAGGAGGTTTCAGGGACAAGACTATCTACAATCTAAAATAATATATTTATCACACCAAATTAGTTTAATTGTCATTACACACATCCATACCTCTTTATGTAAGAAATTGTGCATGATCCCTTAAAAAACTGGGGAGAATATGTAAAGCAGAAAACAGTTAAAAAAAATTAAACAGATATTTCCAAAGGAGATTAAGTTAAAAAGACAAATCCCAAAATATTTAGTTTTGTGTGAAAAAAATTGCTTAAATAAAATGTAGAGATAGGCTGGGCATTATTGTAGTTCAAATAATAAGAACACAAATAGGTCAGAATTACCTTGACCAAGTGATTGCTGTACTTTGTCCCACATCTTTTGCTTATGTACATGTGACATGTGAAGATGGTATGGTTTTGCTTAAACACAGCAAACTGCTTCTGGTCCCCAAAAGAGTAGGAAATCCACAGCTTGGCATACCCACACACTATGAAGCTCTTGCTTACATTTCTTCCTAGCTTCTCCTTCTTTTTAAAAATGCTCTGCTTCTTTTCCTTTCATCAAATCCTCTCTGGAGCTGAGCATTCATGCCCATTCTCAGAACACGAGCTGGGGAATGTGAAGTTCATCCTGGTTTTTCCCACTCCGCAAATCCTTAGCGCCCAAGAGAACCAAATGAGCCAGAGATGAGGTGACTGGAGCTCAAAAGCAGCCTTGCCAAATAAGCAGTTAAACCTTGCACTTCAAGTGCCTCCTGACTTGTGCTCATTCTGTGCAATCACAACTGCAGAAATATGGACCACAATGCACAAACTCCACACTGGATTTGCTCCCAAGAAAATGAGATGTTGCAGAAACACTGCATCTTGATACCCCCAATGAAAGGAAATGCTCTTTATCTATGCCAACATTTCAGCCTGTCATCTCTGAACAGAGGGTGCAGTCTAGTGGACTAACTGCATTTCTGTCCTTTCATCCTTCCACTGTAACACACTCTGGGAGCAGCACTACTCTTGGAGGCTGCTATGCAAGATCACACTGCTGCTGCCTAGGATCCTGCTCCAGGAAGTCAACCTTCTCCTGCAGAAACATTTGGAACTGCTTTAAAAACAAGCACTCCTTACATGCTTCTTTCACATCAAATCACAGCAGACCAATCCAAATGATGATATCATCCACCTAGTTGCTTGTTTATACCGCAGCAAATTTCCTTCCCCAAGGAATTCTGCATAGCTGCTGTTTTCATGGTCTCAGCAGCAGGAAACACCTCTTGTAGACCTGGGATGTTTAAAGCACAGTACACTAAGAGTAACTTCTACTGGAGCCAGTGCACTTAGGAAAAAAAATTAAAAACATTATATTAAAGCTTGATCTGTCTATTCCCTTGGCAGTCAGCAGATTCAAGTTACTTAATCAAAGCAAAATTGAAACAGCTCAGATCAAGAATAATTCTTCAATTAGCCTGAATAGGACTTGGATGAAGGGGAAGTTCCCACGATTTTCTCCTCACAGGCAGTACCAAACTTAATCTGGAGACCACATAAAGGCAGCTGTTTCTAATGCCAGAGGGAGCTGTGGGCAGCCAACTCGAGGAGACAACTTCAAACTACACATTCTAAGGGCAACCAAATCTTTCCCTTCCCTTTCACACAGTTCACCACCCAGTAGCACTTCACAGATTATTAACTGGCCTGTTAATTGTTGGAGTTTCTTAGGTATTCCTGTAGTCAAGAAAAACAACCAAACCCAAAAGCTTTCTTTCAACTTGTAGTCTGGGGAAACCTGAGGAAAAATATAGAAGAGTTGAAAACAGCTTTTGAGAATCATGTCTTTATTTACAGGAGGCCTGAATGTTTCTGTGCCGTTATCTTCCAAGTTCACTGACAAAGGCTGCATTTTAACCAACTATGATGTCCTTGATTATTTCAACAATTTGAAGTAATTTCCTCTTCTTTGAAGACTGAAGTATCACCAATTGAGGAGAGAACTCAGATGGAAACACTGTCATATCACTGCATTGTAAATACACAGGAAATCCACCTACTTCGTTCTCCAGATACAGCTGGACCATCAAGAGTTCTCAGATGACTTATTCTCCATGTTTTTGTGTCAGAGCCTTCAAGCTGAGATTTACAGGTGAAATATTAAAAATTAAAAACCCCCAAATCACCACTGTTATATTTTACTAGAACATCTATCTTGCCTCTCCAGTCAAACACATGAAAACCCACATACTTTGAGACACTTTTTGAGATGCATATTTTGACTTCCTTATGCAGCCCAACACATGTACAGTCATTTCGCCCCATCAATTTTTAAAAACTGATATGAAATACTATTAAAAATTTATGCCAGTATACAAGATTGAAGCACAAGCATACTGCAAATATGGTTTCAACTGCAGTTCAGTAACAAACACCAGGAAAGACACAGCAAGAAAATGAATTACTTTGTTCTGGGAGGCTGAGCACTAAATATGGCAATTCTTTAGTGAACATTTGAGAAAGGGCAAGTCAGTTGAAAAATGGTAGTAATCTTTAAAGCCAAGTACTAACACATCCCTGTGTTTGACAAGGGATAGGCCCTCGCCTCCAAACTGGAAAGGCTTTGCATTTCTGCAAACCATGTAAGGCTGACACCTCCTGTTTTGTCATTTAATGCACACTGTAGGAAAACAAACAGCAAAATAGTTAACAGGCCTTGGACCAAATTTTGTAAGAACTTTGAATAAACAGAGATCCAAAACAGTCATGCAGTGTGGGAGTTCGCAGGCAGCCCCAACATGGGAAGAGATGAGAATCTGACTCCATGTTTCTGAAGGCTGTTTTATTATTTTATGATATATATTATATTAAAAGAAAACTATACTAAAAAAATAGAAGAAAGGATTTCATCAGAAGGCTAGCAAAGAAAGGAAAAAGAATGGAATGATAACAAAAGCTCGTGACTCAGTCTGAGCCAGCTGACTGTGATTGGCCATTAATTAGAAACAACCACATGAGATCAATCAAAGATGCACCTATTACACACCACAGCAGCAGATAATCATTGTTTACATTTTATTCCTGAGGCCTCTCAGCTTCTCAGGAGAAAAAATCCTAAAAAAGGAATTATTTCATAAAACATGTCTGTGACAATGCAGCACAAAGTTAAGGACAACAGTCTATATTGACAGAGTAAAAGAAACTGTCATTATAAACTGGTCAGTTTTGATACATGTTCCCATCAAGTTAAAACTCTTTCCAAGACTACCCTAAAGTGGTCTCCAAAGTGAGGTGCATGCAACCCAAGACAATCCATTTGGGTGCAAGAAGAAAGTATATTTTGCAAAATTAACAAATGAAATTTTAAATAATTTAAAAATAGTCTTTATTTCACTTTTCTCTCATAGTTTAATTTCTACTCCTGTGTATGTACATCATAAATTAGTATAGTAGTACATATATTATTTATAAATTAATAAATATACGTAGTGGGTGCACACTAAGAGTTTTTAGTGATATGGATGTGCAATCAGAAAGCTTGGAGACCACTGGCCTTGAGGATGCTGTGTGATACTTCAGCTGCTTGCACAGTCACATATCCTGTTGTTGAATTCATTTTTTTAATGTCAACCTGAAATAAGCTCCTCAGCAGTATATTTTCCATATGCCTACTGAGATATTTCTTCTTCAAAATATAAATGGATATAATGATACAGCTCAGATAACACAAGGCATTGTTGACAAAGTAGCCTTTGGTGGAATAAAGTTACAGCAGTGAAATTAAAACATGTGCAACTTTTACATCAGAATAGAGCCATGCTGTCCTTTCAGCATTTGTCCCATTTCAGTTCAGTACCAGCTCTTCTCCTTCACCACCCGCTGTCCCTCCTTCCTGCACTGTCTCTTTTGACATGTCTATTTAAGCACTTTTATACCTGATTCCTAAAAATACTCTCTGCACTGGAAAACAAAAAGAAAAAAACAACAAGAAATGTGTATCCTGAATCCATATTCCTATCTAGAATCGTGCACGTTTAGAAGATATTCCATTTTAAATAAGGAGGGTGCATATTGTATTAAAAACCATTAATCCGTGCTTCAGTCTGGGTAGTTTTGGTTGTTGTGCCTTTGATTTGGATGCTTTAATACAAGCAAAAGCAGATTCCCAGTGAATTGTGTGTGTGCACTGTAACACAGAAGCCTGTGTGGTGAGGCAGTGCTACACCACAACCCACAGGCAGAGCTTGTGTCAGACACAACCCAGCCAGCACCAACAATCCTCGGTTCTGTGTCACTCTGGACCCCACACCACTGTGATTTAACAACACATTACTCACAGCTCTGAATTCAGATTCAGGTAGACCTATGATGACTGGCTGCACAGAACATTAAAGCCTTCAAGATTGTCTATTCCAATCTCATTTACAGCAGAGATCATTTGCTCACCCTTTGAAAATGTCCAATAATTTCCATTTAATTACAGCCTACTGAAGATAGCAAGTGCTCCAACTCATTACATTACACTGCAGGTTGTTACCCAGGGAAATCACCCTTGTGTTAGAAACTGAGCACATCTCTTTAGATCACAACTCCTCCAAGCTTCCACTCACCATGATTTAGCAATTTTTATGCTTCATTCCCCTATATATCAAGAGACCAACACCACCCCAAATTCAGCAGTTAACTTCTGTTATGTCACCATTTAATATTCTATTTATTTACCCTCAAATATTTAAGCCTTAAAAACAAAACTGGTAATGAGGCAAGACAGGAAACCCAACAGAAGAGCAAAACTCCAGGAAGGGACTGGAAGGGACCTCTGGTTTATCAGGTCTAGTTGCCTACTATTCAGACACCACTTTGCATTTAATTTCTTTTGGCTCTTCCTTCGAAGCAAGGCTCTTCCCAGAAGGCTGTTCCAGAATTAGGAACCTTGTTTCTAATCTAAATTTTACTTACACAAAGTTTATACCCACTTGATTTGGTTTCAACACTCATCTCCCAGAGCTTTTGCCCTTTGCCTGTCACTCGTACAAAAAAGTGTTCTGACTCAATGAACAAACTTACTGCTACAGATTAAAAAAAAGAAATTAAGGCTTACCCAAATTAAACTTCCAGAGCATAGAGAAGATAAAATATTTAACTTTCCAAAGAAGGGAACACAGAAAATGAGAAAAGTCTAGCCAGAAAGTATGATTTGTTCAGTTATTCAAAGAAGCTCTTCTCATCCTGGATAAATGGGCTCATAGACAATGCAATCACTTGTTACAGGGAGGCTGTTCACAGTAATCCATTGTGATGCTTCACATTAAAAAACCAAAAAAAATTAACAGCACAAAAGAAAGTTAATACAACTCCAGTGACCATTAAAACAAAAACCAAATCAGAGTCTGTCCTGGTAGAAGCAAATACGATTTTAAAACATACCACCTTTGAGCGGTACAACCATGTCTCTTTCATGAAAGTAAACAACAAAAACCCTAAAGCTTCTGAAACAGTCTTATGCATTTTGTATCTTTCTATTAATTCACCTTAATAAACTTATTAAGAATGGAGACAAAAAGGTAAATAAATAAACCATCCAGCATTCATTCACAAGCAACAGAACTCTAACTACCATATCTACATTTTTCTCTCATGTCCAGAAGACAGCGGCATGCAACACCATAACTGTAAACAATAATAAAGGTGCACAAGGTGCACATTTCAAAGCATGAAATAATTCTTCACTTCCACTAGGTTTACTGAAACCTTCCCACTGAGTATCTATGACTCACCAGCCTAGGACAGCTGTCATGTCAGCAAGCAGACTTACAAAAAGGTAACCTGAATTTTAAAATCTACTTTTAAAACCCCTAGCAAATGCATTGACAGAAGTCAACAAGGTGAAAGAAAGAAGTTATTTTCAATTTCAGACATCCATCATTTTGCACCTAAGCAGATCCAACCTGATTTGCATTATTCTCATTTAAATTTTCTATATTTAACCCCTAATTCAGAATAGGCAAAAAGGGTGTAGAAAACCTTCTAAGAACTCATGAAATAAATATAGCTCAACAGGTGTACAAAAGACATACTGCATATTATTTTTAGGTAGGCTGCATAATTTGTATTTTTACTGTGAGAACATAAAAACAAAACTGACCTTTACAATATTATGATTTCATATAGAGTAAAACCACTCGTCCCTGCTTCTACTTTCTAGTAGTTCAAAATGAGCAGTAAATAAATACAGAGACAAAATATTCCCAAGGCAATGCAATGAGCAGACAGCTTTTTAGTGCGTCCTCAGTCTGGGAGAGAAAAGCCAAATTAACCTGTCTCATAAAACATTTTCAAACCAAAGAAAACTGGCAGAGAAGCCTAAAAGGAAACAAAAAACCCCTCTGAGACAAAGTTATAGAACTTCAAAGCAAAGTGAACTTTCAAAAATAAGCTCATCCAAGTGCAATGAAATGAGAATGTTCCTCATGCTGGTCTCAAAACATTCCATGTTTCTGTGGCTGAACCCCTGGTTCAGAGCCCTACCACTGAGATAGCAATGAAAAGAGTAGGCCAAAGCCAAGGTATCATAAACTGTTACAAGAAAGCTTGGAAAGTATTAAAAATAAAAAATCCAAGTCAGCTGCTCTAGCTTTCTTGAGTATAACATCTAAACCTATAGTAAATCGTATAGTTTTAGTGGTAATATAAAAATAACTTGCAAGCTAAATTACCTTTCAGACTAAACTTCATATATTTAATATCATATGAACAAGACTTAATTCTCTCAACATATCTTATGCTTTTTTAAAATCATTTTTAAGAAATTTGCTTATTTTTATACTAAATAAGTTATGCTAAAACCTGCCAGGTCTGCATGCTTTTTAAGGACACACTTTGTCACCTAATAGAATATAAAACCACAGCAAAAACAGTGTAGAATTTTGTAAAAATACTTTAAATAAATTTACACTTGATTTTAAGATTACTCAAGAATTAATCACTGGGTTCAATAGTCCAAGTCCTTTACTTCTGTTATCCTCATTGCACATCAAAATCAAAGTTGCCATTTCTGTCAAGATTCAAAGGAGTGGATCCTCAGCCTCTGCTTCCCTAATGAGGAATCAAACAGAGCTCCTCAGGCAGAATAATTGTGGGCTTCTGCAGACTAAAACAAAATAAAAACCCTGAACTCACCAGAAAGTTCTCAATTCCAGCAAAAGCCAAAGGCAAAGCTTCAAAAGACTCTTCGAAGCAAAGATCCTCAGCAAAGACCAAGAGAGGCAGATTTTCTGTGATTTCATGAACATAGCTCCATCTTTATGACCAGCTTTTTCTCAGCAGTACAGGCCATGAAAGTTATAGATCACTTGGTATGTATATTTTTAAATCAAAAAATAAAGGGCAATACTTACTGCATTTCAAACTAAAAAAAATTAACTTCTGGAAACCTAAAAGCCTTCTATAAATGTCTTGATTTCTAATGCTGACAAAAAAAAAAAAAGGACTACTAAGATATTTTCTCATTATCTGCAGCCTCAGAGAGTTTAAGTTCCAGTACTGCAAGGCACATACAGAATCTCTTCCTTTCCAATACTCAGCAGATATATTCCCTGAAATAATTTTAAAATCCTCAAAACAATTAGAAATGCTACTGAGTTAACAATTTCTATTTAAAAACATTGCTCCTACACAACATGCACTTTTTTGGATAACTTAGCAAATATGTATAATTTTTTTTCTTTTCATTTACACTGAAAATGGACTGAATAATTTTTAACCTGGAAAGTACTGTATCATGTCACATTTAAGTTATTGCCTTCATTACAAATTGCATCATCTCTGAAAACCCACACAGGTATTCTACTTGAAAATAAGCAGTGGGTGAGATAGTACAGATGCAGTTTAGCCCATCTGAAAATGGCTTTCCACATAAAGCAATACTGTCAGAGTAAAAAATGAACTTTCTTCATTCAGTGGATGAGGACAAGAGAAACTGACATAAGTACATTTCTGTTCCGTTTAATGAAACATCATTATCATTTACTTAAAAAAAAAATCTTAATTTTCTGGTTTTTGGGCAAGCATATCTTAATATGAAAGCAACTGAACTTTTAAGAGGTAGGTTTCTTTCCATTATGCGCTTATTTATTTCAAATAAAACATAACCAAAAACCCACTACTATTTGCTTTTGGACAAGGACCAAGTCTCAAAGCCTGATACAACTTGGGCAGAGTTCGGTATTTTATTTGTCCTCAGCAGGACTAGGCTGCTTTGGAACCAGTGTATTCCAGGTTGTGTTCACAGTCAAAAGACCAATCTCCCAACGGTGCTGAACCCCCCCCCTCCTCCTCCACCTGTGGGCCCACAGCTTCCCGGGGGATCATTGTCATCAAATCCATGGGGCCGGAACGAGCACGAGGCCGAGGCAGCCTGAAGGGCTTGTGTTCGAGCACTGAGCTCCTGCTCCTGGAATGAGAGAACAAAGACAATTAAAAAAACCCAACCCACCATCTCACACCCTTCAAATGGCTTTTAAAGCAGCATCACTCATTTCTAGTGAACAGTTAAGCTGAACTTCCAAGTTGATCATCCACAGCCAACCTAAGATGTACAACTTCGCTGATTGTCAGTGTGCATAAGTGAAACAAATCCGAGTTCATGCTAAAATTGTATTATAGCAATGTGGGATGTCACTAAAAATGAGACTGCTGATGAGAAGTTAACAACACAGCTTTTGATATATGTTTCATATCAATTTTCATCCTAGCAATTTTCATACGCTCTTCTTCTTGGTTGCAAAGTCAAAAGGTAAAACCTTGATATCAATGTTTGTTACTTTAAAGACACTTCCTCATTCCACTCCATCAACTGCATAGAATAACAATATACTCAGATAGCTTGTCCATCCTTTGGCCTTTTATCCAGTTTCCATTCATTGCAGCTTTTCAGCTTTCAATTATTATCGCTATGCTAACTGTTATAACATAGCAAGTGTTTGCAACTCTCAAGCACTTGATAAAAATCAGAGTCAATTGCTGGAAAATGTACCTGCACAAGAGGGAGGAACACGAAAGCTCTGCTGCCTGCCAGCTGCTTTTTCAGCTGAATGCTCCTGAGGCCTCTTAAGACATCCAAGGAAGGGATGAGCCACATGCTTTTCCTTCATTACACGTATCATGCACTATTTTGTCTCTGGCCAACTAGCTCAATAAACCCTGCCGCAATTTTCCATCTTTAGTATACCTTTCTCAGCTTGGCCAAGAGCTTCAAAAACTGAGGGAGAGAAGGCAGATGGTGGCTCTTGAAGGCTAAAGACAGTGGACCTGGCAACAAACTGAAAGTATTCCAGTGCTAAGGCTCATACTGATTGCTGCCTTCACATGACACTTCACAACCACACACCTCCCTAAAGGCAATGAGAGCAAACTCCAGAACAGGGTTTCAGTAACTACAGGGGTCACCCTTCAATTCTCCCTGACTGTATTGTACTACCATGAAACCACTAAACTGAAGTCTTGTCCAAACACTTTCACAGGTGCTAAAAGCAGACCTTGTGAAATCAAATTATTTTGCCCTCATCAAAAACACAGCCTAAGTTGGAAACTATTGTACACTACTAAGGACTGAAATTTATACTCATTTTAAAAATTAAGATATTTGGAGGACACTGTCTACACAGATGTGCTGGCCATACTCCTGAAGACAGTATTATGCTATCTCCAGCAATATGTGGAGTTCTAAGTATCTGGCTAACTCTACGACACACCAAAAACTATGTATGTTTACTAGGAATAACAAGGAAATATTAAAAACTTGTAGTACCAGAAATCAACCACAGATTTTGATTAAAATAGCAGACCTTGCCTAAATAGCCTGTTTAGTTAAAAGAACTACACTACCAAACTGGTTACCTTATACAACTGGTGTTTTTACAAGCAATAGCCTTATTTCTAAAATCTTTTAATGTTTTCAGGTTGTTATATTTATCCCCACAAGTACTGCATTAGGTAAGTAAAACTTGAGAGTCAATACAGTTCTCTGGACTCAGAATATGCAGAGCACCCCCCTTGCTTTCCATTTATTTGCAGTTACGGTTTTAAAATCTGTTTTAAATAGAGTGGGAGCGACCCATATTGCAGGTTTAGTTATTTATACTGAAAGCATCTTCATTTGCCATGTGGTAAACAGATATGCAATAGCAAAACAAAAGCCATAAGATAAAGAATTTTTTGAACATATCTTCTGAAAATTAAAGGCTTTCTCAGGACAGAAGAATATATTCTTAACTTAGCTGGAAAAATTAATTTAGAACTCCAAATCAACAGTGAAATATGGCATCTTAAACATATTTTTACTCTTGGAACATCAAAAAGCAGCAATGCTCTAAGAAAGACACATGGAAGTTTGGAGAGCACCCTTTTCTTTAACAGCAAACCAGAAGGCTGCCACAGCTAGGTGAGGTGCTCAGAACACAGGGAGTGTGCTGCTGGAAGCACTGGTCCCACAGAGAATATGGCAGAGGCAGCAAAGGGAAAATGGAATCCAGTCACCCACATCTGGTCATCATTTCAGTTGCTCCAGCATCTGAGTAAGCAGTTTTAGAAGTCAAACTTCACTCCAAATGAAAATGCACTAGTAAGAACACCAGTTAGAAGTTTTTAAGTGAACTTGAGCCACTCTTGTGATTCCATAAAGGCAATGAAAGGTTTGAATTGTTTGAAGCCTCCCCCATATGGAATAGCAAGTGGTTAAATGACCTATACAAGCATCTCCACTCAGACTTTAAACTGAAATGAATTTATGCCATTTTCCTTGACAATTCCCATCCAACAGTGACAACCTTACTACAAACCTGTCCAGCAACACCAAGGTGAAGCCAGACTGGTGATTTATAGTTAATATGACAGAGTACTTAAATGCTACTGTGTTCTTTCCTGTAGACTGCCTCTTGTGAGGCTTAAGGGGACACCCTTTACACAAAATTTCCATCTTACCTGCAAGTACAGTTTGTTATCTTTTGTAATAGCATCCATGAGGTCTTTTTGTAGAGGAGGGTCTCCATTCACCCACAGGCCATTTGCTGGGTTGGTGTTTGAGCCACAGGTGCTGTTCTGCTTTTTGTAAAACAGAACATAAGCAGTGTCCTTTGGAAATCTACTGGTGATTTTCTGGACTGACTGAAATGAGGTAAATGTCACTCTGCTGTCATTGAACAGAAACCACTCTCTTGTCATCTCAGTGTCCAGCTCATTCTCTACAACAGTACAAGGACTCTCCTCTGTAAACAACTTGTCCTGAGGAGCAACTAAAGAAAGAGCTGTAGACTGGTGGCAGAGCCCTGAAGGTCCTGATCCAGTAACATTTCTAGCATATGAATAATAATGTCCACTTTCAGAGGACACCCCAGAATGCACCACCACAGAGCTCAACACATAGGGCACCAGTTGTGGGCAGGTCACTTCATCAGCACCAGAGGGCTTCAGTTTTTTAGCAAGGTTTTCTCCAGTGTCAGAAATCTCCACACCAACAGACCAGCCTCCTGAAACAACAGCCAGAGGTGATGCTGCTCTTTTCACTGGCAGTTCCAATACAAGTGGTAGAGAAACATTGTCCAAGATTTTGCGCCTTATGTGACATTTTGGATCATATGAAAATCTCAAAAGAGTGAGAATGAGGTATTCAGGTTCCTCAATGATTTGCATAGTTTTTTCAGCATTCTGTAAAGAGGCACACTTTTCACAATAATATTTGTTGTCTCCACTAAGGATTTCAGGTGCCAGAAAGTAATTGAGCAAGTCTGTAACTGACAGGGTGTTTTTACCTACTAGACTCTGAGACATATCCCCATTATTTTCAACTTTGAGTTCAGAAATTGTGGTATTCTCAGAGCTTGGCTCACTAGAAAAATCTATGGTTCCTTCATTCATTATTGTGTCACATCCACGATTTACTTCCAAATTACTGAGAGGTGTTTCTGCATCAGGACTGGTAGCTGAAGTATTACTTTGCACCATGTAGTCATCTTTCACTTCAGAAAGTTCTATGCATTTTGGGTCAGTATTCTCTAAGGAAGTTGGGGGACAGAAAGCCAAAGAGAGATCTGTGAAAGCTTCTTCCTTTTGAGACATACTTTTGCAGTTCAAACAGCATATGTTAGTCTTCAATTTTCCTCCAAACATCTTCTCTATTAGAGTTCTTTCTTCACTTTCCATACAAGGTGCTTCAGTAAATGTTTTATGGGCAGTTTCTTGTGCCTGGGACTTGTCAGTCATAATAGTTTCAGAACTCCTCACTGAAGACAATGCTTTCAAAGTTCTCTCTTCTTCATGCAACCTGAAAACAAGGAAAGATAAATCCAAGTAACTGTGCTATATTCCAAATACTGCCACACTATTTCAGATTTTTTTCCAGCTAAAACCCACAGGTGGTTAAGTTGCTAAAGTATCTTACACTAAAAAATCTGTTTGTTATTTTTTTATATAAGGAAGCTGAAGCATAGAGCTCCAGACTAGAGTACGAGTGGCACAAATACATTTATTGTGGGTCTCATTATATATAACAAACACAATGGATATATTGAAAGAACGGGCAAATATTAAAGAAACCTAACAAGGTTTTCATTATTTCTCATTACACTGTGTTAATAAATCAGCTCCTGAATTGACTGGGCCTGTATGTCAGACTTTGTAAGAGAAAAAGTAACTATTTGTTTATGGCCAGACTATTAGCCAGGCTAATTCTGCAGCCAACAAAATCCAAACCAAAAGAGGAACCCAAAACATGGAGATAAAAAAAGAGAACACTATTTCACTACTGAGATAAATTTCTCCAAGAGTAGAATGTGTCTTAAAGTAATATTGCTTTAGCAAGCCAAAAATAAAGAGCATTATTAACAAATGTAGGTATTACTGATTTATCTCTGCCACAGCTAATCTGCTTGCTTAATTAACTGGTTATAAAGACATGTACATCTCTTTGTGACTTGCAAGCCTTATATGGAATACAGCTCTCTCCACCAACATGAAATTCCAGAAGCACAACTAAACTGCTTTCACCCACTACTATTAATTTAACAACAGGACCACGACTTAAACATAACACCCATGTTTAGATTTATAAAAGTGGCACATTGTTACCACCATAACATGTTCTCAATTATCTGGATTCAATATGGCATCCAGAGTTCACTACAGACTAAACCCCTGAAGAAGAGTAGTCTGTAGACTATACAAGGAACGAGGCTGAAAATCCCTGATCCCCATCATGCACTGGAGCTGTAACATGACTGCTCCTAGGAGCTCAGCATGACAAGGTGAGGCTGCAGATCCATTCCCATCGATGGCACCACAACCCTACCTGTCCAGCAGGAATCTGAGATATTCCGAACAATCCTGCTGGGACCGAGGAGTGAACCAGGGGGGTCTGGAAGCTTCAAAGAAAATTCTAGGAGCATAGGCCTCCCTCTGGTCAAGTGAGAGAACAGACAAGGTTACATAGTTGTAATTTTAATATTAACAGCTGAACTATGGACTACATTATCACAGAGTAGCTGAATGAAACAAGGTACACAAACAAACTTAATCATACAAAGGGAGAACCATTAATTTTGTAGCAATCACCTCTAGTACAAAGATACAAACAGTTTATCCTGCCAGCAAATATTCATGTTTAGTGAGTACAAGGCAGGTATTATAGCAGCTACCTTTCTTGCTGGTGAGTTAAAAAACCTGTTTGCTTTCTTCAGAACACCAGTACTTCATAAGGACCCATTTATTTCAAAGCTGTCTTGTGTCTTTCCAGCATTAGCAAAATGTTTTGAACAGCTAATAATGTTCACATTAGAACTTGAACTACAATCAAATTTAGTGTAAACATCAATGAAGAAGGTCACAGTTTACCCTAGAAAGATACATAAAATCAGCTTGTATAGCAACTGAGGTCTTATTTGGATTTTTTCATTCTTTCTCCTCAAAGAAAACCAATCACTACCTATAAATAGAAATAACAAAACTTCAACATATTCCACCTAGAGAAATCTGTATTTCTTAAGTCCATTCACACCATCTGAGCATTTGAAGGCAGACTGATTCCCATACAAAAATGTAATATTTATACTTGAAATACTCAAGAGGATTCCCACAGCATCATGTTTGTTTCTCAATTTTGGTACATAGATCTAAGCTTAAAGAAAAACAGATGAAAAACTGACATACCTGGGTATGGGCCAAAAACGCAAAAAGATGCTGTAATTTCCTCATTAGGGAATTACAGCCATTTAGATTCAGAGATAGAACATGTCTTCTGAAACTGAAAGAGAGAGACAAATGAAAGAGTTTCCTAGCTAGACTTCTGACAATTCAGTTATCATTCCAGCTCAGATAATTACTTCAAATCGAAAGAAAGCAAAGCACATAACACTTCCTTTAATACTGGAACTCTGCTCTGGTGCAGATATAAAATCACTGTATGGTAAGAATTAACACTGCAAAATACCCATGTCTTTAATGATTTCAATGTGTAGGAATGGGATACAGACAGGCTTTTTTTAATACCTTTCCAGAGTATAACAAAAGCATCACCAAAAATTTTTACAATACAGCAGTGAGCAAGGACAGTGAGGGAAAAAGGACTTCTCTTTTGACACTGTGTAGAAGGATCAGGATTTTTAGTGGCTAAAATTGCAGTTTCCAGAGCTGAACTTGAACAAAGCAACCAGTAACTGAGGGTAAAACAACCCACTCAGCTATAGCAAGGTAAGAAACCCCAGGACAAGTTACTGTTCTGTGAAAAACAAGAATGCAGTAACTGCAAAAATTATTTGCCATGAAAAAAGCTGTTAAGAAGCACTTACTCTGTAGCCATAAAAAGTGCCTGAATAACACTGTTCATGTAGCATGTATTTCCTAGATTTATTAGGCCTGTCTTCCCAGTTTCAGACTTTCCAGAAAGTCTAGATAAACAAGATGGCAAAGAACTGGATTGAGAAGTCCAGGCACTCTGACTGAGGATCAACTTAATCTTCTCTTCAGTGGGTTTGGGCATGTCCTACAAGAGAAACATTTAACATGCTTAATATGTTTATTTGTTTGTGTTTATTTGTTTGTTGCCATTCAGCAGTATTGCGTCTCCCCCTGCTCCCCAGTTCTCCTTCAAGGCCTTGCTGCTGCCCCTGACAGCCCAGGAGATACAACAGACTGCCCACCCTTCTTCCCTTCCCTCCCCTCAACCTTCTTCTGCAAAGCTTTATACTTATTTTATATTTCAAACACAAGAGTGACATGAGATTATGTGGCTAGCTCTTGTCTCCATGTGGAAGCGCTAACAAATTTGGATCTGTGGAACTACAGCTTCACACCTGGGAAAACAAAAACCATTCCATGCTCTTAACATTCCCAATGTACCTTAATAGCTTCCAGAATGGGTTCATAGAGCTCTGGAAAGCCTGAATAATGATACATCATACAGTGTATCAGGTCTGTCAACTGCATCAAAAAGGCTGTACTGGAAGGCAAGCCATCTCTCTTGAAGGAGTGAACCAAACCGACCACATGTGGGACAATCTAAATGGGAAAACAAAGAAACAAGCAAAAAGGTGTTAACTCCATTTTCTCATTGTTTTTTTTTTTCTTCTACAAAATACTTAATTGAACTTCATGGTTTATACATGCCAAATGACAGGAGATCTTTTGTTATTAAATAAGAAGTGCTTGAGAAACAATGACTTGAAAAACATACATTACTCTTCATACATTACAATTTTGAGGCAGCATAATTAATTATCCAATGCTCTCTTTAGCTCACATAGCAAGTTTTAAAAGGAACTTTATGAACTTAAAAAGGTGCATGCTAAGGTTTTAAACAGTCAAGTGTCCAAAAGCACTCATCTTATTAAGGATATTAACTGCAAACATTTTGCTTTTGTGCCACCACTAACAGTTTAGTATCTTGTTCTGATTCCACAGACACAGTTTTTAAAACAAACCTCTAAATTTTCCTTGAACAGAATCTAATGCTTGGACTCATGAGCCAATGAATAAATTCCTGCTATTCCTACAAGAAGGAGACTGGCCCATAGCTCCACCTAGTGAGGCAGCTCAGCTCCATAAACCACAACCACGTCATTTACTACGAGCTGAAAGTTTACCACAGCTATAGTAATCCATCTGAGACTTAGATCAGATTCAGGAGCACTTTAAACTGGCCAGACTGGAATCAGAAATGTTGATTTCATATCAAGCAGAAGTTTACTTCAAAGCGGACACCTTTGCCAGTCTCCAAGCCATTAAGATTGATTAACTGTGAAAGAAGCTGATAGAATAATTTCTCATCATTAATTACTACCAAACAGTTTTTAAGCTAAAGGCATAAAATACAGAAGGGGAATCATAAGAATATAGGAATCTGAGGAAGGCATAGCAATTACAAGAGGTGATATAGTTCAAAACACCCAAGTAAAAAGGGCTAGGTGCAAAATACAGATTTGTCACTTTTTCAAATATTGGTTATTCTCTGGGTATATAAAATATTTTTACATCTCTGATAAATAAACCCTGCTCTTTAGGTAAGCAAGATATCCACTGTTTAAAAATAAAAACACCAAGATGAAGAGTTCACTGTACCACAAGTCAATACTGAAAGGTATTGCAATGAAAAAATTTTATCTTCCACTTTATCAATGAGAAAGCAACTCCTGAGCTCCAAGATGGAGCTTTGTATCAAGCAGATCTGAGATATGATAATTCTGAACAGACAAAGCACATGGGAAGAGGAGAAAAAGGACAGGTTCTCAGTTCTGCCAAAGAGACTAAAATTCTGCAGGCTGGATAATACTGAAAGTTGCACTTTGAATACACAGAATTATCTCTCCTGGCTCGAGGTTGCATTACACTTTCATATATCAGTAGATTTTTGATGATCCTAAGTTCTGCATCATACATTATAAGTACAAGACTGCTTCTGCTACAAAAATATCAAAATAATTTACGCTAATGATGCTCAAGTGTAAGGAGATGGAATGTAATTTCAGATGCATTACCAAGTAAATTAATTACTATTTATCAAATGTGCATTTGACACTTTCATAATCAGACCTTTGTTATTAAAAAAGTAAACAAGTACTTAAAGTGAAGGAAGATATCACAGAATATGAAATGGTAGTAGCACAAATACATGATAGTGAAGAAAATTGTTTAAAATGGTAATGAAATCTTGCAGGGAGATATTTACGCAAGACAGCACGCAGCCTCTAATAGAAATTTTCTTTGGTAAATCAAATTCCTCTTTCTAGGATAGGCTATCTGATATATTACATTTTGTCTAACGTTTTGTCTTTCTCAGGAAAAAGGAAAGGCAAGACAAAAATATATGAAATCTTTATGCTTTGAACATATTCAGAGCTTTTAATTGTAACTCACATTTCTACGCTAAGACAAGATCAGGGCACTGGAGAAACTTTGGAGATCTCTTGGCAAAAGCCAATGTAACGGACACAAGGCAATTACTCTGACATTAAACGAAGGGTTTTATGCCCCTTCAGGGCCTTGGAAACAGGTAAAGAGACAATGTGCCAGGCTGTTACTATTGAATCTCAGATGTTTCCTAAGCTTTGAGCTTAATGCCAAGTGTGGGAACATGCTGCTGTATTAACACAGTCACTCTCACACCCTCCCATCTATGGCCTTAACTAATGGATGCATTTTGAAAAGGGGTCACTAAAAATGGTGCTTTTAAATTAAATGGGCAAATCTTTAATTTGCCCATGAACACTGCCACAGACAGCACAGCCTTCTGGAAGTACTTCTGGGTCTCATGAGCCTATTCAGGGTGACCAGGTTACACAGAGCAGATTATCTCTGTTACCTGTTTTCCCCAAACAGCTGTCCTCAACTTGATCAGCAAATTTCACACACATAAAATGGATTTCCAAAAGCATGCAGTCAAAATGTGATGCCAGATACCCCTACCAGAAACAGGTACATACAAGGAAGGACAATGCTTGTTTCCAGTTACAGATGAAGTGGTTGAATCTGGAATCTAAAAAGCCTTCCTATAACCACAGGAACCCGATTCTACAACCTTCCAACAGACAAAATGCAAGCACATCAATTCTGCTGCTCTTTACACCCATTTCAGAAACTACACAGTGAGTGGCATTTCAAAGCACTGAAAAACAATTATTTAGTAACTCACCAAATGAAAAGCTTCTGGAGAATGCTGGAAACTAAGTAACATGTGGGAAAGGACAGCAAGGGCACCAGGCCTCACTAGAGGAAACCAAAGTCGATTAAAGACCTAAAAAAACCCACATTTATTTCAGTGAATCTGCAAAGTACAATTTCAGTTAACACAAAAAAACCTTCAAACACACAGCCATTTGAAATAGACAAAATCATTACATGCAAGTGACAGCCATAAATGCATTTACATCATATTTGCAGAATAAGAAGATAGTGTATGTTACAATAAAAAGGATGCTACACAATTGCATAGCTGGTAGCAATTCCGTTCCCTCTCCCTTTTTTGAGTGCTTTTTCCCAACATACCAATTCGATCTTAAGCAGGGTGACATCAATGAGGATGGTGAATTTCTGGACTGCAGCCAATCCTTTCAGCAGTGCAATCACCCACGTTTCCACGTGCTGAGCCAGAGGCCAGGACAGCCAATCAATCATTCTGCAGGACAACAGGAGAACAGAAAATATTAAAAAAACAATATGCTGCTAACTTTAATATCAACAAAAAAGATGCTTGCAACATGCTTACACAATAAGACTCACAATAAGTAATGCAGGAATGCTAGGCAATGGTAAATTAATTTTGATTATATCTCAAGTAATTTAACTCTGAAATTAATAACAATTTATTTAATACATTTGAAGTAATATGCATCCCCAAAAATAACTTACCATAAAAAAGTCAATATTTTGTATTGCTTCTTGTTGGTCTAGAAAATGCACTCGATATTATAGACATGAGCTAACATATGGCAAAAACTTACTGCTGAAAGTGCCTGTACCTGGTAACCTCCCCTCTACCACCTTTTACTCCAAAGCAGACCAAAACTGACTGCTAAGGAAGACTCTTCAACTCACAGCTACTCTCCCAGAAGCCACTCCAAACACCCTCAATTAATAGTAAAATCTAGTCATTTTAAATACATTGAGCACTCTGGGGTCTGCATACATCTCAAAAGGGATCATTTCCCTTGAACTAAGAAAAAAGTGAAGGGACCTCCTGGGCCTAGAAAACACAGTGAAATATCACGAACAGAAACCAGAGGTATTTTAAATTAATAGTTCATTTATCCTGATCCTTAAGGCAGACAAGCAAATGAGCTGAAACAATTCTAAGACACAGACAATATTGTAAGGGAGTGCCAGCTAAAACATGATATCTAGGCTTTGTTCTTCTGAGATTTTACTTGGCAATATTTTGAATTTTCTTTAATTGTCCATAAGATTCCTTTCTTCAAACAAGATGAGGCAGCACTAATTTGGCAGCACCAAGTGGAAGAAAAAACTTTCTACCAAAGAGTGGACAGATATTGAGACAAGTTATAATGTATATATCTTAGAATCTGCACTTACAAAGTACACAGGCTTTTCTAAAATAAGGGATCTTTAGAACTGCCTTTTTAACAAAAAAGCACAAATCTTACCAAGTTTCATCCACATTACTATAAAAAAAAAAGGGAAAAACTCACATTTGCTCAGAGTGGGTGGTACATTAGACACAAGATCGTGTTAGAATTTGGCTTGAGCTGTCTCATGAAACCTCACCTGA
>JAHXMQ010003319.1:49209852-49374194 GCA_020466415.1 Ammodramus savannarum pratensis
CAGGTGAGGTTTCATGAGACAGCTCAAGCCAAATTCTAACATGACCTTGTGTCTAATGTACCACCCACTCTGAGCAAACTCAGCTTATGAGTGTTAAATATAAATTTTTACTATTCTTGCTCAACTTCACAAGGACTCTGCAGTGCCACAGATGCTATACTTAGGAGTGAGCAACAAGGTCTCTAATTGACAGCCACCAAAGCTCTCCCAACTCTCATCAGACCTTGTTGTGCCTGGAGTTCTGCATCTCCTGGGAATGCTGCAAGCTCCATGACAGCAGAGTCATCTGGTGCTCCAGACATTCCAGCTGCATTATCCTCCTAACAATTGCTTCACTAAGCCAGAAGAGAGTCATAACTGCAAGGGGTTGCCAGAGGTAGAAAAAGAAACTGGCTGCGGTGTTGACATGAGGCTCCATGGAACAAAACTAGAGGCTCTGAAGAGAGAGTATTATCTCAAAGAATGAACAAAGCAAGTAAGATTACCCTTCCTTTTCAAAAGCAAGAGAAAAACTCACCCATTACATGGCTGGTACCAAAAAAAAAAAGCACTTATTTGATAATAACAGCTCCTGCTGTAACCAAAGCTCAGTATTGCATTGCTTCCCTAAGCAGAGGCACACAGCAAAGGTGTTCTCAAGCTACAGTTTGTTGTATTCACATTGTTATTATCACATTTCTAGAGTCCCATACCTTCTGAGTGGTTTTCTCACACACAGCTCCTCATAGCAGTGTTGCTCCTGCTTCTTCCTCAGGGCTCCTTCCAGGCTCTCTGACCAGCCAGCCCACCCCCTTTTATCCCAGTTATCTTCATCAGCCACAGCTGCTGCCCAATTAAGGACATCACAGCTGCAGCCCCTCTAGAACAACCAGGATTGGGCCAAGGCCACTTATACAATACATAGATTTCACTAGGACTATAACAGTTCCATGATTACACTATCTTGGTGCAGCAATGCAACAGAAATGTTAAAACTACACTAACTTGAAAATTAGTCACCAGCACATTACCAGCAAATTATCAGCATGACCAAATCCTGAATTTCCCAGGTCTGACTTCAGATTGGGAACACAGCTTTGTTGAAGTCTCTTCAGCCAAGGAGACTCTCTTGAAGTCCCGACACAATATGTCTTACCCCAAATTGTATTACTAATGCTGCTTCTTTTCATTATGCTTTTGACTGAAATGCAGCTTCTCAACTTACTGTAAACACAGGGAATGTTTGCAGTGTGAGAAAGCCCACCAAGATATTCAAGTGCTACACTACATGAATGCTTAAGCATTAGAGTACACTCAAATGGATGTACTTAAAAATAATAACATTGCAGACACTGAACTCTTAGTTTAAGGTTTCTTAAAAATTATTTTTTAAACAACACAGATTTCTAGTAGTCCCCTGTTTAACTGCATTACCCATTTTCCTACCCTTCAGTACTCAATAACAGCTTCTTCAATCAGATTTAAAAAAAAAAAAAACACCAACTTCAAGGTCTTCATCCTTCTACCACTGTCATTTTTCTGCATCACTATGATTCACATATCTGAAGATAGCAGTCACAATTGCAATCTGAACCCCAGTCTGTTTACACTGCTACTCCTCTACACCACATTTACTGGAGGTTAGTGGCAAACACAATATGCAATTGCTTTTACATAATTTCTATTTCTCTGTCATTCAAAGAATGCCCAAAAAAACCTATGAGGGTTTGCGTGAAAGTGAATCCTTCAAAAAAAAAAAAACCATGAAAACATCTAAGCAGAAAAAAATCTCTCAAAGATAAGCAGTAAAACTCATTTAGAACTGGCTCCTTTCTCTGAGCAGGAGATGATGGTTAATACCAGAGAATGCTATCCTATCCTGCTTCTTGGAAAAGCAGAAGGGTTCATCTTCTGAAAACAAGGCCGTGTTTCTCAGCTTGACTGCAAATCCTAAGGAGTTTCCTACTTACACCACCTTCCATGAGGCAGAAGACCTCACTTAAGATGCCATCTAAGAACAACACAGGTGTTTGCTCTCAGTTTCTATTTAACCCTCTTCACCCACCCCAGCTGGGCTGGAGAATGAAGCCACAATAGCAATGAAGGCAGAACCTTAAACTGACACCATGCCAGTAACAGCCACAGCATCATATATATACATTTTAACATGCCAAAAAGCATGACTTGGAATACCATTTCAAAAGTTCCTCTTCTTCACACTTTTGTTTTTTTTTTTATTGGAACTTCAGTCCCAGCTTCAAGAAAGGCAAGATTAAAAAAGAGACTCTTCTCTCCTTGACAATTAAATACATTACCTGCACAGAGCTTGAGTCATACTGGTATCTTTCACGTTCGGATCTGTAGTAAGGCTCCTGATGAGTACTGTAATCATCTGCAATGGTATGTGCTGCACAAGGCTTGCCAGTGCAACAGAAGGCTCGAATGAAGTATCTGCAACAATTGAATATGACAATGTAAGGAACTAGAAACAAAACCCCATAGAAAAAAGTAAGCTTCTTGTTCTACCATACAACCTCACCATAGTTTAAAGTGACAATAAATATATGCTATATCTGGCATTTTATTTTCATGAACCAAACCAAAATTAGAATACATCAATTAATTAATTGATAGCAGTCAATTACAAATGCCATTAGTTCATTTCATACCCATGCAAGAAAGTGACAATCTGCCAACTCCTTCCTCCTCCACCCTAACTGGAATTGAGAAGTAGGCTTTGTATTTTTCTAAAAAAAGTACCATAAGTTGTTTATTATACTTCATATTAAACCTAGGAATTTAGTGCAGCTGGTATTCTCCACATCCCATCTCAACAACTCTCTGCTAACCATACCACTTATGGCAAAATGCAATGGCAAGTTTCTCAGGAGCCTCAACAGCAAAGGCACTTTGCAGTGGGAATTATTATAATACTGCACAGATTTCAGAAGTCAGAAAGGACCTATTCACAATCACATTGCCATTACTGAGGCACTGGATGCTTCCTAAAATTTTATATATTGCTTTTACACATATTACTTATACATATTTATAAATCCCTATTTGTTAAACAGTTCCAGGAAACAAGAAGAAAGAGTAGCTTTTCATGGAATCACAGAACTGTGTTGGAAGGGACCTCTGGGGACCATGTAGCCCCAAGGCAGGGTCACCTGGAGCAGGTAACACAGGAACGCACACAGGTGTGTGGGGTCTCCCTCTCTCCAGAGACTCCACAATCTCCATGGGCAGCCTGTTCCTGTGCTCCACCACCCTCAATCTAAACAAGCTCAGGTGAAATTTGTGTTTTAGTTTTTGGCCTTTGCTCCTTGTCATGTTGCTGGGCATACAAAGAGTCTGACACCAACTTCTTGGCAACAGCCTTTGAGATATTTATATGTGTTTTATATTCAGTTTTAACTTCCTTAATAGGGCATCCAAAACCTCATTTCAGTATATGATTTAAAGCACTGTATCAGGAGTTTTGATAAACACAATCCTGCTCCCCAGCAAAATAAATTTAAAAAAAATAAATCAGTATTCTCTAGCTTTTGGGGAGTGGGCAGGAAATAAAAGAGGTTTTGCTTTCTCCACAGTGAAGAAGCTGCATTTTAGCATGTGGGTGAGAAAGCAGCAGTTACCAGGTGATACCTGCAGAGCGCCCACTGCCTGCGCTACGGCTTTCCTCTCCTCTGAATAACCCACTGCCTGCGCCAGGGCTTCCCTGGTCTCTGAATAATCCACTGCCTGCGCTAGGGCTTTCCTGGTCTCTGAATAACCCACTGCCTGCGCCAGGGCTTTCCTGGTCTCTGAATAACCCACTACCTGCACTAGGGCTCTCCTGGTCTCTGAATAACCCCCGCCCCATTCCTGCGCGCCGCTCCGGCTCACCCGCGGCGGAGATGACAGCGAAGAGCTCCTGCAGGGAGGGCAGCAGCGTGTCGGGCTCGGCCTTCCAGACGCTCCGGAGCAGCGCGCTGACCTGGCTCACCTGCGAGACGTAGAGGCGCAGCTCGGCCTCGCGGGTGCCCTGGCTCTGGAAGTGGGCGATGCTGCGCACCAGCTGCTGGCAGAAGGCGAGCGAGAGCTTCCTGCCGCGGGGCAGGCACTGCGGGAAGTCGCCCAGCAGCTGGCAGAGGCGGGCGCAGAGCGGCGGCGCCGGCCGCTCGCACACCAGGCGCAGCGCCTCCACCTGCAGCAGCTCGAAGAGCTCCAGCACCGAGGGGCAGCTCATGATGAGGCGCAGCCCCGCCTGGATGTAGTCGAGGATGGCGGGGTCGCGGTTGCTCAGCTCGCCGTAGCCGCGCTGCAGGAGGCCGAGGACGAGGCCGCGGTTGAAGAACGCCTCGAACTCGGCGCGGTGGAAGCGGCCGTAGGCATCCAGCACCTGCCGCCCCACCTGCCGCTGAAAGGGGTCGGGGCCCTGCAGCACCAGCCGGGTGCCGAGCGCGAACATGGCGCGGCACTGCGCCTGGCTCAGCGGCGTCTCCGCCGACTCCACCACGCGCCGCACGATCACCCGCTTCAGCGGCAGCGGGTGCGAGGAGCTCACCAGCCCCTCCAGGATCTTGTCCATGGCTCCGGGCGCATCGGCCGAGCGGCGGCGGCGGCGGGCCGGACCAGGCCTCGGCGGGGGCCGCCGCCGCCGCCTCCCCGCGGCCCTCTCGCCGCCCTGCCGCGCAATGCCGCCGCTCCCCCCGCGGCCCTCGCGGCTCCGCCCGCCCCTCGCCCGGGCGGCGCCAGCCCCGGCCCCGGCCCCGCTCCCCGGCGACCCCGACGGACGCGACGGAACTCCTGGCCTGACCCGGAAGCGGAGCCCCGCGAGCGGAAAGCCGGTCTGAAGGGGGCGGGGGGAGCACTGCGCAGGCGCCGGCTTTTCCGCGGCACGCTCCGCCCCCTGCGCCGCTGGCAGCCAATGGTGAGCGAGCGCGGGCGGGGCGGGGGCGGGGCCGGTTGTGAGGGGGCGGAGGGAGAGCCGCGGCGGGAAAGCCTTGGCAGGGCTTTCCCAGGCAGTAATAAAGTGGTCATAAAAATAGTAGCACAATTAGAGTAGTAACAATTTGGACAAATTGAATTAGGACAACATGAGACAATAAAAGACAAAAAGTTACGGACGTCTGGGTACCTTTTTCACCTTTTTCTGGCCATCACGAGCCGGAAAAAGGACCCCTGCTAACAAAGGATTAACCCTTAAGAACAATAGCCCGTTGCATATTCATACGCTTCATACATGATGCATAAATTCCATTCAAACACAGGATTGTCAATTTCTTCCTTCTAATCCTAACAGCGCCTTCAAGGCGGGAAGAAGTCAGTTTCTTCTGATAAGAAGGCAATAAATTCTTTTCCCTGAAAGATTTAGGTGTCCTGTGGCTGCTATCTGGTGCGAGTGCCTCATTTCTTTCTTTAAAAAAAACCCGCTAACATAGTTCTTATTTTAACAATTTTTATGACTTAAAACTACATTTAACACAGTACTTAAGAGAATTAATACAGCAGACAGATGACCAAGTAGGCACAGTCCTTATTTAATGCTTGTATTTCAAGTATTAGAGCCAGCAATGGAAAACAAGTGGTTAAGTGTAAGGATGTTTGGTTGAGTCACTGCATTGCCTGTGACCTCAGTGCTAAGACTGACCTGAACTGTGGGGATGATCCTAATTACAACCTTGCTATTAGATATGCAATTACCAATCTATAATTACAAGCTAAATTGTAGGACACTGACTGTTCTTCTGTTTACAGTGTAATCTGACTCCTGTATATAAGAACATAACTAAATGTGACAAAATTAAAAATAATTTCAAAATATATCTTTAAATACTTTCTCTGAAAAAGTAAGTAAACACCCAGTCACGTTTCATGAAAAGTAATGAATATTATTAAATGCTAATTATTCTTACTGTGGAAAAGAACAAATAGCAGCAGAAGGTTAACCATGGTGGTATCTCTGTGATAACTCAATGTCACAGACATCTTTTATGAAAAATCCTTTCCTTCTTCTATTCTTTTAGTATAGTTTTGATGTAATATATATCATAAAATAATAAACCAGCCTTCTGAAACATGGAGCCAGATCCTCGTCTCTTCCCTCACCCTCAGACCCCTGTGAACACAGTCACAACTCTACAATCTTAAAGACAGGAATGCAAACAGGCTTCTCTTTTCAGTCCCAGCTTGCTCTTTGACGTGTCACTGTGACATGAGAGTGCACCATCAGTCAGGAGCTCCTGAGCACTATTTGTGGCCTCCACATCTGCTTCAGTGGTGCCTGCAAGCAGCTGAATAAACTGCAGGGTTGGTATCTGCCAGGGACAAAGAGTGGGAGCTAGGTGCTTGAGAGCACTGCAAGGTTCAATTAATAATGTTTGCCAACTATTAATTAAGTGTTTGAAGTTCAGAAGTGTTGATTAGAAATGCCTGAACATTGAATCACTGTGTTCTAGTTGTACACTGTTGTATCTCCCAAAGGTTCATTTAATTGATAAACAACAGGGCCAGAGGTTTATTTATCCAAAAATCAAGACAGTGGCCCCAGTGTCTTACTGAAACCTGTTATCATGATGCAATTATTTATTTTTTGAGGAGAGAATCTTTGATTTGACAGAGCTGTTTTGCCTCCTGCAGATACAATCTGTCATGATTCAGTTTTGCATATAATAACTGTGTTTGCCATGTCAAGGAGCAACATCTGACTGAATGTGGCTTTATTTCTATTTTTATTTCTGTATTATTTTTTCTCAGTTGTAAAAGAGAAATATTCCAGGGCTTGCATTTGGTATTCTAGACCTGAGCAGTGATTGCTTTGAAAGCATCCATAGCTTCAGACAAGGAATATTAACAGCTGAGATTAAAGGCTGCAGTCCAGCAATGGTGGGAGATCCAGGTAGCTCCTTCACATTTATGTGGCAGTAATCTGCCACAGTATTAGACTGAGGCATGAAGAAAGCTTAAGGAGACTCAGACCTCAAACATATACAGCATGGGTTGTGGGGCCAGAAAGGGGGTGTTTTAAAAGGCAAGCATATCCATGTGAGATAAAGTAATAGACAATACCTGCCACAGCAAATTTCCAGGAATAAGCATCCCTGTGATTCAGCATGGCTCAGATATATTTTGGCTGAAAAACTGTGTCCCAACTCAGGCTTCTTTGCTGGATACATCCTCCTTCTTCACTAAGTACTTCACTAAGAGCTCAGTAAGGAGTTCACTCACTGGTCCACTGTGGTGAGTGTATTTTGTATTTCTTCCTTTTACTCAAAAGGATGACTGGCAAATCTTTACACAACATCTTTCTCTCAAATCTCCCTCACAGGAATAAACAATACTGCTGGTTACCAAATATACTTTTCTCTCTGATGTCTATCTCAATGCACACTCTAAAGAAAGTGAATGTACTAGCCATGGTGGTTAGATTGATATTTGGGCAGTTGGAAACTCAGCTGTGCATTAGACTCTCCTTGTTATTCTTCACTTTGTGAGATTCAGAATTATATCAGTGAAGTCTCACAGTGGTCAGGAAGGTTTAAGGTCCCTGGACAGTCACAACTATACCCCAGAGACAATCTATATGCCAGCTTTGTGTTTCAGCAGTATCAAGTGCATAACTTTTCCAAGCCCTGACAACCTAAAAAGTGAACTTCTGGTGGCTCCATATCTCCTTTCTCTTGCATTGCAGCAAATGTTCACGATAAACGTCCCAGATTTAAAATTGACATAAACTCCTTTATGTTTGGGATGTGTGAACCTAGATGTTTAAATATACAGAATCAGACTAAGTTGTGCCAAAACCCCTTAATTTTGTGAAATCTTTTATTTATTTTACTTGTGCAGATGCTTACTTTGCATGCATAAATTTGCAATACAAATGAGACTTGAGTGTGTTCATATGAAAATTTGGTGTTATGTAGGAATTTATGTGCAATGATACATACTGTTTTCAGGGAAAAATTTGTGATGGTGATCGTCTCTTTCAAGTACAGACTGCTCTTGAACCCAGAAAAGTGAGCCTCTATGAACAGCTTAATTTGATAAATGATACATTTGATAAAATTCAGATATCTGCTGAGGAAATGGCCTGTTTATAGAAATAGAGTTATACATCAACCCAGCTATTTGATGGAAAATAATAAAAGTTGATTGCCTGCGAGGTCATCTGTGACTCAGAAATGAGACAGAATGTGGAAAATTCTGTCTGGAAATCAGCTGTGAGGCTGTGGCAGAGAACAATGCATACTTGACTGAATTCTCCCCAAAAAATGTGTCAAAAATCACACCTTTCTCAAGAAAGAAGAGATTCAGAAGGTGAAGAAAATATGAAGCATTCTACTTCCTTGCATAGCATGCACAACTGACTTAACAGGTTTTTCATGATGTGATAGCTCTGAAATTTTTGTGAAATGTTCAGTAGTTGCACAGGCATCCAAATAGATACATATTGTAATTTGTAAAAATGTGGCACAGCATGCTTCACAGTAGCAGGAAAAATAGCAGGTTTAGCTCAAGTTAGACTGCTGTTTCTTTTATCAGGTTTTAATGAGACACTTGGCAGAACCAATACTGAAATCCTTTTAGCTGTTGGCTGACACACACAGTGTCTACTACTTAATGAAGGAGTAAATTATATCATAAATCTCCTATTTTTATTGCTGTTTCTTTGTATGAGGAGTGAAAATCGCCTTTCAAACTTACAGATTTCTGCCGTCTCCTTCTTCATATATTATCAATGTGTATTGTAAAGGATACCATAAAAGGATGTAATTTGTCCAAGACCAAATATCAAAGATGCTGTCACATCTTCTGGTTACATATGTTATATTTTTATTTTATAAAAAGTTTATATTTAAACTATAATATTTTAATTTTTTTTATACTTTATGGATGAAATTTCATGGAATAATTGAGGACTAAATGCATATTACCATTAAAGACAAGTCCAAAAATACATGGGGAATTCAGAAAAAAAAGAAAAAGTAGAAAGTAAAGTTTCACAGAATAAAAAGTCTTATTCCTGAGAGATTTGCCCACTGCTTGATTTGTGTGTATTTTAAAGATTCACCTTTTTGGAGTCACAGATCTAGACAATAATGAGGGAATGAAAATAAAGAGTATTTTCGGCAAATGTGCAAGCATGTTTAATGAAACAGAAGTCAGGTGTAGATCCACTAGCAAATATCCTCCAAGAGCAGGGCAGCATTAGTGCATTGTGTTGGCCTTGTACAGACATCCCTAAAGATTTCACACTTAAGTGAGCAGATCACAAGGGGTGATTTAGCCCTAAGACACGGGGCAGTCACACTGGTAATTAGAATGTACAATTAGTTTCTATCTTCTGCCAGAAATGTCAATGCAGTTTAGTGAATTTTTTGAAGAGTTTGCACAGCTGCAGTTTCATTTACCTAGTAGATTGTGGGAATTTTTTGATTTTTTCAAATCCCCTAAAGACTTCTTAGTAACAAAGCCATGTATCTTAATTCAGAATATTTTGATTTGGAATCTGTGATACTCCTCAAAAGAAAGCCAGCTTGTCTGTATTTTGATACCTTGTGTGTGGTATTGGATGCGCGGAGATGCATAACAACAAAAGGAATAGTAACCATCATTTGGGTTGAATAGCTGAATTCTTTGTTAAAGTTTGGATCACTAAGAAAATTTTGTAGACCTCAGGCTTACTTAAGATCCATGAAAGTAACTAATGGGGTACAGAAAAGCAGTGCAGGGTCAAAAGTATGCTTTGGAATGTGAAATTTGGTAAACACATTTTTATTTTCATTTTAAATTTCACTTTTTAAATGGAGCTTGTACTAGTTCAATAGTGGTGGTATTTTGTCTCCATCTGAATCCAGGATCTCATGTCTTCTCCTCTCACAGTAGCTGCTCAGGGGAGCTCAGGTTAATGTGTAAAATAATTGGTTCTCTGAACAGTTGGGCACAGTCTCAAAGAGTTCCAGTTTCAGTATCAGACTTCTTTTAATCAGAGAGAAGTATAGTCTTTTTCTGATGCTCTGTATGCATTGAAATTGGTTGGGAAGAAAATGCTTTGAGCAGTGCAGTGTAGAAAAAAATGTTCAATGTTATAAATAACATATGATTATACAAATATACTAAACTTCTAGAGCTTATTTATGCTGAATCAGGTGTCAGGGTATACTATGGACTTTTCTGTCCTGATTTCAATGATCGATGATCTCATTCTTCTGAGAGATTACCCATTTAAAGTAAATTTTATGCAAAACATAAATACATATAGTCAAATAATTTTTTTTTTTTAATTGAAGACAAAATTCTCTACTACATATTATCTACAATACTAAAAAATGAAAACTCATTACTTGTGGCCAAAACATTTTAAAAAATGAGGCAGATCCAGCCTCATCTTTTTAAAAAGCAGTAATGCACCAACTTTACATGCCAGGGAAAAAGCAAGTGAGTATTGCATGAACAGAGAGGCCTCTACCCAACTGTGAGTAGGGAACCCCATCTACTAGGGACTCTTTGCCACTGCAGTGCTAAGAAGAGCTTCAAAATGAAGTGGAAATTACCAAAATCTTATTCATAATTTTGCCTTAGCATGCATGCTTATATCCTGACAGGACATGCATGAAAAGACGTTTCATTACAGAGGAATAGTGTAGAATTGGAAATATAAATAGGGACTGTATAATACAAATACAGATGCTTAAATAAAAGCATTTGGGAGTCATCTGGAAAGAATGAAATGAAACTGATTTTTACTTCATTTGGATAGTTTAAATAGGAAAAAGACCATTATAGTGCCAGTGACACACTTGCTAGCACAATAGAAATAATCAGGATTCCAGTTTAATGAGATATTGTAGAAGGTGAGAATATTTTGAAGTGCTAATGAAAAAGAAAGAAGTGTTATAAGCATTAGAAAATGGTAATTGGTAGATAGTAGCACTTTTAAAGAATAATGACAGTTTCATATGAAAAAGCATTGTAAGAATGTTGATTAGCTTAACTGGAACAGGAAAGATTTACAGAAAGAAGGGATTCGAAACTAGAGCAGCTTTACTTCTGTCCTTGCAAAGCACTGGGTAGTGTTAATTAAAACTGAGACAGGAGAAATCTTAGGGCATGCACAATAGCATAAGTGTCCTCTGAATGGCATTGACCAACAGAGGTGATATTTGAGAATATTGCAAAACTTGGGAGAATTACTGATTGCAGAGCTCATTGCCTTGTACCTAAGAGTTTGCATGGGTAAAGCATTCCTATTCCAACTTTTGGTTTGCATTGCCCTATAGTAGGAGTCCTGGCAAAATATCTGTATTGTATTTGAATATCTGTATATGGCCTTGCTCTGATCAGCCCCGGTTGTTCTTGATGGGCTGCAGCTGTGATGTCCTTCACTGGGCTGCAGCTGTGGCTAGTGAGGATAACTGGGATAAAAGGGGGTGGGCTGGCCAGGGAGAGCCTGGAAGGAGCCCTGACTGGGAAGGAACAACATGTAGGAGTCTGTGTTGTGAAGAACTGCCCCCAAGAAATATCACTGAGAAGGTATGGGATTCTAGAAATGTGCAATACAACAATATGAATGCAACATTGCCCTCCCTGTGTTTTTATATGGAGTTGAGAATTAGGGATTATGGTGCTTTTGGCATGGCTTTGTGCATGCTGGTTTTAGATGCAAGACAGGGAAACAGAAAGTAATAACCTGAGCTTCTATCTGGTTTTATTTATTTAGGTCTGCCTTTTTCACACTACTCACTGACAAAGCAAATGCAATGAAAACTTTGATTTTTATTTTATGTTACTTATGGTACTGCAAATGGTTTTAAAAATACATTTAACATAAAATGGAGGGTTTTTTATTCAGAGCTGTCTGATGCTGTTGTCAAATATCTTATCTTACTTGATGTTAACATAATTCATTTCTTCCAACTCAAGTAAATTACCATCTAATCGTTATTCTCTGGTTTGTCAGCTGAAGTTAGACCACATTTAATGGTAATGCTATGTAAAATCTGATATGCTGGGAATATATAACATGTTTCTGAAGGGCATGATGATAATCAGATTTGTCTAGACATGTAAAACACATTTGTGATGCTGTGAGCTCCTCCAATTAATTTCTTGAGTTTCTGAGATTCATAATAATTTAACTCAGCTGTAGTGTGGGAATTAGAAATTGTAGCAGCCACAAAGTTTTTAGTAGAAAAGCCACAGATTTCTTAAAATATCAAGGCTGTGTCCCTATGTGTTATAAGTACTACTGCTGTGTTGTTTCCAGTATTTAATGTATTCACTAAGATTTTTACTTGGTACAAGTACTTGCCTGTCTGAAAAAGGGTAAATTTAGACATTGGGCAATGTAGTGTGTCCACTGGTTAGGTAATGGCATGCTGTCTTGAGCTGCAGCCATGCAGCTGTGAGCTTTTTCAGTTCATCACGCTTCTGTCATCTTATCCAGCACGTGCTGGTTGCAGCAATCCCTCTCCAGGGTGGCTGAGGAGGAGTGGAACAGGTCAGGATATCCATGATTTTCCATTGCGGCTCTGCCAGGTAGGAATATAACATGGTCCAAAACAGTACCAGTAAGTTGGTTGCATGTTTTAGAGGTGCAACAATTCCAGTTTTAAGCAGGTCAGTGGTATGGTTGCCACTGGCCAGCTTAAGTGCTGCAGCGACATTTAAAAAACAAATATCCATCACTGAAAGATAGACTCATGTCCTTTCTTTCCTCCCAGAGAAACTTATAACAACCTACTTATTCAGCTTGATTGCATTAATGCAACTGTTCTTTGCTGCTAATAATAATTACAGGGAAACATTACACAAAGAAAATAAAATTTGTCTTCCTTTAAAAGGTGTGTCTTTAAAAGTTTTGATGTATGAAATCCAGTTCTAGCTGGGAGCTATCTGAATTTCCCAAGTAAAATATTACCAATGGGGAGTATGTATTTGAGAATCAGGAGCAAAATGTGTGACCTAGAAGCTATAGGGGAGACCAGGAATTATAGTAGGAGTCCTAGTAAAATATCTGTGTTGTATTTGAATATCTGTGTATGGCCTTGCCCTGATCAGCCCTGGTTGTTCTAGATGGGCTGCAGCTGCGGCTAGTGAGGATAACTGGGATAAAAGGGGGTGGGTTGGTCAGGGAGAGCCTGGTGGGAGCCCTGACTGAGAAGGAACAACAAGCAGGAGTCTGTGCTGTGGAGAACTGCCCCCAAGAAATATCACCGAGAAGGTACGGGACTCTAGAAATATGATTGTGACAGTATGAGACTCTAGAAATATAATAACAACAAGGAATTAATTGGAGAAAGCTCCAAATGCCCCTGCTGGGGGGAACCATGGGAAGGATTTCCAGGAGGCTCATCTGCTTGGTGGTGTTGTCACCTAGACACCTCTGCAGGGATCTGAATGCCAGCCAGAGTGCATGAACAGCAAAGACAAGAGTGAAGAGTCAACTATACAAAGAGGGCAGTTAATTTCCTGTACGAAGGTGTAGGAGAAAGGAGGAGAAAATCTTTTAGGGAAAACTGGGATGATTGTTCTTCAAAGAACAGATGAAAATACTAAAGAGTGATGCAAAACAGAATTTGAGGCTTTGACAGTCTGGGCTTGAGCACTTCTTGGAGTACATTGTGGGAGTAAATGAAAACTGTAAACTTTCATTTGCCAACTGTCTTCTTTTAGCAGTACCTTGGTTTGTTCATCTACTTGGCTTCTTTGATATGGGTTGCTGCTAGAAGCAGTGGTGAACTCTCCTCTGATGCATGTTTCAGCACAGAAGCTTTGAATGCAGCAGGTGTTTTCATTGTGAGCTAACATCTCCCAGCTTGAATGTATGGTGCCAAAATAGCAGCTCCCCACAGCAGACACCACACATGAGCCTTATTTCTAAGAGTGGACCTTAGAGGGGAGTGCAAACAGTTTTTCCTTGGTTAACAGGAGAACTTTGAGGTAGCTCCCCAGCAAAGGTGAATCTTTCTCAATTTGAGGGATGCCAAAGTGTCTGGGGAATACTGGTGAGCCTTAGCATCATCAAATTAATTAAAACTTTTTCTTCCTCTCTTGAGGTTAATCAGAAATGTGGGATTTAGCAGAGGACTGAAAAAGTTTTTTCTTTCCATAGGAGGTCCTGAGCTATGATCTTCTTCATACTTGCTGGAAGTGATCACCTCTGAAGTACTAAAAAATATTAGGTTCCTTTTCCTTCAGTTATGTTGTTGTAATGTCTTATTCCAGTATCTGTCCTGGAATATATTAGCAATTACTAATAGTATAATACAATTAGAAGATCTCTTGAGTAGGTGCATGAATGAAGCCATCAAATAAGACCAAGTGCTAATAGAATCTAACACAGCTTGGGGAATATTACTATAATAACACTCAATGAAGAAAAAGTCATACATAACAAAAATATAGGAGTACAATGAAAACAATACAACTATGGTTAAGGGTTATTAATTAAAGTACTTTCCGTTAATGTAATTTAACTATAGTTTTATTCCACTAGAGGTCAAATTCATCCCTGGTGTTACTTGGAGGGAGTGTATTGAGAGATGGATTTTTGCCTTTGGTTCGGGCTACTCAGGATTTTGTGTCATGCTGCTTCTGAAGTTCTGAACACCTTCTTCTGGCATTTGTGTAAACCTGAGCTGCAGTTTTTCAGGTTTCTTAGCACTGTTTGCTGAGTGTTCTTGAGGTAACACTGATGAGTGTATGACCAGAAATCATTAAACCGTTCTTTTTCTAAATGCCACCTTTGTCCCCTGCTAATCAGCTTGCTGACTATTTCATAACGATGCCCGGGGATGTATTGCCTGCAGTCAGAGGTCTGCATGTGTAGATTACTTTTCATTAGGTGTGTTTTCTGCCTTCTCACCAAAGTAAACAAACCATCACTTGCAGTAGCTGGATTCCTTTTGTGTTTGTTTGGGTTATTTGGTAATTTATTCTGTGTGGCTGCTGGTGTTTGAGTGGAATAGCTGTCGGAGTTCATTAGTCAAACAATGAGAGGGCTTCCTGAAGCTATCTCTCCATGCTAGCATTAAAACTTTATTTCCATCAGTTTTGTTATAAACAAAAAACTGCCAATATTTTTTTGTGAAAAAGAGTTGCGAAACCAGTTAAACCAGTTGCTGCTAAAGCAGAGTTCTACCTGTCTGTTATTGTAATCACAGGTGGTTTTAGCTAATTGCTCCTTTTGTATCAGTATAGCCCTGCCTGCCCATCGAGCTTCCCAGCCTTGAGCTGATCACTTTTAATAAAGGCATTAAAAGGAGAAAAAGTCTCCTGCCCTGTATATTTCAAGCTTCACTAGTCCTTCCCACAAATTTAAGTTCTGTTAGGCCACACTGCAGTGTTCTTGTGTACATCTCATGTTCCACAGAAATTGGCTTATGCTGTTGAGACTGGATATTGTTTCTATTGTTTCAGTAGCTCTCAAAAACCACGGTGTCCCATAAAGCAGGCACTGGAACTAATACAGTAGTACATTCTGTTTTAATTCTGATCAACACAGAAAAACATGGAAAAAATAGTATTTAGTTTGCCTCCTTTTTTGCATTCATGTGTTGGACAGATGGATGTTTTGATTATTCTTTTGCTATAACTACAAAATCCTTTTTCTGTTCTCTTTGCTGGATGACTGCTCCATTTAGCACATTCCTGACTTTGATTCTTCACTTCCAGGCTAATTATTTCACAAGGTGCAGTGGCTAATCTAAACTGTCATGTCAAGCTGTCAATACCTGTAATCTGGTTTTTTTTCCCCACTTACAGGTACACCCAACCAAACATTCAGTAGAAAAAGATAATGTGAAGGACAACTCTCATTCAGCTGTCAGTCATATTGCTGTGTAAACCAGGTGACAAACATCAATGAAGTAGCAATCACATTTCTGAGTTTATCCTTAACTCTTTCAATTATCTCAGTACTTTGCCACAGTAAGATCTGAGAAGACCTACACTCTACCCACTTATAACTATAATCTCATTTGTATGAAATACTGCTTCAGCAACGTTTTCTTTTAAAAACAGTAATCCCCTTTTTCTGCCATCCTGGGACTTAGTTTACTGTGACAGGCTATATGAGCTTTCTGCAGAAGACAATTTGGCATCCCTCAAACAGTGTTTTTTCTCTGAGAGAGGCATTAACTTCTTTCAGGAACTTTCCAGGGACTTCATACTGACTAAGATATGTTAATCTTGCCTTTGCTAAAAAGAATCAGGCTAAATGATGTCGATCTCAGTATTTGCAATGAGAACTTGTTTCTCTGCCAACCAGGTATGTATCTGCAGTAGGCTGATCAAAGATTCCAACATGCCATCATGAAGTCCATGCCAGCAAAGCCTCAGCTGACTTAGAGCCCTAAATTAGTGTATTTGAAAAAGGCATTTTGGAAGAAAGTCTGAATGCAGTCAGAAAGGACTGTTGCAACACCATGGTTGTCTAAAGCAACAGAAGTGGTCATGTTGTACCCAGATTTTGCCTCCCTCACTGTTGAGAAGAACTGAAAGAGGGTGTGGACTTAAAGAAGGCACCACTTACAGCAAGGAAAATTCCAAATGAACTCTAAGAAAACATTTAGGCTGGACAATCATTCTATCAGGCTGCCCAGGAAGGTTGTGGAATCTCTCTCCTTGGAGATACTCAGCATTGGACTGGCCATAACCCTCAGAAATCTCATCTAGTTTGGAAGCTGGATCTGACTTAGAATTGGTGATCCTTGGTGCAATGGACCAAATGACCTCCAGAGGTCCCTTGTAACCCACATCTCTCTGATTCTGTGGTTATAAAAGAGCTGGTGAGTTGCAGTGAGAAAGTAGAAATTGGGAGGATGAAGGGGAAAAGACAAGGCTAGTTTTGCTCTCTACTGTAAACAGTTTCCTTAGGTTCTCATTCTGTCTTGGGCTGTTACAGAATATTTAAGAAAATGCTGCTGTGTCCAAATGACTCAGATTCACAATGCTTACAGCAGTGCAATGGCAGCACAAAAGGAGTTTTTTTTAAAGCATTTATTCTTAGCATGTGTTTTCTTGAACCTTGTTGAATTTAATGCTGTTAAGAGCTAGATGAATAGGAATGAAATTGTCAAGTGTAGCAGGAATACGCATAAGAATAGACCATTTAAAATCTGTCTTCCAAAGAGCTATCTGTAAAACAAGAGCAAAAGTGCTAATAACAATATCTGCTTTTGGCATGGTTGAATATTTTCTGTGGAAGAAAAACTAGATGGAGTTTTTTAGTAATTTCAATAGTCAACATCACCCTGGTGACTTATATCCATTCCTATTGATTTTTATGTCCATTCATCAATCATTTCTTTTGCATCTGCTAATTGTTTCTGGCTTAAAACTCTAAATTTTGGGATGCAATAATGCTCTAAATGGAAAATTACAGTTCAGAGCAGAAGAGAAAGCAAGGAAGTACTGTGGTGATTATGCTGGTTTCTCTTGTTTTATTATCTCGTTTGCTTATGAGTCTTTGAAAACAGTGCTTAAAATCCTTGGGCAAGGATGGTAGGATGGTGGTCAGTGAACTAAGAATAGCACTGATAATATGCACAGATTTAGCAGTGACACTGGTGATTCATGATTTATCTGATTCTTCCACTTCAAAAAATATTTTCTTGCATCTCTGCATGGCATCAACTTACATCTTCTCTCCAAGATCTGCTGCATTAAGAAAAGCAGTAGAGCATAATGTTTTTCCATTTTCAAAGTAATAGGAACCCGGTATTTTCTGGGTTTCATGTTTTTGAGGACTCTGAATGAGATCTCTGCTTATATTGTACATTTTTACCATTTCATTTTTCTTCCTAAAATATCCTGATCTAAGAGAGACTATGTAAAAAGACCTGTAAGTAGTAAAAATTGAAATTATTTATGCTCCAATCAGTATTTTTCCTTAGAAATGCTGTGCAAACAACAGCAGCACATTCCAGCCTTTCACATTCATGGCAGATAAAGAATATATTGTCATTTAGTGATCATTGTAAGGGAAGCTCACTAAAGTGACATTTCAGTGCAAATTTATGATTTATTAAAACATTTGAAGTGTTCTGTTAAATCACTTCCCTCTTGCCTTTCCCTTGTGCCTTCTCTACCTTATTCTTGGTTAGTTCCTTCCTTCCTTACAGGAAAAGTCTCTGTGCCATACAAACTGTGACAGCATTGCCATCCACACAGTTATTGCTTCCTTGGTCCTGAGTGAGGGATGATGACATTGATAGCAATGGGAAATGACTATGAGAGGTAATTTGTGGTCAAAACTTGACCCAGAACGTGTTAAACCAGTGAGAGTTCTGCTGAGTGTCAGTGGAGTCAGACTTTAGAGGTAATGGTGAATAGTTTGTCTCACCTGACTAACCAACTGACAGGAGATTAAGGAGATTTGTATCTCGGAGCAGGGAGATCTACCATAGCTCTGTAACTTTCCTTTTTCTTCAGTTTGTAATGAAGGGAATTTTGGAGGCTAAGAAGCATTAAATGAAGAGGCCCTGTGGCCACTGTCCCTCCAGAGTTCCCTCTTGGTAGAGAGGGCTCCTTTCTCCCTTGCTGCTGTAGATTGTTTTAGGAAAGCCCTGCAGTCCTGTACTGTAATTGTGCCTTTAATAAGGGATACTGGTTTTGTATATCTAATATAGAAAATGAATTTCCCTTAGCATACCCTTGCAAGTGAGTGCTGTAAGAACAAAAGGGAGTGTATGCATTCTTATAATAATTAGAATTCTTATAATGAGTCAGTTTGTGTTATGTCTTCCACTAGAAGTAAATCAAATCAAGTGCTGCTTATGCCATTACATTTCAAAGAGTACAAATAACATATTATTTTGAGCCTCAGCAGAGAAAAGTGCACTTGCTTCTCCCATTCGATCAACTTTCCACACAAGATGTTTTGGCCTTCAGACCCCATGTACTGGTCAAGGTGCATAAGGATTAACCTAACTAAAGGTTCTTAATCCTGTCCGAAGGATTCATCTGTAATTCAACTGGCAGGAGAAAAGGGGAGATAAAAACTGACGCATCTGTTATATGTTTTTGAGACAATAAGGTTCATATAGAAATCAACTGGCTCTGCACATGTTTCAGAGACTCTTGTGGATAATTGCCATGTTGAAAAAATCTTGAAGGTCTCTTTTATGTAACAGAGTGGCTGGGTGTTGGTAAATTTAACTTTTGGTGTGTCATTTGAAATGGTTCCTATTAACCTGGGCCCTAAAGGTGATGCTTTAAGATAGTGAGGTTCCCAAGTAGAAGACACAAGATAGAAGTAGAAAGTTGTACAGAATTTTTTAAAATACAGCTATTTTTGTCTTTAATGAACAGTAACTAAAGCCCTGTTATTTAGCATATGCATATTCATGTATGTAATTAGAAGTGGAAAATACCTTGGTGATAGGAACTTTTCCTCTAACAGGAAAATCCTCACCTTATGTCAGGAGCCTCAAGGACTGACCCAGCAGCAAGGTTTTGGGTGAGACAGGGACAACTTCTTGTCCTGTAAGTGTAGATATAAACATATAGCAGTTAAGTCCCTATCCTGCAGCAGTTTGATATTACCACACAGTAATATCTTAGTATTTGCTTAGTGGCAAATAACATACATATAGAAAATATAATCTGTCATCTATTTCATTTTGCCACTACAATCACTTTTATGTGATGCAGTTTAGACTTTGTGTACGAAGGATTATTTTTATGATCTCTTGAGGTTTCAAAACTTGTTATAACTCATTTTTTCCTTATAATTCATGATCAAATGTTGTATTAGTATTATATAATCATTTTAAATGATAGTAATTTGGATGATTTTATTACAAACATTTTGTGTAGTTTCCCTTGTTCTTCCTATTTGTGTCTGCTGAAAGACCGTAGTAGAAGAGTGATTTACTAAATCCATTTCAGAATTAAACAATACTTATTAGCCAATGTTCCATGTTGCTGTTTTGCCAGTAAAATGTGAAGTACAAAAATCAGTATGAGGAAATATTTTGAAATGTCCTTAAATCATATAGAACATAGCTGTTCTAAGCGTGATAGGTGATAGAACAGATGGGTGAAACAAAGTGAGTTTATCTGCCAGTAGCTGCAAGTCAATTAACCAAGAAAACATGTTTACCATATTTCTATTTCTGCCAGAAATGAAAATCCCAGAAGGAAACAACCCCACCGTATCTAATAAGAAAATGCTTGGTTTTGTAGGCCTTTCCCCCCCTTTCATAAATCCTCTTCAATGGTGTGTGTAGGTGTTTTTAAATACTGTGAAGGAGCACAGTACTGCTAGAAGAGCTTCTGGCAGCTGGGAGCTGGCTCCAGTGCACACAGAAATGTTATCTGTGCTGTAGGTTTAACTGCAGTACTTGACGCTTTCAGAGAGCAATATTCAAATTACTTTTCAGGATCAACTTTGTATTATGCATTAGTTGTTAGAAAAGCTGGTGCTGGAGCAAGAATGCACAAATACCCCTTTCTCCCTTTCCTGACCTCAAAAGAGTGAAGAAAAATATTTGTGTTTTGCTCCACAGATTTCAAGGGGTGAGAGACTGTGACAAAACCTCACTCTTTCTTCTTGCCCTTCTTATGCTTTTGAGTGTAGTGAGCAGTGACTCTAAAAATGAAAGTTTTGAGTCAGTTTGTAAACCTTTGAGTATTGCTCCATTGAATTTACTTTTGGACTCTGCCAATAATTCTTAGTCCCCTCATGACCCATTCAGTTGCCTACAGTCAGATTTTCCTGCCTCCAGTTCACACAGCTAAACTCCTGAGCACTTCTCTTGTCAATATTCACTCAGGAGTGTTACAGGATCAATGCAATCCTTGTGAATACCAAGAATGTCTGGGGACACAGCTCAGGTGTGTCCCTGGGGTACAGAGCCCTTCTGAGGGCATGGCAGGGTGGCTCCAGGTGGTGTCAGCTGTCCCTTTCATCATAACAGGCATATGTAATGGCCAAAGATGGAATTCTGCAGGGAGGAACACTTCACAGATTCTATGCCCAGAACAAAATAATTTTTGCTCTGGAAACACTTTGAGAGCAATGGGGATATTCTGAAAGAGACTTGCAGGCTGTTGAGGCAGAATTGGTGGACTGAGGGCTGGTGATGGAAGAAATGGCTGGAATAGTATGGAACCCTAACGTGCAGTAACAGGATGTGTTTTCCAGTGTGAAACTTTTATGACTGCTGCTTTCTGGAGTAGGATTAAATCCCAGCTGAATTGCAATTGGCAGTTTGTTCCAGCAGCTCGTCTTGAATTTCTCATGAACTGAGACAGTTGTTTTGGTTGGGGGTAAACAGTCCCCCAGAGGGAAGCAGGGTACTAACTAAAGCAGAAAGAACTGCCTGTTGTACTTATTTAACTGGAATTTTATTCTAATATCATTCAGTCCTTCTGACGTCTATCTTTTTTCTCTAGATAATTTTAAAGAAGCATGCATACTCAAAGCTAATTAAAAAAATGATTTGTTTATGCAGTTTTTGTAAAGAGAAAAAATTCTGTCTGGTAGTTCTTTTCCCATCCCCATTTTATCTTCTACTCTGAAGAAATTTTCTTTTAAAGTGAGCAAAATTATTTTGGAAGACACTTAAATGTCTTGTTGAACAGCTGCAGAATGCAGTGCCTTGGGTTTTGCTCCAATTTAAAAAGTCTTTGCATAAATTAACAGAATGGAAACATAATTTATTGACATGTTTTGACTGTGGACTTGTGTTACAAAAATTTTGATTAATTGAAAAAATCACAATATACCTTTTTCTTCCAGCTTGGAATTAAATCACTGCATTTTCCAGTCACCACTATTTCAGAAAGAAGAAATATGGAAATGGGTAGGCATACCAGCTACTGAAATTCTCTGGGATGCCTCTTTAAATTTTTTCCTTTCTTACAGTTTTGATCAGTTGTTATTACATTTGATTTTGCTGTGCTTTGGGACAAATGATGTACTTGATCATGATAGCCCACTATTTTACAACACCAATAGCAGGAAAATGTTGATTGTCACAAACTTAAACCAAAGCCCACAACATTAAATGATAATAATCCCTGTTTTTTGTCTGTCTTCTGCTCTGTGCACTCCCACCAGCCTGACTCTGGGAGGCAAAATTTTAATAGATTTGCCACTATTCTGAATAGTCATACTGGCTTGTGAGTCGTGATTTCAGTGCTGTCCAAATCACTTTTTGAAGTCCTTTTTTCTGCAGAGCTGGGGAATAATAGACACTGTGCAGTTTGATGTAATGTGTTGGGTTGTGAAGGGCAGAAAAATATTAACCACAGTTGGCAGAACAGCTGGGACTTGAACAATTAGCCTCTAGACACATAGATAAAACTCTCCTCCTCAAAGCCCTAAGACATTTTGAATGAGATTAGTTCCTCATTCTCTTTTTGCTTTGCAAAAATTGTGTGAAAGTTGCAAGATTATATATAGCTACAAAACAGCCTGTAGCAGTGACCAGAATTATGTTACCTGTGATTAATAAAAAATGACAATGCTGTATGTATGTGGCCTATTTTAGCAGGAGGAATCCAGAGGTTGCAAATACAGAGGCTGGTCTCCATCCTCCTGCTCTCTTTGGGGAAGGAGCCATCACTTCAGCTAAAGTGATGGATTCTTTCTCTCCCTTTGTTCCTGTCTGACCTGCAGGGCCAGAGGATCCCACTGCAAAAGGAATTTGTGGGAATGAGCCTGAGCTTTGTGCCCTGCCAGTGCTGTCCCATAGCACCTGCATGCTGAGAGAGCTCCAGGGGAAAAGTGAAGCCCTTGTGCACGGCTCTGCAGGGTTTCCAGGATTCTGCAGGTGGCCTATGAGGTGATCTTCTGGAAGCTGTAGGAGTTGATAATTTACCCTCAGTTATTCTAGCTTTAATTTCTAGGCCTACACTCTGTAGTGTAAAAATAAAAGCAACAATTAGCCATACAAATTCCTGGGATTTGTTTTTGGTTTCAGGTTTTTTTTTGGAGGCTAGTGAGTTGGTTGGTTGGTGGTTATTTTAAAGTTTGGCTTTGGTGATTTTTTTGTTTTTTGTTTTTTCCCTTTCTGTGTCATTTTCAGCAGATAAAACCATTTCTACATTTCCATTAGTTGGTTTCTTTTGAAATCAGGCACCTTCAGCAACTGGATGCACCTTTCTCATAGCACTGAGAAGTGATTCATTACTGATTGAGAGAGATGCCGTGCAATCAGTATCTGTTATGGTTTGATTCTACTGTGCTGTTTTACTTGCCTTTTCTCTAAATAAGAAAAATTCCTGTGAAGTGGGGGTGGTGTCAGTTTTGTGATCAGATGCAGCCTGCAGCAAGATAAACATGAAAATGGTAAGGAAGACCTTCTATTTACTCTCTGAAGCTTTGTGTTCAGTGTAAGATAAAGGTCACTTTAGAGAAACATGTCAAGAATTCTAGTGAAGCTGGCTGACATCTAACTTAACCAGAGAACCAGGAGGTTTAAAAAGACTTTAAAACAGCAAAGGGAAAAAGGAGATATTCTAAAAATATTTTTTAGAAATCTACAAGTTTGCTTTTTGAATGTAAGGATGTTCAGTCTGGGTCATGTCTTCTGAACTGCAGAAAGCTTCAGGTGTAAAATGATTTCTCTTCTTACTGTTTAAAGATGCAGTGCAATGAACCCACTGCTTTCCCTTCCTTTGTGTTTTCCAGCCATGGTAAACTTGATAAAGTGGGATGGCACTTAGCAGATATTTATACGCTGAATTTCAAAAACAAACATACAGCTATAGAGAGCAAGCCTCAACAGGTACAAATAATAATACCAATTTATGAATCACTTCCTGAAGCCTCTGCTTCCTTTGGCAGATCTCATTCCTACTGAAATTGGAAGAGATGGAATGTAAGTTATTATAGAGGCTACAGTAATCAGGATGTGTGAATTTAAAAAGAGCCTTTTAAATATTGTTGGGAGAGTGTAAAACGTGCTTCCTTCTCCATCCTTTCTCTGATGCAGAATGACATTGATTTTCTTCTTTGATGGTCGAGGTTTTAGAGTTTGTGCCTTGACAGATCCAATAGGTATAAAGGCAGAGGAAGCTCTGATTTTGAAACTATTGGGTTCAGAATTGGGTATTGGATGAAGTACATGTCTCTCACTTCACAGCTTGTCCTTTCCAGATCATCCTGCCCATACTGCCATGGTGGCAGTGCCTAACTCCTAAATTAGATGACAGGAGAGAGAAGGCAATCAGTTTAGGGCCACTTAGTGAAATGAAGCTATAAAGTGATTATATTTGCTGCTAGATGCTCCATCATGGCCATGAGCTGTTCCAATAGCTTATTGGCTATATAGCACATGACTTCTCCATGGTTCAGGACAGGTGACACAGCTTCATTGCCACTTCTGGGACTCCAGGAGTGCACCTGAGTGTGGCATGGCACAGCTGAGACTTCAGGGCATCCTGCTCTTGTCTCTGTTGATGCTTTTAGCTGCAGCTTGCTGCTAGGACAGTCTGAAAACTGCTCTAAAAGATGGCTCAAGAATGTGTGACATGGCTGGCCTACAACATTGTATTCAGCCATTCACCAAAGTTAATGGAAGATGCTTGGAGGCTGAATTCCTTGATTCAGAGCAGATACTCCACAGAGGCAGTGAAAGCATTCGTGTCCCCTAGACAATTCCTTCCAAGTGCCTTTGTGTTCAGATGTCACCATCTCTGAGGTGGTAAGGGTCAGTTCAGTCCCAATGTTTATGGAAGCCTTGCCGTTTCAACCTAAACTGCCTACAGGGAAGGCAGCTAATTCTGCCTCATTGGAATGCAAACAGTAAGGGCTGCTTTTTGAGCACCAAACCTTCTCAGTATAATTTTTAGTAAGGTTTTTAATTGTATTTAAAACCTTCTCTACCACAGTAACTTCAATACTCTACCTAAGTATAGATTGTCATGACCAAATACTCTGATCTTTCACAGAGATGATTTTTATTAATAATAGCTCCTTAAGTGAGCCACAGGACTGCCTTCCTTGTACAGGAGCTAGAAATTGGGAGCTTTTGCTTACTTCTAATCTTGCATCCATCATCCTCAGGCTCAGAATGAAGGAGAGTGCAGGTCCATTCCTCCAGTGCACTGACTCGCTCCCCTCTTCCCAGGTGGCACATCAGTCAACAGCATTTACTGCCTCTGTCAAGCATAAAAATCCCTGGATTTTTACAGCTTGCAGGCAAAAATATTTCTCTTCCTGCAACTGGTCATGTACCTAGGACATAATCACATTCTTAGCAGTTAATTTTAGGAAGGAGAATAAATAATGGGCTGTCAAGATTATCTGTATATTTAGCATCTTTGTATAGTCCAATTTTGTTGTCAAATTCTCATTATTTGATAGTGGTAGATAAATGCTTCTTTCTCCCCTGTTAAGTAGCAAGACTTTCATTTGAACAGCTGATTACTCAACAAAGTCACTGTAGGAAAAAATCACTCAGAATTTAGGTAGGGCCAGGCTGTTTCTGGTGAGATTTTACTTTCTGTGGTGGGCTTCTCTGTTTTATACAGTTAACGTGGGTCCAAGTAGCCACTAAGAAAAGGGGTCTTCTCTTCTTTTATTATTTACTGAAATAACTTTGTGCAGAGAAGATTGTAAGGGGAGGTGTGTGCCAAGTAGCGGCCTCCTATTCCATAAATTGTAGCATTTTAGGGAATGTGAAGAATAAATACAAAATCTCCCTGAAGTCCCTCCAGCATTCCTGCAAGACTTGATGACCAAGCTTACCACCTACCAGAAAAGGGATATAAGGTAGTCTGCTCCCCACCCAGAGCTGTCCTTAAACATCTCATGCTCAGCCTGGTAATCCAGATAAACTTTGTTTTTTTAATTTATATTATAGTGTTACATAGACTAAAAATAATAATAAAAAAAGCTCCAAACCAAACAAAAACCAGAAACAAAAATCTTAAAATAAAAAAAGCTTTCTCTTGCTGCTTTGTGGTAATTTAATTTCCTCTTACGTGTTCTAACCCCAGTAGTTTCTGATCAAGGAGTTGAGACCTTGTGTTTTGTTTTCAGTATTCTCTAAGCAAAGGACTAAGTCTGACTGACATTGAAATAAAGAGGATTCTGCTTTCCAAGACTAAAATAGTTTCTCATCCTCTGCCTTTGTCAGTAAGTTCTGGGCTTTTAGCTGTTCTTTTAATGGCTGCTCTGACTAATTGGTTGGTTGTTTACAGGCAGAGATGTGACTGGCAGGCTTGTTCAGGGGTTCTGGTACTATATCCATTTTTACCTCTATTCCTGCTATCTCCTATTTCTTTTCCAAGATCTCAAATTGCCATTCTCAGCTTGTGCTGTCATTAGTTCCCTGTGCCTTTTACCTGGTGCTGCTGTGAATTCACCACAATGGTGATTTAGGAGCTCTCCTACCTACTCAAACTTTTGTGGATTGAATTCAATACAGGTCCCCATCTGCAAGGCTTGAGAGCTGCCATGCTCTCAGGTGCAAGAGAGAGAAGCAGGTTTTGACAAGCATCCAAAATACAAATGTCCCAGAAACTGGTGGAAGAGACAACAGTTATACTCTCAAATAACAGGAAAATAAAATTTTTGGTTCCAGACAAAAGACTTGATAAGAAAAGAGCTGGGTGAGTTTTGACCTCTGACTTGTCAGGTTTTGTCAACTCAACAGAAGGGCATTTTTCCACTGATAGGGAGAAAAGAGAGATAGCAAAATAAAGAAAGGAGAAAGGATTAAAAGGTAAAAATTAAATGGAGAAAATAACAATATCTTCCTTTTGAACCTTCCGCCAAATGCTTTGATCTGTTTTTGGAGCTGTGCTCTTTCTGCTGAGGAAGATGAAGCAATGTCTCTTTCAAACCTCTGTAGAGGCATGTTGTTTTGTTTGTTCATACCAGACAGTCCAATTCTTTATCTCCTTTTGCCCCATCACTATCCAGGCCTGGGGGAAGGGGTAGAGGGGAAAGACCAGGAGTTGTGAATGCTAATTAGTTGATTAGTGTGGGAAAACCAAGCCTAAACTATATTTTTGAGAGCTGACCTAGCCACGGTCATGAAATCCTTTTCCTGCTCTACAGCATGATGCTAAAAAATATCATCAATTGCTTAGATTTTATGTGGTAGCTGTTAAACAATTTCATGATGTTTTGCAAGGACCAAATTTTGTGCACAAGTAGTCCCACTGAGCTGGATTTCAGCTCAGAAATACAGGGGTAAATGCAGATTGGCTCCTTCAAAGGCACTGGAGTAAGTCCAGATTTACTGTGGTGGTGTTTTATTATGACTATTTCTATTAAAAGAAAAAAAAAAAAGACAAGCAGGCACTTGCTTAAACGCTGTTGAGATTGTCTGAAAGAAATTGTGTTCAGGTTATCAGATTTGGGAGGGAGAAAAATCTGACTGTGAAGGTTTTGAACCAACAGTCCTTAGAGAAGTAAAATTTCCAGAGATGCCAACAGGGAGTTTGGTGAGGATCTCAGTACTGCATGTAGATCTCTCAGAACACCAGTAGAGTAATCGTACAGGGAAACAGGGGGACTGCTGTGAGCAAATGCACAGGTTGCTTAGGAAAAACAGTACCTCTAATAGGTAGGAAAGGCTGACTTTAAAGCACAGGCTTTTACTTTGCATTTCAAGTTAGCTTATAACCCAGCCTGGCATTTAGATCCCAACACACCAGCCTGAGAAACTGTCTGGGCAGACAGCCAAGAGCTGAGAAAATTAGCGAAGGGAGAAAACACACAATGTTGGACTTCAGGGAAGGTACGCTCCAGCCTGATATTTCTACAACTTTCTTGGGACTGATATTCATATCCTTAAAGCAGTCTGCTTTTATGTGAACAACAGTCGCTTTTTGATGAGAAATGAAAGGTTGTGCTCCCCTGATTCCTTTTGCTTTACCTCCTCCTGTGCTCACTTCTCTCCCCATCCCAGCAACAGTTTTACAGAAGAGTACTGAATTCAAGGTAAGAGTGACAACTCCTTCCTTCTATTTTGTCACAGACTGCAGGTTTAAACATGAAATGTACAATGGGTGGTCTGCAGTACTGTTTATTACTAAACTATTCTCTGACTTGAGAGAATAATGTACGATTAGCTTAGTAATAAACAGAATTGTAGCCTGCTAAAATAGTAAAATTTAAAAATTCAAGAGATTTTAGCTCTGCACTTTATTAGTCTGCCAAGATGAATAGTTATATGAGTTTTTAAAATAACAGCACATGCTATTACAAGATTAGAGCTTGGATAGAAAAAATTCCCTTCAACTATACTGCACAGAAATGACTCAGGAAGGTGCAGTGTCCTCTGAAGAAGCAATGATGCATTTCACAGAGCTTATGCATGTGCCTACAGAAGAATTCCACTTTGGCTAACAAACATAATTTTAGGATGGAGTTACAGGATAAGGCACTGGGTGCTAGGTAATAATGTTTGCATTGTTTAGTATTCTGTAATAAAACAGGGGAAATAAACTGGGAAAACGTGGCTGATGTAATTTGAATTTACTGCCCAAAGACACTCATAGGACTTCCCTGTAGTGCAAATCAAATAATGCTATATATCAAGGATTATAGAAGGTGGATAAAAGGAGCCTAGGTCACACACAGTCTTTTGTGGAGAGTATGAACTCCAAGTTGCGTTTTAAGGAGAAACACCTGAAATACTATTTTGGTCAAATTAATTGAAAGTCTCCCCAAAGCAGTGTAGCATTAAATTCATTTTTGCCTTCTGAAATTGTGGGCTTGTGCATTAAGTTTGAGCACTTCCCAAAGGTTTGATCAATAAAGTAGTTCTAGAGTATTAAGAAATTGAAAATTTTTTTCAGCTAAAGGAAGGAGCATGCAAAAAGCCTGAAACTGCAGAATGTAAAAGGAAAGAGAGAACACTTGCAAACTTATCAGAACCAACAAATTAACACTGGCACTAAAAGATTGTGCTGGCATGACCAGTAATGAGTCAAGCTTTTTGAATTGAATATAGTAAAACCCATTCCCATTCCTGTATGGGTTGCAAGAAATTGAACACAGTAGATGCTTAAACACAGCTGAATGTTGCCTTTTCTTAAATGAAAAAATGCTTAGTGGTAAAGAAGCCTCACTCAAAGTTATTTTATGCTCCTATTTTGTATAAAAGATGTGATTGTTTTTACCATTTTACTGTATTGTATTGCTGTCGTATGGTTCTTGTAATAATTTTTCAGCCTTATTTTTACCAGAAGAGTAGTGAAAAATAAGCATAGATTTATATAGTTTTTGAAATGGCTTTGAATATACATTGAATATTACATTGTACAACAAGTTTGTTATGGAATTCCAAAGTTTCTTGCTAGACAGAATCCTGGTTTACTGTGTAGGAATGAGAGCAGGGAGCAGCCTGTAGCACACCACAGTCAGGGAGGGAGCTTTGATTTTCACTGCTTTTTGCCAGTGTGCCATGCCTATTGGACATGCCATCAGTCACATCTGATGTGAAAACCTTCCTCAGATAAATCTGTCTTTCCTACAAAGGAAGGAGTTTGATGCCTTCAGACATTCAGGTTTTTAGTCTGTCATGGGGACATTTGAGAATTCACAGCTTCAAATAACAGCCTGAGAGTCCACAATGAGATATGATGATGTCTGCTTCTTGCCTTCAACCACTTCTTTTACATTAAAATGGAAACAGGATTACTATTGTACAGTCTTGCAATTTAATATTTTTCAATATGCTGTACCATTTCCAGTCTCTGTAATAGTCAGAGCCCAGAAAATTAGCAGTTTCATGCTCAGGTAATCACTTTTGAAGCAGAAGTGGGTATAAATAAAGAATTATTTCTGAATCAAACACAATTTTACTCTTTTTCTTGCATACTGCTCGAATTTCATTGCATTTACACGTAGTTGCTGATAATTATTGTCAGAAGGGGCAGAACAAGCCCTGTGGCTCCTGACATGCTGAAAGCAGCATTCAGCACTGCTGTGCTGGGCTGGCTGGAGGAACCTGTGTTCTCTTACAGCAGCTGAACTCCAGTGAGAGGAAATCTCCCCACAGAAAAGTGTAGAACCTCTCCTACAAGGAAGTCACCACTGGTTTTTTGTCTTTTACACCTCAAAGGCTCAACTCTGAAAGTATTCTCATTTACTTTTCTTGTGAAACGAACACAGTGGAAAAAAAGCACCTGCTTGTTTGCAAGCATGCCAGCTGTGCAGGTATCTGTACTAACACACGTGTCAGAACTTGTTAAACCATTTGGCTGCCTAATAGATAAAATCCCCTAAGGACAACATCTTAGTTTTTTTCATGTGATTTGAATTACCATTGATCTCAGTTCTATTGTCTTTTCCTTCTTTGCAGAGCAGAAACTCATGTTTAATTCTCACTTAATTTGATAGACTTTTGGTTTGTTTAATTAATTAGAATAAAAAAATAAAGAACTCTGAAAAACTATAACCTATTTTGAAAACAAGTCCTTAGAATTGTTCTGTAGGTATCAGAATTGACCAACAAGGATGATAGTTTGTTTGAGCTTTTAGATACCTAGTGGGTTTTCTTAAAGAAAGAAAGGGTTGGTGCAGTGGAAGTAAAATGGTGCAAAGAAGCAGTGCTGTTCTTCCACAGCCTTGGTACAATTATTGCATTAGCAAACTTTCCAATTAACCTGGGATCCACAGCTTGACCATGCAGTCATCACTCAAAAACGTTGCAGTTGTCCCAGAGGAATCTAAAGTGTCTGAAGTGCTAGATGTATTTATCACAGAGCCTGCTTTCCAGTGTGCCAGATACCCTTCTAAGTTCATTCTCCATCTGCATTAATTAAACTGCTGCTTTAGCTAAAATGCAAACTTGGGCTGAGTGGTCTCTGCAGAGCCTGACAAGCAGCAGAGCCAGCCTCCACAAGGCAGGGTGCAAATGCTCACAATTGCAGCTGCTTTTGTCGAGAAGCAGCTCAGGCAGAAATCAACATATAAGGCAGGCAGAAGGTAACTGCCAGACAATGAATAATTTTGGTCACCTGCCTGTACCCCAACCCAAAATCGTTCACACGTTTGGCTGCCAATCTTGCATCTGTTTTGAGAAGATTTGGATGCACCATTAAGCAATTTTCATATGTGAGCTACCAGCATAAATCAGCTTATGCTTGAAAGCAGGCTGCTGGGCTTCTCTTTAGTGTTTCTGTACTCCAGAAAGTGCAGCAAACATGTGTAAAGCCCCATATTTGTACCTTGAATTCTAGTGTGCTCAGAAAGGAAGCTCAGTCTGAATGATGTACAGTACAAGGAAATAGGATGTTACAGCTCGAGTGAAACAGATGAAACGCTTCTATACCAGGTAGTCTTTGATTTGAATACAGATATGAGTAGCAATATATGACTCATATAAAGAAATAAGCAGAGTTTTTGTCTTAAAATCTTTACTGGTGTAAGAGTACATCAGACTTGAACTGTTCTCTTCTTGTTACATTTTTGTTTTATACTTACTTTCTGTGTAAACCATACAAGTAAAGCCAGAAAAAATTGAATATTCAGGAGAGACTTGATTTTTTTTTTTTTTTTGGTGATGAAGCAGTTTCTATCAGCCATTACTGAAACCTCCTGTTTCTCTCACCAGTCCTTGAATCGTTTGGTCTGCCCAGGAAAATTCTCCCTGTATTTAAAATCTGACATTGCAGATGTTTCACAGGTCACACAGATAAGAGCAACCCTACCTAGAGATACATTTTGTATTATGTTTTTAGTACAGATGAGATCATATCAATTTCTTCATAAGAAATTCAAGTAGTATTTGTCTCAGACCACTAAGTTACATATTCAGTAACACAAATAATTTTGAAACAATATTCTATTGCTCAAGCCCATATGTTATTATGTATCTACCCGTATGCAGTGTTTCTGGATTTAAGAACCTAGAAACTGCAGAAAACTCCATTATCCATTATGCCATTCAATGGAAATAATAAGAATTGTAGTGGAGATTAATCTGGTGCTAGTTTGGCTATCAGGTGTTTCTGCAGCACAAGGTAACCTATCTGGATATTTTTAAACTATTGAAGTTACTACAGAGCATCTAGTAAAGATTCCTTTCTTTTTATTATTATTAATATTATTATTATTTTCAAAATGTTAAACATGCTGCTCTTTTCTCATTAACACACACAAGACTCAGGGAAGTAATGTCCACTGTGCATCTGTATTGAGAGAATTTTAAACCTTAAAGGCAGAGCTTTTAAAAGATTGAGTGTTTCTATGACAATAAAGACATGAATTTTGAAGACTTAAAGCTAAAATAGCAAGATGATGATGAAACCATAATTGTCACCAAAAGGAAGAGCAAATTCAAAGCACTTTTTGCTTTCTTGAAATTTGTCATCTTTTTGTCGATGAAACTGCTAGAAGAAACTAAACAAGTGTCTTGGGATGCACTGAGCAGTTTAAAGTCCATCAAGTTTCTCAAGAGAAAATGACTTCCTTACTCTGCTGGAGAGTTTACAAGCAGGTGAGAGGTAAATCTCTTTGAGCTGAACACCAAATCTCATAAGATGCTACAGAAAACAGAGAGACTTTTGTTAAGGAGTGAAAAAATTAATATTCCCTTTTCTGTTTTGAATTTGATGACACTGTAGAAATGGCTTTAAACTGAAAGTTGTGGACACACATGGACATCACAGGGTCATGGACCAGGTAGTGAGACCATGGTGGTTCTGATCAGTCTCTGTTCCGCTAATTCTCGGTTAATGCTTTGCTGTTTAGCACTAAAGACGTGGAGGGAAGAGACGAAGTAGGACCCAAGGTAAGACAACATTTATAAGCACTGAAACTAATGCTGGTTGTCAATAAAAATTGGTTGATTTTAGCATACATTTTAGAAGGTGTAAATTTAATGGGATGTTTTCCAAATTGTCATGTTATTTCTAAGTGTCTCTGTGTATCTGTTCCCCTCTTCTTCATGTAAATTCTGCAATGCCTAGTTATGTATGAGCATGGTTTCAGTCACTGTAGGACTTCCTTTCTTCTTGACTTTCTCTATTACCAGAACTTGTAGAAATCAAACAATTCAGGGGATTTTTTATTCCTATTCCTATTAGATTAAATGTGACCAGGATTTGAAACCAGTATTGAAGAAATGGGATGGAAATAAACAAAGAAGTACATAGGCAGAGCCACAACCTGAAGGCCAGTCCCACATAAACCAAATGTAAACAAAAGATAAGTTTGTGTCCATGGATTGGGTGCAGGGAGCAAGGAAGATCAATGTGTGTACTTCGTGTACTATGGTGTACAGAATTATATCCAGGACCTGGTACATGTGGCAGGATGTTCTGATACAAACCTCAGCTCTATCAAGACTGCAAGAAATGGTGCACATTGAGAAATCCCTGTGGCTCAGGTGTGCCTACCTTGGGGACATAGCTGAAATATAACAGCTACAATAGTTCTTCCCTTTGCCTCAGGTACTTAAATTCCATTTCCCAAACCCCTGGATGCAGTAAGGAATTTAGATTTACATGGTGTCAGATCCCAGCAAGGAGAAATCAGGAACTGGTTCAGACTCCATCCTATTTTGAAGCTAAAAAATTATGGTCCAGAGCACTCAGAGGCTTGGGCTTCATTCAACTCCCTTATCAGAAACTCTTAAACTGTTTCTGCCATCTCTGAATGGGGAATAAAACTGATCCTATTATTTGGTATTTCTAGGTCAATATCTGATCCTTTGCTGGGAAAAAACTGAAATCCATGGACACTTTATGCTAGCAGAGAATCTTTAATTTTCCTCCTTCAGCTACAAGGAAAAAGATGGAAAACCCCATAGCGAAAACAAGAAAATAGAAGCAATCCATTTGTGAAGCTGGGCATGTGGTAGGCAGAAAGGCTGCTGGAGAGCCTGGGAAGTCACTGATTCTGGATGCCTTGCTCAGCTCTGTCTGTGTGCCAGCAGGAAGTGTAGGGGTACTTCGGGCTAATCTGGACCACTGTGGAGTTTTGTTTTCCTTTGAAGTGTGTGGTTTCTTCCAGTCTGTTGTGCCAGCTACCACAAGGGCTGCAGCTGGAGGAGAATGCCTCTGACACCAGCCTGCCTTCAGCAGCAAACCCCTGTCCCTGCCCATGGCAGCATCACAGTGCCAGGGCTGGCAGATCCAGGAGAAACCCCTGACAGCCCCTCTCAAGCATCAACTGCAATAACTTTTACTCTTGCAGGTCAGCATGATGCCCATAATTTATTCATCCCAAGATGTATTCATCCATCCATTATTTATTTGCATTTGTTTTACTACTGTCATTACAATTTCATAAACTGAAGCACAGAGAAGGAGATGGGGAGTTAAAGGCAGAGGTGGCTGCTGGACAAAGACCCTGGGCTTGCTTCCCCTTGGCTTCTGAGTTTGTGGGAAGACATAACACAGAGTAAGCAAAACATCTCCTGTTTCTGGCAGGGACAGATGGGGAAGGGATGTTGGTGCTGCAGGTTACATCTTCCCTCCTGAGTGCATTCTGAGGGAGCAGGTTTCTGTTTCTCTGAGCAGGAGGAATGAACTGGCTTAAGGTCTGCTTATACAATAAGCATATTTAGGTTTACTATTTCTGCCCATGAGGAGGTGTGGGGATTCCAAGGGAGGTGGGAGATTGTGTTGAAAGGAGTGGGTGGAAAATCCTGTGTAAAACATTCCCTCCCTGGCACCCTTCTTCCACAGGCTTGGCTGGAGACAGATGGCTGGGAATTATTGGATTCCTGTGCTCTGGCCGTGGCAGCTGCAAGGAAAGGAGGGCTGGCTTAATCTGCCTCCATGATCATTGTCTGGAGAGAGATTTCAAACACGAGATACATTATGGAACATAAATGAAGGCTACTTGGCTTCCCTTTAGGGAACTCGAGCCCTTCTGTAGCTTTTTGCAACGTATTATTGACTTTATAAAAACCATAAGTCTTCTTCTGATTGCTACCCTCTAAACATCCTTCTTTCAAAAAATATGCAGTGCTACTGTAAATCCATGTCCAAAACCACTTCTTTTATCTGGAGGGACCATTTTGTAGAAAAAGGACATTTCTAAAAAAAAAGATGTACAAAACTTCCTAAGGAATCATTTTAAGCCTTTTCAGTCAGTCAGATTTTCACTTCATGCTACAAAATCACGATTTGTTATTCAATTTATAGGAGAAAAAAATTTTAAAAATAAAGTAAAAAAATTGGTATTTCACTTCTATATAGGAGAAAAAATATATTGCCATAAAATTAGATGGTGGCATAGAAACCTTTTATCTAAATCAGGATGAGAGGCTAAGTAAAAAAGTCCTTATCATGAAAAGTGGACTGTTTCAGATTATATACGTTCTGGATTTTTAAAAGGACAACTTATCTGTAGCTTTGTGTAAGACAACTGCAGATGTTGAAAAACATGAATCCAACAAAATCAAATCAAGGCCTTAGAGATGAAAATTTAATCAGGAAAAAGGCACTAAATAATACATGTCAATGCCATAGATATTTGAACATTTGTTGTGCAGTATATGGTGCACAGAGTTGTTTCTTACAACAGAAGGTGATATATTCTGAGGGGCTTTCTCATAAGCACAGATGAGAAGAGCAGCTGTGAGATGGAGGAGCAAAAGTTGGCATCCCCTGTTCTCTCCTCAATAACTGTAGAAGTGTGTTTTGCTGATTGCTAGGCATGGATGAACACACAGGCTCTAGGTCCAGCAGGTCTGGGGCATTTTCTGTGTATTTAAATGTGTAACCAAGAAGAAAATGAAATTTTATACACTATTCTCTTTCTTGGGTATCCTTACTGTATTATTTTTATTAGATTTTGAGGGTTCCCTGGTTAGCTCTGATTGCAATAATAACCTTATTTCCCCATTATTGTCAAACAAAAGTACTAATATTATCTGGGGTAAAAGCTACGGCCAAGGATGCACCATTAGAGATCAAAACTATTAAGTGGCAACAGTTTCCTTATTCTGGACTTGAAGGATGCAGAGCAAATGTACCCAACTGCCATTTGGTTTGGGAATATTATCTCAAAAGAATGTTCTCTCTCTGGGTGGTATGCACATATTGGAACTTTATGGTATGTGTACAGTACTTGCACCACATAATTCTGCACTAGAACAGTGTAAATTTGAGTCAGTTTCATGTGCATCGTAACACAGAATGTAGAGGGACTTAAAATATTTATAGTGTTGTGCTGTATGATATCTTAATGCCATCCCTGCATTTACATTTCATTTAATGTTATCCTGCCCTTAGGGAAATCTCTTTTGCCCAAGAATGCACTGTCTCTATAACAAATAGGATCAAAAATTCTCAAAAAAGAATTGAACAGCAGTAATATTTATAGAAGGAGAAATATGTGAATTCACCATTGTCAAGAGTATTGACCTAGAGAAGCATTTTTGCACTTGATTGAAACCATTATTAAGCACTTGGACTGTATACAGTAGCAAAGCTTTAAACGAAAAATGAGCAGAATATATATTGTATGGTGTGCTCCATTGTTAAAACTTTCTATGCACTGGAAGTGTCTGATGTGTCCATAACAATATCTCAAGGCATCTGATCCCCTGTGCTTTAGATTCCTGTGGGAAGGTCTCTGACCATCTCCTGTGTTGGAAGACTCAAACAGTTCAGGGAACCTGGACAATTTATAATTCTTCAGAAGTGCCTCTTTTACATCCTTTGAAAGATATTGGAGCCGTATCACCTCCAGCTATTTTACAATATGTTGGTGTCTGGAAAATTGGGAGCTTTTTGGCATTTTTCCTGGACTTGTAATCAAAACAAATGTAAAAAACCTACAGTTTTCTCTCCAACATACATCCTGCTTATCAACAAGCCTGGCTACATAGTGTCCACCAAGATCACCATTTTAATAAAAATGCCTTTAAAGTATTAATTCCATTGTTATTAATTCAAAAAGCCTCTCAGAAGTTCAGTATTCATAAAAGAAAAATCTTCTTTGGCTCACTGATGTATAAAAGTAATCCTTCTAATACAGCAGCACTGTATCAACAGGAACCAAATGCTACAGATATAATTACTGGGCATCACTGGCTCAGGAGTCATAAAAACCTTGACTCTGAATAAAAAAGCCAAACTTCTATTAATAAATTATAACAACTACTTCTTGTAGCAAACAAACCCCATATCTTTTTATTATAAAGAAATGCATATTTATGAAAAGATTAAATAATCTGATTATGTAAGAGCATACTTGTGGCCTAAAAATGTCCAGCCATGCTGCTATCGCTAATCTTTACACTGAATTATAGTCAGGGCATGGTAACAAGAAAAGAAGAGTGCTGTCCCTCAATGAAATTGGAGAGACAGGGCTTGCTGCCTTCCCTCTAGGCAAAGTAAATTTCAGAAATTTGATGCCCAGCTCCACCACTGTCTGTCAGAGACAAAGACGTGTTTTCAAAAGTGCTCATCAGCAGACACAGCAGACTCAGTTCTTTCAGTGGGAACTGAGCTGAGACACTGACAAGAGCTTCTTGAGGTCCCTCCCTCCTCTGCTGTCCTAGGGCAAATCTCTGCTTTCCACGGCAGAGTGAAAAAAGAAGACTCTTACAGAAAGGAAATCTCTAGACTGCTTCTTTGTGCTCGTTTATTTTGGTTGTTGTTTTTCAAATTGTAACATGGTGGGAAAGAGTTTGCATCATTAACCTAAAAAGCAAATGACTGAGGTTGTCTTTTCACTCAAAAGCAGTAGTGAAGGCTTCCCATCACACTGGGCATTCTTGTTCAGGGGCCTGGTTCCACAACTGTCCTTGAAATCCTCCAAGAAAGGGTTTTCTAGCCTCCAAGGAGCATGACAGGATAGATAAAGGACATTTGCTCTTACTTCCTTTTCCTAAATGCATCCCTGAACTTCCACAAAGGCTACTATTGATTAATCAGGAGACAGCAAGAAAATTGTGGGAATAGCTTGCTTTGAGGGGGTGCCTAAAGCAACAGCTTTCCATGTCTGCACATTATGACTCATTCATGAGTAGAAGAGCTTGAGCAGATCCTCTGTAAGTTCTTAGATTTTGTCATAGTATTCAAAGGAGTACCATTTACCTATTTCTGAGAGATAGCTGTTTTCTTGATTATGTAGGTATCTGTCACTGAGAAATTAAAAAGGAAAGAAATATACCTAGCAAGGAATGTCGTCATTTCCAGCTTGTTTGGCCTGGGAATTTACAAGCACTGGGTCTGTGCAGGCACAGGTTGCAGTACAAGCACAGGCACCCTGGAATCAGAGGACTGCAGACAGCAGAACAGAATGTCAGGCTGTACTGGGGTTTGCTCATGAACTGCTGGGATACCTTCCCTGAGCTTTTTGGCAGCATCATCCTAATTACATGGTTGGGACAATGGAAAGATGATAATGGCTCACGTACAGCCAGCAGCAGCCGAAGATTTCTTTGTTACAGAGCATTTAAAAACTTTCTAGCCAATGGCACATTGCTAAACCTACAGAGAATTGTTCTAACCAGTCACTGAAAGTACACGTACACCTGCTCACAGGTGCTTGCATGCCTGCTATTAACAATACACAGTGCTTCAGCAGTAAGCTTAAGGCCTTCTACTGTCTTGCTAAGCATATTTTTCTGTAGTCTTAAGGTCTATCTTAGCCAAGCCTGAAACTCAAGCTATTGTTTCCTGTCCTTGCTTGCTGTACTATTGTAACTTTTTCTACTTTCAGACTTTGCAGTTGCAGCTAGTTCTGAGTTTCTTTCTGTTCCTAAAGCCTGCTTTTACAGCTTTCTAGAAATCATCTTACCTTTACTATTTCCTACATTCCCCCTCTCAGTACAACTGAAATAAACTTTCCTAACTTTGTCATTTATTAACTACTTTGCGTTACATAGCTGTACTATATTATGGGGTGGTTTTTGCTTGTTTGAGGAACTATCTTGTTTATTTTAAGTGTTGTCATTTTATGCTACAGCAATTTTTAATGTTGTAAAATATTTAGTCTGTTCAAAGGACATAAGTTAAATGTGGTAGTAGTTACTGTTTACTATTCTAGTAAGTCTCATCTGTTCTAAGGTCTTAATTTAAAGCTTTTATCTATATCTATACTTGCATCTACAGTCTCTGCAAAATCTTGAGAACTTTCTGTGATTCTATTTTCTACATCTTTCTCTTGTATGATAAAAACTTCTTTGACAGTTTTTTTTCTCATGTGTCACATATACTGAAGTATATAACGTACTATTACTAGTACTACTACTAAAACTACTAACACGTATAAACCTATTTTACAAAGTTCCTTCAACTAAGGTGTAAAGTTCTATCTTTTAAAAAAAATCCTCTAACTATGATCTACCATCTTTTTTGATTTGAGCTGTTAGATCTTTTAGTTTTTGTATGCTTTTGTGGATGGATTTAGAATGGTTAGAGAGATTCATATAACACAATCTTTCAAATTCTTCATAACTATGTCCATGTGCGAGTAAAAGAAAATCAATTCAGTGAAAGAAAATCAAATAAAAGAAAATCAACTCCAGAAAGCTTTTACAGCTTTCTAGAACATCTTACCTTTACTATTTCCCACATGAGGCTTGCAGCACATGCTGGTTTAAGTGGTGGAGCAGAGAGGAATGGAGCAGGCACAGAAGTAGTGGGATGGGATTCAAATGAACGAGGCCACGTACCAGGACTACAGGAGATAAAACATCAAGAGTCAGTAAATCCAGCACATCTTAAACTGATGCTGTTCTCCATTCAGATTTAATGAATCCACTAGTAGTTGTACAAACCAATACCAATTATAATCTGGGGAAAACATATAGAGAGCACTCAGCTTCTGTGGAAATGAGGCAAGACTTCATTTACTCCTTCCTTTACCAACTCAAGTGGCTGAGACTGCCTTTCCTTCAGTGGTGCTGAACTCAGTTCCATGTCATCAATAGATAACTGTCACAATAGGATATTCAAAGAGTCCTAATCCTGCAGGCACATCTGAATAACCTACCATTACAGTACAGGAGACTGACAAAATAAATAGGTAATAAAAGAGTAATCATTCAATCACAGCCATTCCATTGTATTTGTAATGGGAAAAATTCAAACCTCCAGATTAGATTTGAGGAACTAGTGACCAGTAAGAAGGTATAAGAGAAAGGCTGGAGAAATATAGAACCCTGTTGAGGAGAGAAATCCCTCTTGTAAGGAGAAACTGTGTCTCACAAGAGTTGTCTAAATATTGTTTGAAGTGATTGAGTCAATGTAGTCCACCTGGATTTCCAGAGGATTTTGGGTCAGGTATAGAGTGTCTTAATGAAACCTTGCAACAATGGCATGAGGAGAAATATCTTTGCATAGGTGAAAAAATGTCAAATGATCATTATCAGAAGATACAGGAATCTGCAGGGAGGCAATGAGGGGATGGACCAGGCTCTTCTCAGTGGTGCCCAGCAATGGCATAAGAGGCAATGGGCAGAAAATGATGGACAGGAAGCTCCACCTGAACAAGAGGAAGAACTTTACTGTGCAGTGACCAGCACTGGAACAGGCTGCCCAAGGAAGGTGTGGAATCTCCCTCACTGGAGATATTCCAGAACTGTCTGGATGCAATCCCTGGCCATGTGCTCTGGGAGGATGCTGCCTGAGAAAGGAGTTCGGATCAGATGACCCACTGTGGTCCCTTCCTGACCTGTTCTGTGACTCTGTGATGGGGCTAAATGAATAATGTGAAAAAGAGATAGTGAAGAGTTCTGCAGGATCAGTGCTAGGATCTATGCTGTGCAGTATATCCATAAAAAATCTAGGAAAGCTGATGAGCAGTGACATGGAAAACTTTGCAAACAACTCTAACTGATGTGAGACAGTAAGAAAGAAATATTGGTGAAAGATCCCAAAGGCTTGATAATAACAGCAACTGAAATTCAATTTAACTCAAATGCGAAAGGAAAAGTTGTTGCCTAAGTGTATACAAACTCTTTGTTTGCTAGTGGTATTACAGAATAAGATTCCAAGTTTGTAATATAGACAGTTTTCTGAAAGTTTCTTGTTAGTGCCCAACTGCAGTCAAAAATGTAAATTTAGAAATTGAATCTTAAACTCTTTCCCATTCAGACCGAATGAATCCACTAGCAGCTGTACAAAACATTAGAAATGGCAAGGAAAAGAACAGAGAACACAAGAGAGAGCAACTTCCCACCTCTGAATACTGCATGCTATTCTGGTCTTTGCATTTTGAAGGATCTAGAAGAACTAGAAAGGTTCAGAAAATGGCAACGGGCTTGTCAAAATTATTGGTCAACTTCACTTGAAGGCAGGATTAAACAGACAGGAATCCTTCAGACTGACAAAAGAAAAGCCTGAGGGATGTAGACCAGCAAGTGACATGACAGAATGCATAATGATGGATTGTTCACAGCTTCATCCACTACAAGAACAAAAATACATGAGACAGAGATAACAGAATCGAAATTCAAAATTAAGGGTATGGTAACAGACCTGAGGAGCTCCCTTATATGTGCTGACTGTTTACAGGCCTTTGCATGAATTTATATAAGGAAAATATGAGAAGGAATACTCAGTGCCCAGAAACCAGCTCTGTTTCAGGAATTCCCTGAGCTGGCAAAGGTTGAATGGCAGGAGAATCTCAGAGGAGAACAGTGTTCCTCAGGCATCTGCATTTGACCATTGGTGGAAACAGAATACTGGGCTATCTTCTTTATACTCCAGTGTGGTTTGCTTATGTTCTTCTGTAACATTCTTTCAGTGCTTAAAGGGGCTTATAAAAAGTGTGAGGATGACTTTTACACAGGCAGACAGTGAGAGGACACAGCAGGAACTAAATGATCATTAAGGTTCCTTCCAACCCAAACCATTCTAAGATTCTGTGAGGGTCCATAACAGGGCAAAGCAATTTCAGGCTGCAGGCCATGCTATGTTTGCAGGTTCTCTGTCTTATACTTCAAACAATGCTATAGAGACTAGGCTGTAATTAGTAAATTTTCCTATGTTCTTGGCAACAGGACCAAATATACCAAGTCATATATTTGTAGCAATACTGTGCATGCAATAAAATATTAACTGTGAACATTTCAGTCTGGATTGTTGGTTACTCTGAATATATATCACTGGCAGTAAAACAGGGAACAAAAGTTACCCTTTTACATTCCTTTCAGGCACTTCTATGCTGCCAGAGCAATCTGAAATACTCTTAAATTAGACAACAGCGAGCTGTTCCAGCTTAAATCTGCCCTTGTTTGGGAGAGGCAGTCCCTGCCTATTTGATTTCTGGCAGGAAAGAGGGATGAGGGAGATGGTAGGAAAGTAGACTGGTCACTGATGTGGCCCACAAATGCATGCTGCAGAGCTACATTCTTGAGTTTAGGTGACAAAGAAGAACAAGTTGAAACAAATGACACAGAAAAATGTTCTTTGGATTTGAGCTGTTTCAACAATAATTTGTTGTCCATCAGACTCACGAGGCTTAACTAATGCTTTGTGAACTATATCAACTATGATATCCTTTTTCTTCAAATATCTTTTCCAGCTCATTAGCCTGTAACTAAAATGTCTCTTGGGTAAGCTACAAATTCTAGAAACCCTAATAAACTGACTAACCTATAGCCTGTTCCCATCTCCACACTGCTTTCCCTTTCGGAATTCACCAGGGTTATTTCTGTCAATACATTTTTTCCTATAAAAAGTGTTGATTATTTGCCACCAGCTCTGTACTTGACCTCACCCTTCCTGATGCAAACCTTAAAACTAATGGGATATTACATGTATCAGCTGAATTTTAAATTTAAAGCCAGGCCTCTTTTTAATTACTCCAGTGTCATAGATGTAACTGGTAGAGTTGCTTTTTACAGATTTGTGGCTGGTTTTAACTTTTAGATATGTTTTGTTAAAAGAACAACCATTAGCTGAAAAATATAAAATATATTTTTTACCATGATATAGGTGTGCAGTACCATTTTTTGTGGGCTTGTGGGAAAGCAAATAACCAGAACTCACCTCTAATTGCAGTAGACTGTCAACACAAAAATCAAGCCTTGCTCAGCTGCCTTTCATTGTGGCTTGGTGTGCAACAATCTGCAAAGCTTTTGTCCTGCAAAGGTTAAGGGAGAAGTAATTCTAATATTATATATAAGGCACAGATGCTTTCATTACCATGCTAGATTATTCATGAAAGTCCTACTTAGAGAGATAAGCAGGCATTTGCCATTTATTCCTCAGTGCAATTAAACTCAAAATGTCTCAACACTTTTCATGTTAACTTTGTGGAAGGTGTTTTGATCTTAACTGGGTTTTGTATTAACACATTACTAAAACCCTGTACCCATTTGCACCATCCAGTGCTGGGTTGCAGAGCCATACAACAGGGGCCAAAATACAAACTTTTGGTATGGGAAATCTTGCAAAGGCAACACTTCCCTTGTAAGCAAACTTACCTTGTTTATTTTTATGGGAGCAGGAGAGTATAGAAATTATGGAGAAGAATTGTTTCCCTAGTTTTTTATGCTAAAGAGGCAGAAATATATGCACATTTGGCTGCCTCTCCCAGTTATGAGTGAGGTTTATACTCATAGGTGGCATCAATGGCATCTCAGATTTTAAAAAAAGCACTAAACTTTGCACTGTTAAACTGAAAATAATCAGCTTAGCCCCTTTAACAGGCGTGTTCTTCAAGATGGTTGGCTGTGGGGTTTTTCCAGCTCTCTATTTCTAAAGAAATAAAATAAAACTTTCTAGAATTTTCTGTAACAAAACATTCATTCCCACTAAAAGTCGCCTTATTTCTATGTGATTTTTAATGCATATTATACAATTCTCTATGAAACTATATAGTATGTACAAAAATAACTCAGGCTGAACATTATGATAAATTTTATTGCACAGTGATGCAGGGAAACCAAGGCAGATTTCTTGCTATTTCAAGTTTTTGAAAGGAATTACAGATATTTCCTATATCTGTTATGCCATCATTTTATATGGGCCAAAATTGGGTCTTTATCAGTGGAAGCATTTCTGCTCAGCTGTGAGTATTTTGAGCCCCTGGAAATACTTTTGAACATCTAAGAATAGGTCCAAAAGAAAATTGGGTGGTTTTTTTTTCCCTTCTGTACACCATCCTAATTTTAAAAAATGAAATAAAAATTGTCTTTCCTTACAAGCTCATCTTGCTTTAACACTGCCCATCAGAGATTTCAAGCTACTATTTTGTCTGGGAATGGTTTGTTTTTCTTTTGTCCTTAGCAGTTTTGCATGATCAGTAAATAAAGGAACTTCACAAATGTTCTTGTTTTATTGAAATGGACACGTAGAGATTGGGTTATCTGTATAAAGTGCACCACAGAATGCAATAAATATTTTTCCTATGCATACTGCCTGATCTCACAGACAGGAAAAGGGCTTAAACAAAATGTCAGCTGAGAAATATTCTCGATTCTGTGTAGCCAATGAGCAACCACATGTTTAATTTTAAAGAAGCATTTTGACATATTCCCTGACATTTTAACCTTTTTATTATGGCACTGTCACCTTTTTTAAAAGCACTGTAGTGGCAATATAGATTTATCCAAGCAGCATTTCCAAACAGCAGGCTGGTTTACTATTCTTCTACACACTGTGTCTTCTAGAAATCCTAAAGTGAGGGGAATAAATGCCTCAGTGCTGAGGAGAGTAGATTACATCTGTGCTGAAATGAATAAACTCTGTATCTAAATCAACTCTCCCCCATTTTGACAGTTTATGATAGCTTTTTGTGTTCTTTTTTTTCCAACAAGCATATTTACAGAAATTGTACTCTGAGATTTACAGCATCCTGCTACATTTTATAGAAAGTATAACAGCACAGTGACTACCAGCCTGGAGTCTGAGGGAGCAATTCCCTGATATGACAATGGCTGTTGCTTTAATCTTCCGTCTCCTTTGTTTATAACAAGTTGCGTCACAAGGAAAGCATCATGCACAACAATGCATCTGGCCAGAAAGCAGAGCTGCTGTGGCCAATACGTGCTGAGGCAATAAATGTCAATGCTAAATGCAGCACTGCAACACCTTGAAGATCACTGGGTCATGTGCTTCTCTGTCCTTGCTCAGATTTTGTCCGGATTATCCCTGCAGTCATATCACTTTTCCAAATTTTAAAATTATTATCTTGTTGTCAGCTACACAAATATACATTGAACTGTACAAGAAGAGTGAAAGGCAAGAAGCCCTGAAGAGTGAAAGGTAAGAAGCCCTGATGTACTTTTACCTTCCTTCATGAAATCTGTAGTTTTGTACTGCAGCACTCCTTAGTTTTAGTATGAAAATGAGCATGAAAAGAAATCCATTTCCACAGATATAATCAAAACTCAGCAGTTTCCTCAGGAAGCAAAGCTCCAGTGAAAGCACTCAACAGACCCAAGCTCTTGGAGACTCATTGCTAGCAGCAATACCACAGCTTTTCCCTTGTGCCCTGTCATCCTACTCTCACCTTTAACTCTGAAATGCTTCTTCATTCCCCATGTTTTAACTCTTGCCCTTAAGGAGAGGAAAATGAATGGCTAGCATAGAAGTGCTGTTGTGGTATGAATATTATCCAGTATATATGTTTCTTCTCCAGCCAGCTTCACATGAAGGTTAATTTTGTTCTTCCAGCCACCAGAGGTGTTTGTTCCCCCTGTCCTTTGCAGGCAGGTTGGGGCTCAGCTGCATGTCCACTGACCATGGCAGAGGTGAAACAGCTCTATCTCAAGGACTCTGCTTTATCTACAGCTAAAATTTCTTATCTCCAATAAATGCTCAGAAAAAACTTCCCCTCTGGGAGGATTATTTCCACCTAAAGGAGAACTTGCCTCCAAAAATGTAATATACAAATCCAGAATTTCATAGTTCCTGCACAGTTTTTGCTTTGCCATTGTTTCTTCTCAGTTTTCTTTTTCTTTCTTCATTTTATATACTTTGCCTCTACCTTGCTGCCCACCCCCACACTTCCTTCTCAGCTCATCTCTCACTCACCTTCCAGCCCACACCACAGAGTTTGGCTCCTTGGTCCATGTTTCCTGAGGTTCTGCGGGGTAATTTTGAAAGAAATGTGAAAGGTGCATGGTCAGTTCCACCTGCAGCCTGGATGGAAGGCTGCTACAAGTGCATCTCTTGCAGGGTGGGCAAATCCTCTTCTTAGTCAGATGCTGCAGCCTCAGAACTCTTCAGCTGGATCCAACAGAAATTCTCTGGGTTTGTCACTGGGGGAAAAGATAAACAGACTCTGACACAGTGGATCAAAGGCAGCTAACTTAATACTTCTGCAAGAAGCTGTACTTTTAATTTTTTTCCTGCTTGGCTTACAAGTAATAAATGTGTAAACCACTTGATCCCACATTGTCTCCAAAAATAAAAGGGAGGAAGTGGTTAAAGAGTTATTAGCACCATCCACCTTTGCTGAAATGTTTTTATTACCCTGGAGTTAACATCTTAGCAACTAATGCTAGCTAAGTAGCAAAAGAGATCCTCCTCCATATGAAAAAAGCCCCCAAACTCATGAATGCAAATATTATATTGTAATGGGTTTATACTTCACCTGTGGAAATTGCCTTTTATTAAGTAGACTTAACAAAACTAGTGCTAGTTACATAGGTCAATTAACCCTGAAATAGCTGAAGTAGTATTTATTCTGAAGACATGAAATTAACGTGCTCTGGAGTTATGTACCTACCAAATCTATTTTTTTTTTGAGAAGGATCAAGAACAAATGTTTCTTTCTAACCAGATGTGCTCTGTCAATTATAGTTATCTTCTCTGTGTGATTCTGCTGCAGGACACAGAATCCTTGATTTTTTGTGATAGCAGCAAAATATTAGAATGTTGGCAAACAAATACATAAAGCATAGAGCTAAATATTCTTACTGTCAAGCTGCAGAAAGAGGTCCTAAAGCTGCATGAGAATAACTACATTAAATTCAGTGGAATATTTGCATAAATCAAGATGACCTAGATAAAAGTGAGGAAGGAGCAAGGAATAGTTCTGGAAACCAACCTTCTGCTAACCAGAGAAACTGACAGGTATTAATTCCCTGATAAAAATGGGCTTGACTTCTCATTTGACCTTAAACATGACTTAAATTATCTTAAATGTGCTCCTCTTAAAATGAATAATAACACTTTACTCTTGCCTGGAGTCTGTTGGTTGAGGATTTTAACTTGTCCTAGCCACACAGTTAAAGGCCAGGCTGTCCTAGGCATGGAGAGACAGGCAGCAGCCGGAGGAGACTCAAAGGGAATATGTTCCTTCCTAAACCTTTATGGGCCAGCAATGCCACGTGATTCCACATTCTCCAAGCTCTCTGAGGTAATCAATTGTGCAATGGTACACAAAGGAGAGTTTCCCCTGACACTTTCCCAGACTTAATTAATTTTCCTTGGTCAAACTAAGGCACATAGGACAAAAATCTTTTTTTATACCCTGAAAGGCACACAAATATTGAAAGGCTAATTATAGCCAGGACCCAAATTAAATTTACCTTGTGATGTCAGTGAAGGGTATTATAGCTATTTTACAAGTGGTTCTGATTCATGTAAGTTAAGTTAAACTCTCAAAATTAAGTAAAAGATCAGTGACAAAGATGAAACTAACCCCCTGTCCTCACCACCAATCACCACATAGTCATTATTTCTATTTGTTTTATTTGCTTTACAGTGAAAGGCAGAAAATATTTTTAAACACAGTGGATAAAACAGACCTCACAGCCAGCAGAATAGAGAGCCCACTTTAGGAGTGAACATCATTAGCCTTAGGTGGTTGATTCATGTTACACACAAATTTTTACAGGACAGACAGGGTCAAAATCCAAAATATATTAAAGATCAGGAGATGAGAAGTGAGTGACATAATCAGCTAGGCATATACTAAGCTCTCCAAAATATTCTTTGTATCATTCTTTTAAATTGCAGTACAGGGAAAAGGATACATCATTAAGTGGTGATGATTTCAGATTAAGCATTTACCCTAAGACAGGCTGCAGTATCATACACAGACAAGAGACTGCTATTTTTGAATGGCAGCAAGTTGTGAATTGAAGCACAGTGGGTAGGAAAATACTGCAAAAGGATTTGAAAATGATTGCTCATCTGTGTAGTAAAATATATCCTCTTTAAAGTCCTGCTGTGGCCAGTATAAAATGATCAGGGATGAGAGTCTGCATGTGGTCTGCCAACGTGGAGGAAACAGAAGGAGAATCATTGTGCAAGGTAGGGCTGTACATTACAGTTACACTAATAAGGCAATACCAAGGGGTGATAGAAAGTTATCCTACAAGTTAAACTTTTCTGAAATCAAGGTGGCTGTGATTTAAGTTTTGTCTGATTAGAACAGGGGCTAGCAATTTTCAAACAAGGGGTGTCAGAACTGTAGTTTATTTTTCAATTCAACATTCCAGGATTTCTTTACATGAACTATGCCCTGAAAAATTTGTCAGGATCTAAGTTAAAGGCAAAAAATGCTGCTCTGCAGAGTAATAGATGTGCTGAAGAACAAGTGTTCCCTCAGTTGTCAACTGCACCTGTCCTTTACCTGGACCCCTTTCAGGGCAAGAGGGAATAGCCTGTAAACAGAAAAGAATGTAACTTCCAAAGGTTATTTTTGTATTTTCAGTCACACCTTGTCTCTGAACATTCTATTCAAGCTCTAAACCCATTTTTATATGGAAGAGAGTATCTGTTTAAAGCTTCAGCTTAAATTATTTTCTTTAATTTTCAAGTGTTTACTTTTCCTCAGACAAGTTTGGGATCTTCTTGTACTCCTCCTGCTGTGAATTCACAGGGTATACATAAAAGGATATTTATGCAGCTGTAAAGGCAGATACATGTTAAATAAGAATGGAGTTCTCATAATGATTTTATCAAGCTACCAATGAAAAGGTATCCTACCATCTTGCTGCTTCAACCTGGCAGGCATTTGTGAAATTTCAGGTTTTTAGATGTTGCTTGTCTTCATCCAGGTGCCAGAAGTGAAGCCAAAATCTGTTTCAAAAGAGAGTGTGAATTACTGTGTGAACTACTCCAACAAAAGCACTGGACAGCTCTAAGGGCTTCATATTCTATTGCATCAAATCTTTTCATTTTCACCATGTGAATTAAAAAAAAAACTGTCATGGTTTGAAAGAAATTTGTTTCAATATAACATGATATAAATAATTACACCAGTGGAGAGTAATGCAAATGTGAACTTGGCTACTTTCTGAAAAATTGTCCCTTTGAAAAATCACAGAACTGGGAACAGCTGGCCATTGGCAGGGACACCTGTTTTTGTGGGCTCTGCTGTCCCAGAGGACTGTTTTGTCTCTGAATGCTGAGGCAAAGGGAATGTGGGATTAAGTTTAGAACAAGGCCAGATTCTCTTCAATTTTTGGCAGAATTATAAAGGGACAAGATCAATAATATTCTTTTTGGTAGGTAGGTAATAGTTACAGCTCTAACTTCTGAGAATGAAAGTGGATATCTGAACCATAATTTAAGGGCGTGGTTGTAGGGGAATAAAAAGCGCCATGAAATTGCATTCAAAGCTATAGGAATGGGGTTGGATTTTGGGATTTGAGGGCTGGAGGTTTTTTTTTTAAAGGAATGTTCTTGACAGGTGTTTTTGTTTTAGTAGATTTTTTTTGAGGGGGAATTTGTTTGTGTTTTGGTTTGGTTTGTGTTTTTTTGCGGTGGAGAACAACAAAATACTTTAAAACAGGTCAGTTCCGGCAATGTACAAACCTTCCTTGAAATTGAGCCTTCATAGAAAATGTGAAAAAAGTGATGGTGAAATCTTGTCAGCAAGAAGGGAACCATGTACAGCATCCACCTCAGCCTGTCTGATGACTTTATTATTTTAGACAGTAAACTAGCAGCTGGCTTGCCCTTCCACCTTCTGTCCCAAACAAGTATTGCCAAAAGATATTGAAGTGCTTTTGCCTTGTGAGATAAAATCAAACAGTGTGATTTTCTGGCAGAGGTTAAGTGTCCAACATCAAGTAACAGGGCCTTTGGTCTGAAAAATGGTGTCCAGTATGAGTAGACCTTATAAAAACCATGGCTTCTGCCCTAAGCATAGGTCAGTGAAAGACCCCTGAAGTCTACAGAGTATGTACTAGTGGAACTAGTCCAATAATTTAACCATTCATCTTGACTCTTTTAAGTCTATCTTGACTCTTTTAAGGCTATCTAGTCATTTATACTGGTGCAAAGGGAGCAGAAAATGATATTAAAACTCCATCTCGGGGTTTTTTGTTTGTTTGGTTGGTTTTTCTTTTTGTTTTGGAAGGGTTTTTTGAAGCAGCAGTCCCACAGTATTTATTACAAGAGCTGCACATGTCTGTCTTGCCTGGCAAATCTGATCCAGATTGCACTATTGTCAAATAACCACACAAACCAGTGGTTATACAAGCTCTAAGAGATGACAACTCATGTGGAGGCTGCTTCAATAAAGTCTCTCCATTTAATGTCTCAAACAATAGAGAAGGCTCATGCTGTTTAGCATTTTGTGTCATATGAACATGATGTTTCCACATTCATATTAGTGATAAAATCATGTTTTCTGTCCTTGGGAGCTTTGCTTCTTGTCCCTTAGTTTTACACAAAACTTTGTACAGCAACAAATGTTGAAACTGAGAGAAAACGCTATTGAAGAAAAGAACAATAATAGTGCAATAGTGCTTTGGGATTTCTGCAACTGCCTTTTTCCTGGCAGTGGGGCAAGAAGTGAAGTTATTGTTTAGATTGATGATAAATAGTTGCATGTTTTATACAATGCACAGAAAAACATTAGGGTTACTGTGTTACAATCGTTCCCTACTTGTACAACCAGCACAGTAAATATTGCCAAAATGTAAAGAAAGCAAATTCACCTACCTTTCTGCAGGAGGTACAATCTCGGCAGCACAAGACATCATTTTGGTTTGGGATTTTTTATTATTTGCCCAACACCAACTCTTTGAGAGAGTGATAGTCTCTCTACAGTGCTTTCTCCAGCAGTTCTGCATTGGCTTTCCTCCAGGTACTTTGATGAAAAATATGTGATAATTTCAGAGAACTGAATGAGTGTTTTCCTTTGACATTGCATTCTTCTGTATTTGGTAGTAAGGTATTTTTCTCAGTTTCAGTTTCACCTCGGTGTCACTAGTTACACAGCTCTTCCTCTGGTGGGTGCTGATCCTGCAAGTTGTTTGAAGTTGACACTGGTACGATCTATTTTCCACACAGAACAACCTGCAAAGTTAGGGCTTTGATTTGTTCAGAGAGTCGTGGTTTGCAGCTCCCCTGCAGAACCCAGGTTGTCTTCTGGCTTCTTCTGCAGTTGTTCTGTAGCTGCACTGCAATACGTATGTTCGGTATAAATTGCAATATTTAGGTTATCAAGGCAGCTTTTGGCACATGTCCACCATCAGCGTAGGTAAGGTGTGAGGCACTGAGAGCTAAATGAAGTTTATGGTCACCAATTCTGTGACAGTGCAAGCATTTCAATTCTGTGCAGTAATCTAGAGTGACACTGCTGTGCAGGAAGCCCCACCAGTCAAGTTCACTTCTGCTAGGATGTGGTTTTCGCTGATTTTCATTTAATGCTTTAGGTTTATTTTCAGTATCAGAAGCATCCTTTGGTTTTGGCAGGGTTGTTGGTTCCAGCAAGAGATGACTTTAAGGGGTGGTGGTGTCTGTTAAAAGCTGGGCTTCAGATGCTACTTTCCATATACCAGAATGAGCTGAATTATACAGTCAAGTATTTTCTTAGGTCGGTGTCTTGTTTTCTAATGGCTGAAGTCTGCATTGCTTTTTTGAGGATACTTTTATAGCTTGTCTGAAACTTTCTGATACATTTATTATGAAGCACAGGTAGAGGTAGGCTAAAATTTTCAAGCCTGAGTGGATGCAGTTAGACGCCCTAAATCCATATCTAGGCACTTTAGGAAATGTGATTTTCAGAGGTAGGGAGCATAGAAACACATTCAAAATAATTTTGAGGATAGTATTTTTGAGCATTAGATACCATTTTTTATGCTTAAGTGTATTTTCAAGCTCTGAAAATTTTGACTATATGACAAAAGAGAGCTTTAGACTATATATCCATTACAAAACATTTTGGAGCTGGATGAAAATCTGATTATCTAATATATTTTTTTTCCATTCTGACTTAGGGCAGATTTCTGAACACCCATTTTCCAGTAACATCTTGAGTCTTAGCATAAGACTAATCTAAAAATTAGCCTTTTTCCTTCCTGTGGTCTGCAGTATGACCAATTACACAACAGTCTTGCCCCAAGAAAAAGTGTTCTTCAAGACAATATTTTTTGATAACTGCTCTTAATAAAGTTCAGTGCTATACAAAGTCAAGGTTTTATTACTGAAAAAAGAAAGCAGGGGCTGTCATTGCATTTCCCTCCAAATCTAACAGAACATCTATTTTCCAGACTCAGTACTCCGTTCTGAGCTTATAGAGGAGTTTGGCATTGCTTTCATTTGAAAAGCAACCACAGCCTAAACCCCCATAGTATTTGGCTCTTAAGGGAGCACAGAGAAAGGAACAACCTATGCAATGGAATTGCACATAGCCAAGTTTTTCAAGTTCCCTGTTCACCATCTGGATTGTCATTGGTGGCAGCCTGGGTCTACTGCTTCCAGTTCCTATGACAGCAGGATCTTTCCTGCTATGTGTTACACTGTGGAACATTAAAAGTTTAACAAGGAAGATAGTGACCCAACTCCTGTTGTGAGAAACCAAATATTGTTCATGAGAGATGCTCAAGACTAATCTCTGCATTGAAAAGGTAGTTTAACTTCATTGCAATGATTTGTTCAATATGATCCTCACTCTGCAAACAGTTATGCATGAGTAGCATTATGTAAGTGGGTAGTTCCATCAAGCTAGATTTTTTTCTGTATTACTTTGTTTAGGTGTTTGGACAAGGTCATATAGTAGGAGTCCTGGTAAAATATCTGTATTGTATTTGAATATCTGTATATAGCCTTGCCCTGATCAGCCCCGGTTGCTCTTGATGGGCTGCAGCTGTGATGTCCTTCATTGGGCTGCAGCTGTGGCTAGTGAGGATAACTGGGATAAAAGGGGGTGGGTTGGCCAGGGAGAGCCTGGAGGGAGCCTGGACTGAGAAGCAGCAACAAGCAGAAGGAGGAGTCTGTGCTGTGAAGAACTGCCCCCAAGAAATATCACCCAGAAGGTATGGAACTTTAGAAACATGATTGCGACAGTATGGGACTTTAGAAATATGAAATATAACAGCAAGATAACAACAAGGTCAAATATCTCTTGTGCCTTCTCAGGCTTTTCCTTTTGTGTAGCTTATAATGCTGTTTGTTTAGTTCCCATCTTTGTATCTCTGTTGTGGCTTCAAGCTCTTGAAGCTGAATCAGTCTTGCTTTGCACAGATCACTGTAAGGCTTTGTGCTGGTATTTTGTAGATGACTGCAGTTATTACAATACAAGAAACACTAAATCCAACCCTGAAACAAATGATATTGAGTAGGCTAATGCAGCTATCTAATCTCTATTAACTTCAGTTGCTTGGAGAATGATGGCGTAGGAGTGAGTTATGCTGCTCAAATCCCAGACGGTGTCCTGCAATAATGCACAAGTAGTCTCAAAAGGATTGATTGAAGCTTCAAATACCAGAATTTATCTAACTACAAAAGAAGTAGGAAAAAAAATTGGATTAAAAAAAGATTATTACCAAGTGAGAAAAATCCTTTACAAATTATTTGTCCTAATTCCTCTGTTGCCATACATACAAACCCAGTTTTCCCATGCCACGAATCAAAGGCCGGGTGTATGGATGGCATTGGTACTTTCCGGAGTGGCAGCACCGGCCGGAGGCGAGGCGTAGCGCTCCCTCCTTCCTCCATGACGGGACCAGGCATCCCTTATCGCCCACCCCGCCAAGTTTTGAAGCTGGAAGGCAGCTCCGAGAAACCGCTCGCTTGCCTTCTAGGCAGATTCTGTTTCCAGCTCCGGGACAGGGAAGGGACCAGCGTTTCCCACGGGTCCTGCTGCCCTCCCCCGAGCCACAGAGCCCCGGGAGGTGCCGATGCGGAGCTCGCCATCCCCGGTGGAGCCGGCGCCGCCTCCTCGGCAGCGCCCCCAGCCCCGTCCGAGCCCCGCCGCCGCTCCCAGCCCCCGGCAGCGGCGGCCACGGCGGCCGGGCTCCCTCTGGGCGGCAGGAGGTGAATGGCAAGCGCCGGCGTCTCCCTCCCACACTCCAGCGTCGGTCTCGCCTCCTCCAGCAGCAGCAGTAGCGGGTCACCTCTGCGCGGCTGAGCCGAGCCGTGCCGCGCTGCCTGCTGGCCGCAGGGCTCCCGCAGAGGAGAAGAGGCTGGCGGCTCCCTCGCTACCTGCGGGGCCGCCGCGGCTGGCGGTGAGGAGGGCGCCGGTGCCCGGAGCCAGCCGCGCCTCTCCTCTCGCTCCCGGCGGGGAGCAGGGCGGGCTCGGCTCCGGCTGCCCAGGCGCGCCGCTCCTCATTTCCTCTCGTCCTCCGCCGCGCTGCTGGAGGCTCCGCACTATAAATAGCTGCTCGCCCGCCGCCCGGTGCCTCCCGCACCCTGAGGGGGAAAGTGCCGCGCTGGCCGCCCCGCCGCCGGACAGGTACCGCCGCTTGCTATAGAGGGGCGCGGGGGCTCTAGCTGCTGGCCGGGGTTTTGTTTCCTTGTTTTCCCCTCGGGCACCGGCGCGTCAGGAGCGATTAGAAGCCGAGAATCGGATCCGGCGAAGTCCCTCCCTTTCATTCCCTTACCAAGTTTCTTAAGGTCACAGTCCACCGGGCGCGCAGCCGTGGCGACGGAAGCAGGCGCGTTTGCCGGAGCCGCCGGGCGAGGGCTGATCCGGGCTGTAGTGCGCTGAGGGCGGCTGCCGCTCTCCTGCCCCCTCAGGTGCCAAGGGCGGCTGCTGCTCTCCTGCCCGCTTAAGGAAGCTGTCGCTCTCCTGCCCCCTCAGGGCCGGTGCCGGGGGCGGCGCTGAGGGCGGCTGCCGCTCTCCTGCCCCCTCAGGGCCGGTGCCCGGGGCGGGTGCCGCTCTCCTGCCAGCTGAGGGCGGGTGCCGCTCTCCTGCCCGCTGGGGGCCGGCACTGAGGGCAGCTGACACTCTCCTGCCCCCTCAGGGCCGCGGCTGAGGGTGGGAAGGTGGCCCGGCTGCCCCGGAGAGCCCTGCCCGGCCCACCCAGCCGTCCTGCGGGGATCCCGGGCTGCCAGGGCAGCCTCCAGCCGGGACGTGCCGGGATCTCGGCCGTGTCTCCCCGCTGCAGCCTGGATGCCGCCCTGGCCGCGGTGCCGGCCCCGCCGTGCAGCTGCGGTCGCGGCCCTTCCGAAGCGGTGCCGGGGCCCTGGAGGAGCTCGTCTGCCAAGGTTTTGTGTCGCGTTCCGAAGTTGGGAATATTCGGGTGAGGGTGGCGGCTTCTGTGGGTGACGCTAAGGGTTAATTTGATGGAGTAATTGAGCTGTGGGATTCCCATTTGCAAAGAGCAGCGTCTGCCGAGATGTGATGGAAACCGCAAGAAAGGTATTGCAGAGAGTGAAATTGAACAGAGTTGTAACTTGAAATTAACCAGAAAAGGTGGGGCGGGGGATGATGTTCAATTTCTGATTTCAATCGAGTAGAGCTCTGTTTTCTTTTAATGAAATGACACAGAGAATTTGAAGCGTGGATGGCAGAGCTTGGGAGTCCCATCTTGGTACCCAAAACTAACCCGGAACCTTATCCAAAATAGAAATAATGGGATCGAGTCTTTGTGGAGCTGTGTTTTCATCTGATGCCTCATTATGCTTCCATTCATCTTCCTTGCCAGAAGAAATTTACTTGTTTATTTACCCATTAATGATGTGTTAAATAGATATGCTAAAATCAGGTCATATGTATGCCATTTGAATCTGACTTTCAATTTCAAAGATGAGAGTATTTTTAGTTTTTACTGGCTTACAGGCACTCTCTGTATGTAAATGATGCCTACATAGCAAGAATAATGGGGAGAATGTCTCTTTCTTGTTCTGTATCAAAGTATGTAAACAATTAGTTACTAACAAAACTTCTGTTTGGATAAGTATTTGCAAATGCAATAGCAGTCTTTAAAAAGGCAGTTTTCTAGTCACTTGCTTGTTTTCAATTTTTTTTTTTATTTTACTTGGTTAAATGTGAGCTAGCTTTAAAGCCCTGCAGTATCTCAGATTTTTTGTTCTGTGAACCTGTCTATTGAATGGGGTTTATGTAAGTAACTGTATCTATGTGTGCAGGACTGAATGCTGTTTACTTCACACAAATTGATAATTCCACCAAAATTAGGATACAAGCCATAAGATTAACGTGAGCTGTAATTAGTCCTGTGAGATTTTTACAGCCCTGATGATGTTAGTGGCAGCATGTGGCAGTGTTACTACTCCAGAGCCCTGTTTTTGCCTTTTTTTCCCCCTTCTGCTTTCTGACAGTTTCTGCAGCACTCAAGATAAGATTAAATCTTTTCTGAAAATACTTCTTTTCTTTTACTGGCTTTCTTGGACTAACTGAAGCTTCGAGTTCCAGTTCACCACTGGTTCCCCAAACCTTGCAAGTGCAGCTGATCCTTCTTTTGCTTGGATTTCTCTTTCCCTGCAGAGACTTATCCCTGGGGCTGCTTTAGTTTTTTTGATCAAAGAATTCTGTCTTCCTCAGCCTAAGGTCTATCTGTTTGAGCAGGTGTATCCAAATGCCTCTTACATATCCTCCTTTATCATCTATAGTCTCCTCATCTTCTGATCTGACTGAAAGATTTCACATCAGGTGAAATCTTTTTGAACCAAAAATGTAAGATTAATACTCTGCTTAGTGCCTGGAAGTCTACTGCACTGTAAGAAGAAAAAAAACCCCAACCCAACATCCCAAAAAAGCCACAGGAGTGGAAGACCTGCCTGGAGCATTGTAGTCAGCCTGTGGAGGCTGTGAGAGTCTGCAGTTGAAGTAATTGTGTGAACAGGCCTGGGCCTGAATTCACTGTCAATTTTGGAGGCAAAGTAGTGGCATTGATAGGTATGCTGAATTGTTAAGCTTGCCATGAATATATATTTTAGCATAGGGAAATATGAAAACAATACTTTTTGAATTTATGTAACAGATTGACATGAGGAAGTAAGATCATTTACAGAGACAAATCTGAAGGTGGACAGCTACTCCCAACACTGAAGTTCCTTCAGAACTTCTGATGAGGCTGCATGCTTAAACACCTGGGTAAACAGCTTAAACACTGTGTAGCTAACACAGTTGGCTACATGTTTCTCTCTATCTTATATTTTCATAACTCTTCCTGTATGTCAAATGCTCTTACTGATGGATATTTTTAGGAAGGGCTAGTTTTGCTTGGCTTATTAAATATCTTGTGTTACACTAATATTTTATTGTTATTACTGATGAATGGTGATTTTTTTTTTCCCCACACTTTTGAGGAAATATTCTTTCTTTGAAGTAATCTGGGCTGCGAAATACCTTTCCCTGGATTTAATTTACTTGTAAATCTCACTTTGATTGTCAAAACATGAGCTGGATGGAAGGCTGAAATGTTATTTGGGATGAGTTAGCAGTCCTGGCCTCATCAGGTCTTGGATCTTGTCTCCTCCTTACCCTGGGTTTGGGGGCCCTTCCCATGCTTGCTGATTTCACCTACAAACCTGGCAATCTCACTACAAATTTATCCTGAGTTCTGCATCTCTTTATCCAGCAGCAGTCATGGCTGATTTCACTATTTTAAGTTGTTGTTTTTTGGTTTTTTTAAGGGAATGCCTAATTCTTCCTTAGCTCCTCAGGCTCTCCTGTCTTGGATAGTTGATATGCTGCAGAAAACCTGAGGCAAACTGTGCAAGGGGAGCTGGGCTGCACAAGGTTTGAGTGTGGTGCTGGACTTGAGCTCACAGATGTCTTCTCAGTGATACAGGATTTTAATTAAAGAGACTTGCTTGTCTTCATACAAAATCCATGTTGACAATTCTAAAGAGGGCTTGAGGTTTGTGGATTTCAGTTTCCTGCTGTTTGGAAAGCTGTGCTTTTACTGCTTGCCAGAAGAGGAAAATAAAGGTATGAACAGCTGATGTAGAATTCTCTGGTCCATTTTCTCCATAATCTGCAAAGGGAGATTCAGTTGATTTGGCCACGTCAGTAGCAGTTCTTTTTGGGGAAGAATTTCCCCCCTTTTTTTGTCATCATAAATTAACTAAATATGGACAGAATCTCAAAGAGGCAATGAGATTTAAGCAATCCATTCTGCTATGAAAATTGCTGTTAGGAGACAGGGTACCTTGTCTGTCTTCCAAGTCTTGTGTACTTCTTTGGCAAGGTGTACTGAAATAACATAGTGAAAAGTGAAGTGAACATCTTATGCTCTACATGGTATGATTATTCATTTTTCTTGAGAGGGAGTGAATAGAACAAACTGTATCTGCTTATTCTGCAGGGTTTTCAAAGTTACAATGATAAAAGTTTGCTTACATGTTTCAGTAATGGGTTTTGAATTGTTTGATGTTGGTATAGTTGGTGTGACCTTTAAGAAATGTAGGATTATTTCTGCTTCTCAAGGGTTATAGATCCAGGGTCTAAAGAACTTGCCAGCATTCAGAATCCAAGGAGGCTGGGCTGCAGTGTCCTCTTTACAGTTGCTTCAGCTCTGTCTCTGCACAGGAGGTTTAAAATTTCATTTGGATGTTAAAAGCCTTCTTGTCTCAGTCTGGAAAACTAAGTGTCTTCCTATTTGTCATGGAAATTCCTATTTCCTGTTTGCCCCACAGGTTCCTTTAGATTGTTTTTAATGTTGAACCAGGCTCTATTTAATAAAAATACATAAGAAAACTCAAGCTAAAGGTGCTTACTTGACATAGTACTGTTCAAAATGTTAAATGTGATGCTGTTTATCAAGGTCACTTTGGCAGGCTCAGTTTGTGCCCTGTTACTGGGTGCCATGGCATTAAAAATCAAATCTATCAGGGCTTTTTTGATGGATGTCTTTTGTTTTGTTTTGTATTCTGTTTCTATGAAATTTCACCCTGTGATCCCAGTGGAAATTTATCCTGAGTATGGCAGTAAAGTCAGTCTGGGGAGGGGAACTTACTCTTAAACTCAACATAGACAAATAAATCACTTTCCTTTGTATCTATTTCATTCTGTTATCTGTACTCCTGCCAATTGGAGTTTCTTGCTGCGAAACCACCATTTTGGCAAATGGAGTGAAATCTCTTAACATGAAGTGCTGTGATGACCCTGTTTTTTAATGTGACTGCAAGAGGTGGATGTGTAAAGGGCAATTGAGAGGAAGAAAGTCTTAGGGAGAATAAGCTTTTATTGTATTTTGACAGCTGTTCATGTACCAGCAAGTTTGTGTATTGTTTGTTGAGTTAACAAACTTAGTGTATATAGTGCATTATAGCAACGCTAGTGAGATGTGCTAAACCTAGGGTGCATGTTTCTGTTATGGAAATGGCTCAGAAACATGCACATGAGTGTGAAATCTAGGTGTGAAATGTGGCTTGGTATCCTGTGCATTTGTGCAGAATGCACCAGCTCTGGTGGTGTGCGGTGTTTCTGCAGCAGCAGTAACAGGTTATGTGGTTGTGCTTGCTCTGTGTTTGTGTAAGTGGCTAAAGAAATAGCTGTCAGTAAAACTGAGTTTTCTAAGATGAAATAACTTTCTCTTCTACAGAAATGTAATTTTGGAATAATATCTTTAGTGGGTTATTCCATATTCTGTAAATGAGAACAGGGTTTGGTACACAGAGTAGGAGATACTGCATTTGATGTTTACAATAACCTCAGTCTGCTATTTTTATAGTTTTAAAAATATAGCCTAAATATAAAACATATTTTAAAATACATTTTAAAATGTTTAAAAATATAGTACCTTCAATTGATGATAATTGATTTCAATTCATTTTTCAAATTAATAATCTAGATGGTGATGCAGCTATTGAACCTTGCAATAAAGACAGGGGATGTGAATGAGGAAGAAGCACCTGGTGGAAAAAAAAGTAAACATTGAAGTTAATGTTCTGACCTGCAATTGAGAAATATTGTTCAATTTCTTCTGTAGTTTCTATAGAAGCACAGATGCTTAACTTGCATTAATGTTCACTCAATGAATCTACATTAAACATTTTTCCAAATGATTCATTTTTTATATTTGTTCAGCCATAGTGTTGCAACAATTAGGAATTACATATTTTTAACCCTAGGAATTTTGTTTTGCTTTCCTGCTGTCAGTGTCAGATTACTTTAAGTTCAGCTGCCTAGCATTGATGTCTTCTACTAGGAACTGAGAGTTTCCAGGTAAGACAAACTTAAGTGATGACTGCTGTTTTTATGGGAGTTTTTTGGTTCTGGATACCACAGGTGGCAATAGTGGGAAGCTTGGAATGTATCAGTACAGCCTACACTAGGTGGCAGTGTAAAATATGAAGAAGCCTCAAAACATTTGGATTTCTTCATGAACTCAATAGGAGCTGCCACATTTATGGCTCATTTTGTAGGTAAGACTTTTTTTTACTGCATAGGCTCCTCTTAGATATGCGGTCACTTGCTTTTCATGGTCCTGATTTTTCTTGACTTTACGTTGTTTGAGTCAGGGAATATGTTTGGACAAATGGTGAGATGTGTGAGTCTTAAAAAGCTCAAATGCATCTGAATCTTCTTCAAGCATTGCAAGAGAGCTTAAGTGGGAGTTTGGACAGTTGTCTGTGAGCAAAGTACCTCCTTTGGTAGTAAAGTCCCTTCAAAGTTTTCCTTCAGCAATGCCTGATTATACAAAAATTCTGATCAGGGTGGAGAAAATAACATTTTCAGAAACCTTTAAATCAGTCTCTGTGCCATCAAGATGTGATAGCCTAGAGATAGATTTCCCTACTAAAGCATGAAAAGCAAGAGGGATCAGAGGACCCAGCCTATAAAGGTTATGTGCACAGTTCCTGAACTCTGCTTTGTTATGTGAAATGAGAAAGCAGTTTGGTGTAACACCATGAAAGCTTTTTATTTTTACCAATTGGATTTTCTTTCTGAGAAAAATAAAAAGCCTGGTCACAATAGCTTCTTTGGAGCTGTATACTACAAAAAGCCAAGGTGTCCACATGCTGAGGTTATTAAATGAATTTAGGCTGTCAAAATATGCATGGAAATATATTTAGTACCTTGCACCAAAATTGATCAGTAACTAATCTGATGGTAAATGAAGAAGACTGTACATATGTAAGGTACAATTCATGATATGCTGAATATGTTTGAAGAACGAATATTTTATAAAATCCCAACTTTTGATAATGACTTCTTTTAAGCAGCAGACACAAAAATGCTGTGAAGCAGTGGGAGTATTTAGTGAGGAAACACTTCCTCCTCCTTGCTTTTTGTTCATAGTATTAAGCTTTTCACAGAAGAAAATGTTCAGTACTATTGAAATCTGTCATATCAATATTTTGAAAGTAATGTGAAAGATTTACTGGCAGAAAATGTAGATAGTAAACCTGTGCTTCAGACTTACTAAATGTATGTGAGGGTCCTGGAGGGGCACCATGAGTAGTGACCCTCTATGTTTGTGTAGTCTTTGGGAAATTTGGCCTGAACTTTTATCATTCATAGTTTTAGCAGAGGAAACCTGGCACAAATTCTCCTTAGTTGTTGCTTGAACTCCAGCTGTAATTTGAGATATCATGTCTCAGCTGGGATTGTTTTGGGTCAGCATTCATGGCTATTTTTGTTTGTTTTGACTGGTCTTGATTGAATGGCAAGCTGCGGTGATCTTGCACAAAAGTAAAAGCATGCTAGGCCCCAGTTTATCAACAAAGGATTGTGGATGGCAATATTAATGTTAATAGGAGCTGTCCTACAATTTGTAGTTGGAGATTGATGTAAAGGTGTGTGGGGACCTGACAGAGCAGATCTGTGACACAAGCAGATTGTGGGAAGTCACTGGCTGAGTCACGGGGTGAGAGGAATAGGGACACTGAAGCAAGATTAAGTGGTGGCTTATTTTTAGACCTGTATAAAAATATAGCTCTCCTGTGCACCTTTCCTGTGCAGACAGAAATAAACTGTCTGATCTGTCCAAGGTGTCACTGCCAACCATGATAATAAGGAAAATGAAATCCTTTGGTCCAGTTTGGGCTGTGTTTCATAACCCTGGGTGGAACCTGAAGGAATCACTGATGCTGATCTGGAAGCAAAGTGGTGAACCCTAGCCCAAGCAAAGCAAACAGTGTCCAGAGGCTCTGGGGACAAGTCAGTTCTCACCTCAGCAGTGGGGAAAAAAGGAAATCAACCCATCTGGAATTTTCCACTTGTTTTGTCAGCTAGAACCCAACCCTGGAGTCTTCTTCCAGGTGGTAGCACTTATTGGCTGCTACATTTAAATAAATCTAATGTTTCACTAAAAAACATGCTGCAATTGTTTCCATGTAACTGTGAGAAGATACATTTATAACAATTATTTTAAACAGGTAATTGAGCACTTGGTCTGCTATTTGAGCAGCATGTTAACGAGGTGTCCTGGAGTTATCTATGAATATTTATTAAGATTTATATCAAGAGTAAAACATAGAAAAACTGTGCTCTTTTTCAAAACAAAAATGATGATTGCTCATTTTCAGTGCTCTGAAATTACCTCAACAATCAATTTTGGTATGTTAAAATAATTGCGTGCTGTTGAATTTTACCTGAAGCAGAGATCTGATGTTTATGGCTTTTCTTTGTTTTTTGGGGCTTTTTTTTTTTTACCCTTTTAGAAAAAGAAGAGCTACCTTTATCCTCATGAACTGTTCCAGATGGGGGGTAGGGGGGAGGGCCAAAACACTGTGAAATATAAACATAAAATATTTTGCCTTTTTAAATGAAATACTGATGCAGATCTAGCCCGTGTCTGTGGGAATTTTTCTTGGCAAATGCTCCCTAAGTTCTGAAAAACATCAGCTTTGAGAATCTATTTTTGTGTTCTGGAAGAGCAATGTCTCTCACTAAAGTTTGAAGGTTAAGGTAGAAATACTCTTTTGGAAATTGAACTATAAAGTGCAAAAAGATCTATATTTTTAAGCAATTTTAAAAGACAATACCAGCCGGTATTGTCTTTTATGTCGGTTTTGACCCTAGTTTTTAATCTCTGTATTTGGAAGAGTGTTGCAGCTTTACAGCCAGATGATTTGTTAGTTCTGTAGTAAATAATTCAGAAGAGCCTCTGTTGTGTAGTCAGCAGTGCCACACATCTCTCACCTCCCACAAGTGATGGGAGCAGATCCTGACCCAATTTGCAGTGCTGTTGGTTTGCTGCAGCTCAGGGAAGCCCTTCAGAACATCTTGGCTTTTGGGTTTTTTTCCTAAAAATATATAAAATTTTCACTTAAAAATGAAATTTTAAAACTTAGCAGTAATTTAGCTGCTCATATGTTGATTCTGAAATTTTTTTTTAATGAAGGGTGCATATAGTTGTTTTTTTGGAACTTAATGAGAAGTGTTAGTGTCAAAACCTTGTAAAGCCTCTGCCATAGTACAGCCAACTGCCCCCCTTGTCAGCAGAGCTGGATTCTCCTTTTTCCCCATGGATGGTTTACCTTTTGGTGTGATCTATTTCTGTCCAAAGGTGTTGCTGCCGTTCCAGCCCAGTGCAGGCTGCTCAGAGCTTTCAGACCCAGCTCTCATCACAGCCAGGCCTCTGACAGGATCAGACAGTGCTGGGGTGGGAGGTGCGTGGAAATTGCCGTGGAGCTTTCTGCATCTGACAGGTGATGCAACCAAACAAACAAACACAATTCAGATCCTGTAATGTCTGTAGGTGTTTGCGCAGGTCAGGGACTGCAGTGGCTCAGGTACCTGGAAAAACAAACAAAATTCATACTGTCTTGAAAATAGACACTGCCTTAATCCATCAACTTAAAAGTCATTGCATGTGAAGGAAGGGACACTAAGTGAGTTTGTAGGATTGGACTGAGACAGACAGATGATTCTTCTTGTCTGCTGTGCCACACTGAAAAAAAGATGAAAAATAAGCCAGGCAATGAGGAGGTAATTATACCATCAAGCACAGGGAATTTCATGGCCATTGTGGGTAAACAACTCTGGCTGCTCCATCCAAGGGACCAACTTAATTAAAAACAACGACCAAAAAACAAAAGGACAAATCTAAAATTCTAATTTAGTTAACCCATTTACCAAAGAAAAATATTGGAAGCCCATTAGTTTTTCTACAGATACTAACATTTTGTTTATAAATTCAACATTTTAGAAACTTTCTAAACTTTATCTGGCTTTGCTTTAAAAATGTACAAAAAACAGGAGTTCCAAAACGTGTTGGTTTAAAATATATTTTATGCCAATTTTCTGAAACTGTTTTTTCATCATGAAATATTTAATTTTTCACTTCTAAGTAAGTGAAAGCTGAGATCTATAGCAGGAATTGCATTTTTTTTTTCCAATTTATTGGGGTATCCTTAGGGCAGAGAGAAGGATGCAGAGGAAGCATGCAAGAGAGCTGGAGTGGGACCCCTGGGGCATGGAGTGGTGGGACAGGGGGTAATTAGTTAACACTGAAAGTGGGCAGGTGTAGATGAGATATTAGGAAAAAATTCATTACTGTGAGGGTGGTGAGATGCTGGAATAGATTGCTCAGGAAATCTGTGGGTGCCTCATCCCTGGAAGCTTTCAAGGCCAGATTGTGTTTCTATGTTTGTTGTTTTTCTATTCAAGTTCTTTATTCTTTGGGCAACTCCATCCTTCCTGTCCCTCCACTTTTACTATGTTCCCCCTGGCTGGGCTGGGCTTGGGATCACAGCGAGCCGAACTGCAGCAATATGGTATTAATAATAATTCATAAATTACTGCCATTCTTACTGGCCTATGTACATGCATTAATCACATCACTGAAGTTGTGGAGGGAAAGCCTAGAACTGAGTGTTTTTGTATAAATGGACATATATAAAATTGTGCCAGAAGGGCAGCAAGGGGGAAAATGTGGCAACTAGAAGGCAGAAATAAGGATTCTTATAGAAGTTTCTGCTGCTGTGCTTATAAGGAATGAAAACTTTTCCTGTTGTGTCCAGTTGAGCTACCTTGTGCCTCTCTGACAGTGGTTTGGAAATGTCAAAGATGGAAATATTTTTGAAATATTATGTGTAAATTTTTGAAATATTATGTGGAAATATGTGTATCCCTTCTAGCTCAGTGGGACAGTGATTGCTGGTAGTAGAAACTGAATTTAACTTCAGATTCATATCATTACAGGGCATAAAGGATAAGGCATAAAATCTTCCTTTGTATGTGACTACCAGAAGTTAGATTTACATTGGAACTAAATAAACACAGAGTTGGAAGGAATTTAGATTAGCATTCATATTTGCAGTTCTTGAAATTACCTTAATCTGGAAGAACAGAGCCTGAAAGTTGTCATGTGTGTCAGCACTGAGTTAAGCTCTGCCCTGGCACAGTTCTCACTTGTGTGCTGCTCTGAGCTGGAATTTGGTGTTTGCAGCTCCAGTTTTCATTCATGGCAGTGGGATGTAGTGGAAGAGCTGTCTCCTTGGTGTGTGCTTTGAGTTTCACTCTGCAGGGCAGCTCACTGCTCAGAGCTGGGGACTTCACCAGAACAGAAGGTTCAGATCAAGAAATTAACCTCAGTTAAGGTTAATGCTGAAAAGTATTCAATCTGCATTATTATTGAAACCAGAACATATTGCTGATTTTATTAAAAGTCTTGCTTTGGGTTATGGTTTGAATTTGAATTCTTTCTTTAAAAATCCTTGGCAAGATTTCTTCTGGTTCCCCTGTGCATCTGCAGAGGCACTTTTGTGAGCTGGTAACTCCTCACCAGCCCAGTTTCCTATTCCTCAGCTCAGTTGTAGTACCCTGTGATTAATAATTACTTAATGATCTGGTTGGGACTATGTGTTGCCATAGACTGAAATATTTCTTCCTCTTCATTCTTGCAGTGGTAGTTTTCTGCCTTAATCTAAAATGCAGTGTTATTCTTCATACTGAGTGCAGGAGGTTTGATTACTTTCTTTACAACTAAAAATATGGCGTTTCTGGCTGAAATAAGGTTGTTGGTGTTTGGGTTTCTTTGGGTTTGTTTGTTTTTTAATAGTGGGATAGATTAAGCTGTTTAAGGGTATTTTAGGGAATGTCTGCCTCAAGCATTCTAAGATGCTGAGAAACTGGGGAAGATTTGGGAACAGAGTGGTTTTGCTAGAGAATGCTGATGTTTGAAATGGTGGAAATTAGTTTTGTGGGAAGAAAACTAGGTAGTTCCTGTAATGACAGCAAGGTGTAATTGAAGTGGGAGGTGGGTATGAGGGATTAGGATGAGAATATTTTATAAGGATTAAAAGGTTGTCACTGGAGGTGAAGTGACAGTCTCTTGGTGCATTTTGCTGTCTACATGTATTTCTTCCTCAGTTTTGGAGGCTTTGCTGTTAACAAGTACTATGCAATTTATTTTAGGTAGCCTACAAATTAGTAGTGTGGCTATCAAAAGTCTTGTGCAAGTAATAGTAAAAAAATAAATCCAGTCTCTCCTTTGCATGTGTCTGTAATTTTTCAGTCTAACACATTTCTAGCCAATGATCTAGGGGTCAGAACTTACTGTTGTATTTCATTATTCACTTTTATTTTGCTTTCTTCCTTTAGTTTAAAATGCAAATCACAATTTGCAAATTGCAGATTTAAAGACAAATATATTGTTTTCTCAGCATCCATGGAAATGTAATAAAATGGCAGAGAATGCAGCTGTCAGTGGGAGCTGCATGCATTTAATCACTGTGAAATTTGGCCTCAAGGTAGGCCTCCTTGTATTTCCTTTCCTATGGATGAGGGATTTGATGGAAGTATTTTGGTATGGTGGCATTGCAGAATTTTTACATATATTTAAGTAATGCTTGACTCTGTACTCAGCCTTTCATTTAACCTGAAGACTTATGAATGAAAGCAAAACAAATGAACAGAAGCATTTTCTAAAATCACCTTGAGTGATGCCTGCCATGTGAGGAGCTGTGGGTACCCAGAAGCCTTTTCTGTCTTGGCACGGTAATGAGCTCCCAGAAAACTCTTGGACTGCTTGTGTTGTGTGTTTTTGATCTCCTTAATTCTGGGAATAAATCATACACTACCCAATGCACCCCTCAGATTTTGCTCCAGCAGTGGACAAAATACTTAACTCACCATTGTAATTTAAATATATTTTTCAAATGTATGTGAAATTGTCACTCATCTCAACATTAATACTCTATTCAGAATGCTAATTCAGCTAGAAAATGTTCTCATTAACATCCACTGTTTCTTCAGGATGATATTTTAAAATTAAATTTGGCTGATTCCTCACATTGTTTTTTTGTGTCCTCTATCAATAATACATTGATATGAGTTTTTTTTTTCTGAAGGAAATTTCCTGAAGTTGACCATTTGTTGCTTTCTGCTCCTTCATCCATTCAGTTCAGCTTGTTTTTTGTTGGTGGCAGCAGTGGAGTGTAAGGAGCAGGAAAATGAATTACTGGTGCTGGCTGTCTCTTTACCAGAGAAGTGTTAGTTATCTACTCCATTCTTCATATCATTTCAGTCAGGACAACCTGTACAGAAAAGGCTTTCTTCATCCAAGTGAGGGAACATACCACTTAGAGTGCCATTTTCATCCTGGGAATGGAGAATTGCTTTCCTTCTGGGAGGCATGGGTGTTCAGACACACTAATTAATGTCTGTGCAACTCTGAAACCACCACACAGCTCCTTAGGAGAATGAGTCAGCTGTCAGGCCTGTAATCTGTGTCCGGGAGTCTGAGTCTTCCAAGGCTCAACGTGCAGGACCGTAATTTTGTCCCTTTGAGATGAAAATCCTATGAGTAAGGAGAGCTCCCTGTTTCACAATTTAAGTAAATCATTGCCCTTTCTGATATGTCTGAAATGTTTACTCTGCACATACAGCATGCATTGGCTGATTCAGCACGAAGACTCAGATAGGATTTGGGTGTTTTCTTTCCTTTCCTAGTTAACCAGAATGTTTGTGGCAGAGAATTAGGGTGTAAAAGAAGCAAAAGTGAAGCTGTACAGTGTTTGATGGAGTGAGCAGTCATTGAAAAAAAAAGTCTTTGCAGGATCCCAGCACTAACATCCATCTATCTGTGATTTCCAGGCCTGTTTTATTTACCAAGGTTTTTAGCAATACAGAGCCTCCTTGTGAAAAGCTCTCTGAGGAATGATTTATTTTTTGCCAACAGGATGACACCAGTCTGTAGTAAGCTGTGTCTAGTCTGTAGTTATACTCAGTGGGGCAGGTTAGGTGTTCCCATAAAGTAAACATGGCTGGAGAAAAAAACAACACAGATACTGAAGCAGCTGGACTTAGATAATCAGTGCTCCAGGAGGCTGGAGAAATTTGGTTTTGAATGCTTTGCTTAAATTTTAGGTTAAGAAAGAAGACTCTGCCACTCTCCAGACATAGCACCAAGTCCCTTCAGATTGTAGGAAATTGTTTATTTGCATGCATTCATCTACTTGATTATATGAGTTTTGTATTTGTTTAATGATGGTGATCAGCTATGCTATTGCAAGAACTAATCCCATCAGGAGCAGTCTTTCAAGTATGGAAAGCCATAACCTTCAGGGATTATGATTCATCTGTGTTTAAAAGGAACACACCAACATTAAATACAAGTTATATTACTAAGCATCCTGAGATCCCTGTCCCCTGGCTTTGTGCAGCAGGATGGAAAGCAGGAGTGGAAGGCAGAGGAGGAGCTTTGCTGTGTGTTGCTGAAGTTACCCGCCCTGGCTGGGTTTAGTGGTGTTAGTGCTGGGCAGCAGAAACAAATGATATATTCTGGCTGTTACTGGTCCCAGCCAGGTGTTGTGCTTGGTGATGCACAGCAGATGTGGAGAGTTAGCACTTTGTTTTCTTTGTCCTCTTGCCATGGGGGTGGTGCCTTCCCCAAGGAAGGAGGAGTGGCAACCAGGAGTACGGCAGTTTCAGGCTGTTACTGCTGAATTCAATGCTATCTGCTGGAGAGGGAGAGAGTAAGATCTGTAGAAAATTGAAAATTTCAGGGAAGAGGGGAAAAAATCAGAAGCAATGAACATGAGTTTTTTGAAGACAGTGACCTGATACACTAAGCTCAGGTAAGGTAGTTGGGTTGTAATTGCTTTCTTTCCTTTAGAAGTAATTCTTGACTGTGAAAAACGCTAGTCACTTGTTTTTAAATTTTGAAAAGTTTAATAGTAATAAAATGGTTATAAAAATAGTAATAATAATAATTTGGACAATTTGGATTAGGACAATATGAGACAATAGAAACAAAGAGTTATGGACTCTATGGACAAAGAGTCGGGGTACCTTTTTCTGGGCAGCACAAGTCGGAAAAAGGACACTCATTAACAAGGAGCTGCTACAAAAGGGAGGTTGAGTAGATAAGAAACAGGGTTAGGCTAAGGCTTGTGAGGGGGCCAGACTGCCTTGATAGAGTCACTGGATGGCTGATAAATGCCCTGCCAGAAGAAGTGTTGTGCACCTTTAGGAGATGTGGTAGAGGCTGTGTTCCCTCTTGTGTTTGCAGCACTTACTGCATTTCTGTGCTGCTCATGAGAGAAATGGGGACAGCTGCATTTCAAATGTGAGGGTGTATGGCCTTTCTGGTTCTCTACTGTAAAATTGGTTGTGTTCTGTGAATCAATGGATGGCTCTTAGATGCTGTGATACAGGTGGAGGTAATCAACATTGGCATTTTTAGTACTTCAAAAGATACACTTGTAACTTTGGGGTTAGGGTCTTAAGTTTCTGTGATTCGGTCTGAACTGAGAGAACACGTTCAGTATTTGCGGTAGCTCAGTTTAAAGCTTTTTAAGAAAGATATCTATGTGTTTTAAGCTTTCTGGTGAAAATATGAATCTTAGTCTGGTGTGAAGTAATTGTGTCCATAGACTTTGGATTCTGCACAAAAATACATTTGGTTTTGAGTTCATGTAGTGTTTTGATAGCGTTCTTGTTTGCATCTTCTCTGTAGAGACAGTCTAGTGCTGATACAAGAAACTTTATGGTTGTATGCAACTGCTACTTTACTTGCCCTCCCCCCGTTTTTGAGCAGGATACATTAGTGGAAAGAAGCAAAGTATACCTGCTCCTGCTCCATCTCTTTTCCACAATGAATAGGATAAGGTGCTCAATGGAAAAGAGAAATATGCTGCGTTTCTTTAGGAGTCACACAATGTTATTACAAGCTGTGTTAGGAAGATGGAGAGAGCATGTAAAATGAGTCAAAATATTTGCAGTTACTGAAGTATGTATGAATAGCATTAGTGCTTAACAGTGAAAACATGAAGACCAAACATCTTCAGAAAATATGTGCTAGAAAGATTTGTTGTTCTTATAGAAGGAAAGACATAATTTCATACTTATGCCAAATAGAACTAGTGTTCCATCATAACTTTCTGAACTCTAAGTCTAGCCCCTTGTAAATAGTTTAATCATAAAGGAATTTAAGTGTTACCTGAACTATTCAGAAACCTTTCTTAAGGATCCAGAACAGATTTGCTATATTAACCTTTTCTGTTCTATGACATGAGAAACTGAAATTTTGTCTTTGCTGCTTGTATTCTGCATGTGTTTTTTTTCATTTCACATTCTTTCAGGAAGTAGAGCTTGTTTCTCTATCAGTTTCTTCTAGTGAGAGAGATAGTGCTATCTATTGTTTCTTATTCTAAATTACTTCTGACTTCATTTTACAATTGAAGAGGATGGAAATACTGATTTGTAGCTACTGCTTTCACGTTTGTCATTATTTTCTTTATTGTTGCTTAAGAAAAGTGACAAGCCACTATTTGAGATTCAGAGCTTTCTTACTATGGTAGTACCCTTAAGTTTTGTCAGCTGAGACTTCATTGCTTTGCTGTGAGAACAAGTGTCTCATCCTATTCTGTGGCTTTGAATGTTTACTGCCTTAAATTTCTAGTTGGATGCTTGAATTTTGGTATCTAGAGGAGTGTGACTGCTATCTTTTTAAAAGAGAGAATATTCAGAAATCACCCCTGTATTTTCCTGTGAGATTCCCCACCCCTGTTACTCATGGTTAGAAAATGAGTCACCAGAATCTTCATGTAACCCATGCTGGTGACAGTCATACCCCATTTTACTTTGGGAGTAGGGGAAGGTGAAAGAAATGTGGAGTGGCAATTCCAGGACTGCTAGCCTCTTCTGTTTGTTTTATTGTTTTGTCATGGAGAGACCAAAAGCTTACAGGCTTGAGGCCACATAAGACTTTGGCATAGTGCAATGTGTGTAGATAAAGGTGTGTAAATGTAGAGGTAGGCATATGCAAAACTCTGAGTCTGCAGATGAACTGGACAAAATGGTAACTCTGCTGGTAAATCAACATAACCTGTCCATTCAATAAGCTTGAGACGCAAAACAAAAATGCTGAAGAGAAATGTGGCTAGTGGAGGGTAAGATGTTTGTGGCTCTGCAGACAGCAGAGATGTTGAAGGTTTCTTTTGGAGGAGTGCAGTGGGGCTGGAAGAGCTGCATGGCACACGTGCAGGCTTACTTGGCATTGAGCAGAGCTCTTCCAGGCCTTGGAACAAAGACATAATGGGATAATAAAGATGGGTCACTTGAGACCTTTTCCTGCAGAGAGGATTTGAAAATTTTGACCATTTAAAATGCATTTAGTGGAAGATGAGTCTTTGAAAAGATGAGATCAAACTGACTTCTCCGGAGAAATGGCTTGCTGGCATTGAGAATTTATGCTGTTTCTGAAGAAGAACTTGAAGAATGTGTTAGATTTGTATAGTGCCTATTTTTTTTTCTTTAAAGTGTGCATGAAAAGAGATAGAAACCCAAGGATACCATAGCAGATAAAGTGATGTAACTGTACAGAACAACAGGCAGTTATTAGAATAAAAATTAAGTGCAGTAAATATTTCTGAGAATAGTAGTCAGGTATGTAACTACCAGTTATGACTATACCAGCTTTCAGTGCAGTTAAGACTGCGTATTGGCTGAAGTGCAAGGAAAGCTGAAACAGTATTGTGCAAATACCAAGAGCTTGGGGTGTAAAAAGGAATAATTTGAATTGCAAAATGTTAGACTGAGTATTGAAGCCATAAGGTAATAGCATAGCAGAACATGAATATTGAGGGGTACAACTGAAACCTAGAAGTAGACATTATTGAGTGGCACTATTATGCATGATGTTATAATGTTATTAGAGTGTTGCTGTAAGGACTTAGAGGAAATGCTAGTGAAGCAGAAACCACTTGGACTGATGTCAGTTCAGTGGAAGGTGCTAAGTCTTGAGTTCTGCAGTGCTGAATCTGCAAACAGGTAATTGTAATGGAGTAAAGATCAAAATTACTGGGCACATCACAAGGGAAACCATCTTTGTGAATATCCATTGGAAAACAAGTGCTGTTGATAATGGTAGGTTGGGCTATGATAGTGTGGTTTAAATGCATGACAGTTTTTGAAATTTGAAAATAAATCATGGGACCAAAACCAGGTGAGACTGGTTTTGAGTAATGTAGTTTTAACTCAGACTTGTATATCTTGAGGATTTATATGGGTTTGGTCTTACATGTTTTCCTGAGAGATGGGTTCAGGGAAGGACTATGAGAACTGGAAAGCATTTCCTGCAGGGGATGAATTAAGGAATGAAAACAACCCCAAACCTTGGCTTCCTTTATCACTTCCAGTAATGGAAAAAAAGAGAATATACATGTAAGATAAAGGTCAGTGTTAGTATAATAGTGTGGATAATTTGGACATTAAGACATTTACTTTGAAAATGAAAGAAGATTCTTGATGTTAAACCAGTCAGCTTTTGGAATGACATTCCTCTGGGAATGTAGAGACAAAGATATCTAGATACTTCTAGGCTTGAGCTAAATAATATGTTGTGGAAAGTATTAGATGTTGATGTTGCATGTTGTCATAGGTCTTATAACTCAGAGGGCTCTTTCTGGTTTTTAGTGTGGTTGAACTAATCCTGTCCCCAGGATGTGATTTCTGGGTTCAATTTGCTTGGAGTCAATTTGTCTCTTTCTTTGCTGAGATGGTTCAGGCTTTACAAGGAGTAACTTTCTGTTAACAGTTTCTTCTGAGAATTATATCCAATTAAGTTGAAATGTTAGGTTTAGGGCATCACACACAAAAAAATTGCCCTAAACCTTTCATTTCCATGTCAAGAGACAGTAGTGAATGTGAAGTTTAAAGGACTTCATGTCTGTAAAACTGACACTGCTGTAGCTGACTGGCTTTGACCCTTGGTAATTTTTTTGTGCTTGAAAGGTAATCATAGGAACAGTCTTTCATTCCCACACATCTCAAAAGCAGCAGCACATAAAAACAAGGTGACAACAATTCCCCTGCTTCACCTGCTCCCCTTTTGGACTTGACACCTCTTCCATCCACATGCAGAATAATCTGACGTGACTGGTCAGACGTGACTGTGCTAATGCAAGGGAGTTGTCTATGCATCTCCATACGTAGTGATTCTTATATGAATGTTAGACTACTTTTCTAGAGCAAAAAAAAGGTTGAATCTTCTTATTTTGGTAGAGAAGGAGAAATCAGATGGTACCTCCATAGACTAATATAGTAAAGCTGGATTTGAGGAAGAAAATTAACAAAAAGCAGCTAAACAAAAGTTGGGTGTGTCTGTGTTACTGCTGGGAGATGGGGAAAATATTTTAAAACAAAAGATAAATGTTGGGCAGAAGTTAAAACTTGGCCATATTTACTGTGAATGATCAAAGAAAGTGCCAACATAGTGGAATTTTTAGCAAAATGTCAGTCTTCCTTTGATTTATTTATGTATTTGAAAATTTTATTTTAACAGTTTATTTAAAATATTGTTTTATAAGTGCTGGGAAAGGAAAGAGACAGGTAAGTTTAAGAAATAGCACAAAACCAAGTTTCTCTGGTTGTATCTTCCAACTAACATATTGCTAATTGCCCAACTGCCTTAAGGCAATCAAGAAATCAGTTTTTGAATAATTGATGAAGGTTTTTTGTCACCCTTGTAAGGTGCTAATATGCCATAGTGAATTGAGGAGGGGGTGGGTAGCCACAACAACCTGCAGTCAAAAAAATGAGTGGAATGCTTTTAAAAAATAATGTTTGTGGGCACATGTATGTGCTTGCAGTCTGAAAATTTAAAGATGTTCTCAGAAGAATGCAAAAGCTACTTACCAGGAGAAGTTCAGTTTCCTAAACAGTGACCACCACTGCAGAGCTTTGCAGGCTGAAGTTTTGAGAGGTGTTCTTCTTTTTAGCCCTCTTAGAGTCAGATCTTTTGGTGCATTGGGTTTGTTGGTCCCCCTCTAAGCTCTGATTCCCTGCTTCAGGCTAGTTTCCCTGTTATTCTTGCCCAGAGGGTCTTTTAGAAGCTGAGCATCCTTCAAAGCGTGTAGGTCTGATTAGGATGTAGGTGATAATCCCTCAGCTAGATGTTGAACAGCTATTCTGGGCTAGGCAATCAGATACAATTTTACTACACATGAAAAACAGGTTGTTGCCAACCATTCACATCCTGAGGCAAGCTCCGTTTCTCTGTCAGGGGATTTGGCTTGCACTGCTGTGCACCTTCAGCTTTCATCACAGAAACACTCAGTCCTGGACTGCCTCTAGTAAAAATCAGTTATGTTTCACGTTTTATATAAAGCCATTCATTTAATTCAGACATACCCGTTTTGCATCATACCACATTATACAGACATACCTGTATAATTGCATCCTACCACTGCAGTCATGGCCTTTTTACCCAAATAAGTCTGTACCTGAGGAGAATGAATATCTTATGGAACCAACTCTTGAATTTTGTTTATAGTAAATAGCTGTGATCGCCTTATATTTATTAAGTTGTTGTGCACTGTTTTCCTTTGCATGGCGGTTTAATCTGCAAAACATGTACTTTTAGCAGGTTTTATGTAGCTGGGCTATTTATCAGTTTTAACTTCTTAGACTACTCAGGTTTAAAAAAAATATTTATAAAAACATTTGCCTGTGACCCTTTTAATCGAAGAGGGCAGGGTGCAATACAGAGTAGATATCTGTATGCAGAAATCCAGCTAAGTATTTGGCTCTATTGCCTAATTAATAACTGAATAAGATATGACTTATTTTTCATGATTATTTGTACTTCATCACTGTTTCTATACAGTGAAAAGCTGCATATTAGTAAAAACAGGTAGTGTAGTAATGGATAAACATGGACAGGAAATTTAGGTTTATTGAGTGAAGTGTTACACTTCCCAAAGTGCCTGTCTGCATGGAAAGGTGTTAGTGGGTTTGGACTCCCAGCAGATCTGGTGTCTCTGTTGCTTACAGGCTGTGTTAGCACCAAATTCTGCAGCCACACAACCAGCAGACACGCAGGTCACTCTGGAATGAGCCATGGGGGAGAGCTTCAGTATGTGCCCATATGCAATTTGAGCTGTCCTAATCTTAATTGAAACGGTGTTTGGGGGAGAGTTTGATTGTCTTCTGAGTCATCCTTTGAGCAGGGGTTCAAGTTGTGGCTCAAAAGTGTCACCTCTCAGTTTCTTCTGAAGTCTTTTTAACTTTGGATGAATTTAGAGACATAGCAGTAACTTAGTTTAAAAAGGTTGTGAAGTTTGTTACTCTGATTAGTACATCTTATTTATCCTTTAAAATACATAAATTCTCTTATCTTCTAATTGAGCATCTGTTGTTCAATTTAAAGCAAATGGTCAATGAATGACCTGTAATTGCTGCTGCATAAAGCAGAAACATTCTTAGCAGTCTTCATGATTAATGAGCTTTGTTGCTGTTTTTCCTGTATCTATTTTGCATCTATTCCTGAATATTCCCTTCCCCAGATGAAACAATAATTTCTTTGTAACAGACTTCTTCTGACATAGAATTGAACCATTATTATTGAGACACAGGCAAAACGGTTTATCGTTCTTTCTTAGATTAAAAGTACCAAGTCACCGTTTCCCAGATTTATTTGTTCGAGAAATGAACCCCAAATCTCTGAAATACACTGTTAACATTTTTCAATATGTATAGTTTGGATATTCCTCAGATATAAGTTTAGGAAAAGGGGGAAGTAGAGAGAAACTGTGTTTTCTTATCAATGTGGTGTTTATATATGTGTGTGTGTGTTAAGACTGATGATATTTTTTCGTTCTAGGATGCAAACCGAAATGGTTGAGAAAATCAAAGGTGTTGGGGACTGCAAACTTAAGATAAAATCCTGTATCTTAGAGAGTAAAAACTGTAGTCTTAATACAGTAATTTGTCTGTTATAGTAGAAGTGACCACTGAAACTGATGCTACAGCAGTTTTGTATTTTAAGTTTGCTTCTAGCTTTTGCTTGTTTATAGATATTGGAGGAGAGAGGAAATAAATCTTCTAGAGGCAAAAGTTCCAGTTATTACACTCAGATACTGCATTTTGCAGAATATTTTTTTAACCTGGTTACTGGTTTCTGGTTCCTTTCTTTATGGGATTGGTGTTCCCAACAAACCACCTCCCTAGCCTGGTTTTACTGCTGACTTGTGTACAGGAGCTCCATGTGAATTGAGCTGTGCCACTCATTCACTCGGGGTTTTTGTTTTGTTTTGTTTGAAATGACAGCTTACAGGTTCATGTATTTTCATTCCTGGAATGAAAATGCTCTAAGTGCTTATTTGTATTATTCCTTTTAGAGGAAACAAAAGGCAAGATTTCCCCCCACCCTCCGCCTTCCCCAGGAAGATCATGTCTGAATGAGATCTGGGAATGAATACTGGGAAACTACATGAATCATTTAGGAATTTTCTTGTCTGGGAAATCTGTCAGCTGAAGGGAACACAGAACTGTTCTGCTTGGTTGCTATTTTGTTCAGCTGAAGGGAACACCGTCAAGGCAAGCCAGCATTTAATTTTTCATTATCTGTCTCTAAATAGAATAGCTCACCTCTAAGTGCCTTTATTCTCAGGAGGTACTTTGCTTTTAAGGTCTTGTTTGGTTTAAGACTTTAAAAAGGGACTTGCAAATAGCAGTGACAGTGGGTGAGGGTGTTGGTTAGTTTATGGGGTGCTCAATGATGCCATTTTTATGTCATGCATCCATTGGAAGAGCTCTGGTTCTGGTCAGGGATTGCCCTGTCAGCTGGAGCTCCTGTGGTGTTTTTCAGGGCATGGTGAGGTAAGGGTGACTGAACTGAGAACTTGCAGAGGATGAACTTATTACAAAATGGTGTGTGTGATTCAGCATGAAATAAAACTGAAATAACACCGGTACTGTTGTGAAAATGGATAACTACTTAATGTTTCTGTCACCTTTCTTTTATACAAACAAACAAATCAACATTGTTTTCAATGCTCAGTAAAGGGTGTCCTAGGAAATGACACGACTTATTAACTTGTTGAATATTGCAAGCCTGTAATTTTTTGATTCTAATTGTTTTTTAAAGGCGCAATGGCTGATAAGTTGTAGGAAAAACATTTGAAGTAGTTAAGGATGATAATCTGTTCAAATAGATTGCTGTGGTACTTTCAGCCTACCAAAGTATCAGTGAAAACTACAAACATCATTTGATGAGCCCTAGCTTTGACCTTGCTGGAAGAAAATAAGAGAGCCAGGAGACAAAGTGAGCAGCAGAAAGAAAGTGAATTTTTCCCTGGGTACAGTCAGTTAGCTTGACTGTGTTCAGCCAGCTGATAAGCATCTTGATATAGAAGGGCGTGAATAACTTTGCCAATAGGTATATGCTGCAGATAGCCTAGTACTCAGTGATACTTGGTCTATAGGTCTTGCCTGTCTGTCTTCAGTGAGGAAAAAAGAAAAAAAACCCTGACCTAAAGAGAAGATTATCTTGTAAGATAAATTTTTCTACTGCTTTCTACTGTGTTGCCCCTTTATGTTAAGGTTGCCTTTGCAGCTCTCTGAAACCTTCTTTGGAATGCAGCTGATCAGCTGCTAATGATTTTCGAGGTAAAACTCAAATATAGATTTAAATACAGATTTTTGAAATTTTACTTATAAATATCCATATATCTGTCTATTTGAAACTCCTGCCATGTATTAATTCTTTTTGCTGACTCTGCCTTGTACTCTTATTTCCTCAGTCCAAGGCATCAAAACCTAGTGTTTTGTTTCAATGTGCAGGGATCAGGGATAGAATGGAGACTTTTAATGAGGAGGCATCATGTGTTATTTATTTTTTATGACCTAATAAAGAGACAGTATGAGAAATTAGCAGTATCTCTTTGCTAAAAAAGAATATAATTTGTGAAGACAAAATTATGGACTAATTTTGCAGCATTCCTTTTGAAGGCTAATTCATGTGCTGCATGTTGCAAAGATTAGAGAAGTTCTTAATGCAAAATGATGTGAACTAAAAATATTGTACCTTTTCAAAGGAGGAGAATGGGAGTTTTGAATGTATTTGGTAGAGTCTCTGAGGACTTGAAGATGTGAGTTCTGGTATTTTTCTTTTTGAAATAGCTAAACTAGTGAAATTGGGCAGTCAATTTCAAGCAAAGTCAATTTTATTGACTTACTTCAGATGTTTAGGAGATTGCAATATTTAAAAGCTTGTACTTCAACACTTTACCAGAATATCTAGAATTATATGCAGTGCTAATTAAAGCTGCAAGGTATTGTGCACTGATTTAATGCTGATCTGGGCTTATGATGTGTAAGAAAGTGATCTAAAATGTGCATTTTGTTGTTGTGCTAATCAGATGTGCAACTTCAAGGCTTACAGTTACTACATGTTGCAGCTCTTTTTCTGTCACATATATAAAATAATTCTGATTTTACCCTGTCCATAGAAAGTGATCATTTGGGGTGGTTCACCTTTAATTTCATTGTTGTGATCACTGGTTGTGATAGCCTTTTTTCTGTTTTAACATCGATTAGTTTTGACCTCTTGAAATGATGGGAGCAAAAGGTGTTTCATGCTAAAATGCCAGTTTCTGCTGCCATGTGAGCAAGAGGGAGAAAAGCTGAGAAAACAGTGTTGGCTGTGTGCTGCAGTCACAATTCTCCTGGCTGCAGAGTAGAGGAAACTTTCTGGGAAGTTATTTGACATCTGACAAAGACAACCAGTCAGTTAAGATGGCTTGTTTTGGTTGATAATGATTTTCTTTTCTGACCTTATGACTACTTCACCTTTTTGAGAAACATTTAGTGTGTGAAGACAAAAGGTTGATTTTATTAATCTCTTACCAAGGGTGAGGTGGTGCTGACTGAAAAGAAATCTGCTTTTTCTAATGAAAAATAAGAGAATTCATTTTCCTACTGCTCTTCTGGATGTGTTGTCTAACGTGAGGACTTGAGTAATCCTTTTTAATGATAGGTATATTGTCATTGTGCTTTTAGGGACAAAAAATATAAATCACTATTATTAGAAGAGTAGAAATGAAAAAAATCCATTGTTGGCTGTCTGTAATGCTGGCTGTTCTTCATGATATCAACATCCTTTAGCTGACTCATAAATAGTCTATACCCAGGGTCTGCTTATAACATACACAGGTCTAAATCCAGAATTACTCCACCGATCCATGGAATAATGAAAACAAAATCTCACAGCGAAATGAGACATGGTGGGAATGTTCAAGATGCAATTTCAGACCCTGACTGCAGTTTTTTCATTTCATTTTGTAACTGAATCTGTTATAGAGAATGCTATTTTCTCTTCCTTTGTTGTAAAAGGCAATTATATGGCTAATATGAAGGACTTGTTCAAACAGGCTCTGACCTTGGCATGCATTGGAAAGCCTTGCACAAGCTGCTGAGGGCCCTCATCTGTCACTGGCTTTATTGGGAGTTGAGGCCACTCATCTTCTGCAATGAACAAGCACTGAGTGTGGAATTGCCCTTTTCCTTACCCCTTCTGTCTGGTACTATGGACATGCTTCCATAATTGCTGAAAATAGCACTGGACTGGCAAGAATTGAGGGTAGCATACAGCTTGAGATGCTCACCTGTTAACAGTTGTACTTTATAATTGCCTTCCAGGATTTTTTTGTGCAGTTGGATGGAAACGATTGCACTGCTGGGCAGACTGTGTATTTTGTTGGAAGGATTTTTCAACATGATGTAGTGGCTTGTCTTAATGTAGCAATGAATTTGCACATATGGTACCTTTTTAAAGCAGTGTTCGCTTTCAAAGCTCTGTTCAGGAGCCTGTGAGATTTCTCTATGTTTGCAAACAAAAGGAGGCAGTAGGAGGTAAGGGGTTCTGTGGCTGGGGTTTGATCCAGCTGCATTCCCCTGGGTGGTAAATGGTGACAACTTTAATGTAGGTAACAGCTACGCCTTTGTCACCCCTTCATGCATTATCATTCTGCTGTGTGACTTGCAGACATTTTTAGTGAAGGGCTTAAATTTGAAACTACTCTCCTCTATTCCACGTTCCTCCAAGCGCCCTGTTTTCATGGGAACCTTGGCATTTTAAGTTTAAGTGAAGCAGTTTAAGGAAATGTTTTGATCAACTTCGCAACAGTGAAGAAAGGAGTGGGTGAGTTTTGTAGAAATCAACTGCTAGGTCCACTTAGGCTTTTGAAATTCAGAGGCTGCTTCTTGAGAAACTTGGAGAGTGAGACACGAATTAATGGCTAGCTGCAGGAAATAAGTGTGAATTCCTCTTGAAATGCTGCAGTTGGATGAAACCAGTTAAATAGGTGGATGATTTCACTCTACGTCCAGGTCAGTGCTAGAAAATGGTATCTTATTCTAATTTGTTTAAACGAGTTTTCAAATATCCCTGTCTTCACCTTAACTCATTAACATTTAAATTTTATTTATTTTATTTATTTTCTCGCCCAGTCCTGCTAAGAGGAGGCCTGACCAACTATAGATATGATCCCCTGTGGGAAGCATATTTTGCTAATACTTGCATGTTTGAAGTTCTCAAACCTTGAGCTTGTGTGTGTGGGCTTTGTGTCCACTTTGCAGAAAGTGGCAGGTGTGCCTCTGCATCCTATGGACACACTCAGTGTAAGCTGCTTTTGAAGGCAGAGTGTATTTTTATCATGCTGTTTAATGCTTTTTTTCTGTTCATAGGTTCTTCAGAATAACTGTGTTTTTCTTTTCACTAAAGGAATAAACATATAGCTTTGACTTTTTTCAGTTTCTTAATGATTATGCCAATTCAGGGCTGGATTTCATCCTAAACTGTTATTTGCTATATATGTGTGAATTTGGCTTAATTGCTAGTAACGTAAAGAAAGAAGGTACCAACCCACCCATGGTTCATTTTCCCGTATCCTAGTATTCCCAAGTAGTAGTGTTGATGCTTAAGCAGATTTGTAAATTACTTTGCCATCTAGTCATGCAAAAGATACACTAAGAAGTACAATTATGTTTTTGCATCCCAGTAATAGTTCCAGAGGGCCCATTATATTCTGTTGAGCTAACGTGTTGACATTGCTACTTATTTTTGAATATGTGTAGGAATTTATTTAAAACTGGATTATTGATCAATGGTCTATAGTGAATCCTCTAGGGGAATCATTAGTGTCCATCGTGTGAGTCTTGTGTAGCTTGTGGTTTAATGATCCTGTGGAGGGAACTATTCCAGTCTGTTAGGTCAGTTTGTCCATGCAACACCTCAATAAACTCATTCTGCTTTTGTGTAGGAAAAGTTGCCTTTTAACATTGTTGTGATGAACTGATTTTTAAAAATTATCATGTAGGAAAAAAAATAGTTTACAGATGACAGCATTGAAAATTAAAGTAAAAGCTGCAATGAATGCTGAAAGTTTCTTGCATTAGAAGTCATATTTCATAAAATTATAAGTATGTCCTTTTTTTCCCCTGTAATCTAAACAATGTTGTGGTAGCAAACTTGTATGGCACACTCGCACTGTAGTAAATCCATATGCTTGGTTCATTACCCACCCTAAACCTGAAGGGATTTATGTTGGCCAGAGCGAATCCATGGACTTGACTACACAGATATAAATTAGAATGCTGTGATAGACCCAGTTCCAGAGAGAATTATGGAAGAGGTGGGAATATTTTGAGACTCCTCCTGTAATTAATTAAATTTTGTTAAACCGAGTGCATTGTTGGGCTTGAGAATTTGTAGATGAGTTTAAAGAGCAAATCTGAATGGTTATGCTGTCAGTAGAAACAAGCTTTCCTGTAATGTATGTGGAAGCTTAACATAAATTAAGTTGTTACAGCATTTATTGCAAGTGTAATGTGTTATTTGTAGTTGGCAAAAACAGCCTGAAAGTAAGAGTTCAGGTTGACTTATAAATCAATATTCAGAGAAACCCATGGAAGGTAGAAATACTAGAATAATGGCATACTCCTGAATTTTGTATATTAATTTAATTGTAATGCATCTGTGAAAATATTAGTTGAGTTTTCATGGTGTGGTTGTATGTGAGTTTTGCCATATAAATGTGTGAATGTATCATAGAACCTTATCTGCATCAGACAGGCATACACAATGTATTTTCACCATTTCATTGCTGTAGAGTTTTAGTATTTTTCTCTCCAATTTGATATTTTAAAAATATTCTTACAGAATGAGATTGCATTATTTAAGCTGCAGAGTAATTTCTGATCTGTTAGAATATGAAGTTTCTGTGTGTGTGTGTGTGGTTTAGCATTCTGTAAGTCAGTGATCTCTCCAGGGCATCTTGAAATGAAAGTGTCTCTTCTAGCTAAGTATGTACTTATTGTAAACCATTTTTCAGCAGTCATTTTAATTTTCTAGAGCATGCTCTGTTTCAGTTTAACGATGGAGCAACTGAGTAAGTGCTGCTGCACAACGTAGCACAGCTTCAGGATTGAATGTCGTTACTCAGTGTGGGTTTTCTCTGGCTACAAACCACATGTGTGATATTAGTTATGAATACATTCTGCCAGCTGAGGCCAGGTAAGTGAAGCTATGGCCACTAAGTTTCAGTCAAGTATGCTGCTGTGGTGGTAAGATTTGGGTTTGCAATAGGAAGTGTGCTAAATGGAGAAGCAAGTGGGAGAATTCCAAGACTGTGGTACAGGTGGTTCTGAAAGCCTTTTCCCCCCTTCATGGTTCAGAATTCCCAATGTGTTTGAGTGTTTGCAGCTCCATTGTCATCTGTGCTTCTGCCTGCACTTGACTGGGGTGTGAGTTGTCCTCTGACTGTTGGAATGTGGGGTGTAAAACAATATACACAGGCATGTAAATTTGCAGCTCTCCAGAAATATGTAAATATCAGTCAGTGTTTAGTGAAGTACTGAATTTGTTGTGTTGAGAGAAGAGATGTTGCCATGTAGGCTTTGAATCTGCACCCGTGTTGGATTATTTTCCTTTTACTGCAGTCTTGCATTCAGGTCACTGAGACATCTTTAAAGTCCCTTTCTTACCTCTGGTCTTTTTTTAAAGAACCAGTTTTGCTCCCCCTTGTGTTATGCTGTGAAGCCATTTTTGAATCTGTAGTTGTTTCGGTTTGCTAATTTGAAATTTTTAAATTAATGCACTAATTAATGTGTTGAGTTTAGTGCTGGCTAAACGCTAGTGCACTTATTAGAGTGGCCCATCCCCTCCAAGACAAGCTCTCACAGCAAAGCAGGTTCAAAACTTGAAAAGGGTATAAAGAAAACTTTATTAATAGAACTGAAAAGAATAATGAGAATTGGAATAAAATTTTTATAATACTTTTTCCCTATAACTTTTTTTTATTATTAACAATGTCAAGAAATAATTTACTTAGTTTATTACTTTTAGAATAGTCTTTTTTTAGTTGGCTTAGGGAGAGGAGTCTCTCTTGTCAATTTAGGGAGACTTCTCTGTAAGAAAACAGTTTTTTTGTAGCTTTTAATTTTTACGAATAGCAGCTGCCTAGAAATCTTGCAGTTGTGAAGCTTCTCTTATTTTTTACAGCTTTTTTAAATAGCTGTGTTTATGGGCTATGTTAACTTATGGGGTATTATTTTAAGGATGAGCTGTTTAAAAGTAAAGGGGTTTTTTATTGATCTCTGAGATCATCTTTATCTCTGGAAAAAGAGATTTTCTTCTCTCCTTGGGGTAAAGGGTCTTTATCACTCTCTCTGTTCAAACTTCTTATGGCATCACAGCTACTTTAATATCTGTTTGCTTTAGCATAGATACTTTGGTTCACATTTATAATTTGAATGCTTCATCTTTCATAAAATTACAAGGGAAAAACAGTCTGATGTATTAATTAGGTTGTTTTTTTTTTGGTTTTTTTTTTTTTTTTTTTTTTTTTTTTATAGCTTTATAAGAGGATTCTGGCTTAGAATTGAGGCGTCTCTTTAAATCTTTCTTATTTGGGGCTTTTTCTTATTTCCCTTTTTGACAGGGTCCAGGCAAGCCTTGCTGCCCTTCTGCCATTTGATTACTTCCATTTTCTTGCTACTTCTTCTTCCCCACTCCAGATGTGACTTTTTCTGCACACAGTAAAGCCTTTTCTTCCCTTCTACTGCTGCAGGAGTCAGACATTTCTAGTAATGTGTTCTCAGATAATCCCTTCTATCTCCTGGTTTTCCTCTGTGTCTGCTTTCACCTCTTGCTTAATTTGTTCCATACCTTCCTTTCCTTTAGTTTTTTCATGGTGTAAGCAGGCTTTACTCCTTCCTCTCCTTGTGTCTGTCTGTCTTTGACCTGCCTGCTTCCTCAGCTGTGCCCACTGCTGGGTTTGGTATCTGAAGCATTGCTTTTCTTGCAGGATATCTCTGGTCCTGTTGCTGTTCCTTGCACTCACAGAACAGTCTCTTATTAATCTCTGAATAAAGAGATTATCTCTTCTAAGTGAGAGATAAGAAGCATCTCTTGTTCATGTGACTGACTAGGAGAGAATGGAGCCTCAGTCAGAGGGTGAGCTGGTGTTGGAAGCAACAAACATTCTCAACTTCTTCCACTGATTTTATTCTTCTGAGGGATTAATGCTGTGCTGTACCTACAGTCAAAGCATATATGAGAAAAATGTAACTTTAAACTGGATGTTCTTCAGTACTAAGTTGCATCCAGACTTGCCTCAATACCTGTTTCTCCAAACTGCACTTTGATCTTGCCTTTCAAAGACCTCTTCCTGTGCATTTAGCCATGAATTCAATTTCAGTGAGCATCAAACAGCTGCTTAATCTTTTATGTCAAATTCTTTCTCCCATTGCTTTTGATGGCTGAAGCACACATCAGTTCTCTTCCTGCTGCTCATATAATTTTTAGCATTGCTTTCAACAGGGATGTGTTTATAAGTATTTGTGTTCTGGCTCTCTTTGTGTTTTACAGATTCTTTTTAAGATAGACAACTCTTTCCCGCCCTGTATTACCTGGAAGTTTGGACTGGAATAATCTAATTTTGCATTTTCATTTACTGAAATATCCTTCTCCTATTCTTGGTAAAAAAGGCATTTGGTTATATCCATTAGACCTCTGCAAAACCAATTTTCCTCAGTTTTTATCTTTTTCTTGACCATCACGCGTTCCTTTGCATCAGATTGTTATGTCCTTCCTTTTGTAAACTCTTTGTTTTGTAAACTCTTTGTATAACTGTAAAGATTTTTCCCAGTCTCCAGTACCCTTCTTGTTCTTTCCTGAAGTTTGCTTTAAAATTCAGATTCTGAGTTGTGTCCAGCATACAACAAATATGTTCATAGATCTGTCAAACCAGCAAGGAAGTATCAAAAGAAAACACTTAATAAGAAATGTAATCTCATTATCATACCCAAAGTTCTGCCTTTACAAATAATCTTTGCTATAATGCCTGCCAGAAATTCACAACAATAATTTTTTTTAATTTAATATTCATTGGTTTTTGTGTAGTCTGATGCAGACTTGCATGTCTGTGGTGTGTAAGCTCTCCAGCTTTCTTGTTTTTCATCGGTGTTCTGTATCAGTGGTTATCATAGTATCACAGGGTCCTGTGATCCCTGACCTGCATTTGTAAACCCTTGGGTGATAAATGTAAACTTTCAATCTGAGCACATCCCTGAATTAGTGTTATCTAATAGAATTAGCTCAGTTTAAATTTTAAAAACTTGTTGAAGCAATTGCTGTATTATAATTGTGTAATAGATAGGATTGTATGTGTTAGTTACATAATTGGTGGTAATCAATTATTAGTCTCATTTGCACTAGATAATTGTCTAGATAACTGTGTTTAACAAAATGTTATTGAGCATCCCCATGGGTTTCTGTCTCAGTTCAGTGGCTCTTACTGGATTTTGTGCTGCTCTGAGGTGTTTCTCAGAGTGTGGGGTCTGACAGATGTTTTTGTTGAACAGCTTCTCACATGGCTGCAGAGTCCTGGGAATGAGTGTGCATTCTGTATTTGAGATACATTGACAAGATCAGAACTTGATGAGCTTTCCACACTGGGCTGTTTTGGGGGACTTGGGTGGCAGTTCTTGAAATACAAGCTGTGGTTTTTGGAGAGGACTCTAATAGCAATCTGGTTTGGGTTAGAGAAGACCTCACAGCTATATTGGAGACAAGAAAGGCTTTTAAATGCTGTGCACAAGTCCTGCAGTGGAACAGTCTGTGACTGAGTAGATGGCAAGTGAAACACCTGCTATTTCTTATTAAATATTAGCTTTTAACACATGAAAGAAACCTAGGGATGGAGGAAGGCTGAAAATACCAGTGTGTGTACAATTCTGCATTGAGAGATGGCTGCTGCTGCTGCAGTCCATGAGGGAATAATGGAAATGTTGTGGTTTGTGTTTTGAAGCTGGTATTGACTGTAGCTGGAAAAGCTTCTCAGTCTCTGAAACTTTTTTGCTTCACAATACCAATGAAGGACCTCTTAGGAAAACAAAACTGTGTCAAACCAAGCACAGAACTGCTCCTTTTGATAATGTTAATCAAAACTGTGATATTACTGTAAGAGAATATGCTGTCAAAGAGTTGGAGATTGATCTTGGCATTTCTTTATTGCTGAGTAATTATTAATCAAAGAAAGTAGCCCCCACACTTTATTAAGAAAATGAAACACCTCAAAAACTTATGGCTTGCATTGGGTTTCTTCTGTTTAGGGCAGTAAACTAGTTTGTGAAGATACTGTTGCTGAACTCTTCTTTCACTGAAAGTGATCTTTGCCTGCTATGAAGTATTATTCATGTTTCATTATTCTGTTGTATGGAGAGTGGTCTGGCTGCCAGTCTGTGCATGCTGGGCTTTGCTATTGCACCAGTTTGTCTCACTTTAGACTGACCTCGGTTTGCTTTAAATTTTGTTTATAAGGGAAGCTGTCAGCAGATGGCAGCAGCAATATCCTCACTTAATAGCTTCAGGTTACCAGCCAAATGAACATCTTACATCAATGTTAACTAATCCTAAGGAAAAACACTCTACTGAAGTAATTCAGTGTGGGCAAAACTTGCTTTTATTCTTGGCCTAAAGCAAGAATTTGAAGCCAGGGGCTGCTGAATAGATTTAGGCTTAGGCTGAGGCTTTCATGCGCTGGCTGATGGGCGAGGAAGGGAAGACAAAGGAGCTAAGTGCAGCTAGAGACACCTTGCAGCTGCAGAGTGATGGATGGCAGTCAGCCCTAGGAACTTGTGCCACAGTCTGGGTGCTGTGGGGATGAAGGATAACCTCTCTGAGTTGTCTCAGCACCAGCATGGGGATATAACGAAACAGAGCAGGTCAGCAGCGAAGAGCAGCCACGCTTCAGCCATCTGCTTGTGCCAAGAAGAACAAGGCCAGGTTTTTTACCCATCTCTCACTCTGAGATGAGATTTTAATTTTTCCCCTAAGAGGCTGAATACCTTTGATTTATAAGAAGGGCTGTAGTGCTATCCTACCCTCACATCTGGAAAAAATGGTGCCCTCTTATTCAGTATCTCCACTGAGCACTATTTACTGTTCCCATTCTTTTTCTGACCAGCCCTGAGAACTGAACTGAATTTTCCACAGTGCCAGCTGAACTTATTTGTGAGTGATGAGAGCTAGTTTTAAGTCCAGTGTTATAAAAGTGGTTGTGCTTTGACACATGCATACAGTTTGCACTTACCAGCACTGAATTTCATTTGATATTTGAACTTGGTGGGGATACTGAGAGCCTTTAGCTCTGCCTTCAGTTATCACCTTGTGTCATGGTTTGATACTGGTGCTATACACATTGTTGTACCTGGGCATCTATTAATAGAAGATATTTCCCTTTTATGCCTTTCCAAGCAATTGGCCAAGGGCTTTGTAAACATTTTTTTTAAAGGATGTTAATTAATGCTACACCAGTGCTTCTTATTACTCTGTGATATGTGACTTCTACAAAACCTGTTAACTCTTTACCCTCCTATTATTTTATCTTATTTAACTCTGTATTATAATTTCCACCCATTAGTACACCACAGTGGAGTTCCTCATTAGAAAGCTTTGAAATCTGCTGTTATGTGCCTGCTTGTAGAAGTTTAGTAATACTAGCCACAGGCAAGGATTGGCAAGCATTTGGCTAATATCCTCCTATTAGACAAAGTAGCTTTTTAGGGTAAGTTAAATACTCTTTTTGACATGGAATTTGTTATTTAGATTAATCAAAAACTGGCATATTTAGAGCATTTTTCTAGCTGTCTAATAGAAGTTCAGAGGGAGTGAAAGATGTGGAAAACCATGTGTAGCTGAAATCATACATGTTCTATTTTCCTTTGTAGCAAGAAGGAGACAATGGCAGATTTTATACATCAAAACAGCTGCTTGGTTTGGGAGAGTTTGGTTATGTGGTCTTGTGGGTGGTTTTGGTTTTTCTATTTTTTTAGCCATTAAAAAAAAAAATTAGTGGTAATATCTTAGTGGGTTTTTTGGTACTGTGTTTTCATTTCGTGTGGATTTTGGTTGCTGTTTTTGTGTGTGTGCTGGTTTGTTGTGGTTTTGAGTTTTTTTAATCACATGGTCTTACTGAAGTTCTTCGACTTTGGCTCCCCTCACTGTTTGAAATATCTCCCCGGTATTGAATGTATCTGTAGACTTTTGCCATTGACCTTTTCTTTAGAGCAATATTTATAAGACTAGAACAAAAGTGGAACACAAAAGCTCCTGAAACAAAAAAGGATATCTATATACTGTTTCAGAAGGGGATAAAAGCCTTCCTAATATAAAAACATTCTGAAGTGTTCCCATGAGGGAAGATATGCCTGAGCATTAGCCCTGATGTCTCCTTTTTTCTCACAGCCTTACACTGGAGTGCTAATGGATCAGCTCTTGAGAGAATTGCAATTAATTCTCTTTCTGCTAAGTGCACTGCAGATACCAGTGCAGTATAGCACGTGAGTGACAAATCCTGTATCCTGCCCACCTCAGGTGATTTGATTGCATTGGAGTGGAGATCATGGCATGCAACAGTGCTGCTGTTTTGAAGGACTCATTTGGATCATGTAGGTTTATTGGTGTGCTACACAGCTGAAGTAGAATGGGAAAATAATAAAATAAATTAAAATTTAAGTAGCCAGGAACACACCACCATTTCAAAATTAGTTGGTGAAACTGCTTTTAGCTGACACAGCCTTTGACTTTTATATCATAAAATAATAAATCAAGCCTTCTGTAACATGGAGTCAGATCCTCATCTCTTGCCTCAGCCTCAGACCCCTGTGACACTGTCACAATCAGTGTTACTTGGTCTGGGTTTTAACAAAGCTTCAGCTTTGCTGAACGTGGTTTTAATACCATGTGTGACCATCTTGAGTAAAGCCAGTGTATAAACTGATGAATTCTTTGGGATACGTGCAGCAACAAGGAAATGCAATTTTCTATATTTAGAAATGAAAATAGTTGAAGAGAGACAATAAGATGGGAAGAAGCATTAAGGTGGTATAGGTTTTTGTGGATGCATCCGTCCTCTTTTTATATGTATCGACACTACTTTCCTTCTATTTAGGGAGATTTATAGAGATTTTAAGGTGTTAATACTGATGAGACTTAGGTATTTAGCCTATTTAAAAAGATGTGGATTGAAGGGAAAAGAATGTTTTCATATACATCACTACTAAAATCTTTAAATTATTCTTTTAAATGCTCAGTAATCTTTATTGGAGAAAATTGCATTTGGGAAGTGTTAGGATAAGAGAAAATGCCTCAAGTTGTGCCAGGGAAGGTTTAGATGAGATATTGGAGAAAATTTATTCATTTCAAGGGTTGCAGCATTGGATTCCAAAATTTGGAAGGAACTGGAAATATTCTTCCAAGATGTCTCTTTAGCTGCCACATGAATAACAAGGAATCCAACAAGGAATCCAAGTCTTTTTTTTTTGCATATTTGCAATCTAATTTGAATGTTTTCAGCTCCATTCTGCAGTATTTTAAATGTGATTTTTGGTGAATGAAGGAGTGTTCTTCTAATTGTTTTTCAAAAGAGGTTTTGAATACATTATTTAATTTATATAAAGTAAGGTAAATTAGGAATGAGGAAAAACTACCATTACTTTGTTACTTGATTTCTTAATCGTGTACTCAGTTATTTTTAATTATATGTCCTATTCTCCACCTTCCTTTTAGAAGATGGTAATTTTTGAGTGTAAAACTCAAAATGCATGGGAAAACTAAAATATCACTGTCCACCTTTCAGATATATTAAGACTTTTCCTATTTAAAGTTAGGAGCCTATACTGTTGAAGTCAGAAGTGACTTTTAGAATTGTGTAGCTAAAAGAAAAGAGGCATAGTGTTGTGTCTTGTTTGTGATTTTTGTTTATTGCTTTAATTTTTCCCCAAGGGGAATTTCTAAATTTTTTAGAACAAGCAGTGAAATATGGAACTGTGTGAAATATCTCCTGAACAAAGTATTGCTCTTAAATGTTGCTGACTCCTTCTCTTCTTTCCAGTCTTGCAGGAGTTCCAAAGCTTTAAATACTCAAGTGTTCTACTTGTACAGGAATATGTATTTTCTGATCCAAAGTGGACAGAAAACTGTTGAAGGAAGTCAGGTCTTGCCTATTAAGTAATATTTCTGTGGCTTGTTAAATGGGAAAATGGAATATGAGAAACTGAAGTGTTCATTTTGATGTATTACTAGCTGTTACTCCTTTTAGAATAATAAAAGGCAGACTTAAGTATGAATTGGAGAATAATGTCAAGGGAAAATGTTACTTTTTGGAAATTATTTAAAATAAATTAAACTTTAGAAATATTCAGAGTCAGGTATTTCCATTTTGATTCACCCCTTGCATTAATATATCCCTATTATTTTTTGTAGTAAATGATCTTTTCCATTTCAAATTAAACAAATGATGGGCAAAGATTTTCTTTCTTCTTGCACTCTGAAACAGAAACATCTTCAAGTTCAGTAAGTAATCAAATATTTACAAATGAGGTAAGGAGTAGAAATTTAGAGTGAGGTGTTCCATAAAACTGGAGTAAACGCAGTACTTCCAATTAAATAGCAACAAAACAAAAGAAATGGCTCTCAAACACAGCAATACATAAAGTGAGCAGCATGATGGGCACTGCACTGCTCATTTGTGTGCATCAGTGCAAACATTGACTAGAAATTGGAAGGAAGGTCAATACTGTTCTCTCAACTGCTCTTACAACAGTTCTACACAATTTGCCATCATGGTGACAGCTTCTGCCTCTGATTCCTCCATTAATTAAAGGTAGAAAATGGTCTCAGGGAGAAGCCTTTAACTGGGACATTAGTTGTCAAGCACTAGCCAGCTTTGTAGACAGCTCAGTAAGGTTCCTGAAATTTCTTCAGGTTCTCAGGGAAGGAAGACAATGACACGTCCTTTGAATTCAATAATCAATGTGAGATTTTATTAAGCTGTTGGTCTGGATGCCTCTAAAGCTGGCTCAGAACGATATTTAGAAACTTTTCATTGGAGGTGAAACCTTGATGTTCTGAGACCTGGTGAAGTGAGATTCAGAAGTCCATTCCGTATTACAGAAGTTTTTCTGTATTTTCTCAACATTGCTTAATTCAAAAAGTGTCATTTGTACTTCACATAAGTCTTAAGAAATAAAAAATGCAATTTTTTTTCTTCTTTAAAGATTAAGTATGTTTTTGGAATTCCATAATGCTGACTGTTTGGTAGGCAAAGGGATCCATTCTATTAAAGTTAATATAAAGTAAGCATATTTAGAATTTTCCAAGTTTAGTTCAGTTTAACTTTCTATTAAGCAAATGTTTGTATTTAAGCACAGCTCTCAAAGGCATAATTTAGGCAACTTTATCTTGCAATCAGTGTAAATATACTTTTTTCTTTGAAAATTTTAAGAGGAATGGTGAATGCTAATGAAATTCTTTCAAATTATAGAGTTTAATAAGAACCAAGTTCAGCAAATGTAGCCCATTGACTTTACTATGATCTCTATTTGGATTAGTACATGGTGCCAAAAATAACTTTTAACATTCCTTCCATTCCATTCCTTGATACCAATTACTGTATCACACAGCTATCTTGTCATTTTTGTCCTTATTGGTGACATTAGATGGTGTGATCGAGATGTATATTAAATTGCAGCTCTGCTTGCTTTTTTATTTAAGATGAAAGCTCTATAGTACAATTCATTCTGCTTTATTAGTTGAATTTTATGCCGAAGAATTTCTATTTATTTAATAGCTTCATGTCAGCAATGCATGAGCTTTCACTTTGTGTGCAATTCCTATTTCTCTAGTAATGTAGGTTAGAGTAACTGAGAGGTATAAAGTTATAAAGTCCCCCAAACTATTCCCAGATGCTGCTTTCTCTTTGACTTCATTGAGAGTGCTGTGAACTCAGGGTTTTTAAGGTTATGCCCTTAGTATAGGACATATTTCAGATGAGAACTCTAAATTTAAAACCAACATTGCTGTGTGTTGCATTGACTTTGTAGATAAGTGAGGTGTGCACACACTGCATACAAACTAATTATATTAAGTGGAAAAAAAGTCAAAATAGCACAAAACATGTTAAAATTAGAGAACTAAGTGAATGAAAGATAGTTCTTCACATAATTAAAACACTTGTTTTCAGATGTCATAAAACGGATAAAATAATAGAATCGAGGTTATTTTTTCAAGGATAAGACTGAATATTAAAGCAGTGGAAGATGGAAAGTAAATTATGTGTTAAATATATTTATGGAGATGGAAAAATCAGTGTGTTTTATTATATCAAGTGTATTGAGGACAAATGAGAGAGATGATTAGTCAAAATAAGCCAAGAAGAACATGAGTATTGAAATTGTTTAGAAGACAGGGTTTTGTGTTGAGCTAGGAATCTTGTACCTTTGCCTGGATAGGTTGGGAACATTTTGATGGACTATTTCTAGATAGTTGACCACCAGGTTTTTAGGCTTATTAGGGATAAGTTTACTTGTGTTCTTTGTGGTTTTTTTGGTTGTGGGTTTGGGTTTGGCTTTTTTGTTTGCTTTGGGGTTTTTGTTTTTTTTTTGGGGTTTTTTTTGAGTGAAAAGCATATTTTAAAGCATTGAAAATCCTAACTTTTGATCTCACTAGTTTGAAAAAAGCCTTCCAAGCTTTTCTTTCATTGCAATCTACCAATGGCAAGGTGGAGTAATATCCTTCAGGAAAAGAAACAAGTGTGAAATACAACTGAGCTACCTTAAAAGTGTGTAATTATGATGGCTACAACAATACTAATGAAAGCATTATTCCAGATACTTGTTCCTGCAGGGAGAGGGGTTGTGGATTAATTAAGGATTACTGCAGCACTGGAATGTGATACACTGTTCTTTAGTAAGTCTTGTTTTATCCCCTGGAGACCTCAGGAAGGCAGCAATTTCAGCTCTTGAAGTCTCTGTTCTTGCTTATTTACATCAGGCTCATTTGTGCTGTGTATGCCTTGCTGGTGCAGCTGACTGAGAGCTGAACACCAGACCAGGTTTGTGTTTTGGGAGCTGATGCTGATGCTCCTCCTTGCTTTTCAGAGGACACTACAAAGGCATCATCTGGCACAGCAGCAGCAGTTGGTAGAGGTGCTTTTTCAGCAGCAGAGGTTCCCAAATATGTGCTGAATGTGCTGCTGAATCATGCTCTAACAGCATTCCTGACTATTGGACACTTAGGAAATATTTTGTTTTGTTGGTAGGACATGAATGGAGTAGTGCTGGTTAGTGTAAAACACAGGGCAGCAGGGTCAGTAAGGGTCATGGAAAAAGGTGCCTAGAGATAAGAGCAGCTTGAAAAGGTGAATATGAATATTTCATATTCAAATATTTCATTTGAATATGAAAGAAAATGTCTAAATCCTTTGTATGGATTCTTTGTCTGCTGAAGGTGGAACTGGGATATATGTGCAGTTATGCCTCAAAGGGTGCTTTTTCAAACTGTACATCATGTGCTGTACCTTCTGTGGCTCTTTTCCCTCACTGGTAGCAGAGCACCTCCTGTCTCTTCTATCAGCATTGCCTCCTGCATACTGACTTCTCTCAGGAAAAGTGACTGTTTCTACTTAAGAAACTGCAGAAACTGCAGCTGGGTTGGGTCTGACTTGGTGTAAAAATCATATTCTCTGCATCAGTTTGATTGTGCTGTCCCAAATCTGATATTCAGAGCTTTAGAGCAGTGGCTGTTGTAATTATTTTTTCATTGTAGCTTTCATTTAGGCCGGTCTTAAAAAAAAATTTGGAATTGTGGCAGGTACTGTGTATTGTTGTGTCTCAATTTCTTCCCCTGAATGGTCCAAACTGGATTTTTGTACCCTGGTACATAAATTATTCAACCCTTTTCTTGGGCTTCATTCATGTAAAATTGTTGCAGGGATAATATGTTTCAGCTTTTGTTTTAGTCTAGTTGTCTCATCTTGGTTTTAAAGTAGTGTGGTTTAGTCAGGTCTGTTTCAGTTTCATTCTTTTAACCTCTGTTAGTTTTCTTTTCTCTGATTCTCGAGGGAGACATGGTTCTTTCTTCCAGTTATGTATGAAACCCCCAGTTCTCCATCTGCCTCCTACTTTTGTTTTTCCCTTTAGCTTTTTGTCTTTGTATTTTGTTCAGTTTTTCCATTTTCATCCAACACCCTTCCTGCACTAGCAGTAATAATATCTCATTTTATAGTGGTGTTTTTTCTTGTCTTTCATGTGATCCATGTTTTAGAGGCTCCATAATTTCAGTGTTACCAGGCATATCAATATTATGCTGCATTTTCAAGAAGCCATTAAACCTGACATATTTTGTGACTCCTACTCTTGTATGCTATAATTAACCCTAACTATTAATCAAGACAGAAAGAGTAGTAACTAATATAATGAACTAATTCCATGCCACGTTATTAAAGTTATTATTTATTTACTTTATGTGGGAAATATTTTATGCATGCTAGAAAGGATGTAAAACATTACAATGGTTCAGTGAACACACTATGATTGCTTTTTCTATCTACTGAGGAGCCTGGTTGTTCAAGAGATGGAATGACTTCAGCACCCACTCATTGTTCACCATACAATAAGAAATGCTGTGCCTCCTAAATAAAAGTTTAACCATCTGCTCCTAATTCAGCACCCATTTAACTTTTTGAGCCTGGTTATTTTCCAGTAAACCAGCAAAATCAGTGCCTTATCTTACTATGTCAGCCAATTTTCACCTTTAGGTAGAGCATTTCTTAATACTTGAAACTGAGGGTTTATTGGGCTTACAGCTGCAAAACTACTGTAGTTATTCTTGCTGCTTATGGGATGGAAACTGGTTGTATATAATCGTGTGCTTGATAGTGACATTGCTGCTAGAATTTGTATGGCTTACGTTGAGTTATTGACAGGGAGCTCTTGAGTTTCCTTCAGTTTAAACACAGGGCATAGCATGGAATTAAATCTTCACTTTTTGCTAATAACTGTAAAGCTGATAGACCTCATACTTAGTGGAATCCTAAATTTGATTTTCAATAAAGAAAAGTTGTTCAAAAATTTAAAGCTGTTGCTATTTCAAAACAAATTTACAGCATTGTGTTAAAATTCTGCTTATATTTGCCACAAAATTCAAGGAGTTGGAGTTTCCTGCAGTATAAATGCAGTTGTGTTCTGCTTGTATTGTGTTGTCCTAATTTGTTTTACTTTCATAGAGGCTGGGTGAGAATCACAGAGGAATGCTGTGATTATACTTTGTTCCTGACCAGAGAAGTCCTGCAGAGAAAGTGTGGGGTTTTTCCAGTTTTCCTCTCTTTCCCCTGCTCCCCGTGGTTCCCAAACCCAAAAATTTAAAGGTAGATGTACAATTAGGCTTATCTATCTTATTCTATTAGTTCCACAATTTAAAGTTTTATGGATGTTATCCAGAAAAGGTCTTTGCACCGAGATCAATCCAAACAGGCTGTGCAGGAGGGAGATTGCTTGGCTTTTGCTCTCTGGGAGAAAGGCAGAACTTTGCTTTGAAGTCATCCGTGGGGTTGGATCATGTCTCCTGAGCTTTCCTGTGGTGGGGCTGGGTTCTCTTTGGGAAAACAACACAGGAAATAAGTTTTTGTTTTCAGCTAACCATTAGAAATGTCATGGTAGAAATCTGTCAACACCAGTCAAAATAATGAATTGGTTACCAAACCTTTTCAACTCCTCACAAAAATGTGGATCAGAGTCATAAATTGATCTAATTTGGGAAATACCAGGTAGTGTGTAGCCATGGATGGGCCAGGAAGGTAACAGGCTGCAGCCTTCATAGATGGTTTTGTTTTTTAAAAGCCCCTTTTCTGTATTTTGTCTGAACCATCTAGGACAGAAACATTAGTTGTTGGCAATACAGACAATTTGGCAGCTGCTCTCAGGAATAATTTTGTAGATGTTGGTCTCTTCAACTGTACTTATTTTTGATTCTGCTCTCTAATTTGATGTATTTTGATTAGGGAATATTCTATGGAAGGCCAAATTCATACTCTGATCTTGCCATGAATAAGCAGATATTATATATAACTTAGTTACTCCTAAATAAACCACCGTTTAATTATCAGTATGTAGCTTATGATGTGAAAAAATACAAAAAAAAGCCAATAAACAAAATGTGCTGTAAGGACAGAGGTGGGACTGAGCAGCTTTTGTATTCTCGTCTGTAGTGACCTTAGTATAAGGACAAAGTTTGAGCAAGTCAAACTAACCTTACAATTGTCACAGTTTCTGTTCTGCTGTGTTGTACTTTCTAATTTGTGCCCCCAAGAAGCTGCTCTAGGTTCCCTGTTCTTCGGACTGTAACATTGTTCCTGTCTGCTCCATTGCACAAAGCATTGCTTCATCAGCAAAAAAGCAGGGTGTAGTGAGTGAAAACGTAGAACATCTCTATATAGATATCATGTTTTATGCCTTCATATCCTACTTCTTAATAGAAATAAACTAATATGAGTTTAATCTTCACAGGAACTGGATTTTCAAAGTGGAAAAAATTGATGTTAAACATTCTAAAAACCTGAACAAAGTGTTTTGGAAATTCTGCTCTGAACTCAGTCTTTTTTTTTTTTTTTTTGAGAAATCTTTGTTTTAAATTGAAATACTGATTTGGATATATACTTCAGTGGATGAGGTTTGTTCTGCTGACAAGTACCCCAGCAAATTTGCACTCTAAGCTTATGCTGATGGCATTAGAGAGAGAATCATTATCTTTGCTCTAAGGGATTTGAGATTATTTGCCCTAGATCAGCTAGTCCATGAGGTTCTGTAAGCACGCAGCACACTGCTTTCCCTTTATGTGATAAATGGTTGCCTGAAAAAAATTAATGTGACATCTCAGTGTGCTGCTTTTTTATTCAGATATTTGAATTTATGCGTGCATGTGTTCAAGAACAACTGTGTGGAGCTGAAAGGACAGAAGGTGAGGGAAGCAGTGATAAATACTTGAGAAGGCATTGCAAACAGTGTTCAGAATTACTGCTGCAGGAGAACAATGTGTGGTGCATATTGCACAGCAATGTAGGGGGATAGAGTGTAAGAAAAGAAAGGTGGTGTAGAAAGTAATCTTACCCCTAAGGAGTTACAGCTGTAGCCAATTATCAGAGATTGGGAACAGGCCTGACTTTAACAGGCCACAGCTGTGGCCAATTAGAACAGTGCTATAAAAGAGTGGGTTGGGTGGCTGAGGGGAGCTGGAGTCAGCTGGCTGCTGTGAGAAGAAAGAAGAGTCATGCTTAGAGGAGATACCTGCAAGAAACACCAGGGAGGTATGAAACTCTTGCAATAAGGAGACAGCAATATGGAACAAAGTGCCACAGTTCCCATTTCTGAGATCCAGACAGCACCTATCAGCACCTATCCTATGCTGCTAGTCTTTATTTTTTGAAACATATCCTAAAAAAGCTAAATTGACTACTTTGCTTTACTCCAGGTTCATAAATAGCTTAAAATAATCTGTTCAAGGTCAAGGCTGTTAGCATGTTCTACAAATTGAGTGGTTCTGTAGTCTGAATTTTTCAGTTTTTGTTTGTGTGTCCCTCAAGATGCTGTGCAGGTATACTACAGTCATTGTAGTTCTTAGGGCATCATGGAGTGAGGGATTCTGTGTTCTGTTCTTCATCTAAAATGCTGCTTAGAGTCAGTTTTCCGAAAGGTCTTTTCTTTGTTAATTGACTGAGAGCGGTCAATTAACAAAGAGAGATTTGAGGTATATTTTTTTAACCCTCTGTGAATTGTTATTGAAGTGTTTTCAGATTGCCCTGTTTCTTAAGGCACCTTCATGATTTACTGGCAAAGTTAATTTCTTTAACATGAATAGTTATCCTGCCTCTTTCTCCTAAGAACTGGCAATTAAATGAAGTTCTCATATTTTACCTGCTATATTTACCATGTCTAGCATGTTTAACAGTAATGTTTTCCTGTATAAACTATGTGAAGTATTTATCTATGTAAAATACCTAAGTGCTTTTGGTCATGTTGAATATCAAAGGTGTAGGCCTGTTCATTGTTTGAAATAATGTGTACTCCTTATTGTGCTTTGCTTTTTGATAGAGGACTTGGGTTTTAGCTGTGGATCAGCAGGTGATATTTCCCTAGGACAAATCCTTCTGGATATCAAGTAGTTCACTTGTCTGAATCTCTCATTTGTATCAGCCTCTTTTTCTTCAGGTGAATGAGCTGATACACTGTGAGGGTTTTATGTCAAGGGTAGGGCTTTGTGTGGGGCTGTCTCCCACCAATCTGTGTTCCATGTGGCTGTGCTCAGCTTTCCTCGGAGTGGAGTAGCTCAGATCAAGGTGATGCTAGAGTAGGTGAACAAAGGAGAAGATGTCCTGAGTGAAAAACCATCCTGGTTTTGAGGGCTGTGGGAAGGATTGAGACGTGGTTTCCCATTTTCAGATTCTGCGAGTGTGTGTGTGTCTTCTGTGTGCTGTTCACTGGACTGTAAAGCAAAAAATTATCAGCCACAGATTTTATAGTAGCTATGCTGTTTTTGAAGCCTGGTATGTTTTACCTTCAGAGGTGGGGAGGTTTTTTGTTGGGTTTTTTCCCCCCTTTTCTTTTCTCCTGGAGTCAATCTCTTGTTGAATCAAAATGAGATTCCAAAAATTATCAGGTAGAAATGGCAGCAGTCACCCAGCCAAAGATTAGGTATCCCAAGCTCTTCTTGGGGGAATTGTTCTCTCAACATTTAGATAACAGCAGAAAATTAAAAGGGGGATGGTTCACTTTGACTTGTTACACTCATGCTCTCACTGTTCAAGCAGACCTGTTTTCTTCAGGATACCTTGAAAGGATGTTCACTAATTATGTTTGTGGACTTTGCAGGTGAGGAATGGATGGATAAGTTTAAAAAAGAAATAGACAGCAGTCTGAGTAGATACAGATTTAGCTAGGATACAAAAAGATAATTTTTCTTTGTAAAGAAATAAATTTGTAAACAATAGCTGGGAAATCACCTCTGGAAATCAACATATACAGATCAAATAATGCCTTGGCACACAGGACTGAATTGCTTATCCCAGAGCCATTTCTTTCAGTTTTGGTAATAAACCAGCAAAACCTGGTGCAGTGCAAAGACCTCTGCTCAAACACATGCCCCAGTGTAATTGCAGTCCATCTTTGCTGCCTCCAGCCTGCCCCTGTGGCATTCAGCTGAGCTGTGCCCCTTGTCTTCCTCGTGTGGATAAATTAAAGCTAATAATTCTCCATGTAATGAAAATGTGCAGTAGGCCTAATATGCAATATATGCTATAATGAAGGATACTTTTACTATTATGTACTTGATATTTTTAGGTCCCCAAAAGCACCTAAATATCCCTTTCTTCTATTCCTCTAATTAGCCTCAGCTAAAGTGAGAGAGTAAATAATTTGAGTAGAATGGAAACTGTATTCTAACAAAATTCTGCTTTTCAAATTGTCCAACAGGGGTATGAACTCTGTTCCAAGTTCAGACCAAGGGACAAATACAGGGTTTTCTACTTTAAGATGGTGCAGATAATTGTAATAGAAGTGCAAGCTCTGCAAGCTGTTTTTAGTGTATTTATTGTAAAATCATTACCAAATTCTTATGTTACTTTTTTATTAACTCTGATCATTTAGGATAAGGTTGCTCTTGGAACTGGCAAATGGAAACCATGATCTATTTGTTGAGCCAGAACAATTAATTCAAAATTCAGGCTTTTTTATCCCAGAGTCACTATTTGAAGAAAAGGGTAATATTCTTTTTTCAACACTGGAAGAGTTGATGTCTCATGAGAAAAACTGTCTCTAGAAGAGGGAAGGGTGCGCATGGCTAGAAGAGAAGCTGCTTCAGGCTAGTAGAGTTATTTCCTCTGTATGGATAGGAAACTTAAGAAATAGTTCTGCTGCATTCAACAGCACTGAGCCTTAAGCAGAATCCAAGTGAAACAAATGAGCTTTTGTTCATTTTTTGTAACTTCTGTGAATGTGAAATGCTTTTTCACTGTATGCAGTCTCAAAGTAGTGTGTCTTGTCCTTGCTGGTCTTTCAAAATGGTGAACTATTAAAATAAGTAATGTCTCCACAGCTACCCAAAAGGAGGGTGTCATTCTCTTCTCCCTCACAACAAGGGTGAGGACAAGAAGAAACAGTCTCAAGTGGTGCCAGGGTGGTTTAGATGAGCTATTAGTAAAAATTTACTCACCAAAAATGGTAGAGTCACCATTGGAGGGATTTAAAAGATGAGTAGATGTGGCACTCAGGGACATGGTTTAAGTGCTGGATTAAGGGTTGGGCTTCATGGTCTTAAATGTCTTTTCCAACCTCAATGCTTCTGTAGCTCTTATTCTGTTCAGTTTTTCTGACCTGGATCAGAACAGTATCCACATCTGTGTTGTAAATTACATAGATAGTTCTTTCACAAGTGATTAATTTCTCAGTGTTAGTTTATGTATGTACTTAGATTTTAAAGAAAGAACTGCCTTGTGTTTCTTCCTACATCTGTTAGCAGAGAGTTCAAAAGCACAAAATAGTTTTCAAATGGGATTTCTTACTGGAACTTCAGCTCAGTTTTCAAACTCTTGCTTGAATATATACATGGCTGCCTAATGCATCTGCTCTATTGATTTTAGGAGTTTGGATGTGACTGCCTGTCCCTGATGCCAGACACTGATGCTTGCTATTTCAGCTTTTCTGTAATGATGCTTTCTGCAACATTTGAAAATTATGAAATGAATATTAGAATTGCTGTACAGAAGAGAGCAAAACATAAAGTGCTTGATAATGTTGATTTTGCTTATTAAAGAATATGTTTTAAAAACCCCCAAAGCTCTTAAACACATACCAGATGACTAAGACTGTTATTAAAGAAAGTTTTTTGAGTCTATAGGGCTACATTTATGTTATGATTGTGTTACTCCCCAGGTCAAAGCTACAAAACAGACAACTAGAAAGAAGATCTCAGCTGTCTGAGAGCTTTAAAAGACAGACAGGAGTCACTGATGTTGTGAAATTTCATTCCTTAAACACAGTAGGAGTATAATACTCTAAGTGAAGCAAGAAATTTAAGTTATTTAATTGTGGAGTAATGCCAGGTTTCTTGTAGCTGCTTTTTCTTTGTACTACATGTGGTTATAAGGATATTACTGGCTGTTTTTTCAGGGTTGTAGCTGCAGTAAATCTGCTATTTCAGCTCTTTTTGTTCTCCTATGAAGACTGACACCTTCAGACAGGGAAGTGTTAAAAGCTCATAGTAAGTTTTTTTGCAGGCAAAGATCACTGTTGCCTCTGTGTTTGTCTGCTCCATTTTGAGCAAATCCCCAAGTTTCAGCCTGTTGGGATTCTCATGTTGAGGAAACTCCAGAACTGAACATGGTGGGGCAGAAAAAGCTTGACTTGTGCAGTAAATATGTGAAATTTGAGTCATGGGACACACCAGACGTGTTCTCGAATCCTTGCCCTGCCAGCTGTGCAGGCATAGCTAGTATAATAATTTTAATTGACTTTTCAGAGATGGTGAGAAGTGAAACTCGGGCAGAAATTGTGGCCATTGGTTGAGATGAGATCTCCCACTGTCCTCTGTCACCAGGCAGTTCTTAAGGTCAGGCTTCACGTGAGGCAACCAAGTGTGAGATGGAATCATTAGAAGCAGTGGCAGAGGAGGTGAGATAAATGTTCTGTCCCTCTCTGTGTGACACCAAGTTCACTGTGCAATGGTTCACGAGGACCCTGCTGATAGGAGAGATGATGCTGCCCAATAACCTTTTCATTTGGCAATAACTCCAGTGTCTGCCTTCAGCTTTCATAGGGGCAGGACCTGAGGGATGTTTTTGAGTGTAAGTGGCATGGTGGCCTTTGGAGTGCATTAGGGACAGTACCATTGCATGCTTCGGAAAGCTGCTTTTCTGATCCTCTAGATTAATTCTCTTTTGATTGCAGATTCCTCTGCTCTGTTGGCAACATCCCACATTGCACTAGTATGTCCTTTGAGCTGCATCAATGTTAAAATCTTGGGATGTAAAGCATGTTTTGTAGTATTTATTTGCTTAGGTACTAGCATTGAAATGCTTACCTTGCAGGAGTTTTCAGTTTTGCTAGTAACTCGTCTTTGATGGGTTTTGGAGTTTTATGTTGACCATAACATAAGTAGTTAAGGTAAAACGGCCATAGAATTTGCAATGATGTGAATTAAAAAGCCCTGTGATGAGATGATTAAAGTGGCTGTTGCCTGCATGTGGAAGTGCAGGCCAGCTGTTTGGTAACCAAGTTGAACTGTTCTTGTTGCATACATGAAGGAATGAGAGAGGTCCTTTACAATAAAGAGAAGTTATCCAGAAAGGCAAAACCATTAGATCAGAGCTGTGTTAGCTGAAGGTACATTGATGGAATGGTAGGGTGTTATGCAAAACTGTGGGAATGGATACCCAGATGCCATGTAAGTCCTGTAAGGAATTGTATTTTACACTTGCTTGCTGCTCTCTTTTGGCTGTGGGAATTAAAACTGGGCCCCTATGTGCCATTCAGACCTGGACAAGGGGAAAGTGGCTCACTGGAGACTGGAAACTGCATGCAGAGATAGGAATGCTCAAATTCACTCATTGAGGCTTAGATCTTGGAATGGGAACTTTTTATTTGAGGCCAGCCAGTAAGAAATCCTTTTGGATTTTTAATGAGGCTTGGGGGTTCCAGATCTATTTAAGACTTCCTGTATACCACTCCTAATGAAAGACTGTGTGGAAATCTGATTTTGAAACCTTATGGTAGTGACCTTTTAAACTTTTTTTTAAAAAACCCAAACCTGAGGAAGGCTTCTAACCGCACAAGCAAAAAGCCTTCTCTGAAGCAAGTTCATTTATTATGAAATTTTATTGTGTTTTTATTATGGTACTGCTTAGCACTGCACTCTATTGTCAGGTTTCTGAAGTGTTCTTTTTAAATTGAAGTCATTGCCAAAGGGAGCCTAAATTATGTGAATATTGTCAAAACCACTGTTCAAACCCTAGAGGAATTACTGCTTGCTTCCTGTTGATAAATATAATTTAAAATCCACAGCTTTGGAAAGAACAGAAGGCCAGCCTGCATAAGAACCTTTTTAAAAATATTTTTTCTTTTAGAAAGACTTAACTCATACAGAGACAGAAATCATGTTAGTCCAAGTTAGTAGACATGGTTTCTCATGTCATCATTGGGTCACTAAGCAATGTAACTCTCTATAAATACAGTTTTTAGTTAAAAGAGAAATAGTTCATATTCTCAAACACATGTGGTTCATGTTTTCAAACAAATTTTTACTTCTTAATTCATCCTCTTGGAACAATCCTCATCAATTAGTACTTTGCACAAATCTTTTTTAAATGAGAATTACAAAACTTGAGTCTTCTAGTCAAATACGTTCTTTCCCTTTTAGTTTCTTGTTCTTAATATGTGGGTTTTTCTAGATGTGTGCCAAGCATGTTTTAGCACAAGTAATTTACATTTCATTGAATTTTTTAGAAGTTCCATGTTGAATATTCTAATTATTTTCCAGTTTTGGAGGTGGGGTGCTGCTCACCCACAACTTAGGGCTGGTTTTCCAATTATGCCTTTAGAAAAGGAAAGGAAATTTGTTTGGTGTGGCAAGAAATGCTTAATGATACTATGATTAAAGTGGAGACTTTAGTCCACTTTATAGTCCAATGTAACTGCATTTCTAGTACCTTTCAGACTTCTAGATTTTTTTAAGTATAAAAAGATCTTTAATGAGTAGCCTAAAATGCATCATATAAGTGGTGAACATATTCTTAATCTAATTTGAAAGGCTGTATGAAAAAGAATAAAAAAATAAGTTTAAGTATAGCTTAGGGTATTTTTATTAGATGCAGTTTTCAGGTAATTTCCATAGTATTTCAATGCAGAGAACTTGACTGTAATTGTAAGACTTTTTTTTTTTCCCCAAGGGAAAAAAATATGGTCATAAAGTTCAAGCACTTTACAGAGATTCTCATTTTCTTTCAAATTGCTGGAATTAGTTTTTTTTCTGTCTGAATGTTGTCCTGTGGGTCCTGGATCATCTACAGTTCATTCACAGATGTTCTATTTACTTCTCCTTTGTAGATCTTGTCTTGCTGAGTGTCTTGATGATTTCCTTAGCAGTTCCCACCTCAGCTCTGATGGGTTGATGATCTTTCAAGAGAAAGGAAAGGACAGAGTATTTTGGGCCAGGAGAAGAGGGAGCTAAAACGAAAAGATCCATTTAAATAATAGGAAAAACAGTAAAAGGAATACAATGGAACACTACATGAATGGTCAAAAATTATTTTTCTGGGGCAGAGAGCTGCTTTAAGGGGCATAAAAGGAAAGTTTCACTACTCTTACAGCCCTGAAGAGTGATAAATGTCCTGCTTACCTATCATCAAAAATGTCACACAAATCAGCTTCCATAACAGTGCAGCTCATTTAATACAAGTAATTTGAGTTCTTGCCATTATTCATAATCCCTAAACAATAGTTCTCACCAAGTACATTTATATTTTATGCTCTATTCCTATAGGTGTGTTTTCAGGAAAAAGCCCTAGAACAGTATTTTAACTCTGTGTCTCAGTTGTTTTCCTGTTCAATTTGAAAGTGAATTAATTGGTAGCCTATATTAATACTTGTTTGCATAAGGAATGCATGATTTTGATGTGCTTCTACATGGATTTGCTAGCTATCTGTTGGATTAAATATTTAATATGTTAATTTCTGGCTGCACTTGAATATTGTCCCAGATCAGTGCAGCTTCTCTGAGTTGTAGGTCTATCTAGAGATTATCCCTTTGTTAAAATTATTGATAGTATTTTAATATCTGTTCTGTTCTTTGTGGTATTCTTCTGCAAGAAGAGATTTGGCTGTGCTTCACAGAAAACTCTTTGTATCAAGTTATGTAAAACTAGGTGAAAAGTTATTCTGTAGCTGTACCCAGCCTAAAAAGCGCTACTAGGGAATTCAGTGTTTTCAGCTCAAGAAGGAGTTTACAGCAATGAGTGGAAAGCCTTTCACACCGGTTTTTGCAGATGGAAGATCTACACTGGACTCCAAATTGGGATGCCCAAGGCATGTAAACAGCATTTTTCCTGGTAAAGGTGCTGGCAAAAGACAAAACAAAACCCAAAACCCACACCATTAAAATGGCATTATGGAATAACTGAATTTATTATTGGTAAGATATGAGGGTAACTAATTTGTGTTCTAGATATGTTGATACACTTATCAATTGCTTTTTATTTGGATTAAAACTTCAATTACTTCAGTCCTGACTACTTCTTGTTGGTAATGTCTCTGAAGTCCTGCCTTGGAAACTGGAGTGTTCTAACACAAGATGCTGAAACAAACTGGCTATACCTCTCCAAAAGATTATTAGGCAGAATAGAATTGAATGTCTATAGGTATATGTTCACAGTCAGTTTGTTTTAGCATTAACTTCTATTAAATTTGAATTGCAGGACTTGAGCGTATTTGTCCTTTTTTTATCCCCCAAATTTCAAATTCTTTTGGAAATGTTATGCTTCTTGGAAGATAGAATCCACATTGGCTGGCTTCACATGTTTGCTCAGGATTAGTGGATATACTTTAGAGAAGCCTCTTACTTTTGAGCTCAGTACAGCATCAGCTATCTTGTGGAGTTGTTAAACTGGGACATGGGCAAACATTAGATGCTTATTTACAAAAATAGGCCATAGTTTTCAGCCCATTTTCAGGGCTGGTTTTTTAGTAGCATTATCACCATGTGCTACATGTTGGCTGAGGTCACACTGCAGCTGGGAAAGGATTTTCTCTTTTTATTAAACTTTTAAGTTGTTTTTTATTGTTCACATGAATATTGGTTTCAATTAATTTGAAAGATTGAGTTCAAACACAGGAAAGAAAAGCAGCAGTATTTTTTTTCTTTTTTTCCTGTTTGCTTACCAGAAGTGAAGGTGCATTGTCATGCACCTACTTCAGCACTAGAAGCATCCTCAGTTTTGTGTGGTTCCCTGCTTGAGGAGGGTGGGAATATTTACAGTGGTGCTGAACTAAATTTATGGACTAATGAGACACTTGCAGCTCATTCAGTTTTGCCTTCCTATGCACTTGTTGTGGGGTACTAGTGTCAAATATTCTGTCAAAGATGCTGGTTTTAATCTATCACCTAAAGATTCAGTGAAATAAAATATGTTATGGGTTTTTCTCTAAGAATGACAGAACTGAGGTTTCTATATTGTGGGGAGTTTCTAAACATGAGCAAAGCACGGTTAGTCTTGAAGGATCTGGAGAGCTCTCATTCCAAACATTGCATGGAAAAGGATTTTTAGTTTATTATAAAACCTAAGCCTTTCACCATTGTAGATAGTGTTTGAATGTACTATCTGGGATTTAGGTCCACTACCAAGAATGATCTTTATCAGACGTGTCTGTCTTTCTTCCAGTCTCTGTGTTTTCTTGAAGGTAATTGTTGTTTCTTGCAAATGTTTTGGGAGTTCAGAATGTGAATATGGTGATTATTTCCTGATGAGAAACAGGTCAAGCCAAAAGCAGATTGCAAGCTCACATCACCTTGCACCAAAATGAAACTCTCTATGTGTTCAGCTAGCAGTGAGGCAGATGTTCCTTGGATTTACAACTTCTCACAGCCACCTGGATTACAAAGTACTTTTCTGCAAGGTCCAATGTCACTGAAACAGCTGCAACTGCACTGTATATTCAAAATATGCTGGCATCTGTGGTGAAATGAGAGATGGTGCTTATTCCAGCCAGGAGGAAAAGGTATTGCGCAAGGGGTTTTGTCTATTAATGGGCTTTTGTTTTGTGTACTTTGTGTTACTTGGGTTTTTTTTTTTAAGTTCTGTTTGCCCAGAAAAGTTTGCTCAAACTACATCAAGGTCATCAGGTAATAAATGATCTTTTAATGGAATATTTGGATATTTACTGAACTTGAAATACATAAATTTAAAGCCTATCATATCCAAGTTGAAAGGGCATATTTAAATGGAATGCCAAATTGAAATTTTATTGGGAGAGAAGCCAGGAAATTAAGAATTATAATTCTGATATGGACTAAATTGAAAATCCTGCTTGGTTTGTGTCTGTACAGTGCTTTTGATTAAGGAATCGATGTCTTGTTTATTCATGTTTTTTCTGAAAAATTCATGGGCTTGAACTTATGCCTTTACTTTAAAAAAAATTGACATTTCTAAGAGATGTGAGAACCAATAACATATGAACAGGGAGTATAAATAATATTTTTTCTAACCCTGTACTAAGCTTGAAATAACACTGATTTATCAGTTCATTTTAACTAATGGTTTAAATCTGTGGGTGAAGCAGTGCAGTGAGCAGATTGACAGTTTGTTGCTGTTAAAGGAAAATAAGTCAACCTGCTCCTTGAGTTCACCCTTGGTCACAATGGTGAGGTTCTGTGCCCATTCCTGTCTTTCTCCTGATGCTTTTTTGAATTGATTTGTGCACCAAGTTCCCAGAAAAATTGTTATGTTCGTGGGTTAGTTATCTTCAGGCTAATACTTGATACAGCTTATGGAGAGTCTTGTGTGTGGCAGTGAAAGTGGCAATACAAGCGGAGAACAAAAACCCTAGGTATTGTGATATATCTACATATGGATGGCAATTAGACTGGCACAGCTGCCTTTATTCCTTCACCCTGAATTTATGGGATTTTGTGGCAGGCTGCTCCCAAATTCTTCTCTCTAAACAAATCTGTCATGGCCAGTTTAAGAGCTTTGTAAGTCATTTTAAGGCCTCTTTTGGATGTTTAATAGGGGAAATGAAATCATAAAAGGGTGGAATGGTGTGGGTTGGAAAGGACCTTAAAGATCATTCCATTTCAATCCCTCTGCCATGGGTGGAGACAACTTCCCCCACAAGGTTGCTCAAAGCCCCATCTAACCTGGCTTGAAAAATTAAAATGTGAACACAGATTGAGTAAAAGATAATAGATTGCATACTAGAGTAACTAAACTAGCTTGTAGCAGTTTTAAACACAATTTAACTGTGGTTTTTTGAATTTGTATGTGTTGCACATTATAGTCCTTTTTTAGGTTGGGTGTCATTTTGGAGTTTGAGGCTGTGATGTTTGGCACTCTTACAGGTATTTAGAGTTTTGGCATTAGAAGAGTTATGTAGCAGTTGCTTTGGTGTTGTGGTAAAATAAGTGCTAACAGAAAAGCAAAAATAACTTGGTAGAAAATTTAACAGCTGAGGTAATGAAGGCCCTACAGGTTTTTGCCACTTATTTCCAAAATGTTGCCCATTAATCATGGAGAAACAATCTGTAGTAAGTATTGTAATGTTGCCAAGGACGTTCTTACAGAACTTGATGTGCTGTAGTTTGATTTCTCTTTCTGGCATCTTACCTGTTTTAATAGAGTAATTTTTCACCAAGTGTAGTATACTAGACACCATCTCTCTGCACCCAGTTTGTTTTAATTCAGAGGGTTCTTCTGGAGATAAAACAGCTTTCTCATTTCATCATATATGATCTATCTTGATAGAAATCATGGCTAATAATAATGATTGGCTTTCCAGCTTTTGGCTCCTGTTGCAGCCCATTTACCCAACACAGAGGAGCAGGAATGGGAATAAGAGACTTATCCTAGAATTGTCTGTCACCATGCAGAACTGAAATGTAGCCTGATTTCTCACTAATCTGAAAATGAGAGTGAGCTTATTTGTTGACCTTATATGTGATAACTTACATTTTTTATGCAAAATAGGGTGTCTGGGGATTTGTATTTAATGAGGCCAGAACTGGGTCAAAATTAACACCTAGAATGGAGGGAGCCTAAAGGCTTAACAGGAGTTTGCATCTGGCGATGCAGGAGCAGAGTGATCTCAATATGACAGCACTTTCTTCTACCAAGTCATATCAAGTTATTTAACCCATTGTGGAAATGCCAACTGGGACCTTTTACTTATCTTTTCATGTTTTGCCTAATATGGTATTTGATAACTGCTTATCGGCAGAAAATTCTGTCTTTGATCTAGGACTCAGATGTTTTTATTCCTAGCAATGTTTTATTGGTGAATGAAGATCTTAACACATAACTTGCTGCTTTCTTACTGCCTTCTTGTGCTATTGTTTAACCCATAATAAATAATCTTTCAGAACAACACTTTGCAAACTAGCAAAACTGTTTTATGTATTACAGCCATGACAGTGATAGCAATTTTAGTAATTTAACTCTTGAGTTTTAGGCACAGTTTGTTTCAGTTTATGTACTGTAGAAAGATGATTTCAATGCAATTACTCTAAAACACACCACTTTTTCCTGGCAAAATGAATGTTGTTGTTATATCTATGTATCAACTCACAGCCATTATGTCAAAGTGAGGGGCTCATATAGTCAGTATAGCTTCATTTAAGGCTAAAATTCTGTTGCACCCAAAGCATTAGTAATGAATGACCTCTTGAGGTTTAAGTAGTGCTTGGCACTGCTCTCAGGAAGGTTTATCAGCAGTGGCATTTGTGCAAAGCCTGGAGCAGCTGAGAGGAGCTCACTACAGCTGCTTGGGCACAGCAGCCTGTCCTCAGGCTGTGCAGAGTCCTGTCTCTGTGCTTCAAATCTGGGATCCCTAAAATAGGCTGTGTAAATCCCCTGTTCTTTGTGCTGGGATGCTGGATGTTACTGCAATAGGAAACCAGGGAGCTCCTTCTGTCAGATCCAGTTCTCTGTAAAGCTACTGTGCTGCTCTGGAGCTTTATGTGAAAGAGAACCCTGAGTCAGGATATTTCTAAAGGCATTCAAAAAAAACCACATTCAAGCTGTGTTTTTGGCCCTTGTCTGTCAGTAAGGGTGCAGCTCCAGGTACCACTTCCTTGGAAGATGGTCCACAGCAATGTGATAAAGACAAGAATCAACTTAGTGGAAGATGTTGCTTTCTATGGAGTTTTTTGAGTTGAGGACTAGATTGGCAAAGTCAACATTGCACAGCTTTATCCTCTGTTTTGCCTCAAACTCCAGGAAGATGAAGGCAGTAGAGGGTCTAGGGCTTGTGCCCTGTGAAGGCTTAGGGATGCAGGGCTCCAAGCCTAATGTACTCAGGGAGTAGAGAGAGCTGCTACCTGCAAGCTTCGCTAAAACAGGAATTTGGGAGAAGTCTTTAGGGCTACCAGAAAAAGGGAGAAAATATCCCTTTTCCCATAAAATTCTAGGGGAGAAGGAAATGGTGTTCATTCCCCCTCTGAGCAGAAATCCAGGACCAGTTGGGAATGGTGTTCCTTTAGTCCCCTGACAGCACAGATAGGAGGTCATTCATCTCTGGGTCCTGGCTGGTGGAGTTTCAGTGGTGTTTGGCCAAGAGAACTGAAAATGCAGCTGTAGCAATGTTGCTGTGTCAGCCATACAGTTCTACCAGGTTGTCTGTGAGCTCGCAATGTCCTCAAGTGTAGCTGGGGTAGGTGTGACAAAACAAAATGGTTTCATTGTTCATGTGTATTGCTTTGAAATGTTCAGCTGGTGGGCTCTCCTCACGCCTTATCAAATGTGATTACAGCATCTCAGTGTGATAAACACACCCTTCCCTAACACTGAAAAGTCACTGTTAGCTGCTTTGACATAGAAATTGTTGGCAATGTGATGGATGTAGTGGGTATGGAAGTCAGTGTTGTAAGCAGCTTCACAGGGTTTCTATCCAACTGAGCGTAAATATTGTACTAATTGTTTAATGTGTTATTTTATTATACCCTAGATTGTTGGTTGCCCTTTATGCCGTGTCATTTTGATCAGTTTCCTGGGGAATATCTAATACTTCATTCAATGTTTAGGGCACAGAACTTACAGTGAGATGGTGTACGAGGCAATAAATGCCTTTTTGAGGGTGGTTAAATGTCAGAGCAGTGATGAGGCTGCTAAATGAGAGAACTGTTAGTTGAAGAGGTTTTTTTTTTGGGGAAGCATTTTTCTGTTTTGCTTTAGATGGAAAATAGACTAGTAAATGGAAGCAGGAGAAACAATGTTCTATTTATTTTAGGTTGAGAACATAAACTTTGCTGCTCACTAAGTGTTTCTGTGTGCAAACTGCTTTTAAAGGTCTGTCTTGAAGGATTTGGCAGCATGGCACAGGAGAACTCATTAAAACCACAGAGGAGCAAATGTGTAACACCATGTCAGCATCGTACATGGATCTGTTTGCAGGGGGATGTGTGCATCTGTGTTTGTAGTCCTGTGTGGACAAATATCCTTGTGTTCACACACAGCTGAAAGCCACTGCATAGATGGGAGCAGATTTGGAAACAAGATTACTGTAGTTTTTGATGCCTATAAAGCAAAAAGGAGTTGCATATGGCTTTTTTGGGGAGTTGGTGTTTGGTTTAGGGAGGGTGTACTATGGCTGAAGTTTTCCTTAGTCACTTGTAATGTAGTCTGGAAAGTTTTTTATTTACTGTTTGAGAACAGTGCTAAAACTGTGACTTCTAGGGCTTAGTTTTTTCCTTCTCTTTTTTTAGACCTATAATTACAGTTTCAAGTTGGAATATGAAGCCCCTGTGAAGGTCATAGTTGGCTCTGTAAAGGGTTTCTAAGCAGTTGTGTTGCAATAAACATTGACATTTCCAGAACACTGTACAGCTTCATCATCTTTAATCCAGTGCTTTCAGCTGCACTCTTCTTTTAATACTAGTCATGAATGTGCTTTAATTTTATGCTGAAAAATCTTTGGGGAAACTTAATTGCTGTTATCTCTACTTCAGCATTTGACTTAGTTGTTTCAGAAACTGTGAGCTGCCTTTTTATAACTGAAGAAGGAAAATGCAGAAGGGCTAGATAACGGCTATTGAACCTTAACTTGCTCATGGTCACTGTTTTTCTGTCTGTGTGACAATATGTTCCTTTTAGACCAGCCCAGTCTGAATAATTTTTCAAAGAAATCAGTTTACAAGTAGTTTCTAGATAAGACAGTTTATTCTTAGTGCACTGCAGCTTGTCTCTTTAATTCTGGTATGTTTCAATACAACACTCTGTGCTCTTTTCCTACTCTTCTGTTTAATTTTAACCTTTTGTTTCCTTTGGGTGTTGATTTGTGTTTAATAACTGGGTTTGGCGTGTTCATTTACTAAGTAGTGAAATGTTAGAGAGAATAAATAGAGAGTTTTCAAGGAAATCCTTTTTAGACTTTCTGAAGTGTTATGTGTTCTGTTTCTAGTCAGCCCTTCAGTCTTCTTGTGTTGAATTGTCACAGTTTTGGTGATGAAAGACAGTGTGTCACTGTAAGTAAAAGGTCCTTTTGTGAGAAAAGCAGGATCAAGACATCCACTTGAAAATTAACCTGAAAGCCTTGGTAAAAAGTTTGAGTCTTGTTCTGGTGGGCCAAATAAAGCAGCATAGATGCAGAGAAAGGGGTAGACAAGAAAACTTCTGCATATTAAGCAGATGCCATAAATATGAACTGTTTTATGAAGTCATGCAGTAAGTGGCAGATATGTTAAACTAAAGTTCAGGCTTTTCTTTGAAATTGCTGCACAACATGAGAAATATTTTATCTTTAGGATCACTTGGAATAAAGTACTACCTGAGGAAGGAGTGCTAAAACAAGCATTTGCATTAATCCCTGCAGAGTCTCACTGAAGTTGAGAATGACATTCATGTTGGGAACCTGGTATGAAGAGTGTGTATGGGTGCATAGTCTAGGGGTTATTTGTTACCAGATGTTCAGGATAAAAAATGGATAATAAGAGTTTTAAGGGAAAAAATATTAATCCTGAGGGAGTGATTGATAGCTTCACTCTTCTGAAATGAGTCACACTTATTAAATAGAAGAGTTTGCATCTTGTCTGCAAAGCCCTCACAAAAAATTATAGTGGTAATTTATATCCCATTGCATTCAGCAATGGGTCCATATCATTTAATGTCATTTGAGTTTCATAGCCAGAGACCATATTCTAAATTTCAAGTGCTGACAAAGAAATCCTTTTCAAATAAAAATGGAGGAGAAATGCCTTCTGTAAAATTATGTGCTATTTTGTTCACTTGAAAATATCCTAGTCTTTGAATAGAATCTGACATTTGATTCAGCCTTGTTAGAAAATATGAAAGTTTGAATGAGCTGGGCTTGCCTAACTTGCCTGGGAATGTGGTGTCATTTAAACTTTTGAAGTATGACAAAAATCCTCTGAAGTTACTTTTTAAAGTTTCCTGCAGGGTCTTTTCTCACTGTTTGCTCATTTTGTAACTCATTGATCTGCAGTAGGATGGCACAGATCAGTAATTAAAGAATGCCTTTATCCATCTGCCTAGGGACTTCTATGCTTTGTTGTCTTTGTGTGTCCATGTCACTTCAGGTGTGAACAGCCAAACAGAAGGACTTCCCAGTCAGGTTCCAAATCCTAATGCTTTGCCATCTTTGTTTCACAGAGTTCTGGTGCCTCTAAGTGGTAATCCTGGAGTGCCTCTGGGCAGTGGAATTCAGGAGTAAAACAGATGTTTCAGTAGTTCTCAGTAATTAAGACATATCTCAACATGTTCAGTGTGACGCTTTTATTTCTGCCAACAAAAATGAAAATAAAAAACCCCAGTCACCCAGGCACTGGAATTCTGCTAGAAATTTACCTAGAATATATCCTGCTGTCTGTTCCATGCATACACTTAAATACTGGTGGTCTCTGAATTCATGCCTACAAAGAAAATGGTAAAATCAAGTGAAAGCCATGTCATCATGTTTCTCTGACAATAAACAGAAGTTTGAGATTCTGTTTTGTCAGATATCTTGTACAAGATGGGGTTTATGTTGATGCATAGTCAATGCATCTTATTCTTCAGTAACTAATCATTGCTAAACTCCTATTAAATGACAAGTTTTCTGGTTTTCTTACCTCTTACCAATTCTTCATTCACAAAATTGTTGAAAACAGCAGAAAACATAGCTATCTCATAAATCAGAATCCTTATTTAGGGGAAAGATTTTATTTGGAGAAAGTGCTGACAGTTTTCTCTGCAGGAGCCACTGAATTAGCCATTTTATTACAATTTTTTAATGACATGACTTCTTTCTGAATACCTCTGCAGAGTTTTGAAGTCCTTAGAGCAGTTTGCCATTGTCTGTTAGCTGTGATGGTCTAAGATCAGAGGTGAAAATGTTAGGCTGCATTTGTGGGCTTGATGGATACATTTAAATTCAGTAGAAGCTCCTATCATCTTTTTGTGTGCCAAAACCTCCAGCTCACTTCTAAGGAAGTGTTGCATTAATTACGCTGACTTTTGTCCTCACCTGCTGAAGTGATTCATAGTGGTTGAACATGTTTGAGAAGGCAGTGACTTAAATTATATTCATGGTGGATTTTATCCTTATCAGGGTGGTATTCTGGGGAGTAGCTCAAATCCTTTATCTTTTGTGGGGAACAAAGTCATGTATTTTGTACCTGGTGTTGAGGCACTGCATCAAAAAGTATTTCTTTCTGGGTTTGGAAGTATTGCTCTCCTTGACTACAGGAGCTGAATGTTTCCCATTGACTCTCAAATTGAGAATTTCTAATTGTGCCCTCAGTGAGTCCAGTTCATTCATAGAATTCCCAGCTTTGAGTATGAATACAGTTGTGTCAGTTCCCTTCTGGCACTTGTGTTACAATGCTCGAACACTTCAGGCTGCCTGTGGAGAAAAAAGAGCCTGTGGATATGTGTGGAGGAAGAAATAAGCTTGTACTTTGCAAAACCAAGTTTTGAAGGTTGATGGTGTTTCAGTAGGAGCCGTTCTGTGCATCCTCTAAAAACATTAAAGGGGAACATAGGAGACAGTGCAGGAAACTCCAGGTAAAAAGAGCCAGCAAATGATGATGAATTCCTGGGGCATGACCAAACAAGATAGCAGAAAAGACAAGACAGGTAGAGGAGAAATGCATTTCAGACTTGGCAGTTTTCCTATGCTGGAGAACAAGGATGACAGCCTGGCTGATGATTTGTTGGATGGAAATAGAAAGCTGGACTATTATGAGGTATTAGAACAAAACTGAAAACAAATGAAGATAATATACAGTGTACAGAATGAGGATAAAATACGAAAAGAAGTGAAATCATAGTCCATGTACTGTAGGGTAGAATGAAATTCAGAAGACCAAAGGGGGGAGAAAAGCCAAAGTCAGGAACTAGGAAGAGAAGCCTTTTATCAGTAGGGGCTTTGACCATGAAAAGCTAGTTGGGTTGTCACAAGATTAGATCCATTGGCTATTGGGAGCCAAAAAGAGCTATAGAATGTGTATCTGTGACTTTAGAGGATTCAGATGAAATGCAGGTTAGGAGGACGTACCTGCTCACAATGTCAAATGTCTTGTGGAACTGATGGACGACAGTTGTGCCCCACAGCACAGCAGAAGCTCCAAGAAAGAGGCTGTGAGATTTAACTTGTGGTAAAAGGATATTTTCTTCATCTTGCAAGTTTCAGTTTGGAGCTGTGAAGGAGGACTGGAGAAAGCCTTTGTCCAGTTGTCTCCCTGTGTCTCTGACTGGGGGATTGAATCCTAGGAGTTGAAAAGTGAGAAATGGAGACTGACTGGGATATTGAGGAAGAGAACATAAAGGCAGTGGAATAAGCATGGAGGGAAAAATAAGGATGTGCTCCTGCAACCTCTAGTGATTCTGTAGGGCTGCTGATTACCTCAGGGCACTGTGGGCTGTGAAACAGGAGGGCTGTACAGAAGTCTGACAAAGCAGATAATCCTGTCAGGGCTTCGAGTGCTTGGAAGGTTTCCAAGTGGACCATGGAAGGAAAGAGAAGGATTTTTTGACTCTGCATGTGGCTGATGGCTTTATGTGCCCTTTCACTGGGAACTGGTCACCATTAGCAGGACAGGGTGGTCTTTGGGTCACTGTTGTGTTTCCCTGAAATGGGGCAGTGGGAGCTCTGTGACTCCATGTTCAAACTGACCCCAGGAGCAGTCTGAAGGTGACCACTGTGTTGCACAGAGCCTCGTGCATGTAAAACTGCTTCCTTTCCTCCACATGATGGTGCACAATGCAAAATTGGGAGTGTCCCCAAAAAAACCCACAGGCACAGTGAAATGAAACCAGATGTGAGAGACAGCATGCAGGCACTGCCTTCTCTTGATCTGTGAATCTCTTCTGTCATTCAGGAGGAGAGATTCCTTCAAGGCTGTGTTGCTTCACTGTGTGTGGTCCCTTAGTGAGAGTTAGGGAGGTAAGAGCTAGAACATCCAGGTAGGGCTGGTGGGGAGCAAAGGAAGAAAACAGAGATCTTCTTGCAGGGTCAGTCATCTAAATAATATTAGATTAATTTCATAAATCAGGAAAATAATAAAAAGGGGGCCTGTATGTGGGAATACCCCTAAGACAGCAAGCATTCCCTTTTGCCATTAGTAGTATGCAAGTACTTGAACTCGGAGACTTTTGTTTCAATTGTGGTGGCTTGGAAAGGCGGGTCAGGATCCCCTATTTTGGAGATGCAATAAGTGAGGCCTGTGCAAAGGTTTCTGTAGCAGATCTAGGCAGAGCAGGAAGATCTCTGGATCCTGCCTTTTTTAAGGCAGACTGATGGTCCAGCCAGAGATATGAACTGCTTCCATTCAGCAAAAGCAGCCCACTGCTTTGCAAAGGAACTTTCAGTGAATGCTGCAGTGTGTTTGTTCAGGGATCTTGAGATACCAACATTTGTGTGGTTTGCATTGCTTGCAGTGTAGGTGTGGTATTTAATGACAGGGTATAAGCAATGTGGAAGGTGACAGGTACAAGGAGAAACAGTGTTCTACTGCAGTAGGCAGCCTGGGGCATCATGCTGTGTTAATTTCAAATACACTCTTAGTGAGGCTCTATAGGGACTTAAATGGACCTTATAATAGTAACTTATGTAAGTTTATTCCAGCATTGCAAAATTTAAAAAAAAATCACTGGAGATAAAAATTTTAATTAAATTCTTTATCTTTGATTGAAAATGTAACTTGCAAAGAAAGATTAACATACCATCATGAGTAACCATGGGATGATTTCATCACTACTAATTTGAACATGAAATGCATCAGCTTATAGAATTCAGACAGCTTTGTGAACTAAAAGCCTCTGATGTCTGTATTAGAAATATCCTGCGGATATAATTTATGTATCAAAGCTTTTATTCTACTTTTGTTACAGCATATGGTGGTTAGCTGTGATGGTGCTTCATATTTTACAGTGTCAGTGACTCACTGATATTCTTAACCCTTTTCCTCTGCTGAGTTAGCAGCTGAGCTGAGAATTACATTTTGCTGCTGTGTGTGAAAAGAGACAGACAACCTTTAACCTTTTTGAACTCTCTTACTCTGCATGTTAGCATGGGAGGAAAAATTGTGATCCTTTAAAAAAGTCAAGGCTGTCATTGTGGGCATTGACCATGGGCTTTGTACATTTTATTGATTTGAGTTATCCCAGTAATTTCTTCTTTGTCTTGTTCAACATTTGTTATGCTTAAACTCTCATGAAGGAAAATATAGCAAGCCAAAGAGTGTCAGTCTTCCTGTCAACTTTAACTGTTTAGTAAAATAAACCAATAAAATGATCTTAAAAAAAAAGGTTAATAACAAGCGAATAAGATGTAAAACCAAAGGGTTTTTCCAAAACTACTCGTGGTAATTCCTTTCAGCAGTAACAGTATGGCATAGATGCTTGTGTTCTACAATAACTTCTTAGCAGCAAAGCATGAAGTACTTTTGTCCACCTATGAAATACTACTGCATTTAGGTGTAATACTTATATTGTTATGGATTAATATATCTTATTTAAATGTTAATGTTTTAATAAAACATGGAGTAGCAATTTTTATTTCATTATTTGTATAACTCTTCTGATCTGTCTGCCATTTGTTTGAGGCCTTCATTACATTTGTGGGTCCATTAGTTTCATTTTGGGAAAGATTCATATTATTTTTTTCCCCTTATGATACTTGGAATTAAATGTCTGAGCTTGTTAGGGAGTACTGTATACAGCTGATTTAAAATAATAGTCAGCAACTATTTGAAGGAGAAGAGCATAGAGATTATGATCTTTCTTACACAAATAAACTTGTGAGCTCCTTTATTGCAACAGACTTTTTTACCAGTGTGTGTTTTTCATGTTGTGTTTCCTCTGGCAAGATGACTTTTGGTACACAAACCTTCCAGTACCTGAAGGTGGATCTACCTACTGATACCTTCATTCTTACTGCAGAATGAAGCTTTTTACATTTGCAGTGATGAGTATTGTCCAGGCATTTTCATATGCTTTTCAGAGTTAAAATTAGCTGTCAGAGTACTCCAAGGCACTAAATACAGCAGACTGTAGTTTATAAAGTGATACTTAGAATGAATTTCCACATCTCAAAACTAGCACTAGATCAGAATTATGCCCACTCCGACTGCATTTCCCTCTCCATTTCTGGTTCCATGCATATTAATGATGATTCAGTGTGCCTTTTGAGCTTGGCAGTCTGATTTTTACAGCTAAGAGGTAAATATGAATAACATGATTTCATGAATCGAAAAACATAGATTTCCTCCTAAAGCAGATGTTTTTTATCAAGCTGGTGGTAGGATATTTCAAGGCAAGATTACTGTTCCTATTTCCATTTAAAGATAATGGGCTAAAAGAAAAGAACACCTTAGTATATTTGTATTTTGGCTGTTATGTGTTGACTTGTTTCTCTGACAGCTTCTCTGACATCTCCTGTGTCTTCAGTCAGCTTGGGCAAACAGCAGAGCTCATCTTGGTGAGGTTTGGTCGCTCAGGAAAAGATCTTTTCTGAAAACAGGATCTAACGAACAGCTAAACCTCTCTAAGAACTGAATATGTGTTTTTTCTGACTGAGTCAGGGTTAAAGGCAAGCGTTTGAGTCCTTATTAGCTTTTTATCTGCCCCTGAAGCAGATGTTTCCACTTTCTCTTTCCAGTCTTTCCTCATGAAATCTATGGTCCAGCTGGTACATGAAATGTTACCCAGCATTTTTAGCAGCATCTGCAGCCACACAGTTGGATTTCCTTAGATCCAGCCCAGACAAAAAACTTTTCTGACCTCCACAGGGATTTGTATACAGTTTTTAGAGCCTTCCAGACTTGAGGTTTCATCTTTTATCCCCTCCATAACCATAAAAACAGAGGTTATTGTAACTGGCAGATGCTCAGTTTATGAAGTGCAAAGAGGTTTAGAATAGCATGTGTGCGAGTGCCCAAGGTTAGGTACTCAAGGTAGTAAAATAAATTTAAGTTCACGTTGTATGGAAAATAACTTTTCTATGTTGTTTGGATTTTCAAACTAAGTATGAAAAGCTTTCAGTGTTCTGTTTTGTCCAGTGATATGATATATGGCTGATTTAGTTCAGAATGATTTTCAGGCCCAATGAAATACTTCAGTCCTTGTTAATGCAATAGCACAGGTGTTTTATAGAGTTTTATGTTTCTAAATTAGTTAGTAACTTGTTTTAAAAAAATTGATTTTCTTTCTTTCCCAGTTTGCTCTTCTCGGTGTGTGTAGCTGTAAATGCCACATTGAATTTGTGACTCTGTGAAAGTATCTATTCCACAGAATTTTAAATGGCTACAAGGTGTTTTTTCTTCCTGTTCTAATCTTAATCAAATGAGCAGCCCTTGCTACTTACCTGGATTCCTTGGGAGCTTCAGCTTCCTCCCCTCCCTTCTTTTGTTCTCAGAAAATTTGATCGTTAAACAATTAGACTCCAGGCAGAGCAGCAAATGACACAAGGATAATGATGAGGTCTGAAGCTCCCACATAAAACCTGTTGAGTCTTCACAGGGGAGTTATGTCATACTGAATTATCTGCATGTGTTCCTGATTGTATTCTGGCAAGGATGAATGAGAGGCTGAGCATAATGGAGATCTGTAATAGAGGAGATGATGGACACATTAATTCTGGTGAATCCCACTCTCTGACAGAAGCATGTCTGCTGTCCTTGCTAAATCAAATTCTTTGTCAAATTAGCAGCTCAGAGAGGTGCCTGGTAGGCTGCAGAATCTGTGCTGGAAAAGGATTTCCCATTTGGTTTGATTCTGCCACCTAATTTAGCCATCTGTTAACTAATCCTGGAGCTACTCTGTGGATATGCTTAGTAGTGCCAATTCTAAGGGAGCTGGGGTTTGACTCCAGAGGTAGATGGGGCTGCATGGCTCTGTGACCATGAACACACGTGTGTATGTAGTGGTTTTGTTTGTTTGTGAAATCAGTATTTCCATCACCCCCCTTCCAGTCACAGTCCCTAAGAGCTGCTTTTGTGCTTTCTGAGTGCAGAACCGGACCTTTGCCTCGAAGCTGCCTCAAAACCAGTCTGTGGATCTTGTGCTGGAGCACTGGGAGAGCTGAACTCGGAAGATTTGAGGAATAAAATTCAGCAGCTCCGGAGGCTGGTCATGGAAACCAAAGAGGAGAGACCATCAGATGAAGCACGACAGTTTTTCCCTTCATCCCAGTTAGACAGTCTAGGAGAGCCCCAGTTGACCAGTAAGTGCATGTATTTTATGGAATGGTGCAATAAAAGTGGCCCAGCCTCTGTGGCAGTTCAGATAGTGTCACAAGCAGGGTACAAAATGCTTTCAACTTCTTGCCTGTCAAAGTGCAGTTTAGAGGAAATAAACTGATGGAAATTGTCTTTAAACTTTTTCCCCGATATGTTTTGGTTTATGCACATAACCTTCAGGGGAACAAATGTGGGATTTCTGTTTTTGAGTTTTTCTCTCTGACCTATTTTCTTCTAATAAGAATTAAAGCATTTTTTTCCTCTTTTATGTCATATATGGATTACTGTTTAAAATATAGTCTGATAATATTGATGAATGTATGAATCTTTAGTGGTACTTAAACTGCTATCACAGGTGTGTTCTATGTGATGTAAAAGCAGTCTGGGGATTTGAATGCAAATACCTGCATGTTGAGTTGTATTTGGTGGTGCACTGCAGTCAGAAGGCTGTATTTCAGTTCCCTGGTCACTTAATGCTATAGCCAGCATTCATCAAGGTGTTTCAGGCCAATATGGTAGAGTTCAACTGAGAAATTTATTAAAGCTCCATTAAAAAAAAAAAAACCAACAACAAAACCCCAATTGTTTTTTCTTTTTGACTTGTCTAAGCTCTGCAGTTGTAATTTTCCTCACACAGATGTGAATGAATAGCTACACGAATGAGAACAGTGTGAATCTAGACTTAGCAGCATAATGTTTTTATGGAGCAGACACAGCTATAAGTTTGGGGCGATTTTTTGGTAGGTTTTTAAATATATTTTTTTAACAAAAATCTTACTCCAGTTCATATACTGACTATAATCCTTCCCGTCTGACCAATTTCCTCAATACTGACCAATAATTAATAATGCTTACCCAGAGAATACAAAATGTCCAAAAGAGAGTTTAACTTCTACAAGTTCATTGAAACTAGTTACAATCCAATTAGTTTGTGCATCATGTAAACACAAGTGTTATTCACCTATCCCTCCTTGCTTCCTACTTTTCTCTTGTTACATCTCTGTGATTCACTCCTTTATTTTAGCATGAGAAAATACTGCCCTTTGCAATAGAACATAATTCCACAATGGACTAAACTGTTCCTGTTCCAGTTTTGTAAGAAGAGGAATTAATGTGTTTATTCTCCGGCAAAAAGAAGTTGGACTCATTGCTATACAATTTGTGGATCAATAATGTGTTTATATTTTGGTCTATTAACCTGATCTACCTACTTTCACTAAACATGGAGTTTCTTTTTAATGTGATTACACACCTACTTAAAAATTACTTATGAGACTTAATGTTTTCCCAACACATATATAGTCAGTCACTGTGACTGGAAATCTTACAAGTAACACAGCCATGAAAACCTGTTTTTTACCCTAGTTTCCTTTCCCAGCAACAGAAAGTTTCTATTAAGAAGGAAGTCTTCTTCAAAAGTAGCCTTTTTTTCAGGCAGGTATTTCATCCAAGCTTGCTTTTACCACGAGTTTCTAACATAGAATGTTGCTTCAGTGGCAATGGCAGTAGTTATAGGCATGTCAAAGTTTTGCTGTGTATTAATTTGATTTCCATGTCCTGCTTTTTATCTCTAATATTTTTTTTCTTGACCTTTTAAGGTATTCAGAGAATTGCAAATGAGCCAAAGCTGGAGTTCAGTCTTGGTAAGATACAATTTTGAATTTTTGAAATTATAATGGCCTGTGTGTGAAGAGTTTTCTATATATATAGTGCTATACAGTGTAGCATGTGACCTTTTTAAAAAATTGAAGGTCTAGATGGGAGAAGTGCTTGTGTGTGCCTTTTGAAACACTGATTTTAGTTTCTTAATTGGTTGGAATGGCTAAAGGTTTATTGAATTCTTGAGTGCTATGCTGCTCTACCAGGGTGAAAATCTGCCCAACTGCTTTGTGAATGTAGTTTTTGAAATACTGGTTATTTGGAAGAAGACATTTAATTTGAAGTTTTTGAAACAATATTCAGATAAAAGGACTGTTGCTTTAGAACAAACTTTAATGTAAATGTGATGTAATTTGGTAGTGTGGAGGCAATGTAAATGTTTACCTGACTTTGCTATTTTATACTTAGTAATACTTAGTGTTCTTAAAAATTGGTATATGAGAATTGTACATTGTTATAGTATGTACCAGAATTGTTTTGGGATGGATTCTTATCAGCTCAAGCTTCCACTTCCATTTAGAAGTACAGAATAATTCAGATTGCTCACTAAGTCAAGCAATCTAATTGAATAATGGTATATTTGTAATACAAGACCCAGGAGCACAACGTGTCAGCTCAAACTGTGCAAAGCAAGCCTGGCTACTTTTCACTATTCTTTCAGTGCAAAAGCTTTGAAGCCTTTGAAATAATAAGTGAAATAATTATTTGCTGTAGAAGCACTAAACACAGTAATTGTGTGGGAAATAAGAGTGTTGATTAGTGGCTGCACTCTCTTTGGGGTCTTTGCCAACTGAAATGATCCTGTGACTACTCCCTGCTCCTGTGAACACAGTCACAAATAGTGACTTCTCAAATATTCTACATGCTGTCTGCATTCTGAGCTAAAACTTGTCAAATTTGTTATGATGTTTACATGCATATGACCTGTGAATATATATCTGATGTTGTGTAGCAGTACACTAAGAAACTTTTACTCAGTGTTAGTCAGTATCTCTTAAAATTCACTCTGGCATAAAAACTTTTATAGCATCTGTTGCAAAAAAAGTTGAAATGTAAGAGGGAGAGGGAAATACAGATAACTGTGAGCAGAATATAATATAAATATCAATCAGGCTGCTCTATTTGGAGAATTTAAATAGTCTACAAACAAATGTCCTTCAGAAATTCCAAACACAGCAAACAGGATGGCATGAGTGATGTGGCTCCTGTGGTTTCTGTGGTTCTGTTTTTGCTCCTTGCATTTTGGGGAATTCTTTCCTGGCCTTGTCCTTGGACCTGGGTTACACTGGGCTTGTGTGCTGCTGGAAGTACACTGATTGAAAAGCTGATGCCTTAAAACTGTGCCCTTGGACACAGACACAGCTCCATTTGGTACAGCTATCTTTAGAATACCTTACATTTTATCTGTGCATTTTTTATCTGTATGTCTTAAAAATTAGGTAGTTATGGCATTGCAAAAAATTTTGTCGAGTAGGTTATGGGGTTTTTTGTGTATAGACTATTTCTGCAGAAATTGTTAAATGTTGGCATGGAACAAAGGCCTCATTCTCTGTTGGTGGGAAATCACCATGTTCTATAATCGTTAAGAGCAGATTTAACTTTTGTGTGCATTTCTGTTTACATTTTATAGATGATGTGACTGTAGTGTTTGAGCAGAGCCAGCAATTGCAGCATCCCAGCAATAACAAACTCTCACAATGACTCAGGTGTAGGGTAGGAGAGTGAGGAAGGTGCTGCAGACACTGACTGCAAGTTAGATGAGCAGTGCTTCAGGAAAAGTTTCTTTCAGTGATAAATGTGCCCCAGCAGGCAGAGGTGTAAAAACAAAGTAAAGCCATTTTCAGCCTTGTTTGGGCTTGTGCTGGATGGATCTGTGTTCACTCAGTGTCAGTGTTTGTGTTTTGCATTGGGCTGTTCCTAGTTGGCATTTATGTTCTGTGGTTTGTTCTGCAGCAATATTGACTGTCATGGTTTTATACACTGGATCCTGCTGCTGCTCAGGTAACAATTAGGAGTATTTGATTTCCAAAATCTTGATTTTTGGCTGATAGTCCTGTCCAGAGTCCTAAGTCAGGAATATTTGACAACACAGGCAATTGTGTAAAGGTGATTCTCAGTGTCTTGAACCTTAAATAGTACTAAATATTTAAGCATAACACATTTGCATTTGGGGAATCCACCTTCAGTGACTGAAGAGTCAATGAAATTCTTGCAGTTATCCTTCTGACTGGAGTATCAGCATTCCCATGCCAACACTTCCTAGCTCCAGCAACCCCAGTCACCAGCACGGTCATATGACCATATTAATATTTGTTATGTAATCAATATTATTATTTTAGTTAAGTAGCATACTTACACATATATATGCAAATAGACATTTGCTTCTATCATTTGATATACAAATGTGTTTAAATACATTTAAAAAATTGTAACATCTCATAATTGTAGTTTAAGTCTCTTGTCACTTGTTGGTCAATAAATAACATTCGGAAGTGGAACTCCAGTAACTAAAACAAAATATAGCTTTTAAATAATATTTGAGTGCTGCCAAATACATGAGTTTTATTTGGGGACATTATAACTAAGTGCTGCTGTTCAGTGTTTGAAGTTCTGATAACTAAATTTTGAAATAATGATACTAAAATTCTTCCTAGAGTTTTGTATTTTGTTGTGGTAGTTACCTTGCAACGTCCTATGTCCATAATATTCTGGAAAGCATTCCCTTCATAAAATGTCTAAGTATTGCCTTCTCTTATTTTATTTTAAAGTGCAATAAAGTGGTATCTTTTTTGTTTTTCCCTGAGGTCACAGCAAAGAATTAACCTGTGTTCTGCATGCAGTTCCATGAAGCACTGGGAGGGAGGATGTGGCAGCCTGTGCAGGGTGATGAGTAGAGAGGAGGACCAGGGCAAAAGGAATGAACCCAGATACTGGGCCTGAATAACAAACCAGTGAAACTGATAAGAATCTTTCCCATGACTTTGAAGTGTGCAGTTTTAGCTCTTACATATATGTTTATTTTGAAGCTGCTCTTCTTGGTTGCTTCTCCAAAATATCTCAGCCCTTGAGTCCCAGATCTAAATGAATATGTTGTGGATTCCTGACTTCAGAGTGGCTGTGCTACATCAAGGTGAAGTGTGTGAGCCCAGCTGATGTACAAGATTATAGTTATGGGAGATAAATTATATTGTGCTTTTTGAACACTATTGTGAAGTCTTCAAGAACTTGTGCTTTTAAAGGGTATTTGGTAGTGAACTGGCAAAGCAGCACAAGAAAATTGCAACAATCAGGAAAATGACAGAAAAAAAAAAAATTGTATTTGAACTACTGGGAGAAAGTGGTTGGCGACCTTGTAAATATAAATATGTTTAATAAGGGCTGTGACTAAGGGAAACTTTTAAATCTAATAGCCTAAAGATTCTCACAACAACTTCTTTCACATGTTTTTATATAAACACTTATCTAGAGATAAATTTTGAATAGCTGTGGCTAATCTGTTTAGAGAGGAGTTTGTACATGCCTGAATTTTAAAAGCTGTTTAACAGTTGAAAGGGTTTTCTGGAGTTTAGCCATTATGAGAGACAGGGATTTATCATCTTAGCTCTTGAGTGATGCAGCAGATAATAGGATTAAATTCTGTCAGAAATGTACAAATGCTGAAATCTTGTCAGTTATAAAACTGCTGCATTTGTAAGTCCATGAAAAAAAAAAAAAAAGGAGGATAAGACTAGGCAGGACATTTCTTTTTCAAACCTTAAATAAATAAAATTGGTAGACTTCTTAGTAAAATCAGATATTTTTCTTGATATTGAAAATGCTGCTTTTGTGTCTATGGCATGTTTTTCTCATAGACTTTGCAATTGCTGTCTCATGCTTGCAAAATTCCTTTTTTTCCAAAATTTCAGAGGCAAGGCTGTGTCTGTGCTGAAAATAGTGATGTTTTCTGTGGAGAGGGGTTCCAGTTCAGTATCCCAGTGAGGCAGAGTGCTAGAAGCAGATTAATAACAAGAGCTCAGTCTTAGCATGGGTTCCTCCACCTCATTCCATGCTGCTTTGCCTGAACTATTTCTGGTTTCTGATGTAAAACATTCATAACTATCAGTAATATAATGATAATTTGTAAGGCTGATTGAAAGTTATATATGGAAAAGGGCTCCAAAATTACTAAGGAATTTATAGATATAGGTAGTGATTTAATGCAGTTCTCTCAGAATTGAGATTTCGTAAATTTTTTCTCACTTAGGTATTAAAAAAACACGAAAAAAGAACTTATGGATACCTTTATTTGTCCTTTAGTATTTTCACAAGCAACGTGCTTGACTTTTGAATTATTAGGTGTTCTGGGGAATGTGAAATTAATTTTTCAGGTATTCTGATGAAATGGAAAACTTGTATTTTTAAATACAAGGGTATTTTTAAACTAGTTCATAGGAAAGTAGGATTAAAGATCATTGCATGAGAGAGAAGTTATTTTTGGCACATGCTGCTGCTGTTTTTTCATCATTAATTTTCTCTTCCTGCTTTTGCCCAAAAATATACCTTCTACTGTGCATACTTTCTCCTATTTGCCATGCCAGTCTATTGCTCTCTCCAGCTCAATATTTGAACCTGATTTTCCCAAATGAGGCTCTTCAGAGATTCCCTAGGATGGCTCCCATGTGGGTGTGGTGGATCTCAGCAGGAGATTTGGCTTGCTGTTTGTGCATGCACAAATGTGTGTGCATCATTTATTAGATCCTTATTGAGAACATTGTCTTGGTCCTTATTGAGAGACAAATAAGGATGAGGTGTTCCTTTGTTAGAGAGAGATCTGTCAGACCTCCTTACCCACAGCTGTGATTTGGATGGCAGTCCTGGCCCAGCTGCCTTTCTGTGCCTCTCAGGAAGGCAGAGACATTTTAACTCTTCAGAATGCGAGAGATTTTTTATTTCCTAACTCCTTAACTGCGCTGTTGTCAGGGAAGCTTAAAAGGTGTGCAGTGTTTGCATGTTTTCAGCAATCGACCTTGGTCTTCTCTGCAGCTTCATAAATCTTTTAAAACTACGCTGTTCCTTCTAGAAACAGTGCTTTTTTCATCAAAATGCAAAGTGCAGTAGCATTAAAGTTTGCAACTTGATATCTACTTAAAAAAGAAATTGTGTGTACCACTAAGTTTACTGAAAAGCCATTTTTAGTGTCCCTGGTTGTGTGCTTCAGTGCCTGACATCTTAGTTTGCTCTGCTGCTGCCTAATTGGGCCTCGCAGTCCAGGGATTTTTTTTCTAGGCATGAATGAAAAATAAATTTTATTTGGAATTACTGGACTGGGATAGTTGGTTTTTGTTTTTACTGTGAGGGTGATCAGCCACTGGCGCAATGCTTGGAGAGGTTTTGAAGTCTTTGTCCTTGGGTGTTGTAACACCCAAGTGGATCTAAAAAAATTCTCTAAATAATCACTTACAGTTATGTTTAAATTAGACTATTTAAAATGGTTGCTCTCTATGTGGACTCAGGCTGTTCTAGGGAATTTCACCCTTGCATCACAATTAAACTGTTGTGTGGGGCACACTGAAGACACCATGAAGGATTTAAGAGCAACCTGAATAGCCTTTCTTTTTAGGCAAAAAGAGTCAGGACTGGATAGAGCCAGCAATTGTTAAAATAGTTTTGTGGATGCTCTTGGCCTGGATAATATGTTACTGGTGCTCATTTTTATGAATTTTTGTATGTGTGCAAAATCTTTTTTTTGTCTGTGTGTATTCTTTCAAGGAACAGTTATTCATGGAATGTTTGCAAAATGAAAGCTTGAAGTAAAAAATGTATAGTCAACTTGTATTTGCAGAAGTGGTGTTGGCCAGGAATAAAATTGAAGTGGAATTTTACCCTGAGTTTAAACTCTGCAAAGAAAAGAATTTGGGTCAAAGACAAAATAAACTGCTGATGACTATGAAGTGATTAGTGCCCTTTTTCCAATGGGGTGGACCTCAGTTCTGGAGTGATCATGGACAGCAACCTGAGTTCAGTGGTACTCAATGTAAAACTATATATGTAAAACACCAAATTACGATTGTCTTTTGTGCTCTCTATGCCTGCTGACATGAAAATCTCCCTTGTTTTGCAGTGAAGGTGAGACAGCTTTGAGTGGATACAACAGACTCTCAAGTCTCCCTCTCTCTTGTGTATTTGTTTGCAGCTTTTTGTGGTTTGCAGCTGTTCTGTTAGAGAACTTTTCAACTTTTTTCACTGTCACTCTTTGCAGTTGGTCTTTTCTAACCTTTGGCCCAGACTGTAGAGCACTGAATGAAAAATTGCCTAGGGGATTCCTTCCATCTCTTTCCTTGTGTATCTTTCTCTGTGAAGGTAAAGTCACCTCATAATTCCAAAAGGGTAGAGATTATTTGGAAGACAAAAAGCAAGCAAATTATTTAGGGGTTATAGTAGTCACAGAGTTGGTGCTTCTTGTGCAGAATGGTAATGACTAAACAGAAATGGAACAGCTCTCTGTTGTTAGGCTAATACATTAAATGAAAACATTTTTAATAACTCGAAGCATGATAGCTCTTGACTTTTTTGAGTCTTTGCTGCATTAGCTGAACCTTTGTGTTTCACGTGGCAGTTGTTAAATACATCTCTGAATGTGCCTGTAGAAATAATTGCGGTAATACTTTCATATTGTAGAACATTTCCCAGTGGACTTGTTTGTAATCCTCATATGTGGAAACAGAAGTGACATAAATACAAAAACATTGAATTAACAGAAGACTGAAGTCATCCTCTCCCTTTGAACACATTAGTTATAAATGTACTTATTTTTGGAATTTTGAAATGCATGGTCTGTGGTGAGATTTGGCTCAACAATCAGGTTCTTCTGCAGGCCCCGAGGAAGCTGAGATTCTCCCAAATGCAGCAGCAGCCCAAAATCTCACACAGCAGGCAATGCAGTGTGACTGGCAGACTGACCTGAGGTGCTTTGCTGAAAACAAACAAAATGCTTAAGAATGCTTTTCTTCATTGTTTCACCCTTACCTGCTGTGGCAAATACATTTTCTAGTCCAGTTATGGACACTTTAATTATTATTAGCCATGTTTTCAGGATGGTTTTTGCCTATTATGTGGAATATCAAACTGCTATGTTATAAATAAGCATTTTAAAAGTTTACTTGAGTCTTGTTCAAATGTTCAAAACAAGCTAAAACTTTAATCTGGAATTCTCTTGCTTTTAAGATTGATTTCTGAGAGACTGAAGTCGTGTCGAATTTCATTATGATGAGTTTAGAAGAATTTGGTCTTAGCATTTCTTAAAGATGAGAATTCCTCATACCTGAGAAGCTGAGGATTGTTTGTAGGATTGTGAATCATCTGCTTTAAAAACTGAAGTGGGCTAGAACTGTTATCAGCTTTGAGATGAAGAGCTACAATACCTAAGTAATTCAAGATTCAGATCTCTAATCTACCAAGGGGTATCTCTGAAGAGACAAATAAAAGTTTTTGGGAGTTTTTTTGGTTGTTGGTTTTGGGTTATTGTTGTTTTTATCTTTTTGTGTCCTCTTAATCCTAAACTATGTTTTCTTTGTACAAATGAGGGAAAATAATTAAAAATTTCATCTCTGAAGAAGTTGGCTGTGTCTTTACATGTGTCAACATATCCAAATCAAGGCAGTTTCAAACATATGATTGTTGCATGTAAATAGCCTTTGCTCACCCTTGAAGAAACTTCTGCTGGAAATTAGAGTATATTTATAGTATAAGGATTAAATTTTCTGGTTTGGGTCTTACTCCTTTGTCAAAATCATGAATGTCTCCCCTTTAAAATCTTCAAAATGCAAACAGCAGAGTTGAAAATTTAGATCAATAATTATGAGCCAGTGTCTTGGTGGGGAAATGATCTTGGTTTTGTTATTGAAGAAACTACACATAGAAATGTATTCACATTTAAAAATGTTACTTTGAAATAACGTCTAGGCAATGACAACAGCTGCAGTCACTATGGTGCTTTTCACCCTGTATTTTTAGAAGGGTGTTTGTCTGTAGCACCAGAGTTTTCATGGCTGAGGTACTTTTTTTTGGAGAAGTTCAGGAGTAAAGGCTATTCCTTGAAAATACACAAGTAAACAAATGCAGGATGTTCATGGGAATGGATTCCTTTAAGCTCGTCCTCTGACGTGATCCTTGACCTCTGAGGTCTTGTTATTTCTGGACTCTGTCATTTATGAGAAAAAACCCATATTACATTTTCTAAAATTCCTTGTGAAAGAGTTCTGCTTTGTTACCTTGCGATATTAAAGCAATCTGAATTATTGGTCAGAATGACTGCTTCAAAATCCTCTGAGGAGTTAATCATTGTCTTTTATTTGGACTTCTAATTTAGGTATTAATCCATCATTGCCATCTTTTCAAGCAAGTCTTCCTTATGTTAGAACATCTCCTTTTAACTACAGCTTGAATGCAGATTATTTAACATTTATCAAGCATTTTCCTACCAGCAAATTTAACCATTACTGGACTAAAAGTGATTGTTCCGGATTGCAGAAATCTATTTTCTCCTTTGATTAAAAGCGTGTCTTACTCTTCTTTGCCTTGTCTTTGAAGTACATTTCAGTCTGCTTTCCTTTGAGATGTGTGAGTTTTGTTTTGCTGAAAGGTCACCTCTGGCATATTGGAGAGATTAGTCAGTGGTTTGCATTGTGTGTTCTGTAGAGGACCATCTTTTTAGGCTGTCTCACTGGTCATTTTCAGCATCAGACACCATGCAATGTGAATCAGCCTGACATTTAGCAATCCAGCAGAGTGGGGGGTTAAAATGACAAAAAAAAATTAGAAACATACAGGTAAATAATAGGCTACCTACTTTTTGTTAAAGGCCATGTTTTACCTCTTTTGAGCACTACACATGGAGAATGCTACAGGGCTCAAACATTCCTGCTGTCTTCCCTTAGGGTATGTTATAAAGGGAGTGGTTTTGGTGGGGGTTTTAAATTATTTTATTTTTGGGGGTTGTGTTTAAATCTTATGAAGTTGAAATGACATCACTTTCTTGTCCCCTTACTTGGCTCAGTGAAAGGAAGGAACACAGCTCTTCTCACACAGATAAATTCTAAGGCTGTTCAGTAAGACAGTAGACCTGTAGTTTGCTTTTGTTATTGTGTGTCTTTTATTTTGTGAATTACTGTTGTTAATATATCTCCCTACTGCTTCTTGTCCTGGCACCTTCATTTGATTACCTTTAATATATGTAGCATTTTTACTTAAAGAAGGAATTAATAGTTTTAGAGCCTCATGGGTATCAGGGCTGTGGCCACACATCAATTTGCTGACAATTAATTACAGAGCTGTCTCCAGAGAATTTTACACAGAGTGGTTAATGCAGCACCTAAACCTGCAGCATGTCTTAGGTGTACTTATGTTTTGTGGGGGGAGCTGCTTTCCTCATCAAGCATGAAAGTATCTTGTGAAGATGCATATGGTGACATGGGTTTGGAGCCAGGCCAAGCAACAGCTGAATTTTCTTCATATATTAGAGAAGAATTCTGTCTCTACAGTCAGCCAATACTGAGGATCAAACCCATGTAATACTACACCTGACAACTGGTATGGCAGTGAAAAAATGCTCCTGTCAAAGGAAGCAATGTGCACGGCTGTAATAAAAACAGATGTGGCAGACTGAAAACTTTGAGACTTGGCACTTTTGTTTCTTTTCATTTTCTTCTGGTATTGCTGATGTATTTTTTTACATTTATTTTATTTCCAAAGAGATGTAAAATGTTAGCAATCAGAAGAATATATTTTTAAATAAAATCTGAAATCAATTGTTATAGGTTCTTATTGATTTTTGTTGAGATGCCAGCTGCACTCATCATCTTATTTCAGATGAAGTGATTACCAGTATAAGCTTATGGTATAAAGAAGGCAGTATAAAGAAGGTAATAGTTCACAGAAAAATGGAATTCTGCTTACCATTTGCAGATCTTCTGATTCTTAAATGGATTTCTGCTTACCATTTGCAGATCTTCTCATTCTTCATTTGGTACTTGTAACCACTCAATTTTTTGGATAGCTAGAGATCTGTGAGAGAAATTACAGCAAGATTACTTTGTCATTAGATACTTGATACGGCAATATTAGGAGAAGGTGAAGGAGAAAATGGTATTTAGCTCTGTTTCCATGAGGATTCAAACCCTGTTGTGGTGTTCTGAAATACCAACAACCCCAAAATAAATTGCAGCCTTGGAGTAGCAGTATCAAAATTTATTTTGATGTGGATGTGTTTTGGAGTAGTCATGTATAGCAAGTTTTTGTAAGGCTTCAGCCCCTGCCCCCTTCTTTCTTAATTTCTCTCACTAGAAAACTGAAGATAAGAGCCTAAGTATCATTAGGAGGTGGTGCCTTGAGTAGAATAGTTTTGAACAGAAGGAAAGAGGGTAATTGATAACCTAAAGCAAACAGCAAGAGATCTGCCTTGCTGTCACAAGTCTGCTGCATCTCTGAGAAAGTTTGCTGTGCTATTAGTCACAGTGTGCTCAGTAGGGAAATGCAGTCTTTTTGGGAAAAAATATCTTTTTGCAATTACTTGAAAGCCACAAACAGACATATGTATTCTCAGATGCATTTTCGAAAATTACAGCAGTTTAAAAATCTTGATCAAAACCAGTTTGTTTCATTACTTGAGGAGCTTTTCTAAGCCAAGCTCTAAGTTCTCTTCATGTTGCTGTTGTTAGAGCGTGAAGATGATGGAATTCAGTTCCCCACAACTGTAAATAAAGCTGGAGGAAGATTGTGGCTGTGCAGGAACCGATTGCCTGACGTTAGCAGCAGATCAACGCACAACAAATGTAAATAGCACTGGATAGGTGCTTAACACATGTAAGCACTCCTTCCATCCTGCAGGGATGATGCTGTGAGCTGTGTTGATCCAGTCAGCCTGTTTCCTGAGCCCCTTGCATCTATCACACTTAAACCCTGGAGTGTATGGGGCTGTCCAGGCTAAATAGCAAAGCTGTAAGAGGAAATAGGCCTGTTCTGGTGTGTCAGAAGAATTGAAACCCCATTGCTGGCAATGGGCGATGCCAAGTTGCGAATTAACCCTTTGCATTGCTAAGGAAGCTTCTCAGTCTGCCCATGCAAGCACAAGTCTGGCAGTCAGACTCCACACCTGGGCTGGGATCAAACCTCCTTTGGAGCTACAGCCCCAGACTCACACAGGCCTCGGTCTGAAATGGATCACCTCTGGTTTGCAGGGTGCTAACTCTAACTTTAGTCTGAAATGGATCCCCTCTGGTTTGCAGGGTGCTAACTCTAACCTCGGTCTGAAAGGGATCACCTCTGGTTTGCAAGGTGCTGACTCTGACCTCGGTCTGAAATGGGTCACCTCTGGTTTGCAGGGTGCTAACTCTAACCAGATTAATCGCTCCATCTGCAGATGAGATGATGAGTGCAGCTGGCATCTCCACTCATGGGCATGATCACTTACCAGCGTACAGCATTCCTCCCCAGCAGCATTCATGTGTGTCTTACTTCAGTGACTCATAAATAATCGTGTTCTTTTAGCTGCAAATTAAGTGGCTAATGACTGATGCTTTTCTGGGCAGCATACTGATAGATTATTTATGGGTAGTACTGTTAATATTGTTTTGTGTTTGTGGGGGTTTATTCCCCCAAAACCTGCACTTGTAGAGATGTCTTAGAGATTTTTTTTTTTAATGATTAATTTGATAAGACTTCCCTGTCATCTTTCTCCTGCTGTTTATTACAGACATCCCTGAAGGATGCTAATTGTTTTATGTATGTATGTTTCCTTGAAAATATAACTAGGTTACTTTGGCAACCAGCTGTATGTTCTGGAGAACAATATATATTATTTTTATAGAAGCCTCTCACCCCCAGAGACAGGAACAGTGGTCTTGAATGTCTCCATAGGTAAAAATCAATGGATCTTTACTCATTTGTATATATGCTCCAATGTAGTTTTCTGTTGCCTTGAGTTTCTTTTCATTATAGAGTTCACCTGAGTCTGAGCTTCTATTTTGGTCACTACAATTAAAAAGTGTTCCTCCTAATGCATAGCTGTTGCATGGCTGTGTAACTGTGCTCTCATTTTGTGATAGCATGGACATTATAATTTTTGTGGCCACGTCCATTTAGTCTTGCATGGTGAATTATTCTGGGAGTCCACATTGCAAATTGCCAAGTCTGGCATTCCCTTCTTTAACAGGTCCTTTTACCCACTAAGGAATAGCTTCACCTTACTCATTAGTTTATCAAGACAGACTGTACATTATTGTTTATAAACTATGTTGCTCTGGGATAATAATGCTTCTGCTTTGTCAATGAATGAGTAAAAATTTGAACATTACCTTCACATATATATGTGCATGTGAGACACAGGCTTTTCCCATGCCCTTTGCCATCAGATGCTACTAATTTTCTGTTGTTTTGACAGTGTACAAAATAGCATACCCTGGAGACAACAGGGCTATGTTGTGAATTCCTGTTCCAGCCAGCCCCTGGAATCTGTTTTGGTTTGGAATATGGGAAGAAATGAAGCTGTGGGGAAATGGTGTTTGTGTCTGGTTAAGGAAAGAGCTACCTTGCACACTGTGATGTAGGCTGAGACATACATTGTGTGAATCCAGAGTATGAGAAGACATTCACCAATGTACTGTCTTTTTCCTCACTAGCAAAAATAAACTATTCAGTTTCAATGCCATTTCCGAATTTTTGACATCCTTCTTGGCTCATTTCCCAAACAGCTCTGAGCTGGGAATGCCTTTCATTCCCACTGCCTGTGTTGTTTGTTCTGGCTACTGGACCTTTTCCATTTCTGGGAGATGCTTTATCTCTCTGTTTCTCTGCCAGACTAATTTTTTTTGCTCCAGTGGGCTTTGTGCTTGGAGCAGAGAGTGCGAAATGCCTGGTCAGAAGTGTTACAGTTTCAGGGAAGGTAGATGGTAAATTTCCAGGCTATTTCTATTTTGGGTTTTGTTTGTTTCCTTTCTTCTTACTGTTATATACTAATAGGTGTGGTTTTTTTTTTAGTTGTTCTCTCTGTACTTTGTTCCAATATAGAAATAACATTTTTCAAAAATCCTCCAAGGTCCCATGAGGGAACAGTAACCAGTCTTTCACTTCTTTATGTAGGCACACACACAGAAGGGCAGAGAGCACAGCCATCGTGTCAGTGCAGCACAGAGAACAGTGAAATATCAGTAGAGGATTTGTTTCTTCCTGCTATCTTAACTTTTTTCTCTGTTGATATTAAAGCACAAGTTATTCTTAATGCAGTTCTTCCTTAAACATTCACTGTACGCTGATAGGCTCAGCAGAGGTTTGCTCACCAGGGGAATGGATGACTCAGGCTTTTACACACTAAGTCAACAGTCACAATCAGTAGATTCATGTACTTTTGGCATGTAAGTACAAGCTGGTGCTTCATTTCACTGTGTTTTGTCGGTGAATTTTTCCAGAGTTAATTCAGACATTCTGAAGTAATGAGAAATAACATAACCTGTGGTCTGCTTCGGGGTAGGTTATGGTGGAAAGTGAGTTGATGTTGTTACCTGCTGCATTTGCAGTTAATGAAACAGCCTCAGAATGCCTTTCATGCTTGTGTTTTTATCAGTTTCTGTTTTAGGGGCATGCCTATAATACCTAACAAACGTGTTTAAATATATAGCATACTTTCACTGTGTGATGTTTCACTTTGTCCACTTTGTTTCTTTGAAGACTTAAGGTTTTTGGAAGTGCTGATAGTGAAATTGTTCAAAGGGCAATAATGCAGCATGGGGCTGTGGGGCTTGCCAGGCTGCCAACAGGATATAACAAGCTTCTGTTCTTTGGCATCAGCTTAAAAGTAGTCCTTTTGTTTTGTTAAACTTTTAATTTGGGCTGTTTTGAAGGGAAGTGATGTACTGTGGCTCAAACTGGCAACTTCTGTGTTCTTTGCTGGGATACCTTTATTGAATATCCTCTCTGACTGAAAGGAGAGTTGTGAACAACACTAGTCCAGTGTCACAGTAGAGATAAATAACACTGTCATCAAAGTAGATGCAGGTTTCATTTAATTTCATTTATCCTTCTGCACCAGCGTTTCTCAAAGAGTTCTGATGCTTTATGCTGATCCTCCCTACTGGAGATATGCAGATTAGTTATTTTTCTGTCACCTCTGTCCAATGAAATTCAAGATCATGCTGCTAGGCCACCTTTTTACAGGGAAAATAATCTAATGCCCGGATTGCAGTACTGTCACAGAAATAAATTGCCTCCTATGTTCAGATAGCAGCAAGGTGGTGACCACTTAGTGCAAATCTTCTTCCTATTGTTAATGGTTTCTCAGTAGCATAAAAGCCTGTGCACTTGGCAGCTAAAAGATTTAGTCGCATCTAGATAATGTATTTGAGACAAGACACAACCAGATCAAACTGTTATTTGTGAGGGGTTTGCCTCCATTCATCATGCAGTAGTACTTTTTCCAAGAGTTCAGCTGCAGAGCTCCTACCAGAGTCACTGATAAGGTTTTTGAGGGTCTGATTTTGTTTTTCCTAGGTGTCTGTGTGTCTTTGTTTTTCTCACTTTTGCTGCATTCTAGTGAATGGTGAGCTGGCTAGCCTTCCTGTGTGGGAGGTGTGAAAAATTTACTGTCTCTCTGTTCCAGCTTCTGGTAGTGAACATGAGCTCTCTTGCCATTCCTCTGAAACTGTGCTACATGCTAAAAAGATTATTATAGAGTGCAATATTTAAAGGTTGTATGGTGGCATGAGATCAGGTTCTGTGGGGGGGACTGGCTGTATTTGTTAATCTCAGTGATCTGCTACTACTCATGTGGTCAGCTCTAGAGAGGACAAAGTCAAATAGTGTCAGAAGGTGTCTGCTGAGCCTTTCGTGCTTGGACAACTGCTTTGCACAAAGTCTACTGTAATCTTTAAGATGATGTCAAGTAGTGCTAGTATTCAGTCATTTTAATAAGGCAGTGAGTCTTAGCAGCAAAGACTTGCTGGCAACTCACTGTTTGGGGCTGGTGCTGTTACATCAGCTCTTTTGTGAAGATTTCATCATGCACAAACTTATGCTTATCCCACTTGTTCCACCAAATTATAATCGGGGTCAATTTGAAACTATATGCCAGGAGATTTCATTGGCAATTTGGGCTAAAGCAAAAACTTTATTCTCTGAAGGTTAGATTTAATTGTCTCCCTGCCTTTTTTAACTGTAATAAAAGAGTGGTAGAAAAGCTTCAGCTAGTTTTCCTTTTATTTACTCCAGCAGCAGGTTCAAGCCCAAAGGAAAACAAAAAGGTACAAAACCATCTGAGTTGGCCTTTTGTATTTATCAGAGCTTTTCTAGCATTGGTTTCTCATCAGACCAAGCTTGCTTGCTGTGGAGATAATCTGACTCACCTTTTGGAAAGTTAAAGGTCAGCTGCACTTGAGGAAGCCCTGGTAGGCAATGTAGGATCATAGAAAATACCCTCAGCTCTTTCTTGGCAATTACCCTCTCTGGAGCCATGGTCTTGTCTTTGCTTGCCTCAGGCTTCTGGGACCCCAGGGTAGGTTATTGCCCTGCAGAAGGCACTGAGTAGATCCCACTGCAGTGTTCTGCTGTATATTCCTTGGGGAAGAAGAGAGGATGGGTGGTTTTTGCTTTTCAGCCAATGCATGGCTCATTAATCTGTGTCCCTTCTGTGGAGTAGCTGATGATGCTTTTATTTATTTCTTCCTTCCTTCTTTTTCTTCAGTGCTTTCACCCTTTCATTTTGAAGGCATAAGGTGTGTTAGTGTAAAGAGTGATCTCATGGTAAGGGACTCTGAGTCCAGGATATAAGTGAATTATTAGAATAGAATAGAATTTCTCTCTGAGGTAGAAAGAGTTTTAAGAATGATGGTATATAGGCAGAATGCAGTTCTCATTTATATACCAGTCACTGACAAAAGAATTGATTATGTTGCTGCCTGCTTTTAGGTGTGGAGATTTATACCTGACAACTAGCTCCAAGTTCCCAAGTAGTAACAAATGATATAAACCAGCTTAACCACTGATAGCAATTAGCTGGTTTAGAATGTGTTTGAAAAGGTTGTGTAACTGGGGAAATTGTCAGACAAGAGATGATCCAATAAGGCTGCTAAAAGAGATTTTGTGGGCAAATTAAATGAGTACTTATGTAAAATCACTTACTATTGCAGCGTGTGCGCATGCACACTTGTGGGCTGGGGCTGATGAGCCTCTGGCAGGGAGCTTTGCAGAAGCTGCAAATGTTTTCAGTGGAAACGAGATCTCAGCTCAGTTGTGTGGCATGTGACTTCCTATTTCTGTAGGTTACTTCCATGGGACTTCCTCTTTTAAATTGACTTGTCTCTGGAGATTTGAGCTGGAGCGTGGTCTGCTTTGTCCTGTGCCTGTGACAGCGTTTTCCTGGAGTTTGCTTTTGAGTGTTTTATTTTTATTTTGCACTGTCTCCAGCATGCAAGGATCTAGTGGCTGCTACCCGTGATCGGAAGCTGAGCACGTTTGTCCAGGTCTCAGTGGTGCATCCAGCAGAGCACATTTCAACGCGGTATTCGAGCACTGAAATCGTGGAGGTGAGAGTCTTCCTTCTGCAATTAACGTGTTGATTATTGGATTGCTCATTTCTTCCTTAGAAAGGGAGTTAGGAATAAAACAAGTTGGTGCATGGTCTTAGGTAAGACAAGCACACCCTGGCAGTTAGTAAGGCATGTTGAAGTGTGCTGTAGTTCTTGGCATTTAACCAGGATAAACAGAAATTAGCTTGGCTTCTCATGAAAGCTCTGTTGTTCCAAGTAGAGGCATGGAGAATATTCCAATTCTCCAGACACAGGTTTAGAATGAAACAGGGAATAGTTGCTTTCATGAAGGGACAAGGCAATGCAAAATAAAACTTAATTAAGAGTATAGTGAGTTTGGAAAGTATTTTTAAATGCAGAAAAGCATAGGTGTATTATGTGATCTGTTATCCTATTTGGTTTTTTTTTCTATTTTTTCCATTAAAGAGCTGATGCTTTTGCAATTTGAAAACTATTACCCTAGATCTGTAATTTGGGAAAGAAATGTGTGTATTTAATGTTTGTGACTTTACATGAAAGAATTAGTAATTTACGTCATATGTTACAACAAAAGTTGTCTGAGGCTGCTGTGCTAGTCCTCGCTTTGCCCTGTAAGCCTTGGTGTCAGAAACAGCAAAAATGGTTCAGAGAAAACGAAGGGTGAGCAATGTAGGAACTTGCTTAACTTACTGGGGAGATTCATTAAGAGCAGGAAAGTCTCATTGTAAACACACACACGATTTCACCAGAGGCTTGTTTTAACTCTTAAATACAGTGAGAATATTTCATGAGGTCTTTGTGTGATTACTTTCAACCAACTACTAATTAAATTATTATGGTTTCAGCCCTCAACCATCCTGAAACTGCTTAATTCAAATATCTTGTATCTGATCAGGATGTCTCATTGCAGACTGTCTGGAATGGTGTTGTGCAAAAGATGAACAGATAACTATGTATTTTTTTAAATACAAGTTGATGCATTTCCTAATACAATGTCCTAGACCTCAATAAATTCCTGAATTTGTTTTATCAAGGTTCTTGGCTTTGTAGTCAAGCTTTGGTGGAGGGGAAGGCAGGGTCACAGAAAGTTAATCCATAAGATAAATTACCTTTGTCGTGCACAATCCTTTTTTGTTTTTATTACCTAATGGAAAATTTAAGGATACATGCCTGGTAATCTTTGGAAATTAGGTGTAATTAAACATTAAAAAATTAAAAACAATGTTTTGTGTTATTCATTTAATTGTACGTCTTTAGCTATGATATAGTTACTACTGTGTACAGCTGTTAAGTGTAATCATAATGTTTCAAAGCACAGGAATTTTATTTTATAGCAATACTGCCTAAAGAAGAGTATTTCAATCCCCTCCCCACAAAATCAGTATCCTTAATGAGAGTCTCTGTAGCATTTCAGTACACTTAGTATTGTGGCTTAATGAAGATTGCTCTTTTTTGTATGTGTGTGCATGTTAAATCCTTAGTTCATTTAAATTAAGATGAAATTTTGGTACTTTCAAAAAGTGTTGTGGGAGTAAGAAAGAGTTTTTGGTTATTATAGGTTGTATTCCAGATCCTGGTACTGGCTGAGCTGTTTAAAAATGTGACACCAGGCTCTGTCTCTGAAGCACTTCATATCCTTTCCAGTGAAAAAAACTTTCCAGGAAGTCCTTGTAGTTTTGTTTGGGTTTTGCTTGTTTGTTTTTAGTTTTCCTGATAAAGTTTTAAGGCTGTTTGTTTTTTCTCCTTGGTTGGGTGATAAAACTGAGCTGTTCCCATCTCTCTGCTGTAGACAGGTGACACCGTTCGGGTTTCTGTACCTCCACAGTGACATCCTTCCCATTGCTCAGTTGTCCTTACTGAGTGTTTACTCATGTTGCACAGGGTACAAAAGATCCTCTGTTTCTGACTGGTGTGACCTTCCCACCGGAGTACCCCATCTATGAGGAAACTAAAATAAAACTCACGGTCTACGATGTCAAAGACAAATCCCAAGACACGGTAAGTGCTTTGCTTCATCCTTGCACAGATCTGACTGAGGAATGAGTTTCTTGCTGTGGTGTTCTTTGGCTCTCATTAACAAATTGGGAAATGGTTTGATGTAAAATTGGTTTTGTTGTTCTCTTGTGCCTAAAATCTACTTTATCTGTTGTTGATATATTAGAGACTAGAGAAAGAGAACCATGCACTTAAGATGGGCATTTTGCTATCAGCTTTTTGACTGGTTACATGAGTCAGCACAGGTATTCCTGGCAAATAAAAGATTGCTCTGGTGTGCTTTTTGAGGGCAGAGAACACATGGAATAGACTGTGATAGCACCGCTGTGAGTAATTTTTCAGAAATATATTTCTGATAATATTTTAGTTCTCTGCATAAACCAGAATGACAGTAGAGCCTGTAACTTGGGAGAGAGCTACTCATATTTAATCTCTTGGGTGGTGATACCTGCAGCTTTGTGCTGCTGCTTTTGTTAGTGATTTGTAGCAGTCCAAACTCTACAGTGTCACAGCTAAAGGTGAATCATTTGGGGTTCCAGTGTTGTACACACTTGAATGCAGAGTCAGCTTTTTATTCTTGGGAGTTACTCACTTGGGCTGATATATGGAGGTCAGTGGGACAATCTGAGTGACTAAACTGCCAAATAAAAAGCTTGAGTACTATTTTATGTGTTCCAGATGATCTAAGCCTTAGACAAAGGCTAAGCCTGGGACAGAGCTAGATGCCATAACAGGACCTGTGGGAGATGTGTGTTTTTCTTCTGCAGCAGCTGGAGTCCGGCTGATAGTTTGCTCTTTGACATCAAGAATGGCCACGTTGACACCTGTATTTAATTAACTGACTTGCTCTGTAGTTGGCACCCAGCATGATTAAAGCAAGTGCAATCCTATGTCCTGACTGTATATATGTTCATTGTCTGTAAGAAGAAAATCAAAGGCATAATTTGAAGCTTGAGACTGTCTTTGAACTGCTTAAAAAAGTAAAGTTCTATGTTTTGAGAACTTGTAGTTATTTCAGGTAGGAAATTATTGTTCTATTTGTTTACATTTTCAACCTTTGTGAGCCAGCAGGTTGGTTCTGTCCCCTCACTGTGCTCTTTCATGGGAATGTGTGAGTGTTTTAAGCATCAAATCTGAATTTCTTCTCTGTTTAAGAAGGGAAGGGACATGTATGTGCATTTTATAATGTATATGTTTTAAATTTGATATTGGATTAGACGGCAGGGACTTAAAATGGGATCTGCTGTTTATTCAACAGATTTGTCACATGTGGACAGGTAACAGGCATTGAGTTAATGGAGCTGGACTTTGTCCTTCCCTTCCAGTTTCATTTTGACTGTCAGATGCTGGAAAATAATATCCTACCTGAAAGTGATAAAAGTGAACTGGCTTGGTAGTACTTTTCCCTGTGTTACTGCTTTTCTAGCTCCAGGCTCCTCTACTGCCACTTATGAAAGAGAAGATCTACCCTAGAGAACTAATATAATTTGATAAGCTTTTTGCAAACCTGTAAGAACTTTCTGTAACTGTTCCTTACAATTGTAGTTCAGGACTAGAGTCTCTCCCACTGATGTAGCTTGTAAATCACGAGAGAACACCTTTCTCTTTTGTCATAGCATTTATATTGTTCCTATGTGAAGCATTCTAGATCTGTACTGTAGTATCTTTTTGTGGGGGAAGGTATTAATCTCATCTCTGATTTGCATACATTTAGCATTTTTTGCTACTCAACCATTTTAAGCTGGATGTGGGCAAGAAAAAATTAAATAAGATGTAAGATTTAAATCAGGATGAGCTGCAGCATATGTGAATGACCCCAGGCTACCCTAGTTGCAACTTCATCTGTGGCAGTATTTCGACTTCTGTTTACATCCTAAAATCTCAGTCGTGATATAACTTGACTTTCTTACCTGTAGTTAATTAGAAACCATCATGCTTTCTATTAGTTTGGGTGGTTTTTTCCAAGTCTGGATGTTTATATAGGCTCATAAAAGTCAGGTTAAAATGAGCTATAATTGATATCATTACTGATATCATTACTGGCATAGCTGCAGCAGCACAGATCTCCATGCTTGGAGATCAAACCAAACAAATTGGATGTGTCCCTTTGGCAGTGAAACTGCTCCCAGTGCTGTGGTGCCACAGCTCTGATTCTCCAGTCCAGCAGAACTGGCTTTCCTGTTCCTCAGAAAGTGCTGCCACATATTACAGCTGCCAAAGGGAGTCCCACCATTCCTCCAAGCTGACAGGTAATCCAGTTTTGGGTGGGGGGAATCCAGGCCTGCTGGGCATGCCCTGCTCTTGCAGGCTGTGCTCCAGAGCAGATGTCAGCTCAAATCATTGGGCATTGGTAGCAGAAATGAACCTTGGATTTGACTGGGAGCTGTTCTGCAGAAGTTGTGTTACAGCAGTAATTCCCACAGCATCAGGGCTGTGCTACTGCTTGCCTCAGCTAATAGGCTCAAGGTAGTTAATATCCCTTGTCACAAATATATGCTTTAACTCTTCTTATTTCTTTTGATGCAACTGTAAGGAGTGAATTCTGTGCATTGATTAAACTCAGCAGGATTTTACTACCACAAATAGAAGACTGTAGAGAAGGTGGGGAAAGAGCAATGAGTGCATCACTGGGTAAAGCGTTTTCTTGGATTTTGTTAAACCTGGCTCTGAGATACAAGAGAATTTGCTCTCATTTTCAAATCCACTGGAATTTTACTATAATAGAAAACTAACAAAATACTTCTTGAGTTGTGCACGCAAGTGATAATATTAAAGTGAAAGAGGATGCTCCTCATTAAGAAACAACCAGAATTTATTTTTGGCCTGCTCTTTAAAAAAAAATATTGAAAATTACCTTTCAATGCTAGTATTCCTGTACCAGAAAGCTTTTAGTTACTTCACTCTTGACTGTCACTAGACTTACATTATGTAAGAAGTATGGTTTAATTATATTGAAATACTGTGCAGCTGGGATCACATTCACTCTGATTGACACCCTGAATGTTCTGACTGCACTTTTCACTTTTTATGCTTCTCTGTCTGATGTTGATCATAATTATATCTTGGCTGTGTCAGATTTTCTGTTACTGCGGCTTTTTGGTTTAATGAAATGGGGGTTTTTGTTTGTTTTGACTAATCTTTCTAAGTGATTAGTTACTGTAAGTTTTCATGTAAATAGAAACTTTCGAGTAAGACTATGGTATTCCCAGTTCACTTAGACATACTTAGAACAAAGTAGTTGAAATGTTTATGAAATATCCTTTAAATACATCCAGCGAAGCCACGCATACAGATCGGGGGGTAATGCCATATTGTGAGAAATGTATAGTGACATCTGTTTCTACATCACAAAGATTTTTCTTCTCATATTGCCATGGGCAAATTTATGTTTTGCTGGCTTGAGCTACACTGTCTTTAGGATTTTATAAAGTTGGGTTTTGTTGTAATGCTGGGGCTGTACCTGTTCTCTGTCATTGTCAAATAAGATCAGAATTACAGGCTTATAAATTGTTGAAAAATTGCCTCTGTCCCACTTTTGCACAAGCATGCTGTTCTTACCTTTCTTATGGGCGTGCAGGTTAGCCCTAGTTTGGTCTAGCAAGTTTTAGAGCTGAAGCTGGGGTCATTCTCTGGGACAATACTGCACAGCACAAGTCCGGTACCACTGCTACATGACAGAGCCACAGAGAGTACAAAGCCGAGGGTTTTGTGTTACACTGAGAGAAGTCTACTCAGTGTAGACTCCTCCTCTACTCCTCATCTGGGAGGCAGTGGTCATTCTTCTTTGTTTGGAATATGTGTATCCTGCAGCAAGAATTAACCTCACACCCAGTGAGTTGGGCCACTTCTTTTTCATCCACACATGGACAAGTGCTGGGAACAGAGGCAGAAGCAACTTTCTGTACCTGCTGGGAACTTTCTGTATCTGATCTTTGCATCATCCCTTCCAAGATAATCTTCTTTGGATGGATATTACTATTGGAGTTCATGTGCAATACTGAAAGTTTCACACAGCCACTCCAATGTTATCTCCTGAGGGCAAGGAGAAACTAGATGTATGAAATGCTGTTAAAATATTACATTTGACAGTCTGGTCTCCCTTTTTTTACTCCCCAAATTTCATCTTAATCACTCAGGATAAAATTAGATTAATTTGATAATTTTAGAAGTAGTGGGGCTAGAAGTTCTGTTTTTTATATGGAAACATGTGTTGCAAAGTGGCAATTTAAGATTACTTAGGCTTTAAATAACATGTCTTTCAACTCTTGGGGTTTAAATTTTCTGTTAAACCTGTTCACTGGGAATGAAATGTTGCAAAAGGTTTTGCTTTGTGTGTTTCTTGATTTTGCAAGCGTCCCTGTTAAAACTGAATCCTGCTGGGGTGAGTTGGAAAATGAAGACTGTCCATCAGGACAGAGGCATTTTGAGTTAAGCTGTGAAGCCAGATCTGAAGTGACAGCGTTCCGTGTTCCCTTGTGGGCACTGATCCCTGTTACACCATCACCACCATGCAGTTTGTTCTTTGTGCTTTTGCCATCTCTGCTGAGGAGATGCTGGAGCATCAGGAGTGCTGCAGGGCAGTGTGTAACATGCATTAGCAGTGTGTAACATGCAGGGCAGTGTGTAAAATGCACTAACAGAGGTGAATGTGAAATCTCTACCTCGCCTTCCCATTCTCTGCCTGCCCCACAGTGCACACAGTCCCTCATTCCTGTGAATGCCAAAAATACCGAAACAGTTTCTCTTCAAAAGCTGAAGCGAAGTGTTATACTTTGTTTAAAAACACTTAAGTCTTGCCTTTACCAGTTGTGTTCCTTGCTGTCTCTGCAGGATTTGCCTTAAACTAGAAACTCCTATTATCTCATTCTCCATAATAGAACAGTACTGTAGACTGCTACAGTCCTACCCACAGAAATACTTGCACTAAAGCTTTAGATGTTCATGTTTCTCTGCAAAATCATCTAATTTTTTCATAAATATATATTTGATGATAGATTTAGTTTTTCTTTTGCATCAGGCTAGATGTTCTTACTAAACATCATTATTAGGAGGAGGAGAGGAATGTTTTTTGATTCTTCAAGGCACCTGCATGTTGAATCCACCTAAAGTATTGATTGTTGTCAGTCGTTTCTGTATTTTTTAAAAGTCTTGGATGCAAAAAGGGAAAGTCAAACTACTGACTTTTCTTTGGGTTTCTATTTATATAAATTCTTTCTTTGAAGTGGCTGAGGTACAAATAGGTTTCATATATCTTAGTCTATCTGTAAGAGAATTGAGGATAAGTGTCAAGACTGGTAAAGTTACAGTTATAGGCTTAAAGTCCATTTGTAACCTTACTGCTCTTTGCACCTCACCTTTGAAAATTTAGTGGGAGGACTTGGTTTTGCAAAAATCCTTCTACCTTTGAAACTATCCACTACTCTCACAGGGAGCCCAGGCACTGCAGGGGTGAAGCATTTCCTTGAGCTAAATGCAACAGCATGGAAATGTTTGGGTCACTTCAAGGATGAGATTTGTTTGTTCTCCTTGGTAATTTTTTATTTGTTGTCAGTTTTTTATTTATTGATCAGTTCTTCCAGCTCAGATGCGTGGGTACCCAGACAACAGCTGGCCTTGCTATTAAAGTCTGGAGCAAAGAAGGCATTTTAAGTACCTCAGCCTTTCCCCCATCTTTTGTCTCTGTGTGTCTCTGCATCCATTAAAGATGAGGTTCTCCTTAGCTCTGACGTATTTATAGAAACATTTGTTACTGTCTTTTATGGCAGATGCCAAGTGGAATGTCAGATAGCCTTTTGTCTTTCTAATGTTCTCCCTGTGTAAGCTAATGGCTCTAGGCAATCAGAGCCCTTCCTAATACACAGGGCTACCCCACCACCTATCTCCTCACTCACTCCTTCTGAAGGGTTTGGAGACATCGGTGGATATTGCACCCTTTTTAGAGATTGATGTAAAACAGAGCAAAGCATCCCATCAGGATTGAAAATATGAAAAGAAAGGTGTGTGGAGCAGTGATAAGTCTGCCCTTGCTTTTGTGCAGGTACTCAGAGGTTGGAAACAGATTTTTCTTTGGAAGTTTTGGAGTGTATGCTCTGTGAAATTGAAAACAGCAAATTCAACCTGTTAGAACAGATTTTTCTTCCTCTACCATGTGCCTCATAAAAGTGTCTCTTACAGTTACAGCCAAGCTTGTACCAGTAAATGTTTACACTTGAAACTTTGTACTTAAAAACTAAAGCTGAGCAAATAATTCTATTAAAAAATAACATTAGAAACATATGCACTGGATGTAATGTGAGACTTTATCTTCTTGAGCAAATTTTTGCTGGAAGAGCATAGTAAATTGCTCTCAAAGCAAACTAGTTAAATGTTTTGTATTATGCTGTATTTTAAATAGTTGATGAATAAACATGAAAGGCTTGTGTAATCATTTAGGATTTCCAATGCTGTTAGAAGTGCACGTATCATTGAATTTTACAGTAATCAAAGCCTCTTTATGTAATCATTATGCAGTATTTTACAGAACTAAATTCCCATGTGGCTGAAATTCTCCATGCTTGGCTTTCTTCATGCCAAAAATGAGGATTTTGTTTTGATCTGTTCTTTGCTTTGTCCTGTTCATCACAGATTGTGATCACAAAGAGAGGGCAAGAATCCCTGCCTTCTAGCATGCATTTTTTTAAAATGATCTGTTTGCAGCTTGCGTGGTGCTGACCAGAAAGCCAGGAGAACAAATGAAAAATGCAATCTTGTAGCGTGGTTATTGCATGTGGTCCTCTCAAAATCTCAGCAGCACAAATATGAATGAGCACTATCAACAGCAAATATTGTGGCCCCAAGGTTTCAGTGTACAAAGCAGCTCATGCATTCAGCAGAGCATCAGCTGCTTTGTAGCGTTCTGGCAATTTGTGGTGTCTGAGATGTCCTTTCACTAAGGAGTAAACTGACTTCCCTCACCCTGAGTTTATTACTTTTAGGTGAGATCTTGGATTATAACCAAGGATTCACCGGCACAGGGACATTGGTCATGTTTCTATTTATTCTTTTTTTGGTGTCTGGTTTTTTTTAACCATTCTTCAGTGATAAGAATTTAGTGTAGTTTGTTCTCCCTCCCCACCTCACCCTCCTGAGTTCTTCTCATTGCAATCATGGTATTTTTAAAGCAAGAATAGTTGAATACTTTTATAGTATCATGCAGCTGTTGATCTTTATTTTTGCAGTCTTATAATCCTTAAATCCTTTGCTGTATGCACAATCTCACTAATGTCAATGAAATTCAGAGGTCTCTCACTGGAGAGGAAATAGAGGAATGTATTTTGTCTGCGAAATACATTTCTCTATTTGCTAAGCAGACATGTTGTCACACACATCAGGAATAGTAAATAAGTAGAACATTTGTACCATTTCTAGCATATGTATTCTTGTGAGACAAAATGAAGGGTTTGAGTGTGTGTATGTTATATGTTAGTCTGACTTGATATCTGGCTTGACAACCCTTTCTGGTGCAATCTGAAGTCTTTTTACTTCATGTGTCTCTCTGTTACATATGGTTGTCGACATTGCTCAGCTTTTTGGTTCTAAGGTAAGACCGTGGGCATTTGTTACTGTATTTTTAGTGAAAGAAAGAAAATTACTAGAGCTCTGTGGAGTAGAAGTCTGGGTCTTTTAGCAAAAAGAAATTGTGCAGGTGTAACTGTCTTAGAAATTTCTCTACTATTTCCATCAAAATCTGGCAGCAGCAATTGGAGCAGCATTGTATCACAGCGCTTCAGGGTTTTTCCCCCTACTTTACAGCAGTTTTAGTGGGTGTATTAGAAGTGCATTCAGAGTTACAAGCTGTTTCCTTTCATTGCAACAGCATCTGCACTGTGAGTAGCTGTGTGTAGGTATGTTTTGTCTTGAAATGCAGATCCATGGGTTTGTGTTGGAAAAAATAATTTCTCTGTTGAGAACCCTTCAGACAGGTTTGTTTGCTTCTGAAGTATGTTAGTATGTTTTTGAGATCCTTGGAAGGCTTGGGTTTGGCACACAGCTGCCTCAGCGAAATCCAACACTGAGGTCTTTGGTTTGTTATAGCTGTAGATTCTCATTGCCTCTGTTCCTGCAGAATAACTTGGCAGCTTTTCAAAAAGAGTAATTGCTAAGCTCTTGCTAAAGAAATTATCTTTGAACGTGGACAGTTACTGCCCAATTATTGCTACCCTGTTTTCAAATAACATCATCCCTGTGAGACAAGGAAGGTTCTGAATGATTAGCTGGGCCCAAATGGCTTTCAGGCTTGGGTATGACAGAAGACTGTCCTTGCAGTATAAATTAAGGTATAGGCACATATACCCAATTTCACTGGGAGGCTTCCTGAGAGACTTTTCTCTGTGTACACAAAATACTCTGTAATACAGAGTCGTGTCCAAAGTTTCATTGCCCAATAAGATGATCTTGCATCCTCTCCTGGTGAATAGCTCTGTCTGGACTTGGAATTAGCCCTGTACAGAGTATCTGATAGTAGGGCAGGGTGTATTCCTTTTCATGTCTGTTTTCAGGCAGGTGGAACCTCATAATGAGCAGTGTATTCAGTATGAAAACAAAAACCTGTTGTCTCCAGCTGCATAAACTCCACAGGAATAGGATACTGGCATTCTTAACATCTGAAATGTTGTTCCTCATAATCCATGAGCTATCTATTGAAGGAGTTGAAGAGACAGTAACAAGAAGTGAAGGGGTGTTATGCAGTTTGAAAAAGCAAAGCATTATTTGCCCTGGGTTTAGTTTGTTTCCCCCCTTTTCCCGCCAGTTCATTTTTTTGTCCAGATTTGCTGTTTGGTTTCCCTGCTAGGTGTGCAGCCTATTCTGTATGCTCAGCCTGGACCATGCTGGTTATTTGATGCTTCTCAAACTCCTAGATGAAGCTGCTTTTAGAGTTACCTGGTTTACTTTTTTCACTTTTATTTTAAGACAAATTGGATGTAATCATTGATTACAGGTGACAATATATGATGAGTTTTGCAAGTATTTTTCTTAATATCTTAAAAACACATTCACAGAATATCAAATTGTCTAGTGTGCTTGCCTACACCAAAATACTAATTCAAGTAATTTATTTCATTTTATTTGTGGTTGCTCATTTATGTGATATATTCATGTCTTGTTCAGGATTAGCCCTGCAAAATATGAGAAAAAGCCTTCAATACTTTATTAAAGTAGTTTAATTTTTCAATGAAATATTTAAAATGAAATATTCTTTTCCAAAGAAGGAAACCTTGTCATTACCATTAAACTAATGTAATAATATTGCATTATTATTAGCAGTTATTTTAAGAGATCATCATTTTATCTTAAATTAGCCTCTCCTGTTACTGTAAGGCCGTTTGCTTCTAGTAACACCTCACCTTCCTGAAGAACACAGTGGTTAATGGCGACATTTGGTTTGGCTCATATTTCTGAAATGCTTTTATTTTCCTTGTCTCCCATGAAATTTAAACTGTTTTAAAAGGTGATATTAGACAAAGTACCCTTTAAATGTTTGAAATAAAATTCCAAGAACGTTCACCTGGCGTGTTTGATTTCCCTTGAACTAGGTTTTGTTTGGTCTGGTTGGGAGATACTTTTAGGGGGGAAAGGAACTGTTTCTATTCAGATCCTTGGCCTGATAGTGCTTTAAACCTCGTAGGTCTGGCTGGATGAGTCAGAATTTCCACGTGGCATAATTGCTGGAGCTTGAGCTGGCACGGAATCTGCGGGCAGGGTGCTGCTTGCAGCCTGGAATATAGGTTAGTGTCTCAGCCACAATGGCATTTGCAGGAGACAGGGCTAGAATTTTGAAAGGTGCATGTACTTACATGAGAGTTTCTACATTCATTTCTGGAAGGCAGCTTGAGCTGTTTCTTTTAATCTCTTACTCCTTCTTCTGGTTTTCAGATCAGTAAGGAGATCACATACAGGTGGATTATTTTCTAAGCTGGGTGTAAAGATTGGAGTTTGTACCCAAGAGCAGTGTGTGCTGTTTAGTGCTCTTTTTCCTGTGTACTGCTTCTAGAGTCAATATTAACAAAGTCCTGCGAAAGATGAAAACAATCTATGATAAAACAATGAATAGCGTTGAAGGTCTGCTGCATATTAATAGTAGTTCCTATTCATGCAGGAGGAATTTGCATACCTGTATTTAGAGTCATGCAATCCTAGAAAAGGTGCTACTTTTTGAGGTGTAGTTTCTTCAAGATGTTTAAAGGAGAAGGCTGGAATGTAGGCTACAGTATCAGGTATCTTTATTTACATTTTTGTTTGTTTGTTTGTGTTTTCCTCTTTCTAAATCTATGTAGTCCTTGTTACTGCTGATCAAGTTCACTGTCCTTAACCTTTCAGTTTTTGGGGAAGGGAGTTGAAGTAGTGCTTGTGTTGCTGCATTTGTTTAGCTTCAGATGCAGAGCTGGAAATGTACAAGTTCTGTTAATAAATCCTTTACTCTAGTGTCTGTCTGGAGGTGATGTGTGACTGCAGGATTTCCCTGGTGGTATCGCTTCAAACACAGAGTTGTTTCCAGCATGTACTGAGTGATCCCACTTCTTGCTTCTGAGGGTTCTGTAAAAGTGTTACTGTTCACAATATTTTGATACTTAATAATAAGTCACAGAAATTTATTTCCTGAAAAAAGCAGTTGGGCAGATAAGGATAGTGACTGCCCTGATAATCTGAAAAAAATCTGCATGTGTAACCCCTATTTTTAAAATAAAAAACAATATTATGCCAGAAAAATAGAGCCTCTTGTCCTGTGGGGTATAATTTCTATATGGAAAGAGAGAGAGACTTAAAATGAAATTAAATATACTCATTACAGGAGTTAGCAATGTTTTGACTAAGATCCAGCAACACTGCACACTGCTGGGAGATAAGAGCTGAAGTTATTCCTTACTGCAGGTACTGGGAGGCTTTAGACAGGTGGGTTTGAATCAAGAACAGGGCTGGAGCACAAGAATCCAGACCTCCATTTCAGGGCTAAACACTCTCCATGACAAGGACGTGTTGAAGTAAAATGCTGCAAGAATAAGCAATGGCATTGTGTTTAGCTGAATTCTCCTAGCAGTCTTACAGATAATATTAATTGCAGAAGCTTTTGTGGCTGAAAATGATGTTTGCAGTGTGTTGTACAAGTTGCATTTCCTTCCCAGGTGCTGTTAGCATTTTTACAATGTTTGAATTTGAATCCAGTTACATTGGATGTAATTTAACTGTGAGAATTTCTTGCTAATGAAAATTTTCTTTGCAGTAAATGTACATGAAAATTTACCTACTTTCATCTCCTTATATTTCAATTTATATTTGAACTTATATTTGAATCCAGTCTTTTCAGATATAACTTTTTAATCAGTCTGTCCTTATGTGGAACTGAAAGGAAATTTGTTGAAAAAAGCAAAGAGAAAAAGGGAAGAGTAGATTCCCCACTGATCTTCATGGGAATTGTTAAATTTGCCATGAACTTTTGATGTTGTTCATGGTGCTTGCTGCTGTAGTTCCCTTCTGTGAGTTTCAGAAAGTTGAAGAGTCAGGTCAGTAGCAAATGAAACCAGTTCTGCTGACAAGCTTACAGATTTCTGAAAAGTGCCCTAAAGAATAACAGTTTCTTTTCAATGGCTTTATGATTTGTGACATCCTCTGTTTCACAGTCCTGCCTTGTCTGTCTTTTAAAGCACAGTACATCATACCCTTGAACAAAAGAGAACTTTCTGGCATATTTCTGGTAAATTTCACTGAATATTTTTCATTCAGTTGGCTGCTGCAAAAGCAGTTGATTCTTATATAATTTTCATTCACCTTTAGAATTAGATTTATGTAATTTGTGATGGGCTCTGTTGCATGTCACTGTTTGTTACTTTTTTAGCTTTTAGCACAGATTTACCACAGCAGTGCAAAGAAAAAAGGCAGTTTATCCTGCATGACAAAGTTACTCCCCTAACACACAGAGTTTGCACGTAACCTACTTAGGCTGTGGATGTTACTATTTATGTGCTGTATAGCCTTTGGGGAAATAATAGCTTATACACTGGGCTGGGAAAAAACTGAACGGTCTGGAATGGTACTGGAGTGTCTGAGGTGCTTTTTAAGAATGAAACATGAGTTTTTAATGGTTTTTCTTTTTTTTTCCTTCATGTTAGAACTTCTGCTGTAGCTGAAGAGTATGTGAAGTCTTATGGGTAGATTTTACAAAGGTATTCTGATGGGAGATACTTATACACCTGGAAATGTCAGTGGACTGCTCAATGGATTTGAATCAAATTAGACATCCAATTTCCCATTTTTTTAGATATTTGAAGTACTTTTTTTTTTTAGCCCCATGTATCTCCCCAGGCACTTTTTAAAACTGCTTGAATAAATCTGTCAGCGCCTTTTTCAGGCTCCATGTGCATTTGAAAAATGTGACCCTGACTTCTCCAGAGTGGTGCCCACCAGAGCATCTCTGTTAGAGTGCAGAGTTCAGCCTACCTACACAAAGCAGTGTGCTCCATTAACTTTTGGGAGAGAAAGACCAAGCACCTTTCCAGGAATTAATTAATCAGGGGTCTGGATAAAACTCATTCCTAGGAGTTGAAAAACATACATTTTGCTTCCGTCTCCATCCTTTTTTAGAGATAAACTTAGCAGTAAAACTCTTAAACTGAAATATGAATATGTGTTCATTACTCCTGTTCTTATAGTCACAGGAAGGTCTATGAAGGCTGTGATGCCCTTTCCTTCTAAATCTTTGTTATAAAGGACCACTGGAAAGGAAAGTAAATGTTTAATACAGCAACAAGAATGCATTTAGGAAATTTCAGCTCTGTCAGCAAGTCCTTTCTAAAATTCCTATTCCCTTGGGGGGTTTTTTGTCAAAGAAGATTTTGATACAGGTACCTCTTATTCTGACAATGTGAATATATGTAATGCTTTTTTTTTTTTAATGAATTTTAAAAGTAATTGGTTTGAGGTGCTTGAGTGTGATGGTTTGGTTTGGAAGAGGTTCTTTGGCTGGGTTAGTTTTGTGGGGGGTTTTGTTATTTGGGTTTTTTTATTGTTCATTTTAAGTAATTAGCGAGAATAGGGTGAGGAGGAATGAGGAAGGTTGTGTTGGGGGCTACAGTACTGATCCTGTGCTTGTATGGATGTATGTAATTAGCACAACAATACTGTAACTGTTTTAACAAGGCAATGTTCGTACTCTTTTATGCACCTCAGGGTAAAACAGGAATTTTGGGTTCTTTGAGCCTGTGCCACTGTATACAGGCCAGGTGGTTAAAAACTGTGCCAGATTCAGAGCTGAGTATGTGTTGTGGTCCAGAACAGCAGTCATGGTCCCCAGGGCAATGCAAGCATAGCAGCAGCCATGGAGTGCCCAAAAGAATTCAAGAGGAATACAGCCCAAAGGGAATGTGCAAATTTTCAATTACATTCTAAGACATGGTCATTTACAAGATAGGATTCAGTTAAGTTGAAAATTAATCTTCTTCTGAAAGAAAAATAATTATGCTGAGTCACAAGGGGATCTATTGTTTAAATTATTTTGGTATTGTTCAGTCTTTAAACAGTGACTTTTATCTTTTTTTATCTATTTGCATTTGGATGCAAGGAAGTTCTCTTTTCTAGTAAAATTCTGCCACTTTTCTTGTCACTAGTTTTAAATAGAGGAATCTTGAGAAGCTTAGACCTGCTTGGAGTCTTTAACACACTGCTGTCTGTCTGGTTTGGATGTCCCCACGTGCTGTTGCATAGTGTTTGGGATGTTCTAAAGCTTCAGTTCTTTGCTTTTGGTTAAAGGCTACCCCAGCTTTTAGACACTACTGACAGCTACTCTGATATTAGCCATCTGCATTCTAGCTAAGTAGAAAAGTTGAATTTCTTCCTTGGGATGCCAGAGGGCTACCAGTGGCTTTGGAATTTATTTTCCATCCTGGTGCAACAACTTATTTGCACTTGGTCAGACACAATTTTTTTCACCTCCTCCCCAAACCAGCGTTCATTCCACTGCCAAAGGCAGTTCCTGGCTCCAGTGAGGAGTTCTGAAGCAGCATTATTCATGCCCCTTGTGAAAGTATCACTCATGGAGAGGAATGGTTTTAGTTTTCTGCAGGTAAATTCCTCGTAAGTAATTCCTTTTGTCTCTGGAGGTCTTGGGCTGTGGGAGAAGGCAAAGTTACCAGTTTTAGTCCTAACTCTTTTGTGTGGTGCATTCTGACCAGAAAGGAGGAAGAGTGCCAAAATTTAAAGCAGTTTCTGAACAGCTAAGCCAAGTAAAAAAACTTCAATGCGTTTCTTTTTTCCTTCTTTTTCTTTCTCAAAGGTATATAAGTACACAGCAATAAAGGTAATAAAAACAGATTTTTTTCTTTTAATGCTTTTGTAGCTAGAGTTCATCTCTCTACCTGAAATGAAGAGGGATCCAAAGCCTTTCCATAGCTTCTTGTTTATTAACCCTTTTTTGCAGGTGCAGATACACTGGAGTGAGAGTTCCATGGAATATTACTGTGTGATGGTCAGGAATGTGATTTGAGCTGGCATTTTGTTTAGTTACCCAACTGAGCTGCCTTTAATTTAAATGTTACTGTGTGTAACCTTTGCTGGAATATTTTGTGTTGTCCTACTTGGCTGCCAGTCAGCCTCTGGGGGCTTCACTCTGACTATTTACTGTAGCTTGCTTTCACTTATTTTGAGTATGGTGGTGTTGCTTATTTTAATATGCAAACAAATGGTGAGGTTTTTTGTTTGTTTTTTTTTTTTTTTTTTTAATTTGAAATGTGGGTGTCAGGCTTTTCTGATCTATTGTACAGGAATTAGTGAAGTTTGCAGGAGCATGAAGCCATTTGTGAATAATTTTCTTTCATACGTGGAGAGAACAGGTTTTATTCTCATTAAATAAAGAGCAGGAAAGTCAGGAGTAGGTAACAGAATAGTCACTTAGTGCAGTCTGATGTGTGTGTCTCCTCATGGAAAGTGGTGTATATTAAAGTACTGAAAATATTTGTACAAGAAAAAATTTCTGTGAAATCCTATTATAAGTGCTAGTATATAATGCCCAGGAATATACTTGCCAATGTTATGGTGAGTATTAAAAGAAAGTTAAAAGACATATATGTGAAAGTTAAAAGACATGTATGTGAACTTTGATAATGTTGAATTTGAAACTTTGCAGATGGAGTTTGTTAAGGCCTTAATATGAAAAGGCTGTGAATGTGGGAGTTTAGAAAAGCAGGGATGGCTTTCCTTTGTGATGTGAACTTGGTGACCAGTGAGCTGGTTGCTCTGAGTCAAGCACAGAGCCTAGTTTGATTTGTGGTCACTAAAAAAAGAAAAAGATATACAGAGAAAAGAGCAAAGCCCTTTTCTGGGCTCAGTGTGACCATGCTGTCTCCTAGTGTCTGGAACCAGTGAATGTGCTGCACTGGCCCCGTGCCACAGGGCAGCCTTTATCTGTGCCCTGCAGGCACCAGGAGTTTTTCTGCCAGATGATTCATGGGCTGCCAACAGAGCAGGATTTATACAGAATGCATTGGAGCTGTTTATTATCAGCACAGGATGTGGGAAATTTAGGGGAGAAAAAAAAGGGAGAGGAAAAAATACTGCTGCTAATACAATTGAGCTGCATAACAGGAAGTGGCTTTTGTTGTTGCTTTTCTATATGAAGGCAGGGCTGGAAGCAAACTGAGCATCTGCTCAGGAAGTTTGGTTTTCTTAAATGATGTTCACCAGGCACTGGTGCTTATCTTTACAGAGAAAAATGCAAGGCAAAATGGATGCCAGCCTACAGATTTTCTTTCTTGGAAAGTGTAGTTTGCTGAGATGACACTGTGCTTATGTCCTTGGTGAAATACAACAAGAATAGTAGCTCTGCCCTTGAGATATCTTCAGCATCCGCAACACAGTAGATGAACAAAAAGGTTAAACCATGAATAATTCTTTGTCATTTTCAAGTTCACTTTTTAGCAGGGAAAAAAATGTTCCAGACTTCACTTGGATTTGTGGGGTTATGGTAGCTGTAGTGCTGGCAGGACCTCCCTTGTGTGTAGGCAAGTGAAGTGCATGATTGTACAATGATCTTCAATCTACATGGCAAACCAGAAGAATTAACAGAAATTTTTTGGCCATGAGATTAATGATACTTCTCATGGTGCTGACATTTCCAGCTGCTGCTTCTTAATGTTGTCTTTGGAAGAACCAAGTTTCTGTGAATATATGTTATGGATAACTGGTATGATATTTTTAGGTAGAAACTGAAGTTAGAAATAAAATAGATTCTGTCATTTGGAAAAACTTGGAAGAGACATGTACCAAAAAGTAGTCCTTCAGCAGCAGTGCGCCTTTTCCCAAGGCTTCTACCAGCTGTGTTCACAAATAAAACTTAAAAAGAGGGAATGGTAATTTTTTTAAATGAAGGCATTTATTTGCATGAGTTTCCTTTTTATGTCTATAAAATAAAAAAGAGTAACTAACTTAACTTTTGTTTCGTACACCAGTGGTAAAACTTCATAATGACTTATATGGAAAGGAAACTTCTGCAGCAAACTTTATTAGGAAATACTTGGTAGTGAAGAATGGAAAAGAGTAGAAGTTTGGCCTACTAGCAAAGAAAAGTTTCTGATCATGGGAGTCCAGAAATCCTGGAAAAGTCTTATGACATGTGATCCATACTGGTGCTGTCCAGGTTGAGGTGTTAAATACCAGCTTCCCTCAGCAGGGCTTGTAGATCACTGTGTTCAGCTCATTGTTAGGCAGGAAAAGTGATTCTCTCTTCCAGGAGAAAAATATCTCAGGAGGAAATACACCTGGGTTGGCACATGGCTTTGGAAGAAAAGGAGGGTCTGGATGCTGAGTGTTGTGCAGTCTGACTTCTCTCTGACAGGGCTGAAAATGCCGTTCTTTGTCTTCTTGTGAGTCATGTGAGGAATTAAGGGAAGTGCTGCCTCAGGAAGGACGTGTTTCACTGTGGCAGCATGCAAGGAATTGCTGTGTGCTAAGGACAAAGATGCTAGGTAGAAAAATAAATTACAGTTGAATTAAATTGTGGTAGGAGAAACAAAAATTACCATGACAGAAATGAAAGGACAGGTGGAGCAGAGAATTGATGTCTGGGCCCCAGCATCTCAGGTCCTCCATTCTGCAGGACAAAGGTATTTAGTTTTACATAGACATGGATGGCTTTTATGAGATGAATATTGATCAGAAAACAACTTCTATAAATGTCTAGCTTTTGAGCTTGCTATTTCACACAATTGACCTTCCTGCAGAGGTCTGAAAGTCTGTCACTCTTGTGTTTGCAAAACATTCTTCTTGGGTTTCATTCAAAGGCTCTTGGTTTATTCTTGCATAGACAAGGGAAAAGGGAAGTATTGTTAACTCAGAGCAACCTTGAGAATTCTTGGGGTTTCTGGGGACCTTGACATGCCCTGAAACTGTCCTTCTCAAGGTATTTGCAGTTGTGGATTGCTCAAAGGTTTGTGGTAGAGAGTGGTACATAAATCACTGCCTTTCTGTGCCGTGAGATTTGTGTAGAAGGAGGAGAATTTTAAGCTGCAGTCTTTAAATCACACCTGTCATGCACACTTAGTTAACCCTAACATTATCTTGAGCTGAAGCCTCACGTGAAATTTAGATCAGTGCTGGGCCTTCCTTTTAAAAGAATGCTCAGCTAATATTTTCAAATGTGTACTTTCAAGTCCAAGCATGTTTTAGTTTTTGCAGGGAGTGATTACTGAAGATTAATGTGGGTTTTATTCCACTGTGATCTTTTCAAAACCAAAAGATACAGACTTCAATAAAGAGCATTTTATTAATGGCTCTCTGATGAGGTCTATGCTGACAGCTTTGGAGTTAAGGTTCTTGCAGCAGTATTAAATTAGGTATTATTTCAAGATCTTTAGTGCTTAAAGCTGAGCAGAGTGAGAGAGTGTCTATTTTCTCCCAGTGCTTATGGCAGTTTGGGGGTGAGCTAAGGATCCACAGGAACAGGTAGCCTTTTGTTAGATGAGCTGGTATGATGGAGAAAACACAGAAATTTTCAGAAGCACAAGCTTTCTTTAGTTCCTGAAGGAACCATGGGCCCAGAAAAAAGTGTCTGTTTCCATCTTACATCAGCTTGTCTAATGACAGATCCTATCTTTCCCAGAAAACAATATCATGCTGCGTTTCCAAATAAGAAGATGCAATATAAAAGGAAGAAAAAATCTGTCAGTAATTTCTAGAAATAGAAGCGTGGTGGTCAAATTTCAGACCTAAGCAGCTTTGCCAACAATATTGTTCCTAATAGATCCTTTTATTTGCAGAAAAAGCATCACTGAAACTGTTCCCCAAAAAAGGCCACTTTTCAGGTTCTGAAAAAACTCTATTTAATTTTTTTCTAAGTAGTGAAAATATTGAAATATATTTGGCTCTCTGAGCCTTAGAATCTTTCTGCATTAATTCTGAAAGAAGCAAAATGATTGCTTAAAAGCATACACCTAATGTCTTTATTCACACCTTATGCTTCATAAGAATCAGAGTTTAATTACTTAGCTCAAGCAGCCGTGACTATGAGCTTTCCTGAGCCTACTTATCAGTCTGAAAGTAGGGTGCTCATTACTTACCTGGTTTTAAGCAACATCTCTGCAAGAGCTTGATCATGCTTGTAGAAGAGGATTACCATGTCTTGCAGATTGCACTTGTGCTTTAAAAAAAGTAAAATTGACACTGCAGAGGAGGGAAGGGGTTTATCTTTATGTGGCAGTTCAGCACAATGACACGTACTCTGGTGAGGAAAGCTGTTCTTCCTGTGAAATGGTTTTGAGAGCAAAATTATACGTGTTTAATGGGGATGTAATCATGAATACAGTACCACTGACAGGAAAATGAGGTGCTCTTCACATAAACCTGTGTCTGTTACAGGGGAGAGAAGGTACTGTGTGAAATCTGAGTTTTACCTTCTCTTGTAGGTTGCTGCATAGTAAAATAGTCCCACAGAGATACTAATTTCCAGTGATGCCTCCTCCTTCCTTTAAAGCAGAAACTAATTTATATTGTGGGACAGGTGACACATTTGTCTTGAAACTTCTCCCAAAGCCAGCAGTGAATTTATTTGATAAATAAATAATTAAAACTCCTTTCAGTTTCTCATCTCAGAAGACAGGGAGCAAAGGGCAGAGCACTAGCAAAAACTGTCTAGAGATAGCTGATCAGGAGGTTATGGGTTTTAGTGTTTGTGTACTTAAGAATTTAATTCTTGCTATGCAGGTTTAACTGTTTTAATCCAAGGAAAAATGCTTTCTGAAATTAAAAAAAAAAAAAAGTACATTTTTTTGGTTTTAGATAGCTTTAGAAATGTTTATATTTGGGTAGTTGGGAGTGTTTATATTTGGATAGCTGGCAACATTTATTTTCCCAGGATCTTCTGGAGGCTCTTTAGAGAAAATTCCTTGCTCCCCTCAAGCGTGGATTGTCAGGAATGCGGATGGAGCATGTGGGAGCCCTGGATTACATTACAGCAGTAATTCTCATGAGAGTGCTGCAGTTCCACAGGCTGGAAGGGACATTCACTATGGAAGTGCAGCTATAATCTGGCTAGAACAGACTTTTGTGAATAAATAGATCCTGTCTATGAAGGCAAAGAAAACAGAGCTTGTAGGAAGCCCCGAATATTTACATACTCCCTCTCATCTGTCTAAAATATACTTATGCCTTCTGCCACAGTAAATCTGATGAGCAATTTTACCCCTAATTCTGTAAAAGAGAAGTGAAATCCTATCCATTAGGTAATGCTGCCGCCAGACCTCAGCCTCAACTATTTTTTAAACATTATCACAAACTGTCAGAAGAAGAAAAGAAAAATCCTTCTTGGCAAATATAATTTTCTTTTCTTTTGTGGATATTTGTGTGAGAGTCCTTCAGCTTCTGTGTGTTAGAGAAAAGTTTGGTGTGTGCAGAAATTTCCCTTAGTTCTCCTAAAAAAAAAGAGTTTGCCAGCTGGAACAAGGCAAACAGGATGAAATAAAGTAGTCTCTCAATACATGTGTCTGTGCTTTTCTAAGAACATGAAGTTTTTTGGGTGAACAGATACTTTATATGTCAGAAACAAATTGTGTGAAGGAAAACATAGGTAAATTAGTTGTTCAAAGTGTAACATAGGACTGGAGCAGATGATGTGATTTGGGGAATGCAGAGCTTATGGTGTGACAGTGTACTGGAAAAGCTTGGCTTGTTATGCTGACAAAATGAAGTACAAGAGGGCATATATGATTCCTTTCTCATTAATTCATCAGGACACCAGTATGAGGAACAGAAAAGAATTACTTATCCGAGATACCATGTTGGCAGTAGAGCAAAGGAGCATAAACTTGCCATGAATAACGATGGGCTGTAGATTAGGAAACGACTATGAACTATCATTGCATTCATGTTTTTTGAATGACCTTCCAGTCAGAAGAGAGGGAGAGGAAATTAAAATAATTTCAATGTGTAGTTAAAAAATGTTCACTTTAGAATCTAAAAATTTATGTTAAAAAGTTACCATAAAACATGGAGTGGGGGATAAAATCTTCAGTGTTTTTTGGGGATGATCTTAAAACCATTGTTTGCTTCTGTATTTGGTTATTTTGGTACCTCACATAAAAATAACTCTTTCAAAATATTGAACTTGTTTCTTGTAACTGGTTTGTCAGTGGAAATGGCATCATGTTTAATTTATAGTAAGATTTCTTAATGCAACTTTTATGGTAATAGATGCAAATTATGAAACGTGGACTTTAGCGTATTCAAAAAAGGCTGTTTATTCAGTAAATCAAAATATAGGATTTCAGTTTATTTTGTCAGATATTCACAGTCAAGTTTTAAATTTTGCTGAAATTTTGAGGCAGAAGATCCTGTTCTGGAAATTTTATTATGCCATTGAGCTAATCTGATCACTCCAGTAATACTTGCTTTAATTCATGCTGTCGGCCATACACTGAAGTGAGGTGGAGCTGACCTGGGTGTTCATCAGACAACTATAGGAGCTGTTTGCCAGCTTTGGCTTGCATCCTCTGAAGTTTCCTATTTCCTTCATCACTCTAGAGTGAGTATTTTTGGGATATAATTTGTCAGAACATCTGGATTTCTCTGGCTGCCATTAACTGCTGCCTTTTCTGGCTTGAAGAGTCTGTCACAGGGATTTTTGAATAGTGGCATTGCAGTGACCAGGCTGAGGAATTTGGATCTGGGAACACAGGTCCCCATTGGCTGGTCCATGTGAATGAGGAGTCAGAAGAGCTGAGGAATGCTCCATCTGCAGCTTGCTGACAGAAGCCAGAATTTGCCTTTTGTGAATTTTATTTCGCAGAGGAAGAAAGCTGGGAAGAGGAGGCATCACAAGCACTTTGAAGGGTATTTTTACTCTTCAGATTTTGCAGATTGTTCCCAGTATAAAACAGACTTCAGAGGGATCATTCCTGGGAATTATTATGGCGAAGAGGCTAGGCTAACTGGCTGATTGTAGCAGCTACAGACTTAAATGTGATTTCATATTAGATTTCATTAAAATTATAACTGACCAAATGCCTAGAATATTCAGTACCTATTAAGACTTCAGAAGCCTACTTTGCATCACTGGGCTTTGTTCAGAAAAGCCTGAAAGATGGCAGAAAAAGCTCATTAGATTGCTACCAGTGGTCATTGATTGCAAAAATTCAACTGCTAAAAAAACCCTAGTGGGTTTTTTAGGTTTTTTGACTGATGAACAGCAACACACTGCTGTCTGTGCCAGTCAGCACTCATCACTGTGGGGCACTGGGGTGCCTGAGTGTCCCTGTCACAGTTACACACATTTTTCTTTGTCACTTTTAATCTGTTGCATAACCTTACATGAGAGCTTTCTCTGCAGAAAAAATGCTGTTTCAAATTGCTTAAAAAAAATTGAAGCCAGTCTCATGCTGTGTGCTGTGTTAAGAAGGTAAATAAACTCCTCCTTCCTTCCATTTTTTCGTTGCATACACTAAAAACATATTAAAATTATTTAGATTTATGTTAAACTCAGTCTTTGCTTGGGGGATCTCGTGATTCTTCTCTTGTGCCATGTGTTCTCTAGAAAGCACATGAAGATGCAGCCTACACAGAAAAAGATACTGAGCTGTAGAGATATCTGAAAGAAAAGCAATTTATGAACATTCCTAGAGACTGAGAAGTATGTGTTTTGTATTATCCTCACATTATATCTTGAGGAGTGTGCCTAGAGGTAGCACACAGTGTTAGTGCTGCCCAATGAATGGTCTTGACTCCACGCTCTGCAAAAGAGTCACATTCAAACACTGCCTATGCAAAGGATGCTGAAGTTTTACTGAAGTTGGCAATGCTTCCCTGGAAGGTGCTTTATTGAAGGAGTGCAAGTAAATTTTTCAGTGACTGCTTTCAGTAGTCCCTTTTGTCTTGCCTTGCCTAACCTTGCCCTATGGATGCACTTGGTTATTGTGAGATGCCAGGATTGTAGAGCAATGATGGCAGAAGAGAGAGTGCATTTGAGCAGCCAACAGCAGTGAGTCCTAGAAGTCACTGGAAGCCTCTGTTGGTTTGATGGAATAAATCCACAGTAACCGAGAGAAGGATCTAGCATTATTTGTTTACGAAATTTGAATGCATTCTGAACGTGGCCTTTGATTGTCAACTGAAATGCAAAGGCTTTAATTAAAGGCAGGCTCAAAAGATTTGGTAATGATAGTGAATAAATCTTTTGTACTTTGACAGTGTGTGAGAATGTGGCTCAGAGTGCTGCAAATGACAGAAAGAAATGTTCCATTTAATCACACAAAACTGTCTTCTGCTAAAGGACAGTTCATTAAAGCTGAATTTAGCATCTATGCCTAGAGAAATTTGATAATGTGACAAATGCATTCCTCATTGCGCATTGTTCTGTATGAGATTTAAAGAGAAGTAAGCCTATCATGAGTGCCCACTGTGTGCTCTGGTGTTCTTACAGGTTCAGCAAGCTGTGGTCTGTAGTGGTGAGGTGGTCAGTGCTGCTCCCTTCCCTGCAAGCATCCTGTCATGGTTTGACACTGGCACAATGCCAGTGCCCCCATGAGAATACCCTCTCCCTGGTTTCTGCTGTGAGGTGGGACCAGGAATAAGCAAAGCAGGCCCCCCCTTGGAAATAAAGAATACATTATTAACTAAAATACAACTCTAAGTTAAAAAGAAACACACGGGGAAAATGAAAACTTTCCAAAAATATTTCCTCCTACCCGCAGCAAATTTCCAATACATCCATCCCCCAAATCACCAACTCTTGGTCCATCACCACCCT
>JAHXMQ010003319.1:49374294-49410559 GCA_020466415.1 Ammodramus savannarum pratensis
TGCTCTCACCACTGCACATGGACCAGAGCTGCTTCTGGGGTTGTCCTTTTAGGGATGCTTTGTCCCCTTCCAAAAAGGGCACAGTCTCACCTTTGGGACACCTGTGCCCCCCAAATTCCACCTCCTGGGGCCAAGGGGTGCCAACACTGAACCCTCTTGGCTCTGAGCCATTGCCTCCCCCTGGATGCAGTGTCTGTGGCAGAGCAAACATGGTTCTGTCCAGGGCTATACAGGAAAAGTCCAGCTAAAGCCACTCCATCATCCCTCCCCACCTAAGATTCTTCTCCACTCTTCCTCATCTTTCACTTGCATGAACCTTCATCACACTGCCTTTATCCTAGTAGGCTCACAGGCCTCCACTGTGCTGTAAGAAGGTAACTGTATTGTTCTACAAACAAAATTACAGCAATGGATAAATGCCAAAACCTTTGCTGCATTTAGTGTAGGTCACAAGCTGTGTTTCTTGCGTGCCTGTGTGATCTCTTTGTGTCTGGGGAGGTAAAGCAGTAGTGTGTGCTGTTCGCAGGAATTATGGTCTTACCCTGGTTGTGAATGAAACCTCACAACCTGTGCAAAATGCAAACCTCACTCAGAGGTTTGCATTTTGCACCAGAAAACCTAGAGAGAATAATGAGAAAACTGAAATTCTAACAGAGTAGTGGATGTTTGGGAATAAAATCTGACTTTCTGTTTGCATTTATATTTTATAGTTGTTCTGGATGGGGCCAGGGGGGAAAAGTTGATTTATGACACGGTTTTAAAAAGTGTGCCACTTTGTTTAATCAAGAAATGCACTGGGAGGATATTGGATCTTTCAAATCCTCTCTATTTATCTCCATTTTTTCTCTTCCGTTTTGTGGACTGGGACTAGAGCTGACTTGTTTTTTATGTTTTACAAGTTTTTATGAGCTGACCTGATGTTTGTAATGAGGCCTGTGTGAACATCCCATAGTGATACCCTAGTAATTGCAGCATTCATAGCGTTTGTTCAGGAATTTACCCAAGAGACAGCCTGATAGTGTTAGTGTACCACCCATGTATGTATTTACATACACATATGTGTCTTCTCTTTTGATGAATGTCAAACAGTAAAACTGCTTCTAAAATTACATATATTTGCACACACTTGGATCAAGGCATTAGAATTAATTTCAAACAAAATATACTTTGAGAAGAAGAGAGGTACAGTCTAATGTACAGTCTAATTTAAAGGGGTTAAAACCAAATGAAAACAAACAAACACAGCTGAACCAAAAAGTATTGCAAAATGCAACAGAAATTTTTTCTGTGTTTTAAATCCATTTGAAATTCAGGAATATGCTTTTATTATATGGAAGACTCTAGGTTAGTCAGGTGTTGCCATCCCTTTCTGCGCCTCTGTTGGGTCAGAAAAGCTGAAATATGTTCTCCTGAATTGATATTTTATCCAGCAAAAGAAGGAATTAATATTCTTTGATTCTAAATTAATGTTGAATTTCCTTGATTTCAGTATGTGTAGAAGAAGCTTTAACTTTCTCTTGCTGTGAAATACAACTTAGTATCATATAAAAACACGTACACTGTTAAAAACATGAACTGCTGTTGGGTTACAAATAAAAAAATAAATTATGAAAAGGAATGTTAATTCTTACATTATTAGTTTATTTCTCTTGAATAAATAGCCATAATAAAAATTAGAAAATATAAATACCTCACTTATTGGGCCAGATGTCATTTCTTTGAGGCTGGCACATAGAACAGCTTTTCAGCATCGTAAAATGACACAGCATTTTTGGTTTGATAGACGGTGTTGATACTCCGTCTGTCTTTTAAGAAATAGATTGCTCCAAGTTCTTTCCTCAGCTTCAAAAGGGAAAGATGGGTATCACCAACAAGAAAATGTCAGTAATTTCATTTTCATTCAGGGCTTGAAGCATTTAAAGGTTAATTTTAGATAAAAATATCATTATTGAACATTTTATACTAGTTTTCTGCAGATTGCCAAATGCTTTGGAGTTGCTAATGTATTAGTGTGAAAAATCTAAATGTAAAATTGCATCCATATGAGGACTCCCAGAGATTTCTAAAGTATGTTGTGCCTTAATAAATTAATTATAGTATTTTTTTACTATCTCCAGGCTTTTGTGGAAAAAGCAAAGTTCTCACTGTAGGAAATCAAGGGATAAGAGCTGACTGAGAAAAGCTTTGTCAAGTCTTTGTGGTACCCTTTATATTGGTGCTTTATAACAACATGTATTTAGAATAACAAACAGACAGTTAAATTATTTTTACATTAAAGGAGTGTTTCTTTTTGTGCACTAAGTTGCAGCTAGAATAGAAGAATTGAGAGTCACTTTTGAGGGCATGGAAAAAAATGAGTCTTTTGTAGAGAGATTTACAAAAGGAATTTGATGATTTCTTGCCTTTTTTCCCCTCCCTTCTCTCAGGTCCGCACCAGTGTCCTACCTGATCTCAAGGAACCAAGAGCAGATGTTGGGGTAAGCAATAATTTTCAATAATTGATTTATTTTTTTAAAATTTTTTTATTGTTAGACTGTTCTTAATGGAAAAGAGAAAAGTTCCTGCCCATAAATCCAAAGTTTTTAACAGTTTGCTGATAATCATGCTGCACAAAAAAAATCTAGAGGATTAAGTATCAAACTGTTATATTGAAATGCAATATTTTTCTTGGTACCAAAGAAAGATTTTCAAGTGTGAGACCAAAAGAAGTAACAAAAATGAATGAATCTGTTATCTTTTCTTTCTGCTTTGATTTGTAGCAAAGCTTCCTGGGCTGTGCAACTTTTAGAGTGGGTGATCTGGTAAAGTCAAAGGAGCAGCAGTTGACCCTCACCCTCAGGTAAGTGTTGTAAATCATGTTTTTTCTAATTGCTAACCTCTGGCATTTCTCATCCAAAGAATGGCAGCAAAGATAGGTAGGGGTCTGCAGCACGAGTCAGACGAGGAATGGCTGAGGGAGCTGGTAGTGCTCATCCTGCAGAAAAGGAGGCTCAGTCAGACCCTCTCACCCTCTGCAATCAGCTGAAAGGAGACGTTGAGAAGTGCAGGTTGGTCTCTTCTCCCAACAGGTAGCAAGTGAGAGGACAAGAGAAAGTGGCCCCAGGTTGCACCAGGTGAGGTTTAGATTGGATATCACAAAAAAGATTCTTCCCATGAGGGGCTGTCAAGCACTGGAACAGAGGGTGGTCACCATCCCTGGAGATATTTATGAGACGTGGATCTGGCCCTGAGGAACATGGTTAAATGGTGGGCTTGGCAGTGCTGGATTTATGCTTGGACTTAATGCTCTCAAAGGTCTTTTCCAGCCTATGCAATTCTATGAGTGCTGTTTGACTGTGTTTTAAACTCCATGTTCCATCAGGTATATTAGATGACAACTTGAAGTGCTTCTAATTCTGCTTCTAATTGTACAAATTCAAAATTAAACACCAAAATGAAATATCAGCCCTATAACCTGGAGCTTCCCAGCTGCCAGATTAGAAGAGGTCATTTTATGCTAGGATAACCTACGGAAGAATTGCAGAGAACTTGGCATAGAGAATATTCATTCCAAGTTCCCTTTAGAAAGGAGCATAAGATTCTCAGTTTTGTTTGGTGTGCGTGGTTTAAAGAATTAGCAATGTACAGGTTTTTTAAGGCATGTTTAAAGAAGGTGGTCCTAATTATTGAAGGTGTCTCCCATGTGAAAATGCTTGTGGTCTCCTAAACTCATTGTTATGTGCGGCCATACTGAAATTGTAGGGGGTGTGATACAGAACTCTAATCAGTGACAGGGTACAGAGCTAGGTAAATGAACTCCAGCTTAGTGGTTGTAAGGATCTATTCTTACAGGAATTCAAGTTGGCTTTAGCTCTTTGGGATACATTTTGTTTCCCTAACTGACAAATTGAAAATTTGATCTGAAAGATTGTCTCCAACAGGTGGCACAGTAATTGACAGAATGGAAAGCTTCAGTTTCACAATAAATATTTTGTATCTCAGCCATCCAATTTGTAAGCAAAAAGTTAAGATGGAAAACTCATAAGAAATAGATGACAAAATTTGTTTTAATTAATATTTTTAGTTTTGGTTACCCTCTTTGTTCAGCTAACACTAAAAGACAAATATACCAATTAAATTTAATTTGCAGACACATTAAATGGTAGGGTTTAGTCAGTTGGATATTTTTTAAGAAAAACATCCTAACCTTTCAAAAGTGGAATTGTTTTCTGATTATGACTATTGAGCAGCAGAAAGTCAGTAGAAGTGATCCACATTTCTTCAATGGCAATTTAACCAGAGCAGTCTACTAATTTAAGCTTGCTTTCCTCTAATCACCCTGCAGTATTAGTACCTCTCAGGAGGATAGAGGACATATCAAGGGACTTGTCAGAGCATGAAACTCTATTTAATTCTTGTTGATATTCTTTGGATAGGAGTTTATCAGGGCATGCCTGTGATTGAGATACTCCTGTGTTAGATTTAAAGTAGAGATTTAAGGACCTGGAAATAGCTCTGTGGTGTAAAGATTGGTATAATTATAGAATCTGCTTAATTTTTAACTGAGTTTTCTTTTTCTTTTTCTTTTTTTAGTTATGTTTTTCCATGGTCTTTCTGAGGTACAATGTAACAATATAAAAGTGTTTTCAAAGGAGCATTCTTGTATTTTTCTGTTATTTTGTGGAGAGCTGGCGTGTGTCTGCAAGTTCTTACTGTTGACACATTGTACTCTACTTTTCTGTTTTCCTACCATTGTGCCCTAACAGTGATTAGGGACACAAGTTACAAAACCTCTGCAAAAGAAGTTTTTATTTTGATTGTCCTTTCTTCTCCATAAAGGTGTCCTGAACTGGTGGCTGAGTGTTTCTGGTGGATCTGTGCACGTGTAGCTCATCATCAAAACACAAAAAGGTTGATTTGTGCAATTACTTCAGTACACGACAGATGTTGGCAGAGGAATTGAGTTACTAGAGATTTGGGATTGCAGTTTCCAATATGGAATTTATAAGAAGAGAGATGTTTTCTATAGCCTTGCATGTTTCATTTTGCAAAGATAATGCAATGTCACTTGCTTCCAGCTTTCTCATACAGTTGTGATGATGAATGGCAAAAAATGGGCTGTTGAATGCAACAAAAGTATTTTTCAGTAGGAGAATGTTTCTTAATATTGACTATATGACATAGTGTGTCTGATGAAAAAAATAAAATCGTGCATTTTTTTTTCCTTTCTAAATAAGAGCTAGGTATACTGGCTGCTAATTTAGCAATAAAAGCTGATTTTTTTCTTAGAAGATTGGAGGCAAATGCCTGCTGTTCTCAGTCCGTCTTGTTCACTTACTTTTCCATCATTAGCTTGTTACCTTTTTTTCTCCCTGGATGCCTTGGTCAGCATTTTATGGCCAGAAGTAGAAAGGTGGAGGACACAAATTCCTGCTGCTCGTGGTGTTACTGGCTATCTCCTTCCCTCACATTTGGGGAAAATAATACTGACCTGGGGATCCTTAAGGACCTGGGATAGTGGAGAAATCTATTTCAAATGCAGGTGCTCTGCTGACAGTTATCAGATGAATGCTGATCCTTGCCCCAGGGTGCCAAAAAATATCGGCAATTTTCCATCTCCATAAGCCAGGTGGGTTTTGTCCCATGTATGGGCTTCTTATGTTGATACTGATTTTATTCTCTTGGCCAGATTCCCCATCCCAACTCACCCTGAGCAGGTTGTCAAGGTGCAGTCGTTTGTTTTGTGGGGATGTAGTATGGTATAGTTTTGTGGGGATATAGTGTCTCCTCACCCATGACTGAAAGCAATTTGATGCAGGGATCATCTTCACTGCACCATGTGAGTGCAGAGTGTCCTTCTCAGCTTTATTAAGCTACAGCAAATAAGCTGATTTCATTCTAATGCATTATGAAGTATCCTAAAACCAATTAATTCTTTATCTGGTGCTGTGTTGAACAGAGTGTATATGTGAGACTTTTTACATCTCTGCAAGCAAAGGACATGAGGTGTGTGCGTAACGTGTGTGTGTGCTCAATACTGTTAGTGCAAAGTAGAATTATACAGGGTTTTATCCTACTAAGGTATGATCACTAAGCTTTTTTTATTTTTCCCACTCCATCACTTCTGTTTCTCTTTTTAAATTTTCTTTCAAATGAAATTTTAATCTCATGGTATTGCTGGAAAGTTTGAAATGCATGTTTTCAAGTAGCTGAAGACTCTCAAGCACTGCTGGTGTTTTAAAATCAGTCTGACAGTTTTACCCTGGGCATTTATAGAGCTCTTTGTTGATTTGTATGCCTGTAGCATTCAAAAGAAACTTGGCTTTGGGATTTGTTTTGTTGTTGTTGCCTTTTTTGTTAAATTGTGTGTTCATATTTCTGTCTGGGAAGATGAGAACTGGAGAAAGAAGTGCAACTACAGTGCAACAAGTCCCACTGTTTGGTTTTGTTGTGTTGCATTACCTTCTCTTACAGGTAACACATGTAACAGATTGTAATATTATATATGTATTAGACCAGAACAGGAGTGATTTTGAGAAGAAAATAATAATAAAGAGATATATAAAAATGAAATTATATCAATCACTGTTTTTAAACCCATACAAAATACATATTGCTCCTCGTGCAGGCAAACAGTGCAATGCTCACTGTCATACTGAGGCCAAGCTTTTAATAATAGCACCAAGGGAAATATTTAGGATTCTAAAGAACAAGAGACAAGGATGATGAAGTGTAGTTAGCATTTCCATTTTACTGGAGCAATAGGCCTTGTTGGTTTGGATCAGTTTATTTGCTGGGCACTTTGATCAGAACACCTTAAGCTGCTGAAAATTTTTCAGTCTTATGACCACACACTTTGGCTTCTATAGATGTGTGATTTGCTGACTCCTGCTGTATTCCCTTTCTGCAGGGAATGCTGCAGTGCATGTGCTGACAGAGCCTAGTTTGGGTGCTGGTTTGGCACAAGAAGGAGAAGTCAAACCACAAGGCTGTAGCAGCTCAGGGGAACGTTCTTCATTCAGAAGGTCCTTTTGAAATTATTACGTATTTCTGCTCATAAGCACAATTTGGACACTGAACCCGTATTACTTTTATTCTGGGTACTTTTAAAATTAATATAGACTTCTTCACTTGCAAAACTACCTGGAACTGGTTCATTTTTAATAGTCTCTTTATTGTCAATTAATTTGACTTAGAGCAGATGAAGTTTTACACATGCAAAATATGAAGAATTATGTTTATTTTGCAGGGTTTTATAGAAGACCAGATTTGCATAGTTGCAAGATGAGTGTATTCTACCGAGTGCATAGTAAAGCCTAATGGTTTTCAAGGAAAATAATTATTTAATTTGAAAGCTTGGAGGTAACTCTTTTTTGAGGTTTTACTGTAGGAGTTGAACTTGTTTATTCTAATGGATCCCTTCCAACTCAGCACATTCAATAGTTCTGTGGTTTTATGATTTTATGACATTGAAGTTTTCTATGTATTCTTTTCTCCTGATTCATCACTTTTCATTTCCACTGCTCAGAAAATACACAGTATTGCTCCACATGTATTTGTTTTGATTCTCCTTCCTCGCTGTGTTTTTGTAATTGTGCTGAACTTATTCTTGTCATTTCCTTTTTGCCTATTTTTGCTTGGTGCCTTTTGTTACCCTTTCCTCATTATTATGAAACTATCAGTTACTCTTCTTTCCTTCCTTTCCAAAAAAAATCTAGCTGTTCAGAATAAGTCAGGGGAGATAAACTTGGTGCTGTGCTGCCAGTGAAAGCTGAAAAAGCATTTGGTATCTTTCAGGAGTTTAAACCCTTGTTTCTTCCAAAAGGTAGTCAGCAATGCTCTTCTCTTGGTGATGTACATCTAAATTGTTATTTGTTTTTGATTAATTGAGAGTAAACTATTTATGGATGATAATAAAGGAATTCACCTGTAACTATACTATCATTCCCATATAGTTCAAGAAATGGGATGGATTCTGAATGATTTCTCTGTGGAGGGATTACAAAGGGAAACGTGATATTCAGATTAGCTTCCCTGTTTTGGTTTTGCAGGGATTTTGTTAACACACTGTCCTTTCTTTGCAGATTGTTAGGAAACAAAGCCATGTACTCTGCATTGGGATTGCAGATCCTAAGTGGAATATTGGTGTGGTCCAATGGTCCACTAAGAGGATAAGGTCTAAAATGAAAACTTGGCAGTGTTCATGGATTTCTGCACCATTTATAGCACTTACCTGTCCTCAGTTTTGTGGTGAAAACTCTCATTGTCCTGAAGAAATTGCCTCATTGTTGTTAACATTTGGTTTGTGATGGTAAATAGCCAACTCAATAGCGGTGACTGCACTTCACAGAGTGGAGAGGGCACTAAATATTTACTGATGTTATTCTAATTAGAAGAATTTGTTGCTGCAAGTGATCCAGTGTCATGGGTTGGATTTTTTTCCAGGACATCTGATGGTGGAAAGACAGTTGGTACCATTGAAGTCAATCTTATGAAGATGGGAGAGCTGGATGAGGGGGAAACAGACCACATCACAGCAGATGCTCAGGATCAAAAGGTAGAAACTCACTTTATTGCACAAAGTTAATTAGAATGATCTGTTGTACCAGATGTCTGAAATACTAATTACCAAATTGGGTTAAGAACTTAAAACAAAATTTCTGGAGTAAGTACTGTGTAAACGTATCTCCTTCAATCAAAAAAACCAAACTCATGAAGATGTACAGAGTAATAGTCTAACCTGAGCTTCCTAGGCTCTTTCCTTCTTGAAGAAAAAAATAGCTTATTTTTATCTCAACTGAATATATTTGATCACTTCTGATAAAAACTGTCCAGAGAGATGCCATAAATACAGCTTCTTTTTTCCTTGGACAGCTGCTCTGGTTTCTGCCCTCCAAGTCCTGCTTATGTTGATTTTTATGTGCAATCTGTGCCCACAATACTGAAAAGCTGGAAGAATGACAGACAGGCAAACCAAAGAAGAGGTAAATGCCCTTGAAAAGGGGCAGGTTCATCTGCATTAAATGAGAGTACACAATTTTTGCAGCCCTAATACGACAGTTTACTGCTTAACACTGTGGTGTATTCTGTTCTTCCTGAATAAAAGGAAATATTGCTACAGGAAATGCAGTATTTTTTTGTTTGGAAGTTACATATGAGACTATTTTTTCAGCAGAGGACATTATCTTCAATATCTTTTCTGTGTAGCAAAATCAGTCTGCTTTTGTGTCAAATTCTGAGGGTAAATTTCACACTTTTTTTCCACTGCTTATCTCAGAGAACTTCAATGTGACCAGTTCCAAAAACCCAACAAATGCTGTGAAATCTTCCTGACTTTGACCTGTAAAACTTGCACAGTATAGGCAACATGAGCTGGTTTTTTTCAGCCTTCTCTTTTATTTGGCTTTTCTTCCACTGCAGAATGTGGAATGGGACCCCTTGCAGTTATTGGAGATGGAGTTACTGAGCTCTGCTGGGCCTGGAGGACACAGAAGCTTTAATAGCATCTTTCTAGGGGTTTCTAATACTTGTAAAGAGGGACCAGACTCATGACCAATGTATTTTCTGTGGTCTTTAAAGGAGTCCTTGGTTTGTACAAATCAGTTGCAACCTTGGTTTATATGTTGATAGTGAGGATGCAGTTGTGAGAATGATGAGTCATTGAATTAATAAAAAATAAATAAGTTTTGAACTGGTGAATCACAAAATCTGAGGACTTTTTTGTGCTTCCTGCTTTTCCCTTGTTTAAAAATTAATGAAGTGTTTTCTTGCACAGTGCATGTGAAAACTGCTTTGTCTAAAGAACCTCTTTGAAAGCAGAGAATGTGTCAAAAATAGTTTTAAACTAAAGTGCCTTATTTTTATAATAAAACTTATTAAGCTAAACTATTACTATCTCTCAACATTTCTGTCATAATACTGCTAGGAAACATTTCTGTTTTGTTATGGAACAGCTGATCACATTTTTTCATTTTCTTGGCTATAATTCTGATTGTGTTACAGTGTCTTGGAACAGAAATATAAAGATAAAAATGTAAATTCTAAGTAAGGCTTTGGATGTTTATATTATTATCACTCATGGTTTTCAGCCTACCTTTTATACACTGCCATGGATTTATCTCAGACCCCCTGAATGTGTCACATCTATGGTTGTATTTCTTTTGCAGTGTGCATTGGTTCGTGAGTGTACAGCCACTGAGGGCATAAGTGGGAAGGACAACCTGCCTTCCTTAAATGCAGGTAAGAATTCCAATACCTGTAAGAGACAGCTCTGGTCCTGAAGAAATCACACAGATTTGTGGCAGAGCTCATCAGTGTCTCTTCAAATGCTGCCCAGATGTTGAAGTTCAATATTTTAGTCTTTTATACGTGTTTGGCATTATCATTTCACTGAGAAGTTTGAATAAATGTGTGTCAATAGCGCTTTCTGAAGCTGTGCTGAAATATCCATCTCCTGCATCTTTACTGTTCAGTGGTTTTCTGTGACTGAAAATCAGACTGTCAGTGACTTCCATGGGCATGGAATGAACATCGTTGGTTTCTGTTGTGTCATTGCGTGGCATCCTGTAAAATAATTCTGCATTATTTGTTAGTGAATACCCAGGACAATCAATCTCTCTCATTCATAAGTGGTGAAGTGGCAGTTTCAGATTGATCTGGAAACTGTCTGTCCTGGAATGAAGGGAGCTGTTAGCAAGGCATTCTCAATTCTAGGTCAGCTTGGGCTTGAGTGCATGGTGTTAAACTGGATCTGTTTTTCTGTCATTATGCTGAGGAATATTACATGCTGATACGCTGTGCCATAAAACTTTTATTAGCCCAAGTTTATGAATCTCTATTACTCTGCAATAACAATGTCACAAATAAAGTTATATGGGTCACCTAAAACCCCAGCATTGTCAAGAATTCTGTGTTTGCTGTATGCAGTTGAGGAGGAATGTTACCAAACTTTTACAACTTTTTAAAATCTTCCCTGAAACTTTTTCATCTGACTTCTCTGGTAGGGCAGACTTTCTGAATCAGCTTTGCAGTCTGAAGGAAGCCCTAAAAACTGCCAAAAATTAAGTTATTCCATATATGTGTGAATATTGTATTTTTTTCTGTGAGTTGCTGAGATTAGATCAGAATTAGAAAAAGTATGTTCTAGAGAAATACCATTTATTTTCATCAATTCAAAGTGAGAAAGATGTTAATTGAGAATTTCTGAATGTACTGGAGCTACATCCAGCTCCAGAAATTCCTGAACTGGGAATGGCTGGAGGCACCGAGGGTATCCTGTGTCTCCAGGTTTATATTTATGGCTTTTCTTGGACACAAGATACAGAGGCCAGGTGAAGGATTTCATCTAACCCAGTTCTTTGATTCTGATTCTGAATGTCATCCAGATTAGTGAGACTTGAGGAAATGACATTTCTGTCAGGAAACCATGCTGATTCACAACTGATTGTTTTCTGTTTGTTGCCTCCCTTGTATAGGTTTGATTGGGGTTTTTTTGTTGACTTCTTTTGTATAGAAAAATGCTGTAGGTTGTGAATGTGTTTTGTTGGAACTTCCAAGGTAGACGGCAGTTTTAGGAATATTGAAGTCTTGATCAATTTGTCAAGAATATTTCCATGTGATTCTACAGTGTAACTAGACAGTGTTTTCACATTTGTTACTGTCATGTACAAACACAATGTAAAACCAAAGCCCACCAAACACTACTTGGGTTTATAAAGTCAAACATACCATGAAGAGCTTTTTATTTTTTTGTCATTTTTTGGGTTGTCAGGCTTTTTTTTAAGAATTGAGGGGAAAGAGGTGCATATGCAAGAAATGACAGCCTGCAGGATATTGGGAAGAGTTTGCAATCACAGGAAGATTTTTCAGATATTACTCTTCAGTCTGTTTCCTGTTTTTGTGACTTTGTCTTCTCATGCAGCATCACCTCCCCTTTCCTGCTGACATGCTGTGCTCACACAGAACTGCCCCCAGAACAGTATGTTTTCCATATACATTCATGTTTAGTACATGTGGATGCTGTTGTAAAGCTTTCTGGTACTTTCTTGTTGTTTATCAGGCCTTCAAAATGATGAAACTGAAAAAAACCTGCCTCTGTGAATCCTTAAGCTTGTAGGTATAGAATCATGCTGGCATTCTTCTGAAATTTAAATCTTAGGATAGGGAACTCTCAGCCCTCCAGTGAGTTATGAGCTGCTTATTGAGGGAGTGGGAATAAGCAATGTATTTCAGAGCCTTATCACTATTCCATCTGTACCTCCAGAGACTGAATTTGCGTCTCAAAATTCAGTTATTTATTTATAATGCTGGAGAGTTTGCCAGTTGTTTACATGTAAACAAATTGCATTCTAAATTAAAAAGGAAAGATAATAAAAATAATTGAAATTAAGCAAAATTAAGAAAGCTGTAATTATTATTCCTGAGGTAATACACATCATATTCCTATGCTACAAAGAAAGATATAAATAGGAACACTGTTAGCAAATTAATATATGGCAGAGATATGCTTTGATCTATGTTCAATAGGGAATGAAAATAAAACCAGAGTATTCAATCTTTTATTATTTTTTATTGTACTTTCAGGGGAAGCAATGTGAAGGATATTTCATGGAATAAAATGCACAGAGGTCTTCATATTAAAAAATGAGAATGTCCAAAAATATTCATGGGTAAATATATGGCATTGGCTTTCAGGCTTGATGCTGTAGAGAAAAGCTTTTAAAACAGAGTTTTCTCTTTTTTAACCACTGCAGTTCACGTGGATTTTGGGTTTTCTTTAATGCCTCTGATGATCACTGTCTAAGTACAGCAAGGATCATCTTTATGAAACTTCCACTCATTTTAATCACTACTTTTTATGAAAACCAATTCTAGTCTTGCCCTTCTTATTGTACATGCCCTCTAGAATTTGGTTCTAGACAACTTGTTATAGTTAGAAATTGATTATTGTTGCAGTTGGAGGGGAAGATACTTCTGAGGTTTTTATGGAGTTGCATGCCTTCAGTAGTTCTGTTTATAAGGAAAACATCAAGTACTTATGCAGCTTTTATTGGCAATCTTAAGCTTTAGCAATACTGCATATTTGGATTATTTGGGAAAAATTCCCAGGCTTTTTTTGATTTTGTCAATGAAATTTTCTTCTTGAACCCATGGATTTGACCATTTAAAAAACTTACAACACACCTGAGATTATCTCCATCTGAAAATTCAGACCTGAATCAAAGACCTGAAGATTAAGCTAGTACCTGGAGAGGAATTTAATAATTCTAGCCACAATAAAAGTCACAACTTTGAATCCATATTTTTAGTGTTCTTTGTCCCTTGCTGCAGTTGGGATGGGTTTTCTGGGGTTTGTTTTTTCTTTGTGATGGTGGTAACAGTGGGGAGATGGGAGGAAAGAGATTTTTCAGGTACATATTTGCATGACCTCTAATATGGTCAAGTTTCCTTTAATGTAGAATCACACCTTCAATTTGCATTAATGATTTGTGTGTGCATGTCCAGGGGAAGATGCAGCTGAACTCAGAGTCCTGTGCAGTTTATTGGGATTGTGAGGGGTGCTTGCAAGCTGTGGTGGTGGCTGCCTTGAGTTCATTTGTGCTCTCTGTTTTTCCTAACTTCAGCTGAAATGTAAGAAAAGAGGATCTGATTTACATTCTCACTACTTTGAAGACCTAAATTCAAAAGTTACCTGCTCTGCTGGTAACATGTGATTTATTGATGTACTAGTAATACTTTGCCCTCCACATGCTGGTATAAAAACGAAATAAAAATTTACTGGTTTTAGTAGGATTTTAATGGTTCTAAAATTAATTTTGTATGCTGGGGGAAAATAATACAATAATTTTGTGGGTTATTGTCATAAATGTTTGGGGTCATGTAAGCACATGAAAGCAATGATATTATTTTTGCTCTTTGCAGTGTTGAGAAACCCCGTTTGTAAGTTGTACAGATTCCCTACTGCTGACAACAAGTGGATGCGGATCCGGGAGCAGATGGCTGAGACCACCCTCTCCTTCCACGTTCCTAAAGAACTCATCTATCTGCACATCAAGGAGGACATGAGAAGGTAGGGAAGAGGCAGCATTATAAATTATATTTTTCTGACTTTGAATCATGCAGACGAGGAGCTGAAATATATTTATTTGTGGTATGAAATGGGCACTTTACAGCTGCTGAGAATTTACAGCTGTAACTGCACAGAATTGATTGCTCAATAGGACTCCAGTGACCTGTTCTGAGCAATGAACTGTGCTAAAGTGCAGTCATGACTTTAAATCTGTTAACATCACCATTTGATTAACAATATGAATATTCTGGAACATTAACATTTTATAAAGGATCAGAAAATGTCAGGAGGCTGAGCAACATTGTGCTGTGTTTGGCTATGTGTCTGGGTGGAGTTAATAGCATGGACAAACATTATGCCATGAAAAATGACAAGTTTATAGTGAATAAAGGAGCAATGAGGATAAAAATGACATTCCTTTAGCTAATCTAAATGAGTTGGCATAAGAAAAGGATTCCAAAGTAATGTTTGTTTGAAACCCTAATGTTTGGCCTTGTAACCCAGAGAGATATCTGAGAATCATTACAATGTGTATGGCCTGAAGAAAAAGGAGAATAGAGAACACAGGTGTCCCAAAAGCCTTTGAATGTCCAATTTGCCATTGCAGTGATTAAATTGGAGCCTGTCCCTGAGTCCTTGTAAGCTGTGCTGATAAAATTTGGGGAACACCTTTATTTTAAGTAGTCCAGGGCTGCCCTGAAGACAATGCCTTCTTCTTCCAGTGATAATGGATGATGTAGAAGATATTGCCTCCTTCCTCATCAAAGTTACTTAACAGATAGATGGGCAGCTGGTCTCATGTGTAAGAGTAATGCTGTGACCCAGTGCTGCATCCCAAAGCCATCCTGTGCACTTTGAGGCAATTCCTTCCTGTTGTGGTTGTTTGTTCTGCACTATGAAGCTTCTTTTCCTGTTTTTATTTACCCCATCTGTTGCTTCTGTGTGATGTTTATATGCCAATAGAACAGCATGTGGGAGACTGGAATCTTTATTTTCATAAAGTCAGTGGACTGATACATCCTTATGCATGGTGATGATGGGTTATAAAATTCCTATGAATTGTTATAATAGTTTATTTTATTCATTTAGTATTGTGTTTAGGCATTTATGGCCTCATCTTGTTTGAGAATACTTATGTGCAAGGTTTTTGTAGTAAGCAATAAAAATAGATTATACTGAGTCTCACAGTTCATGCACTTCCCATATTTTCATTTGCCTCATGGGTAAATGCCTTTTAAATGTTAGTGGATTACTTCAACCACTTTTACTACCACTGCATTATTCTCTCCAAAGGCTTAATGCAAGTAATATCCCTTGTTGTTGTATCATATTGTAGAATTCACCTCCCTGCATAAACTCATAGTAAAAATTCACCATGGTGGGGTTTTCTCTTTACCAAAATAAAGATTTGAAAAACAAACAGAGGCAAAAGTTGCACAAAGATTGAGGTAAATGCCTCTGATTCGCCTGACTGCCAGTGTGGTTGAGCTGCTCAAGCCTAGTTGAAAGTGTGGGTGTGAAAGAAGGAGACAAAGTGATGGATGCAGTCTGAAGGAGGAGATGAGACTAACCAAAATGAGCAGAAATATGTGGAATACTAGCAGATGGTGGGAACAGGAGCATCTGTGTCATTGTCATCATATAAGAGTGTGGGCTGGAGCTTCAGCTTTGTCTGGGCTTTCTTTTTCAGAATAATTGTGAAGATGTGTGTTCTTGTGGAGTCCTTACACTTGTAATCTAGTAAAAGGTGTGAGGAGGATGCTGCTATATTGGGTGTGAGCTCGAGTGTTCTTCTCTGTGTCTTTTTCCCTCTGTTAGTGTAAAAGGATAAATATTTTTGTCTCAGAAGCCACTTATCACACTCAGCCTGTTTCATTTTTTCTTATTGTGGCTTCAATATAGTCAGGTCTGAAGCAATTACCTGTAAAAATGAGCCAGAAAGTGTTAATGCTATTCAGTATTCATTAAAAATTGTAGTTTCAATTCCCTTTTCTCACCATCTTAAATTGATTATCTCTTGACAAAACTTCAGTGTTCATTGTTAACCAAACCCTTTCATTTATTGACACGATGCTTTGAAATTTGTAACTTCTAAGGGTATTTAACTTTATTTTAACTTTAAGGGAAAGAATTTAAAGCAGGAATGGAAGCAAAATGATCTTAAAGTAGGAAGGGAGAAACGAGTTAAATTTAGATTATAATTGTCTACACTTTTGTATAATAAAAAGTGTAGTGGATAGAAATTGAAAAGGAACTTAAAGTTTTCATCTCTTAGGAACCATATAAAATCTTATCATGGCTTTGCAAACCCCAGTCTATTCTCCTCACATGTATAGGAAAAGAGGCTTTAAAATAATTTTAAATGTATTTGTTGCCATTTTTGGGGTGGGTAGTTTGGTCATGTGGTTCTGGTGGGATTTCTTTTGTCTCTTTTTTCTGCTTTTTCTCTTTTTCTGTTTGTTTCTAAACAACTGTTCAGGGCATGCAAAGGTAAGCAAAACTCACACTGAAGTTTTTAGTTGCCCTGTCAGGTCAGGCTTACCAAAACTAGAAATAATTTTGGGAAATTCTGTAAGGAGACAAAAATTGCAACTGTTTTCAAGAGAGTCTAAAATGAGATCATTAGTCGAGAAAGAAAAACATGCCTTTTTATTTCTTTCCTTTTTTTCTTTTTTTTTTCTTATTGACTCCTCTGTAATAATTATTTCCCTGGTTTGGAAACAATAGAGTGAAAAAGCTAGGAGTATTTTATTTCTGGAGGGAATGTTATATTGTTTGTCTGGAGTTTATTGCCTCTATATCACAGAAGCATATCTTGTAGCAAAGAAAAATGAGAGTAATTTTATCTGATTCTGTTCTTTAAAAAAAAAAAAAAAAAAAAAAAAAAAAAAAAAAAAAAAAAAGTAGTTATCCATACATTTTAAAGTGAACTTTGTTAGGAAGAATAATTCCTGTGCTCCTTTCCTTAGAAGCTCCTAAACTTCCTTTATGTATGAGTGATTGAGTCATATCCCAAAGCTGATGGTTTATATTTACTCAAAGCTCCTGTTTGATAAACATTCAGAATTTTTATGCTGTTACAATATTACAGAAGTTTTGCAAATATAATCTGCAGAAATGTCTCATCTTGTTTTGAATCCTGCTAAGCTTTTTGCTTCTGATGTTTTGCAAAAGTAGATTTCAGAAGCTGATTTTGCTTAGTGGAGGCCAAAATCACTTCATTTTCTAGGTTTAGAATGTGTCATGTTTACTTTATTAGGAAACACATCATTACATTTTTGAAGCTGTATGTATAAAAAATTGCTACTTGGCCTTCATACAGCATTTTCAGCTTATGTGCTTTTTAATAGCACGATTGTTGTTTGACACAGTTACTGGTTGAAGTGTGTTTTTAAAGTTTTTCAATGAAATAAGTTAACATTAAAGTATTAAAATATTATTTAAAATTTCAAAAATTGTATTACTGTGAACTATAAACTTTTTCAAAAGTGAAAAATATTATGGTTTTTCCACTCTGTTTACTTTTAGAAAAGGCCTTTCGTGTAAAAATAATAAACCTTGGTACTGTGGAGTATTGTTGATGGAGTTCAGATATAGAAAAGACAACTCTTTTTTCATTCATAACTCAGAACTGTATTGAGTCAACAACAGCAGTGATAAACTGTAAAAAAAACACAAGACATAAATTCAGTTTAAATCCTCTGCCTTCTATAATTTCATTAGAAAAAGAAATAAAGATATAAAGTGAGGCTATGAGGCTATTTTCTACGGAAGTGTCTGCCATATAATCCTGTTTTCTAATGGTTTTGATTTTGCTGTATTTTAAAATGAAAATAACTTCAGAAATCGTAGTCTTTAAAATTCCCGTGCTGTGTATGCTCTAGATTGCTATGGCACTGTACTCTCACTTTAAGCATTGTTGATTAATCTTTTTTGCTACATATTGAAGACTGAATTTTTACTTCAGTGATTCGTACATGTTTCTGAGAAGAAACAAACACCAACCTTGTCACCAGTAATCGGGGCAGGATTTGATATTTCTTGCTATTTCTTGAAAACCTGTTAAAATTAATATTCCCGTTGCTATTGGTGTCAGTGGAGGTAACTCATAGCCAGCTGGTTAAACAAGTTTTTGGGTTTGGTTGGATGTTTTAGTCTCAGATAAAAGTGTTCTATTCCTGCTGTTGTTTAACTTCAGTTTGAGACCAGCAGCTCCAGGCATGAGCTTAGATGGAGGCAGGGATGTAATTCTTGGATAGAATACTCTATTCCTATACAGAAGGAGCAGTAAAGGTTTGGAAGCCAGCCAGGTCCAAACATTGTTGCTAAAACTATTAAATCAGACACCATAAATATTAAGGGCCAAAACATTATCCCTGCACATAAACAAAATTGCATACCCTGCCAAATTTTACACACTTTTCTGAGAAGGAAGCCCTAAGATTTTTATTGAAAGGGAACCTCATGGTATACTGCTAAAAACTGGCAGAGAAAATGGTCACTGAGAATGTTTGGTTTATCCTCTCATATCCCTTCATGGCAGATTGTTCTTATGCTACAACATTGCCACTTTGTGCTGTTGGAGGAAAGTTTAATTGGTTCAGCTGCAGGAGCAATTAAATGGCAAAAAGTAATAAAATCGTTAACATAAACTGTCAGCGAGTTCATGTCAGATCTGCTACTCACATAAGTGAGCTCTGTGTTCCTGTGCTGCAAGCTTACTGGTCCTTTCCTCCCTCTTTCCACCTCTTCTCCCCCATTTTTGCTTTTTCTTACATAATTTTTCTGTATGCAAGAGCTGTCTTCTCGAAGACTTTTTAGAGACTTCCAGGAATTGCAGTGAAACACTCTTCTTGATGCTCCAAGGAAAATAATGAAAACTGGTTGTGTTGCAAACATTTTCTCCTGCCAAATTTCAGGTGTTTGAAGACTGACTGAAGGTCTTTTATTTTCCTTAAAAGCAGGTCCCACAAAATGGCTTTGGGAGAGATACAGGAGAAACTTCCTCTGCAAGGGGAAAAACCAAACAGAAAGCCCAAAGTACTAAGCTTGTTTGTGCAGGAAATTCAGATGATCTCTATTTCACTCAGGTCAGCTCTCAAGAGTGTACAGGAAAACTGATAATTTACTAAAGGATTTCCTTTTGGATTTCCAGTGACATGTTTGGTTGCCATAACAGTACTTTTTTGACCTGATGAACACTGTAAGGCTGGACATGACATTTTAGGGAGCTGGTGTTGGGGTTTTCTGTGTATGTTTTGTTTTGAATCCTGAAGAAATGTGGTGAGAGCTGATGTGTTGATTAAACTGAATTTGTAGAAACACTGCTAGAAATATGTTTATGAAGTGTTTATGAAAGTATACAAAGAGTAGTGCATCAAAACAAATATACTGAAAGTTTTGCAGGAAGAAGAAACTTTATATTCTTTCCAATGGTGTTTAATATTTCTTCACATAAAGTTACTTGCTCTGAGCACAGCTCTCTGGAGCCTGGAGGCCTTCTTTCCTTCATGAAAGAAATAGTATTTAATTTTGAAGGTTACTGCATTTATGCCAGATAAGTTTTGAACACAAAAGTTACTGCATAATCTACTGACATAATTTATTGTGTACTTGTAAAACAGAGACAAAAAGCAGATCTCACAAGCAGTCTGAAAACGGATTTTCTTTCAATTAAAAATCTTTCTGATGTTTTGTAGCCAACTTGTTTTAGATTAATTTGGATGAATCTTAATAGATGAATGAGTTAATTAGTGCCTTCTCTTTTTGCTTTTTGGTGCAGGAATCAGGAGCTGAAGGACCTGGGAGAGCTTGCTCCTCACTGGGACAACATGCGCAAAAGTGTGATTGCTCACTGCGATCAGATGCTGAGCATGTACCAGGACACTCTGGCAGAGCTTGGGAAGCACACAGGTGGGAACCTGTGATTTTATCTGGAACGTTTCAGGGCTTACTGGATTGTTAGCTATAAAACACTGGCATATTCAGTGGGAATAAAATACATAAAAATCTTAGAATCAAAGGATTGGAAGGGAGCTTAAAGATTATTGTGTTCTAGCCCACCTGGACCAGGTTACTCAAACTCCCATCCAGCCTGGCCCTGAATGCTCCCAGCAATGGGGCATCCCCAACTCCTCTGGGCAACCTGTTGCAGTGTCTCACCTCCCTCCACATTAAAGAATTTCTTCCTAATGTCTGATCCAAATCTCCCCATTTCAATTTGAGTCCCCTTGTCCTGTCATCACGCGATCTTGTAAATAGTCCTGCTCCAGCTTTGTTGTAAGCTCCCTCTGTGGTACTGAAAGGTTGCAATTGCATCAGCCTGAAATCTCTTTTCCAAGCTGAGCTATTCCAATAAGCATCTCTGTGGCCTCCTCTGGACTCACTCCAGCAGGTCCATGTCCCTCCTGTGCTGGGAGCCCAGAGCTGGATGCAGAGATCTTGGTCACAGAAAAAGAGAAATCCAATTTTAGTGTATTAAAAAAACAGTCTCTAACTGAAAGTAACCTTTTTGAAAGCAGTTGGTCAGCTGCTTAAATGTTTGGTGGGGGAAAAAGCTCTTGTGTTGCACTAAATGTTGTATAATTATTTCCATTTTGTTGGCAGAAGTGACATTTCTTGTATTTATGATTGTTTGCCATCATCAAAATATCCCAGTTCCAATTTTGGCATCTACTGTCTAGCTCAGTATGACACTTCCTGTGATTCTGTTTTAAATAATATCCATATGTATTTTCAATCTTTGCCTAATTAATCTTGAAAGTGCTCCATAAAGTGCCATAAACAAGCCAATAAATACAGATAATTACAGATCCAGTGTAGTAATTATAACATTCAGGAAAATAATGAGGGGACATTTTGAGATTTTCAGAAATAGACAATATAATCTATTAAACATAAACCCTGCAAGACCTGTATTGTGCAAAGTGACTTTCTAAAGGGTTTATTATGTTAAAGGACCCATCTTAATTGGATCTTGAGAGAAATAATGTGGTCCTGGGAAACTGAGGTCATCCAGGAGGAGCAAATCAGCACATGTGAAAGAGAAAGGGACATTAATCAGAAAACAAAACAACCTAATACAAGATTGTACACAAGATTAGAAAAGCGAGCCAGACATAGATTTGATTTAATACTGTAGTTGAACAAATACTTATGTTGGGAGCACATTGTAGCTACTTGAAATTCAAGTACTTATGAAGTAGAAATTGCTAAGATTAAGGATGTGAGCACAATTTTAATTCAGACTTTTCAGGTCAACATATTTCAAGGCATGACTAAAACCATTTTGCTTTTCAGTGTAGCCAGTGCAGGTGTCTTTCTTCATCCTAGAATATTGCCTGAGTTTTTGTTGAATTGTTCAGAAGGGCAGATAGCACCTGCAAATAAAATTTCTCCAAAATATGCTCATGCTTCCCCAACACAATCTCATGTTGGAGCTTTTTGAGTGATACCCACTTCAACTCAACCAAACTATGTGGGAACTTTGTGGAGAAGGCTGTTAGGAGACTGCTTAATTTCTTTGTGAAATTGAGAGATTATTGTGGAAGTATGAGGAAGCCACATTAGTGTTAGACAGCAGTTTTGGTTTACCAGTATATTTATTGAAAATGGATGTTTAAGAAAGTTAAAGCTATTTCAGATTTGAGTTGTTTTGGCAAACATTTTATCCTCAGTAATGGGAGAACTTGAGAGAATGTAAAGCATTTTATTGTAAGGCAGCATACCAGGAAGATATAAGGGTTAGGAAACAAAAACCCCAGTAATTTCAGGTAAATCTAAAGCACAGATTTGGTGATATTGGGGGGGGGAGTGGAACTTTGAAAATTATTTGTTTGTTTCAATCTGCATCATGGGATTTCCTGTCTAATCTAAAATTCTGACTCCTGTGAATTGCTTTTCTTCCTGGCTTTGCTCTTCATCTGTATTAAAATATTATTTTAAGTTCCTAAGCTTAGGGAGCAGCCTAAGCAAGCTTGGCAGGTCTGGAGCATCGCTGGTGCCCTCTGGCAGAGTGGTTTATATTGGGAGGCTCAGTGCTCAGTCTTATGGTTTCAACAGATAAATACTAGCAAGTCTTGACTGGGCAAGCAAAAAACAATTTAAAATATTTTGTTTATCTTTTTATGTGTTTGCTCCAAAAAAAGGCTGAACCTTGGCAAAACTTATTTAAAAATTCTATCTGAATGAGAGGAATTTTAGTCCTAATAATTAATAGTTGGCAAAATGACAGAATGTTGGAAAAGTGGCCTAGGTAAACGTTGGGCTGCCTGAGTTAGAAGACAAGGCCACCTCTCTTTCCTAATCTACACCCTTTTATTTTATACAGATTCTGTATTAAATGTCTTCAGGTAAATTGTATTTTCATACTGTCAGACTTTAATTATATTCCTTTACACTACCAAAAAACCACTCCAAATCTAATGGTTTGGAAATACGCGGCCATAAAATATTTTTTGTTTGTTTTTCCAAGGCATCATGCCTCCTGTGAACAAATATATAGCTGTCCTTAAGATAGTTTGTGTTTCTTAATTTGACCTTTCTAGGAAGAACGCATGGCCTATTCAATACAATACTTTTCTTCAAAGAAAATAATCTTACTTGGAAAAATGCAGTGCCATCATAGTTCTGTAACCTTGCAGTTTTAGCACAGAATAAACACAATGCACATGAACTGCTGCATTGTCTCCAGCAGACTGCAGACTGGTTTCAGACAGCAGGGAAAAGTATCTGTCTCCTAGAATAAAACAGATTGCTCTGTGAATTAAATGCTGCTTTCTTGCTTCCACTATGGATACATGCTGAGACTCAGTGAGTGAACATTTCATCTCCTAATATATAATTGCCCATTGAAGGTAAATTAAAGACAACTCCTCACATGCAAGTATTGTCTTGCTTTAAAAGGAATACAACAACATCTGGGTGCTTAAGACAATGATTCTTTAAACTTTTGTTTTTCAGGTTCTTCCTTTAAATCAAGCTGTAGCAAAGGAGAAAAAACACTAGAATTCATCCCAATAAATCTTCATCTGCAAAGAATGCATGTGCATAGTCCTCGATTGAAAGGTAAAGAAATTCCACAAGTATGACAAAGTATGCTTTGAAATACAGTTTCACTGAAATTTAGAAATCACATCCAGTGTCAAAGCTCTGCAGGGAATTTCCCTGCCTCATCTTCTGACGCCACAAGTTGTGGACATTTACTGCACATCTTGGAAAACCAAGGGCTGGTTAACTAAATTTCTTCTAAGTTCCTCTCTTAAAATAGATTCCAGATTTCCTGAACTTTTGTTTGGGTTGTTATTGAGAACTGGAATGGAAGAGAAAGTGTGCTTAAGCTTTCAGTAGGAATAGCTTTGAGGAAAAATACTGTTTTCCTGTGGGTCAGTGGTATCCTTATCCATTTGATAAACCCCATATTGTGCTCTGTTCATCATACTACAGAGCTTAAATCTATATATTGACATAGCTTTGCTTTTGTTCCTGTTTACAATATGTGCATGTTTTAAATAGATTTGGTGAACTGAAGTGATTTTTGTTTTGCATCTGACCAGTTTAAGACACTGACTGCCTCCTCCTCCTCCTTATTGCCAAGTATCAGTGGAGTCCTAATAGCTGAAGAATATGTATTAGTGATAATCTGTATAAAGACCTAAAAGAATGGGCTGTTTAAGAATCTTGAGGCTCACCTTAGGCGAATGAAATTGTGGCACTTCTCCTTTTAAGTGGATATTGAAGAGTCACCAACTCATTAGAGCTCAAATCAATTTGAGCAAATATGTTCTGAGATTTAGCTCAGGAAGTAAAGCATAGTTCATTAACTGTGAATCATTTGTACAGTGCTCGTGCTTCTGGGCATATTTATCATCAGAATGCAAGTTCTATTTTAGGAAAGGTCTAGATTTTAATTTACATGGGAAACTTCTTTGAGGAATAAAACAGTTCTGAAAAAACATCCTGTAATGTTTCCTTTAGAAATACATTTTAAGGATGTGGCATTCTGAACTGCACTTTTGTACCTCCAGTAAGTTCAGGTACAAAACAGGTACTTACTGTAAATGTAAATTTAAACTTAGAAAAAATAGTTATGTGGTGTGGGATGGAATTAAATCTTCATCTCTGCACTGATAATCAATCACGAGCTCTTTGAAAAATGATGTTTCACCTCCAGTTCTGTAAGCATATATCCACACAAAGAATTCATCCTCTGTCATAAGGCACCAGGTATATACAGAAGGAGACAACAGATTGTTTTCTCAGCAAGCATTTCATTAGTATGATTTATTTCCTATTCTGGTAGCTTCTCAACTGACTTTGTGTTTATAAACATATATAAAAAGTGTATGTCATAGAGCAGGGCTCACCAATTTAGCATTAAACACCATTATATCTGAAAGTACAGTAACATTACATCTAAACAAATTAAAACTAGAAAAGGAATAGGGATTTTTAGTAGCCTAATTGACTTCTCTGGGAATGCAGTGAATTTGTTGTCACTTGAAATCTTTTAATCAAGATTAGATGCCTAAACAAAGAGATGCCTTCACTCAACCAAGAGACGAGCTTGATGCAGGAATTATTAGCTGTGATTCTGTAGTCTCTATTATTCAGTCAGGCTATTCCATCATAATGGTCTCTTTTGACTCTAAAATGCTTGAATCTGTGCATCTCAACATGACTACACATTAAATAATGAAAGGGGCAATAAAATGAAATACACAATGGGCCAATTTACTTGTCAGCTTTGTAAACTGCAGAGCTGGAATATTGTTCTACTCAGTGGCACATAATTTAGATACAGCCATAAATCAAATGAACTTTTTAAAGTGTGCAGGTGGCTGTATAGAAAGATTGATTAGCTCTTGGGCCTTCCTGGGACATGGATTATCAGTTATTCCCTGGAAATTATATAGACTTATCCTTCCTTTTTGTGGAATAGATGTCATAGTGTTTCCCTGATTTAGGGGTAGAAGCATTCAGATGTCTGTATTCCTCTATTCCCATTCCAGATGCTCTGTATGATGTTATCACTGTGGGAGCCCCAGCAGCACATTTCCAAGGATTTAAGAATGGTGGTCTACGGAAACTGCTGAGTAAATTTGAGGCTGAAAGACGGAAGTAAGTTTTCTTTCCAGTAGCTGGGAAAATGCCATTAGGGTTGCATTAAAATGCTGTAAGCTCACTGAATAACAAAACAGTTTATCCTGCTGAATGAATGGAAGATGAAAATCTAGTAGGATTGAACATTGCATTGATAAAATATTTCCTTTTTTTTCTCCTGCTTTGATGAAAATTAAAGCATGCTCTACTTCTAGTGTTAAGACTAATTTTGAATAAACACAGGAAATCACATCAGGCTGTGCTGGAGGGTGTTCAGGTTGGGAGGATTTCTTCATGAAAAGGGTTTTTGTGTATTGGGACTTGCCAGAGAAGTGGTGGAGTCGTCATCCCTCAAGAAAAGACAGGACTTGGCACTTGGTGCTGTGGTTTAGTCGATATGGTGGTTGTTCTGTCAAAGGTTGGACTCGATGGTCTTGGAGGTCTTCTGCAACCTTAATGATACAAAATTATGATTTTTTTCCTTGTATTTTAGGAAGCTGGAGGTATATCAGTACTTGAAAACCAGCTGTTCAGAATGAGGTATCTCTTTGGCAATTCTTGTGCTAAGAGAAATGTACCTGTAGACAATTTTTAAATACAGAAACTGTCCCTTAAGGTAGCAGCTTTATTTCTGACAGGCCTGGGTGTATACTAAGATAAAAGTATTCTTAGTACACTGTGAAAAAACAAACTATTCTTATTCTTCAAAAAGCCAAAATAAGACTAATCAAAAATAAATGTTTCAGTTTATTGTGGAACTCAAATGCTTTGTTCACTGTTGAACATGCACCAAAGTGTTAGTTACATCTTTTCCTAAGAACTGGATGCATTTAAAGTGTTTGTTGCTGTGGCTGTTCAGGTTTTCCAGCAGGCACAGCTGTCCCTGGCTGTCAGTGAAGCTTAGAGCTGTGGGAGATCAGTGAAAACCAGGATTTAAAGACTGAGGGAAATCCCAGAGAGAGGAGTATGTGCACGGTGAGCTTGATAACAGCATTAGCCAGATTCAGCCTGTGTGATAAAGGGAGGGAAAAGCCTGATGGGGAGTTAGAGAAGTGTCAAGACTTTTAAGACTATGTCTTCACTGCAATTAACATAGACTATTGCTCTTTGTCCCTGCCCTATCTGCTGAGCCTGCTGCTTGAGTGTTCCAGTGGATGTAGGGCTAGGTCTGACTCTGGAAGTCCATCTCACTAACAGGGTATCCTCCCCTATGGCAGCTTCTTTATTACTCAGAGGGACAGAGGTTTGCTTGTTTTTCCTAATTCATTAGGAGAGACAGTTTATATTACTCACTTTGCTGAAATACTCAGAATTATGACTTCTACTAGACATGAGTCTAGTAGACATGAGTAGCTCATGTAAATTGGAGATGCATCATAATTTAGATGTGGCTGGTAGCATGGCTGAACTTTGCTCACTTAGATGCCATTAATCCTGATTGCCTCTACAAAGAATTGTATCTAGGAATACAGACATTGGTGAAAGAATGGATATTGGGGAATAGAAAAATAGAATTGGGTATTCTGAGACTATACCTCAGCAAAATAAGTAAGCAAGAGCCTTAATTTTAAAACTGCTTGAAGCTATCCTTATTTGCCAAAAATCATAGAAAATGCTGAATTGGAAGGGACTGATCAAGATTTAGTTTCTAATTTGTAGATAACTAAAGAGAAAGAACTAGAAGTCACTCAATAAAAGACACAAAGGGGAAGTGGGGGTAGTGAAGAGATCTGGACAAAGACTGAAATGAAAGGGAATGCATAAAGTTCAGAGGATTGAACAAGTGTCAGTATTTGGTCTTGGCATGCAAAATTAAGAAAGGAATCAGTGGTGAAAGGGCTGAAGGGACTGAAATATTTAAGACAAAAAGGAGAGAAGGGAAATACAAGCAGTACCAGCTGGGAGTAGTATGTACATTCCTCTGGCATTGGTGATGTGCCAGGAGATGCTTGGTTTCTTTTTTTCCTGTTTTAATCTGAAGCTGCAAAAGATTTTGGTTAGTTTCTCTGAAAGACTAAACCAGGGCTTTATAAAAGGAAGAGTTATGTACCAGAGGTTCAGGTGAGGAGCTGTGTGCTACAGGAAGAGCCAGTGGGTGTGTGCATGGTGTTTGAGAACAGTGGTATAAGAGGATATTGCATAATTTCTAGGGAGGAAAAGAAGAAAGAGGGATGGGAGAAGTCTTGCAAAGTAATTGCAGTAGTCTGAACAGTTGAAGTAGGAAGTTTGCAGTGTGCATTTGTGTGGTTTTGAAGTAATTCACTTCCACACCCCATTGCTGTGTCTCTTCTTGCAAATCAGACCTGTTTTTTATTGGAGATAACTGTTTATCATCACTTCCTGGACATCACTGAGGCTAATCAAATCACAATGTGGGCCACTGATCAATTAAACATTAATGGCCCACTTTGAAAGACTCAGTGAGGTAGTTAATTCTCTTTTGGGGAGCTCAGTTGGAAGAATAAGGAGCCTTATGCTGTTTGATATTATTACCTGACTTTGTCAGATATTTTCTATCTCTAGAATTACAGTGTTTAAAAGAAACACATAAAAGTATGGGAGGTTTATGTTCAGCCACTCAAAGGAATTTTGCACTGTATTACTTGGAGCATGTGGTGATGGGCTGTTTTATGCTGTTTATGCTTTTACTGTGCAAGGAAAGGTTTGTTTTTACCCTTAAAGGCAGGAACATTTCAGTGGTGTCCATGAAGTTCAGGCATCTGGCTTTTTTATTTTTGCAAAAGCAGTGGTAAGATTTTTAGCACTGTAAGCATTGCTGTTGATGGCAGAAATGAATTTGACATGATGTGACTCTCTGTTATCACAGTACTGGATACCAGTGTATTTACTATTCACCTGAAAACACAGCCAAGGCAAAGGAAGTTCTCAGCAACATCAGCCATCTGCAGCCTCTCATATCAAGCCACGCAGACCTGCTGCTCAGTGCTGCAAGCCAGCGTTCTCCAGACAGCTTGAAGAACTCTTTAAAGATGCTTTCAGAAAAAGTAAGATTCAAATCCTCACTGCAATGCAAAATGGAGTAACCAGGTCTCTCTAACTGCTGGGGAGGAAGGGGGGGGGTTCTGCATCATTTGACTTTCACAGCATCAGGAAATGTTAAATAAACTCACCTAAAATAAGCATCAAAATGTTGGTCTTAGAAAACTAATGTTATTTAGCATTTCTGTAAGCCTTCCATATAGAAAATTAATGAAATCTATAAAGATTGCTTTTATTGAAAAGTATAATTAATTTAATTTCATGCAGCTTCTTTATCCTCTAGTGGCTACATACTGGAGTTTATGAAAATATCAAAAATTATAAATAATTTTGTAGTATGAGAAGTCTTTTTTTTTTTTTAATTCTCTTTCTATTATATTTCAAGCTGCTGCTTATGGGAGGTAGTTCAAGCCAGGTTGGTGTATAAGGTTTAGAATAACAGCATGATCAGAAATGGTGATGCAGCCTGGAAGGAGAAGCTGGGAAATTTGCTCCAGGAGATCTCAAATTTTATTTCTCTTTCTGCTATTATATTTGTCTGTAGCTGTAGTCTGTCCTCATTTTAGTTCCTTTAGTTCCAAATTAGAGAAGATAATGTTCCCTGCTGGTCTCACAGACTGATAATGGAGATCAGCTGAAGCCTGTAGTACTTCTCAGCATATGTTACTCTATAAAAATATGAACCCTTATATGAATGAAAATATGAACCCTGTGACCTGAGAGGTTGTGAAGAGTTTCCCATTTCTTCATGGGCATCCCTTCAGTGATGTGATCCCAGTATGGCTCAATAACAGGATCAATAACCATTTCCATGTACCTTCAGCTGTTGGGGAGTGACAGCCCCTGTGGCCTGTTGAGCACCATCACCCCAGCAGTTCCTCGTGCAGTGGGAGGGTTTCAAATGTGAATATTGAGCTTGGCCACTTGCTGTGCAGGCATTCCAGAAGAGCATGGGAGAGGAACATTGCTCTCAGTGGCACATGTGTGAGTCCACACTCACTCTGAGAATGTGGAGTCACTGTGAATGTCAGGGATGATGGAAGAAGGCAGAATCCAGCCTGGAAATGAAACAGAGGAATTTAAGGAGGGGGATTGTAGTGATTATAGTGTACCTCTGGATGCAGGAGGGCATTTTTAGCTGTGCATAGAAGAGTGAAGCTGCTCTGTTAGAGATTAGTATGCACAGGTAAAGCAAATCAGGCAAAGAAGGGTTTGTTCTGAAGATCCAAAGGGTGGTTGCTAAGGAATGTGCATTTCCTCTGCCCTGTGCCTCTGGACAGGAGGAGGGGATGATTTATTTCAGAGGGGCTGCAGGCAGCTGTGGTACTAAAGCACTGCTTGAACCATGGCCTGCTGGAGACTCTGGCTATAAAAAAAGGACAAAAAAGACAATTCATTCAGATTGCTAAAGTATTTTCCATTTATAGCTGGTGACTTAGTTGAGTGTGTTCATATCAACTTTTCAGGACCAGGATTAAATTGCTGTTAGTGCATGAGCTCAGGTTCCCAGAAGAAGGAGTCTCACCCCATGAACTCCTTGGATGTCTTTCTGTCTAGCCTCCACCTTTTGCTTGGAAGAGACAAATCCCGTTGTCTGAACAGCTGCAGCAGGAGTGGTTCAATACCTGCTTCCCTGTCTGTTACCAAATGCACTCTTAGGAAAAGGTGGATAATAGAGAAATAGGGTGGATTGCTGAGGAAACAAGTGTGGTGGGACAGCTGCTTGTAAAGAGGGGGAGAGAGATGGGGAAGAGAGACCAAGAAACAGCTTCAGGAAAGGGAAATACAATTTCAAAGCCCTCAGTGAACCCACACAATACTGAAATTATATCCCTCATGGTTAATTCAAAACCTTATATTGCTGTCTTAAAATATTCTGTCTGTATAGTCTGGTACAGTACTGCAGAACCAAGACTACCAGAGTGTTCCTGCTTGTATTTAAGACAGAGTAGCACATGCTCTGCTGAGTATAATTACATGATATCTACTGGTACACCTGAGGCATAGGTAGTGCTTTGCTATTCCATCTTTCCTGCACTTTTTATATGTAAAAAATAAATGCTCTTATGTTTTAACGGGATAGAAATTTAGGAATTAAATATCTGTTTGAAGTCATAAAAATGATTTGCCTGGTGATTAAATTCTGCAAGTTTTTTAATAAACATATCACTTGATATATATAAGAATTCCTTCTATAATTTTTTAGGTAGCAGTGAGTAAATCTGAATTATCAATTATTAGGTAGCAGTGAGTAAATCTGAATTATCAATAATGTGAATTACATTTAAGTGTTCATATTGGAAATGGAAGGACTGGCTGCATGGATTGAAAGTGGAAAATTAAATCAAATAATTCCACTGCTACTTCTTAAATGGAGCTTATTGTCTCCTATTAAGCACCTCCATATATAATTTACAGTTTACTGTAGTGTTTTCCTGAGACTAACCTTTTATCATCACTTGTTGTTAATTGATTAAGGAAGCCTTTAGCTATCGACAAATGTATCAGCATTTGCAGCTTGCAGAAGGCTTGATAAATTAATTTTCCAGCTATGCCTATCTTTGTTTGCAGAAATGCTCTTTAGTAGAGTATCTAAAAGAATTTGCAGAGTTTTTATTTCTTTGTATAGACTGGTTTTGTGATTTCAGTGCAATTTCATAAATAGTGATGTTCTGCAAATTTAGCTGTACTGAGCTGTTAGAAAGTGAAGTTAAAACATTGATTGCTGTTAAACCATGGGGTCTCTGAATGGAATTTAATTACAGAATTATTTTAGTTTCTGCATGAAAAAATGGAGTCTCACTTCTGTACTGATTTTCTTTGAAAAACTAAATTTCCCTATAAAATATTTCTATTCAATTATATTACTTACATTTTGCAGTCATAGTGAGCATTATTTACATTAAGCTATCCAATTCTCATAATTTTTTGAAATGTAAAGTTTTTTTGAGTGCTATTCTGAACCAGGCACCTGAAATTTTCTCAAACAGACATTGTGGGGAAGATAGAGATGAAACCTCAGCAAAACCATGATATTGCTGTTTTTAAGGGTAGACAAGTAATGGAGTTTCAACTCTCTTGCTATGGAACTGTAGAAGAGTGTTGAAGAGGAGCTTTGCTGTTACCACACAACCCCTCCAATCTCATTGTGCCATGGTAAGGCAAAGAATGGTGGGGTTTGATAGCACTATTCCCCAAAGACTAAGTCCTTCTCCAGGCATGCACCATCTGAAATTGGAAATGTAGAAAGCTGAAATTGTCCTGCAGAGCAGTTCAGGACTGCGAGGAGACAGTCCTGAGAAAACTGTTAAAAAATGTCCTTTCCCTCAGGCACCAAGCTGGTAATGAGAAGAAGGAATGGGTCTGGTCATATTGCCAGGGAGATGAGTGGTGTTGCCAAGTCTAAAGAATCCCAAGTCAGGTCTGATTTTGGTTTTAAAAAATCAATAATTTTTCTTAGATGTGCCTGCAGTTCTTATTTTTAGAACTGTAGAGATTTATTTGAAGTAAAGTTTTCAGCCCATCCATGTGAAACGATTCAGAAAATATTTTTTTGGTAAACATAATGAAAATGGGAAAAAGCAGAAATTTCTCATTCAAGTACCTAACCCAGCAGCTGGAGCCTTAAGAAAACCATTGACTTTTTAGAGCCTTTCTGTCTTAAATATCTGTAAACTTTTGAGAGGGTATTGAGACAGGAAGGCAAGAAAAAGAGGTTGAGTAGGAGTGGATGCAAAAGATGAACAGGTAGTATGAAGAAGGGATAGGATAAGAATAGAGGTGCAGAAACTGGGAGAAAAGGCTTCCAGGAGTCTTCTCAGGAGTTCCAGGGAGATGCTGACACTTGTTTGATTTGGGGTTTTTTGGCTACTTTTCCCTCCAGTTTTGGCATAAGCAGCACATAAGGGCTGAACAGAGCTTGGCTGGGCAACCTTTATTTCTAGCATTTCCTGCTGGTTGAGGCTGGATCCTCTTCGCTACATACCTTACCACATCCCTGTTTAATTAAGATTGTGTGCACAAAGGCATACTTTCCTTGTTGAGGTGAAGGGGAGATGCCTAATGCAGGGAGGTTGAAGGATTTAAAAAATATGGTAAAATTCCATCTGTAACAGTCAACATAGAAAAATGATACAGAGATTGAATAGCATCTTCAGAAGACCCGAGAAGACAACTTCAGAGTTTCCTTTCTTTAAAATATACACAAAATCAAACTTGAAGTCAGGTGTCGCCTACCATGATATCTGGGTTGGCACCTACCGGTAATAAAATTTCTCTCTGGAAACACTGCTTTTGCAGATACTGCTATTTCAGAGGAGTGGTGAGTTTTATTTAGGGAGACTGTTAAACTGGTTAATTGTGGTTTATCTAACACTTAATCAGAAATTATCGTGCTGTGGTTGGCTACTCTTGGAAGTGGTTCTTGTTGAGGCTCGCCTCTGAGGTGAAATTTGGAATTCAAATAAAATGTGAAAAGATTATGATCTCTATGACAGATAATGTGCTCCTGTGTTAATCCTTAGAACACTGGAATTGTAGAATGTGATCTCTAAAACTCTTGAAATTTTCCTCATTATTTGTTGGCCTACTTTGTTTTCTGCCTCCCAGGCAGGCCTGAAACAAATGCCTGATCTGCCTAAGGATAATTCAGTGTTACACAGCTTTGCTGCAGTACTGCATTCTTTGGTCTAACCTTTCCATTCCTTTGGTTTTTTCCCCAGACGGAGTTGTTTGTGCACACATTCAAGGACCAGCTGGTGAGAAGTGCCCTTCTAGCACTGTACACGGCCCGGCCTGGCTGTGTGCTCAAGAAAGCAGCTGTGCCCAGGAGCAGTGCAGAGGAAGGGGCTGATACACAGCACCAGGATCACCCTGCTCACATCAAAAGGCAGGACTCCATACCCCATCATTCTGAGTATGATGAGGAGGAGTGGGTAAGTAGACACAAACCCTTGGTCAGTGGAACCCTACAAACAAGCCAAAGTGTCCTTGTCACATGTCATTGCAGGGGGGAAAGGGGTGCAAAACTGTAAAATTGTGCTTGTCAGATATATTGCAGATTTTGAAGCTAAATTTGAAGGATTTGCCTAAATACAGTGTGCTGCTCTGGGACTGCCTGGTTGTGCATAGAACAGTGAAGGTGTTGAGTGTATTCTTGCCCAGACAGAAGAATAGTCTTTGTTCTTACTTGGGTTGGTTTTGCTAGTTGGGCAGACTTAAGGACTGGGACAGTATATGCTGTTCAAAGGGAAATGTTCTTTCGTTCCCCTGTAATCATTTTAAATACACTGAATTAGCCCTCAGCAAAACAGAGCCCTTTGTCCTTAGACTCTGTCCTTAGAAACTGTCTGAGCTTGTGTAAAAGAATTAAATACAGTGTTTAGATTTTAACATTCTTAGCACATCTTCCAAAGATATGTATTATTTATATGGCTGAAATTTTATAAATCAATTATTTTGGTGGATGTCTTCTTAATAGATCTGTTACTTTATTTCATAGGTACTTAAGCTATTTTTATTCAGTCCAGGCTCATACTTTGAGTTCATCACTGTATTCTCATAAATGTAAAGGATGCCAACATATTAATCTCTATTGTAAATAATTAATAACTTGTGTGAGCTATGGTATTCCACCTAAACTGTAATTTTTTTCCACGCCAAAAATAAAGGAAGAAGAATATATTTCTTCTAGAAGAAAGGCAATTATTTCCAGCCCCAAGCATTAAGTAGTCGTGAGATTTAAACAATAAATAACTCATTATTTCATTTGTCCTCTAGTTTTAGAGCCTTTAATTCACTTTTTCTTGTTTTCTCAACAACCTGAGGGGCAGGAATGGTGGCTCTTTCCTTGAACTAAAGCCAAAATGTTTGTTTTTAACTGTTGAAACATTCAGAAATATAAATAACACAATAGGTTTTGTAAAAGAGAGAATTTTTGCACTGGAAAAAGTGGCACTTTGTGAAAGCTGTGTTTTAATTTAGTACTGCAATTTAGCATCTCTGAAGAGAAGATAGCTTTGCTGTAATTCATAACTAATAAAAAAAGCTGCCAGGTGCTTGGTCCTCACCTATTAAACAGCATAAGTGAGTCATTTTAAACAGTATTCATTTTTTTCTGCTGAATTAGTAAAATTATCTTGATTCAAATTAAGTGTATCTTTCACTGTTTTCTGAATTGATCTGAGTCAGAGTCATTGTCAAACTTGAGACAGTATAAATTTTGGAGAAATTTTGTGATTTTTTTTCTGCATTTGAATGATTAAGCTTTTCAATTATTTCTGTCAGTAGAGGTGATAAATAATATGAGTTTTAATAATCAAATTGTGATTAGCATGATGGAAAGTGAAATGATCCTTTCTGATCAGATGGAAATTATTGACAAATTTTTCAGTTGAATGAATGAGAGAGAATTATTTTGCAGGTTCATTTTTAATTATTCTAGGAGAGGTGCCTAGCTTTCACTGATGCCAAGGCCTGCCTTTCCATCTTTTCATCTGCTTAAGAAGAGGAAAGGTCAGTGCTAGGCTACAGGAAAATATTCTGGAAATAGTAAAGGGTGACAATAAGAAGTGGATTAATTTCTTCTCATGGAGAATCATAGAAGCCACTTGATTTTCAGTGATGGGAAACTGCCGTTTTACTTGAAAATTGTTCGTGCCAAACTGCAAAATTTCAACAGACTTCTTAGATAAATGTGACTGCCTTTGGTGCAGACAGAATAACATCTCAATGAATGATAGATAGATACCTCTACATTTTTTATCTGCCCACAATCCCAAGAACCTCCTATGTGGAGAAAAGAGGCTGTGAAACAGGCCCTTGCTCCCTCTCAGTTGCTTGGATGTAAAAAAGCCAGATACATGATAATAAGAGTGAACTTTCTGTCAACAGATGTTTATAAATTTCGCTTCTAAACCCTCAGGGAATGTTTGTGGGAATATTGTATACAAATCATCTCAATGTTGGGTTAATAGTTGGTTTGAAAAAAGTGCTCTTTCCAATGTGAAACAAGGGCTCGTATTTGTGTTGCTTGTGCAATAAGTCCAGATGCTCATTAAGGGCTTAATGCTTTTTTTGTGCAGGAATTAAGTTCCCCCATCAGACAAAAGAAAAGGGAAATTAGATTGCTCCAACTTCTCTGAGCAACCTCAGTTGCATATTCCTCAGCAGCCTCACTGACTGGAAGCTCTGAAGCTCCCTTGTACTCTGTGCAGGATTCTTCATAGAATCCTTCTCCCCAGAATTATGCTTGTGGGTGGTAAAAATCAGTAGTTTCACACATATTGTAAATGTTTTTTCAGGATTGCTTGAAGTGCGTACAGGAGGAAACTTTTGAAGGAATCTATACCTGCCCTCAGTCTTTTGTGTCCTCAGGAAGAGGAAGCAGGGAAAGATAAGATCCCTCTAGTAAGGCTGAAGTGTGGCATATAGTTGAAAAGCAACATTAGATTTAAAAGTTTGCCTTAGTAGTAGGTCTAGATTTGCCTCCACTCAAAATCCAAGGGTTGCCATTTACATGGAACTATGCCATTTCTCTGAGTTCTCAGTTTTATTTAACCTTCTCTCTTGTTATTTTTGCAACTTCATTTTTGTGCCTGAAGACCTGACAAATACATAATGCTTCTGGCACTGTGAAATACAAAACAAAGTAGTGATGGTAAATTCCCATTTTTAACCCTCAAGCAAACTCTGGTTGCTCTGCAATATTTTCAGAATGACTCAGCATTAAAACACGCACTTGGAGAGGGGAGGGTGGTTTCTGTGGGTTTGTTATGGTTTGGTTTTGTGTACAGCCTCATTACTTGTATGGCTTGGTTTTTTCCTTCTTATTCAGAGCTGCAAAGTAGGTGCAAAAGCTCTGATTTCTGCAACATCCAGCACCTGAAGGACCCTCCCTATATCTCTGATCCATAACAACTCTTCCTTATGTTCCACATTATTTCTTTTCTTCTCTGCCTGTACAGAATTTTGTCTACCACTCTATCACTTCCCTAATTCTCCTATTATGAACCCAGTTAAGTGTGATTGTTATGAACAAAAATTCAGTTGATTTTTTTCTGTGAGAAAAAGGTGGTAACTGCTGGGCTGCTGCCTGTGTTATGGTAATTACGGGTCGTT
>JAHXMQ010003319.1:49417924-49472127 GCA_020466415.1 Ammodramus savannarum pratensis
CAGTTTTACGACAGTCTCGCTTTTACGGCACCTTTTACGACAGTCGCGCTCTCTGACACGTTTTACGACAGTCGCGCTTTACGGCACCTTTTGCGACAGTCGCGCTTTACGGCAGTTTTACGACAGCCGCTTTTTTTACAGCAGGTTTGCGACAGTCGCGCTTTACGGAACCTTTTGCGACAGTCGCCCTTTACGGCAGTTTTGCGACAGTCTCGCTTCACGGCAGTTTTGCGACAGTCGCGCTTTACGGCACCTTTTACGACAATCGCGTTTTGCGACAGTCGTGCTTTACGGCACATTTTACGACAGTCGTGCTTTACAGCAGTTTTATGACAGTCACGCGTTACTACACCTTTTACGACAGTCGCACTTTATGGCAGTTTTGTGACAGTCACGCTTCGCAACACCTTTTACGACAGTCGCACTTTACGGCAGTTTTGTTACAGTTGCGCTTTACGGCACCTTTTATGACAGTCACGCTTTACAGCAGTTTTGTGACAGTTGCACTTTACAGCAGTTTTTTTCTGTGATTTTCCTTGGCCATCTTGCTGTTTTTTTCTGGATTTTTTCTGGGGTTTTTTTGGTGTTTTTTTCTTGCCCATCTAGGGGGGTTTTTTCAGGGTTTTCTGTGAGTGTTTTCTGGGGTTTTTCTTGCCTATCTTGGGGTTTTGTCAGGACGTGACAGACAATGGGGACACAACAGGAACAGAAATCTCTGGGCAAGGAAAATGACTGCAAGGACTGAGAGAATGCAAAAGGAGATGACCGAGGTGAGACTGATGGGGAGCTGATGAGGCTCAGAGTACCCTGGAGGAAGAAGATGCTAAGTGAATGATTTATTCCAAAAACTGCAAAGATGGATGCCCAGGAATCCTACAGTCAGAATCCTCTCCCTAACCTCAGATTCTTTCAAGTCCTAATCCACCATAATGGATCCAGGTGTGGCATATCTGTCCATACAGCTCAGAACAAGACCTTACAAGACATCTGACTGGATGCTGAATTGTCAGTTGCATTCACAATTTTATATAGATTCTTCTAGAGTGTTGATTTCCCTCATTTCAAACTGTAGAATCAAACTGAGATGTAGATTCTGAAGGAGGGGGATTTATTTGTTTGTTTTTATTATTTGCTCCACTTAGGGGTAGGCAAAGCCATATGCAGCTACAAGGCAGGTCTGATTTTATTAAATCCTATAAAATTCAGGAGTAGCTGGGATTATTGGGCAAATTTGTGTAAGGTATTCTGATTTTCCTCCATTCCTAGTTATCACTGTTTCATTTGTAATGTATTAAGGAATCACATTTTCCAAGCATTTAATGAGGTTTTTTTTTAATATGCCTAGCATGTATTTTTACAGAGAAAAACATGTTTCAAAATAGTCTACATCGCTCTGCTAGAAATAGCTACAATGAGTGCAAAATCTCTAAATACTTAAAGAGAACAACATAGAGAGAAGTTAAAAAAGGAATATGGTTATACTAATATAATAATTATAATAATGATTATATATTATTATTATTATATTTCCAGCCTGTAGATTAAGTAGGTGATACCCTTCCAGATACCTGTTTGGTATTGTGTTTTGCCCTCCAGCACCCACTTTTTCTTAAATATTTGGTTTTTCTCTCTGGTTTTGCATTTTTGATGCTATTTCATTTCTTACATAGCTAGTTTTAAGTCCTGAAAGGAGACTCCATCACCACTGTATTAATCTTTGTGTGCTAAATGAGGTTTTTTGTGTTTCCCTGTGTACTCTGTTTGTGACACCTAAATACAAGTTTTACAGAGATGCTGGGACTGTTAGAAAAGGCCATTGTTTCAGAGTGCAGTTGGATTCAGGCCAGGGATTTAACCCCATTCCCAGTGCTAAGATGGAATCCTAATTACAAGTATGTTCTCCAGTGGCATTTGTGGTCCCACGGTGGTCTGGGGAGAGCTGCAGGGGTTGTTTTAAAGGGAAGGGTGATCTACACAGCTGCTGCTGCCATCCTTCCCAGTGGAGAAGGGTTTTTCCACTGCAAATTTTGCCCTCTGGAGCAGATGACCTGTTGTGTTCTAGGTGACTGGTACGAGCAGCTGTACCCGCTGGTGGTCACACTGAAGGACTGCATGGCAGAGGTGGTGACCAGGGCCAAGCAGTCCATGGCCTTTGTCCTGCTCCAGGAACTTGCCTGTGGCTTGCCCCAGTGCCTGATGCTGACTCTGAGGAGAGACATCGTCTTTAGCCAAGCAGTAGGTTGTCTTGTGTCACTTACTTCCTTCTGTTGCTCTAATTATAAGCATACTGTTCATGCCAGTGTTTGTGGGTTTCTTTCTCGTTGTTTTTTTTTTTTTCTTACAATTTGATACAACTTTTTCATTTATTTTCCATGATATTCATCTAAATAATTTATAATGTGGTAAGAAACTAAATAGTAAGTAGAAATCCATGGTGCTTCTATCACTGAGTCAGAGCAGCAGGTCTGCAATGGACTGGAAAAGTTGGCTAATCCTGCCTTTGCACAAAGAAATATCCAGAAATCTATTTTTAGACTTCCTAGATTATATAGTTCTCAAGTCTAGCTTTGAATGTATATCCTGCTGATATTCAGAATCACAGAATCACAGAATAGGTGGAGTTAAGGGACTCTGGCAATCATCCAATCCAAGCCCCCTGCCAAGGCAGGGTCACCTAGAGCAGGTGACACAGGAACACACCCAGGTGGGGTTGGAATGTATGCAGAGAGGGGGACTCCAAATTCTTCTTGGTCAGCCTGCTCCAGTGCTCTGCCACCCTCAGTGTAAAGAAGTTCTTCCTCACGTTGAGGTGGAATGTCTTGTGTTTTAGCTTGTGGCCTTTGCTCCTCATCCTGCTGCTGGGGACCATTGAAAAGAATCTGGCACTTCCTCCTAGCACTCACCTTTGAGGTATTTATGTGCATTAATGAGATGCCCTTCAGACTGAACAGGCCCAGCTCCTGCAGTCTCTGCTCATAAGAGAGATGCTCCAGACCCAAATCATCTTTGTGTTCCTTCTCTGGACTCTCTCCAATAGCTCCTTGTCTTTCTTGTCCTAGTGAGCCCAGAATTGAACACAGCACTCTAGATGTAGCCTCAGGGGCACATCCAAGGCAGCATCCAAGCCAGAGAGATTTTTTTTTTTCTCCTGGTCACCTTGGAAATAGGGAGGAGATTATTTGTTTTCAGTTTGTAGTAGTGTTTTAAGTGTTTAAATACTATTAGCATGTCTTTCCTTAGAACTGTCTTTCCTTGGCAAATAACTGAAGCTCTTTATGTCTTCTCCTGTATGTTATGTTTTTTTCAGATAGATTTTTTTCTAAATATTTCACTTAATTTCTCTCTTAAGTTGTATGTTGCAGCTGCCAAGGAGATTCAGTTGCATTAGATGTTGAACCACTTTCAAATCCATCATAATTCACATGTTTAATTCACATAATTCACATAATAATTCACGGTCTTGCATGTTTGAAGCCTGACAAGTGAGGTTCTGGTCTTATTTATGTCAGTGTAAATAACACACAATGATACAAAACAAATTAAGCTTATCTAATATACCTTAACAGAGTATTTCACTACTTTTTACACACCCAAAAAACCCCATCAAAATACATTATTATGAAATCATGTACTGAGTCGCTAAACAGAAATACCTATGCTGATTTCTCAAATATGTAAGTGTTACCTCTGTTGTGTATAATGATAGCAAGCCTCATTTTAACTGTTTGTCTTGTAACAGTTAAAATGTGTGTCTTGTAACTGTTTGTCTTGTAACACTCTTGCATGTGTTTTAATTATCTTTACAGCTCGCTGGATTGGTCTGTGGTTTTGTAATCAAATTGCACACAGGTTTACATGATCAAGGATTTTTACAACAGCTTCACACTGTTGGATTGCTTGTGCAGTATGAAGGACTCCTTAGTACATACAGTAAGTATTGCTCTTGGACAAAATTCCTTATGTTCCCTGCCCAGAAGTTACCCAGCAAGTTCTGCTCTGTTTCCAATAATTTGGCTTGTTGAATCAAGTATTGACTTACAAGACAGTAGACTTGCTCATAATAGCACAGCTGAAGTCATTGATACTGTGTTGTTAATTTTGCAGCAAAAATTATTAATCTATTTCATTCTGAGTTCCTCAGAGAACATGGCCTGCTAATTGTTCCATGCAGACCTGACCCAAAATACCAGGTTTATAAAAGTAATGCAAACAGAAGATTTAAACACTTACTGCTTTTATCAGCCTCGGCCCTGATACCCAGTGCTGATAATGTGAAGATAGCCTGAAAACAGTTTCGTAGTTTGTTACAGATGCCATTATTTGATATGTATTAAAAAGGAAATTTGGAGGGAGAAATTGCCTTATGTTTCAAACTTTGAACTAGATCTATTGGAATCATACCCTGAAACAGAGATTTTGACTAAAGTAGAGGAATTTAGCATTTGTGCAGCTTTTTTATGCAGTTGCTCATTTGGAGATAGCTGTCTTCTCCATTTTGCATGATGCTTGTTTTTATTCTCAAAACCTGTGTCCTCCATCAGCAGGAAAGCCTTTTAAAAACTTTCAGAATAGACAAAAATGGCTTTTCTGAGGTTATTTTATGCCTATATAGAGAAGGCTGATTTTCACAATTGCTTAATACTCATGGTTACCATTTAGGCCACAGAATTGTCAGCAGTTCAAGAAATTAGTCTGGTTTTATGTAGGTTACTGTAATGTGGATTCAGAACTGTGGTTTTTAGATGCACAGACTGGAAAATATATTGCTTTGCTCTAACCTGTGCAGTGACTGATCTGCCAACTCTGTTAATAGTCTCTTTAATCTTTTCATGCAGGTGAAGAAGCAGGGATGCTCGAAGACATGGCTGTGGGCATTTCAGATTTGCAGAAAGTAATGTTTAAAGTAATTGAAGCCAAGTCAGAAGATTTTTTGCCTATTATAAGTGGAAGGCGGTAAGAACTTTGTTTCTTGGAGCCCAGGAAACTGAGCTGCAATTTTAATCTGTAGCCCATGAAACCCATCTAATGGTGTTCTTGTTGCTGCATTCTATTTTATTGGAAGTGCATTGTTTTACTTTTTAGAAGGTGAGGTAGTAGGGATTCTAAAAGCCACTAGGCTCTGGGTTACTCTCCTGTTAAAAAGCTAAAGTTCCAGTTACTAATACAGATTAATCTGAGCAATGTCTGTGTTGTGCAGAGCTGCTGGTCCATTATTCACACGCAGATACTGAATCCTGGACAGGTGACAAGGCCATTATTTACAAATGTGGTCTCTAACTGAGAAACTTTGCTTTTGAATGTCCTGAATTTGTATTTCAGCATGAGAAATGAAATTGCAGTTCCAAGAGTTAGGCCTTGATTGTTTTTAAGATGGAAACCAAAAAACTCCGATGCCACTTAGTATTAAAAACTTAGTAGTCACTTTTAAAAATGGAAGCCTTTTTTAGCTGCTGAAAAACACACAGGACATAGGCAGTGTCAGAAATCCTTGCACAAAATCACTTATCCTTTATGAATCTCACGTGAGTACTGCTGAATAGCAGGACATAAACTGCAATACTCCATTAATTTTGGCTATTTGAGGGTTAACAAGATTGGAATGGATTTTTCATCTTTATTATTATTCTAGTCTGAAGCTCCAAATACTTTTATTTTGCAAAAATCACTTCCTTAATAGTATCATTGCTCTTAAGATGACTGTAAATTAAATTCAGCAAAAAGCAGCAACTTTTAGAAAATATATGTTTTCTCTGAGGGGGCTTTCACCACTGATTTACTTAATTATTCTGGATGATTCAACATATGGGCTTTCTGAGAAGGGATTGAAATAAATAACAGGAAGGCTGGAGTATGATAGGCAATACATTGGGAATAATTAAAATAAAAAAAGTAAAAAAAATCTACAAGGTTTATGTGGAGGAGTCCCATTCCTCTTAGAGCTGTGATGAGACTGCTCCTATCAAACAGCATTGGAAGTCTACCATAAAAAGAAAAGATGGTGAAAATCTAGTTATTTTCTAATATTTTTTTTAGAAACCCTCCATTTTTATTTTGGTTGTTATATGGTATGGCTCAATAAATGAGAGTAAAAGACCGTAGAAATGCAAGACAGAAAATCAAACTACAAATTCTTGCCTTGAAAAGTCGCATTGTGATTGTTTTTTCTAGGAAAGTTCTTAAACCTGATATTCTGTGTATACAAACAAATCAATCCAAAGTGTGTGGCACTGTCTAGCAGTGCACTGATCTTCTGGTGTGGGTAGTAGACACCAGCCACCCAGGGGAGGTGAAATTCTGTCCAGGAACTCACATTCTTTTATTAGAGGCCAAAATATGCACTTGTTGAACATTCTTTACAGAATCACAGACTATTTTGAGTTAGAAGGGACCCATGTGCATCATCAAGTCCAACTCCTGGCCTTGCACAGGGCTTCCCAGGAATCACACCCTGTGCCTGAGAGCTCAGATGCTTCTTGAACTCTGTAAGGCTTGGTGCTGTGGCACTTCCCAGGGGACCCAGTTCAGCCTGCTCAACCATTCTCTGGCTGAAGAACCCATTCCTGACAATCAAGAGCCCTATCCTTATTCTTGTTTTCATTTTCCCCAGTGAACATTACGTTATAGAGGTCCAGCTTCCAGCAAAGATGTTTGAGCTGCTGCCACAAGAGATTAAAGAGGGAAAGCTGCTTCGCATGTATCCCGTGCTCTTTAATGTTGGAATCAATGAGCAGCAAACGCTGGCAGAGAGGTAAGGAAAAGTCACATTGCATTTTGTGTCCAAGTACTACATGCTGGTACAGGCTATCTCTCAGGATTAGAAACAAATCTTCTTTGTTATTTGCTCTTGGACAATCTCACATTGACTCAATGTGTGTTTTCAAAGGTATTAAAGGAAATAAACACAAGCTATGAAGCAATGTAGAACAGTGGAAAAGTCCAGATGAAGATAAGACCATAAGCAGGGCTTCATTTCACAGAGTTGGTGCCATGTTTCTCTTGGATACAGACGCAAAATGGATTTCTATTTCAGATGCAGAATTTTGTTTGTATGCAGTACTCTGAAATTCTCACACATATTTGAAAATTAAAAATTCTTACATCTGGAAGATGGGTTTGAAAAGACCAAACAAGTGAAAATTAATAAGCTAGAGAAATTAGTACTCCACTGCAACAGATTGCTGGAAACTAATTAATTAGTGTAATAATAGTCAAGGTTTCCCCAACATATTATTTTCTCTTCCAAGAGAAGGGTATCTGTCAGTCATATTAAATTACCACATTTGTGCAGTGCTAAAACTGCAAGGTAGAAGTCAAAATGTCAATACAGACAGCTACTTTTTTAAAACTTCTTTTCTTTTAGCTGCTTTTATTAACAGAGCATCCAAAATGCATAATGCTTATCTTTAGGTTGCATTCTCTCTAAGCCAAAAGCTTTATAACAAAGCTGTTGCTGGAGTAATAGGGGGAGACAGTGAGAATCCCTAACCTGGATAATAGGCAAGAAGTTAAACACCACAGGATTTTATCTCCTGTTCACTGTAGACAGCCAAGTAAAACCAGTCTTTTAAAGAAGTCTACTAAAGAATGCCATCAGGTGGCTTTGTGAATGTTTATGGGACACTTTTCCAAGTTGAGTGGTGATATGTGAGAAAATTTAGGCAGAAAATTGAAATGGGAGACATGGACTAAATGTAAAGACAGTAAAATCTGGCATTTTACTGGTGAAAGAGTTGGATAGCTGGTTAGAGAACTTGGAAACTTCTTGAAAATTAAAATAGGTTATTCTCGATGCCATAAAGAGGAAAGTGCTGAGAGGAGTGATGTGGCCAAACTCATAATGTGCAAAACCAACAAATCAGTCATGACAGTTCTGAGTGGACACTCAAAAAATAAGAGATAAGACATGATGTGGTAAGCAATAAACAGGCTGGTGGGGGCTTACACGTGTGAGATAGGCAGGAAGGACTGAGTTATGAATGGTCTGAGGAAAATTTGACAAGGTTTAGAAATAGCCTGATTACCTGGGGGCTTGGAGAGGAGTTGGTATGAAAAGACGCCTGGCTTGCAAGTGAAGTGGCAGGAAGTGATGTTCCCAGTGGTCATTTTACATTGTGTGCAAAGAAAGCCATAAGAGAAGACATAATAGCCACATATTTATAAATATGGATATGTACTAATGTCTACCAAGAAAAGAAGTTCAATGCAGAAGCAGCTTTTCTGCATGCAGTTACAGTCTGCTTTTGTCTTAATTCAAAATACTGCTTAACTCCTAAAGTACATTTGTTTTTGAGACTGAAAACACCACACATGATTTATGGCTAAAAATATGGAGAGGTTTGTGGGATAAACAACCTGAGAATATAAAAACATTTTTGTGGCAAATTTCTAGGAAATGTTACTCTATTAGAAAAAAACATCTTTTTATTTGTTTTTTGATAGAATACACTTGAGAATATTTCTGGTTTAAAGAAATGTTCTCATGTGACAGTGCAGCAATGCCTACTGAGGAAGTAGTCACATCTCCCTGTGGCCTATTGAAATATTTGCTTCCCTTGTACACAATTTAGCAGCATATTTGGCATCTTCTGATCTGTGTCCCCTTCTCTCTGAGTTTCTCACTTAGCAGCCTGTGCCTCTCTTCCTGTACTCCTCCATTCCCAATTCAAATCTATTCTAAAGATGAATTTCAAAACTTGGCCCTAACTGTCATGGGGACATTCTTGTCATTACAATCATATCTCCTGAAGTACCGTGAGATTTAGTTTCTTGGCATGTGAAGTGTGACTGTTGTAGAAATATTGATCTCAGAGAGAAAGGCATTTGTTTTTATAGCTATAGTTATTTTGTAGATAAGCTTCTCTTCCATCTTGTGTCACTTCCATATTGTCCAGCTCTTACAGAAATTAATATGCTTAAGCAGTAGCAGCACTAAGAGATGGAGGAGTTGGTGTTATCTGCCTGTGGTACCCAATTTTGGAATTAGAATTCCCCCAAAGTGCCTTTCCATTTATTCAAGATTTGTGAGGGGAAAAGAATAAGTGCCTTACTGCATGTTTGTAAATAGATTGCTTTGTTAATAAACTTTTGGAAGAAGTATGCATCAGTGATGATCTTGTTTCCAAAAATTAATCCCAAAACATACAAGAACTTAACTACTGCATGTGTGACAAAATCTAATGCATTTAGCACCAAAGTTATTTCTTTATGCAGAGAAATAATTATGAAGGATAACTTACCTTTTTTTTTTTGTTTGTTTGTGGGTTTTGGGTTTTTTTCATTATTTATTGTGTATTTTCATAGGTTTGGAGATACCACTTTGCAGGAAAACATTAACCAGGAAAACTTAGAACTTCTCAAAGAATATTACAAGTTATTTACAGAAAAAATGCCTCCTGATTGTGAGTACAAAATAATGCAATGTCCAGATGGCTTTGAAAAGCTTTGAATGGCTAAAAGGTTATAAGACAGGAATATTAGCAGAATCCCATAACTTGTTCCATAAATTTAAACATTTTGTACCTGTACATGACCCTGCTGATCTCAGGAGTGATTTCAGGCCCTGTGCCACAGCAGAAACTGTAGAGAAAATGAAACAGAGGAATGATGAACTGAACAGCTATTTTAAGTTATTGAAATAGTAAGTTTCTTAATATTTCATGTGGAGGACAGTCTGTACCTACTGTATTTTTACATAAATGCTTGGTGGGAAATTTCATCAACTTCAGTCATACCCTCTGTTCTTATTCCAAAAACGTGTTGAGGTTTGGTGAACCATGGAGAAATCTGCAGATCAAATACAAGCAATGAGCCACATTATCATTATATGAATGACAAGGTTTCATTAGAATAGGCCCTGTATTCCACTGCTATAGAAATTCTGCATTATAAACATAAACATTACTGTGCTGTTACTCTGATTGCCAAAAGCAAGGACTGAAGAAAACATCTGCATCAATCAAATCCCGTTAGTTTTAATGCCCAAACTATAGTCCCAAATGTGGGAGATTTAACAGCCTGTTTAACAGCATGTTTAAATGCTATGTAAAGCTTTGATACATCACATATGTATAAGTACATGTTTATCTCTTATATCAGGATGATTTTAATTTGTTAATCATTTTGACAGAAACAAAAGCCCTTCCTAAATGGTGGGCAGGATGCCCATCCATCCATCCACAGACCTAGTATTTATTTCCAGGATGTTTACAGAGAAACTCATACAAATAGTTGGGTGATTAATTTAGGGGAATCTTGCTAAGAAAACATCCTTGAAAAACTAACCTCATGCAGGTTAGGACACTAAGGTAGATCTGCCACCTCATAAATGGATTTTATTTTATAAAAGCAAACATTTGCATGCAGACAGTATTAGCTACTTTTCATTAACAGAATTTGAACTTGTACTGCCTTTCTGAAGGATTGTTCGTGAGCCACACAGTTCCTGGACTTCTTTCAGACTGTGAAGGCTTTTGAGAACTAATTGTGTCTAGTTCATCATGTATTTTCTGGTTATTATAACTTTCTTGTTTTTTTTCTCTACCTTTAATAACTGAGTCTCTTCTTTATACAAATTTTTATGGAATATAAAGCACCTTTTGGTTCCACTGCCCTTCCCAGTAGCTCCCTGCTTGGAGAAATGTGCCTTTTAAACCAGCCCCCTGGGAAAAAAGGGAAGCTCTCAAACTTGTTCATTTGTGGCAGGATTTTAATGACATTCCTGTTCCCCCACCTCTGGAGGACAAGCCTCCATACAAGGCTGGCAGCAACCCTGGTGCTGGGGCCAAGTGAGAGGCATTCAATAGTGATGGCTTTTTGATGGTTTTGTCTCACCTATCCAGATAATTTCCTATAATGCCAAATCTGTGCTACAAAATAAATGCAGGACTGTGTTCCCAAAGCTGTCAGTTCCAAACAGTGCTCAAAAAGCCCAACAGAATTTGAGGATTTGCAGCTCTATTTGCCAGGCTGTTGGATCCACCCTTGGCAGCCTCCCTGGCCTGCTGCTTCATTCATATATTCCCTTTCAAAGAATTCAGTTTTCCCCTCCCTGAAAGGTATTGCCACCTTTGCTGTTAGTTCTCCTCTTGTGTCTGTATTTCTCCTTGGCAATAATACTCTTGCTTGTAACTAATCATCCACTGACTTTCTGTCTTTAAGATGAACATAAACTTGGTCATTTACCTGTTTCTTAACCTCTTAAATTCTCTTAGCAGAAACTGAAAATAAGAGTGTGTTTCCAGCAAGATTCCTACCAAAAATGTTGACCAAATGTAACTCTGATTGAAGCACCAAAATGTTACTGCTTTTATAGGAATACTAAGACAGTAAGGGTCCAAAAATGTAAGGTAGTTGTTTAGCAGTACATAATTACCTGGAAACAACAAGGCTGTTTGGCATTTCCAGGCTCCTCCCCCTTACAAGCCTGATGTGGTGGTTTATACTGTGGGGGACCCAAGGAGTTGAGGCAATTGATCATTTCCAGTCGAGGTGCAGCCCATTTGGCAGTACTGTGAATTAGGAGACTCCTGCTGTACCTGTGCTGAAGTCACCCCTCTGAGATGTCACATTTTCTGCTGTGAGCCAAAGGAAAGCTGCTGGAAGCAATAGAATGTTTAGTGATGCATTTGCATAATCCCAAAGCATCTTTGTCATTTTGTGCTCTCTGTTTGAAAGAAACAGATGCACCCATAAGTGTAATAATCTAGCAGAGTGTGATGTGGTTTTATGTGCTCTACATTATCTAATGTACAATCAGAGCTTGTAATACAGAGGTAAAACAATCCACATTAAAATTACTGCAAAACAGATTCTGGATGTACACTTTCCTCCCTTTTTCTTTTTTTATTGTTTGTTTGTGAGGTTTTTTAGACAGCACAGTATGAGTGAAGCAACTTAGTTCTTTTTGAATATATTTAAAGTACTTCTTACTATGAATCATGGATAAGGGAAACTACAGAATTTATTAGATGTAAAAGGTAAAAGCCTGTTGATGAGAGGGATCATTCCAACTTGGATCACATTAGGAGAATGGATACTGACCTTCATTAATGCTTCCCTTATTTTTATTCTTTCAATTGAGTATAAGTCTTTGTGCTTGGTTTTGAGGCTTGGGTTGTGGGGTTTTTTCCCCTCACTGGATGGATAATTTACTTTCTCTGCTTGAAGAAATCCATTGATCAATTTAGTTTCACTTTGTTTCACTTGATTCTGACCCCTTTATTTGGTGATAAGTATGATTAAAATTCTTATTATTTTGCCACCATGAGAAGAAATAATTTTAAAAAACAATTCTGCTTGTTTTTATTGATTTTCAGAACTAGCGAAGATAAATGCAACATTAGAAAAATCCCTCCTCTATATACATATGAAACAGAGGGGGAAATTAAATTGCCTACTCTTGAATTATTGCTAGAGATGTAGGATAAATTAAACTTCAGCTTAAATGCCATACCAGAACAAGCAGGTAAATTTTTGGATTTTAAGCAAACTTGATATTATTTTCTACTTCAAAATAAAGCCCCACTTAATTTCAGAGGAAATATACTTTGTTACTTTTTAGAGGGGATACTGAGTGCTGTCTAACCCTTATGATACATTATATAAAAATCTAAGGCATACTTTAAAACAATAATTAGATGTTTCAATTTGATAACAAAACCAAAATTTTTGACTTTAAAATTTAAAAAAAAAAATCCCATCAAAGCATGTTATAATACACTCAGGTTTTTTTATTTTTCTGATTTCTTTTGAATGTCTGTAATAGCTGATGAACAGAACTACTGCAGAGATTTGATTTTATTTTTCACCATCCATTTATAAGATAAAGGTTGAAGATACTTTAAATTTCCACATGAAGATCTTAGGGAGGACAAAGCAATACTCAGAAAGACATAAGGTTTGCTTATTCCTTAAATATTTAGCTGGTGATTTCCATCCTGTGTTCCAAAACAAGGCTGTAAACAATAGACCTGTTCTTTACCATGAGCATTCTTTAGTTGGGACAATCATATCACCAACCTTATCAAAATTAGCAACTTTATCATCCTTTTTTTCCCAGGTTTACCACATTTTCAGGAACAAAATGATTTAAAGGGATTGCTAGAAAGTCTTCATCAAAATATCCAGGCCAAAAAGAGAAAGAATGTAGAAGTCATGTGGCTGGCTGCAACGGTAAGCTCTCTTGTTCCAAAGAAATTGATGAACTAAGCATAAACTCATTTTCATAATCTTGCTGACATTGTAAGTGCAATGGATTTTAAGGACATGACTGGGAAACTCACTGGTTAAAGGAGACAGATGTGCTGTAATAGTTTTTTGCAGACAATTTCTCTTTCTCACTTTTTAAGCTGGCACAACCTGCTAGAATTTGAGTGACTTGTTTCATATTCATTCTTTGATATTATAAAGTTACTCAAAATAATTTTTTTAGTGTCCTTGAGGTATGATGTGGGGCATGATTGCTTGGTTCCCTTACTTTAACTTTCTGAAATGTGTATTTCTGGTCCCAGTGATCTACACACTGTTATTCTATATTCCATTTATTTATTGAAAAAGATGTAAGAGTAAAATTTTGTCAGTGCAGTAGCTGTGCAATATCACTTTTTAATTGCAGTAGAAGTACAAGATTCCACATATGAGCCCATCACTCATCCAGAATAATTACCTGGGGGTTTTTTACTTTATTTTATAAATTATTTTTTAATATTTTAAATTTTTTTTAGGACTCATTCACATCAAATAGCCCCAATGAATCATGGACTTCCTGAGATACCAGTGCAAAGAGAATTAATCTCTTCAATAAAACAGTTAACTTCTTTCACATAATTATTTAAGAAAATGATCATATAGTATTTGCTTTAAATCCCAGTGCAACTGTTCAAATTTTTAAACAGATTTAACTTTTAAAATTTTAAATTATATGATGGAAGAAACACTCATAGGTTCTCCTTCACTATCCTGTACCTCTTTGGATTCTAAGATTCCCTTAATTGATTCCCTAAATTAAACTTTTGACATTGCCCTCACTGTGGTATCACAAAGAACGTAAAGGGTCTAAGTATTTTCTGATTTTAATAGAATTTAATAGTATTTGTTGATTTTTAATAGAATTTGTGAGACTGCAGTTAGCAGATGAAGAAACACTTATTTGCTGAACTGACACTGGTCATGTTCCAGTTCATCCTGTGAGCTGTCCCATGATAGTCAATGTGGGAAGTTCCTTTTTGTGATTCCTGCTGTAGTTTATTGCCTTGCCCCATTCTCACAAACATTTTGAGGTTTTGTACCATTATACCTGTGATTCCTCAGGGATAGGTGTAAGCACAGTATTACCTTTTCTCAGGACAAATTATGTCTGGGGAAAGGTAGATCCACATTTGGGCACAGAAGCTCTCCTTCAATTTTTCTTTTTCTAGTAAAATATCATTTGAAACCATAGTATAAACTAATGGAATGGTACAACCACAGATTGATTCCTAAGGGGAGAAATCATCCTCCAAAATGTCATGTTTCCTTTATGTGTTATAACTTTTTTGGAGTATAAGTGAAAGTAGACAATCCATGGCAGTCATTTGTTAAGCTTCATTAATTGTGAGCCGTACATTGAACAGTTTACCTGTTGCAAATGAAAAGTATGTAAGTTAGATGTGTCTGACTCCATATCTTCTCAAGAAGTTAGTCTGCTACATTCATGTTTGTGAGTTAAGACTTATCATATCTTTATTCATCAGGTATTCAGACAATTTAGCTTTAATTGAACGGGGCAGTTGCTACATTCAGTAAGGAAACAGTGAAGGAACTGTATCTTTTATAGTTATAAAAGTCCCATGTCAAATTCAGGAATTCAGTGTACTGGTACTTACTTCTAATAGGTGTTTTCTTCTTGAGAAGTGCTGTCGCTCTCTGGATGCCCTCCCTGGGCTTGCAGAGCTGTAGGGCTGCACAGCCTGGTTGGAAGGAAGGGCTAACGTGTGGCGCCTGCCCGTGTTTCAGATTTGCCGCAAGCTGAACGGAGTGCGCTTCACCTGCTGCAAGAGTGCCAAAGACAGGACATCCATGTCAGTGACGCTGGAGCAGTGCTCCATCCTGAGGGACGAGCACCAGCTGCACAAAGACTTCTTCGTCCGGGCGCTGGATTGCATGAGGAGGTAGGTGGGGCTCCGTGGAACCCTGAGGCAGGCCAGGGCCGTGGGCCCACAGGGCCTGAGGCTTGTTCTGAATGCCCAGCACAGCCCAGGCCAGGGCTACCAGCGCACAGGGCCTGAGGCTGATTCTGAATGCCCAGCAGAGCCCAGGCCTGCCTGTGCCGGCACACAGGGCCTGAGGCTGGTTCTGAATGCCCAGCAGAGCCCAGGCCTGCCTGCACAGGTCTGAGGCTGGTTCTGAGTGCCCAGCAGAGCCCAGGCTGGTTCTGAGTGCCCAGCACAGTCCAGGCCTGCCTGCACAAGGCCTCAGGCTGGTTCTGAGTGTCCAGGAGAGCCCAGGCCTGCCTGAGCAGCGGCCTAACTGCTGCTGGGTCACCTCAGGGCAGCTCTTTGCAGCTGTGTGCTTTATCTGTCATTAACAGTTTGTGAGATAGATACGTGAAATCTTGCAAGGGTCAGCTCACCGACTGTAGAATATGAGCAGTAGTCTGAGCAGCAGTTGGTATTTAAAAAAAAATTATATTTCAGTTTTGAGGGTATTTTAAAAACCATTTGCACAGTCATTAGATTATTTGTTTGACATCTACACAAATACTGAGAAAGCAAAATAAACATTTGTTACAGATGGCAATTCTTAGTAGTCTATGTTATTGAAAAGAAACATCCAAGTAGGTTTGGACTGGTGGTGTTTGCCACTAATACCTGATAAAATCTTTACTGTGCTTTAGAAGAAGTTAATGAAAACATGTTTTATTCTAAATTTCAACTATGCAGAAATTGAGGCTGATGTTATCAGGAATGTGTAATTAAAAGATGTAAAGATTTTTCATTACCTGAGTCTTTGATGAATAAAAAACCTTCTTGAATAAACAAGTTTCAATTGTAAAATTAATCCAGATTATCTAAAGAAATTTTCATCATTGGTTTTAATGAGCTTAATCATATAGTTTTAATCATATAATACCAGTTCTAATCATACTGTTAAGAGGAGTTTTAAAATGTGTATCCCCGACACTAGAATAACAAATAACAAAGGTCACTGCAAAACTAATAGAAAATATTTTGGTCAGCCTGCAAAGAAGTAACTGAATCATATATTGGACTTTTCTTATTCACAAATTGTTTGTATGGTGGTTTTATAAAGATCCTAATAAGTAAACAATCATGTTTATGGTCTGTAATGGGTAATTCTGGACCTTCATATTTATTATTGCCAGAATAGCTGCTTAATGTGTAGATTAATACTGTAGGTTTGCCCACATAAACCCTTTGTCCTTTGGCAAAGACAGCTGTTCTAAAGAGAAAAGGTAATTTTATGAAGAGTAAATGGGCTGAGATGGCTTAGCTGTAGGTTTGGTTCACAAGTGCTACTAATGCAGTGAGATGTGCTGTGTTGAACTGAGCTGTATTGTTTTGGATGTATTGTACCTTGCATAAATCCCCCAGTCTCTGTAGTAATTCAGTGAGTGAATGAGTTTTGTGCAGTTTTTCATAACTACATATTTTATCATTAATGAATTCTGAGTTTTCTGTGTTAAATTTTGTTTGTTGGCATTTCAAATGCTTTTTTTTTTTTTTTATGGTATGTCTCCAATAAATACAAAAGTATGTAAGCTACAGTAAGTTACCAGACACAGGGAAACTAATTAATTACATAAAATCACCATAATGTTACCATAATGTTAGAATAGCTTTGAGAAGAGTAGTAGATTGGAAAATTTTCACAGACATAAATATAATTTTAAAGAACCTGACCTTGTTAGTAAAAAAATCTAGTAGGTTTTTGTAGATCAAAATATAAATGATTTTGAGTGGGTTTATGTCATGTGACTGATTTGAAAGTTGACAAGATTAACACATTAGTTATATTTGCAGGCAACAGTAACTTGAAGTCACAGAAGAATGTTGTAAAGGCAAAAAAATCAGAATAATACTTAAAAATTAAACAAGCAAATGGGTATATGAGGTTGAAGCACCATTACAAAAATGTAAAATCTATCAGTTATGCTGCAGTTTCAAACAGACAAAAGCTTTATCCTGCTCTTACCCTGTATATGAATTTCAGAATTGAACTAAAGTAGGTGACCATGACTTTGACTTGGGTGATAGGATTGTTGGGGGATTAAAGCAAAGGCTTTGCAATAGTGGCAGTAGCATACAATATAATTTGCACCATCAGGATAATACAGAAATAAATCTTCCAACTTTGCTGGTTGCTATCAGTCTAACACTGTTCACATACCTAGAGGTTTAAAAATAAAATTTAAAAAAACCCAGCCAAATTCCTCTTTTTCCCTCCCAAATTCCAAATTTTCACATCTAAGAAGAGAACCTATTTTTCTTCAAGGGCAGACAGAGAAAAACTATTTGCCATTTTATTTGCAATTTTAGCAGCTTTTTTCCCCAATGAATCTTCTCTAGATCACTTTGTTAAACTTTGTCAATCAATTCCCTTTGTGCTGATTGCCACAAATTGCTTTTAAGCCTTTCAGAAGAACAAGTAGGCATGAAAAATTCAATTTTACCATCTAGAATCCTAACAGTCTGGATTGACCTTTGAAAGTCTTCTTTTAAGAGTTAACAGTGGGAGGTAGAGACTGCTGTGAAACTGAGTGAGCTGTACAAGTAAATGGTGATTCAAAAGCAGACTTTATTGGAAATGCCATAATTTTGAGATATGGAAATTATAAAGGTGCCTGTGTAGCCATTAGACTTTTTCTTTGTCTGCCAGTGGTGACACAGCTTTTGCTGTTGGAAAGGGAAGCATGTGTTTACAGGTTCATGCTTTCTTGCCACCAGCAGCTTGGAGATGCTGGACTCCTGTGTGCTGCTGCTTTTCAGCTTCTTCGGGGTCCCCAGAATTTTGAGCAATCCAGAAGTGATTCCCAGAGTTTCAGCATATTTGCTTTGGTGTACATTGCACAGCTCTGTTTTGGAAAATACTGCCTGTAGCTGTTTTTTTAATGACTTAGTTTGTAAGTGGAATTGTTGTCTTTTAGTGATAAACTATACAACGTTTGTTGCTTCTTCATAAAAAAAGGGCTGTACAATAATCCTTCTATTAGTTCTTCCTTTCACTTATGAAAAATGTGGGAAATGAAGCAATGATGGGAATGCACACTTTATCATTTACAATAGGTAATAGATGGCTTTGTCCTCAGTCATAAGTCTGGCCATTATGATGCTGCAATTGATGTGTACCTGAAGCAGCCATTCTATAAATAATTCCACATATTATAATTTCCTTGATATAGGTTTGTGGCTTCCATTGATCTTAGTGACAGGCATAGTTCAGAATGAGGAAAATCAATATATCATCCCCTCTGTATCAAGTGCTTCTAATTCACATCGTATTAAAATCCTGTTTATAATGTCTCTGCCACTTCCAAGTCTCTTTTTGCAGGCATCAATATTCTTATTTTTCCCTTCACCCATACCTGAATGTTTCCTATCATTCAGTGTTAAGTCTATTCCAAGAGACAGAGAGGCACAAAACTGATTTACCTGAGTTCATTGCAGTATCTGTCACATGATTCTATTTTTTTGGTCTTTAGAGCTGGCTGCTGTTAAGGGAGGATGGACCCTGGTGGGCAACTCATAATGAAGTAGCTCTGTGAAAAAAATAGATTTTTTTTTCCCTTTTTAAAATTTATTTCTTTTCTGAATCTATTTAGCTTTGTTGTTTCAGTGACAGGAGGCTGTGGGTAGTGAATAACCTCAGGATCTCCTGTCATTGGGCATGTTTCCAATAAAGCCTCAAAGTAGTAACAAACAAAGGACATGACAAATCCACTGTCTATGGTGAATCCTCCATGCTGTCAGTATATATATTTTAATTATTCAGTATAGACAGTGAGAAATGTATGAAATTAATTACCATGTGCACTCTGTGGTCACTTAGTTTTTAAAACCAACCCAATGAAAAAACCATATCTGATAAATTTACTTTCCCCTTTAGTGCCACAGTCTGTGTTTGGATGCTTAATAGCACAGAAGTTAATTTAAACACTGCATTTGATTAATTACAGAACAAAATAAAAACCAAAAAGAAAAGGAAAAAGCTTCCTAAAAACCTTTTCTAATACAAAGCGTTTCTGTCACTTTTGCCATACATATATTGCAGGCTCATAGTTCTGGATTTCACCTGTTGTGATTAGACAAAGCTAGCATGCAAGTAGTTAGATTATTGTAAAATATTGTTTGGTGTTCACTTTTGAGGTTTTTCTAGTTGCTTATGGAAAACTTCATTAATTTTCTCATTCATTTAGTGCTTTATTGCTTATTTAGAGCTTCCATGAAATACTAGGTCTTAGCAGAAATCACCAACCAGATGTTTTATAATCACCAGACTGAGTAATACCAAGTTTCTTTCTGTTATATTTCACTTTAATTAAGATTTCCTGGAAGAGTGTGTGGGAAAAGTCCTGTATGCATGTTCATTATCTGTTGAAAATCCAATTCCTACAGCTGAATTACCGTGGCTTTGGCCATGTTCAGCTAAATCTCAGGAAGAACAACACTGCCAAGTCTAAAATTTAGATAAGAAGGAAGCAGGAAATGAGAGTAAGAGGGCAGCAGTAGCATACAATAGCCAGTTAAAGCTATCAAACATGAAATTTCTTCTGGAAGTTACTGCCCTCTAAACCACTGTTCTTCTCAGAGTGATGTAACTTGGACAGGGAGGGCTCATAACTTCCTGTGTGCAGTCCCACAACCTACAGACTGCCCAAAGGTTGGAGGGGGTACACAAGGGAGAAGCAACCAGCTGCTCTTCCAATAAAGGTGGTTTTGTAATAGCAGATTCTGCATTCCTTCAGCAGAGAGATGATGGAGTGCCAGGCTATAGCTCTGGCTGCCTTGTAAAGGAAGCAGGTGTAATCTGATCACACAGTCATGTATTTTATAAAACCCTGTTGTAGGATCATCTGGTTAATAGTTTGTGTCCTGGGTGAACTGACAATCTGATGAAAATATCTAGTTCCTGTCAAAATAGTGTTAGATTTTATATTTGTTTTGCAACAAATGATTTGCATTGATCTTTGTTTGTAAATGAAAATTTTGATGGGATAGAAGCTCTAGGAAAATGTGGTCATTTCATACAATGTGATCAAGCTCTTGTTCTTGGTTTTCAGAGAAACTTGAGTGCAGTAACATTTTTCAAATCAGACACGTTTTCTCACTTTTACACCAAGGGTATTCACTGGCAAGGCAGTGCTGGGTACAGTAGTGTAGAAAAGTATTTGTAGGCTTAGCAGACTTTTTACAAATCTTTTTGTGACAGATGTGTCTCAAATTTTATATTTTCTATCCTAAAGGCAATCATTCTTCCTGCTGTCACAAAGCATCTTCTTTGGTGCAGCACAATAGGGATAAAAAACCTCATTTCAGTCTTAAGTTAATTCCAATTTAAAAAACTTGCAGTGAGGTGGTAATGAACTTGAACTTAGTACAGATTACCTCCTGCATGCTTACACAGATGTTCAAACACCAGACAGATATTTTTGAGACATGCTTCTATTCTGAGAGTGTTTCTCTCTTGAGCAGATTAAACCCTGAAATTTTCTGCTTTGCTTGGTGATGCAGCTAATACAGTAACACCATTTGGAGTTCCCCTCCTAGGTTTGAATTAGGTCTACATAAACTCATACCCAAAAGAAGAAAAAATGGTCATTATGATTATCAGGATGAGATCATTGTAGCAAATAATAGGTTGTTAAGATAAAGAGACTGATCCTCTGATCAGACCAATCAAAACCATTTGGAAAGCAAAACTCACATGTTTCTAGTCCCAGCTGTGCAGTCCAGTGAGTCCTGTGTTGATAACAGCGACCACCTTCCTCAAGTGCCTTGAATTTTGACATGTTTTTCTTTTCCAAAATACTGGCTTGTGCCCCGTACACATACTACACTCATGAAGAAAAAGCCAAATAATAATAATTTTTATTTTATGTGAACTAAAACTGTAATAGCTCTAGCAAAGTCGAAAGAATGACAGTGGCTAGAGATTTGCTGCCAGAGGTCTGTGGTGAGCCTTGTTCCATGCCCTGCTCTGAGCAGCTCCAGCAGCTGTGTGCCAAGTAGGGAAGGGAATGCAGATCTTTATGGTGCTGCCATCAGTCCTTTCTGGCCAGTCTGCTCTCCACTAACAGTCCACACCAACAGTCAAATTAAAAAGCAGCTTCTCCCCATGCATTCAGCTTTTCAGGCACAGATGAGATATCCATCCTCCCCAAATGTGGCTCTCTGTGGTGAGGACTTCACTGATCTCTATGCTAATGTGTAACCCCATGGAATAATGTGTCCACACTGGGCTAGGAAAAGTCTAAAAGCCTTTCTTCAGACAGGACCTACACCTGGTATTACTGTGGGTGCTTTATGCAAATACTACAGCTTCATTATTATTGCACCACGAAATGCATTAGGCATCCAATTTCCTTTGTAAATGAGGCAATACATTACTTCAATAGCTACTTTTGAAGCTTTCTGCAACTTAAACCACAGATGTTAAAACTATTGGAATTAAATGAACCCCCTCTGAATTGTAATCCTTGAATAGACTAGAAGGGGTTTTTTAATTATAAGGTTTATTAAATTAAAAATATACTACAATGGAGTGGAAAAAGTCAAATGATCTTACATGGCAAAAATAAAAACTTGAAGCTCGCTATCCATACTCCATTGGGTATGGAATGCCAAAAGAGAAATAAAATACATTTCATCTTGTTGCAAAGCCTAATGTTCTGTACCACATCATAATGTAGCCCAAACCTGACAATTCCTGGCTCATAAATCTCTTGGTTTTTCTTTTATTTACACTATAGACAAAAATCAGGTCTGTCCTTCAAAAGTACTCTGTTGTCAAGTGAGCTTGAAAGTTTATGTTGTTATCCATCACGTTTGACTGTGTTTATGGTGCTGGAGATAAAATCTAGGCTTGTGAGGTTCATTTTTTAGGGGATACAGTGGCAGTGCAAGTATGGGCTGGAGATTATAAAGCTCTTTGAAGATGAGAGGGAAAAAACATTGGGCAATTGGCATTGGAGAAGTTATTTCCAAAGACCACTGAATTCAGTGCAACACTTATAATCAAGCTGTTTCTGTCATAAAACTTTAGATACCTATTGTATCCCAGTTAAGGACTCAAGTTGCCAATACTCTCCTGGGGAGGATGGTTGGTAGCCTGATTTAGGGGCCCTGAATCATCCTGGGGATGTTCTGTAGAACTAGAGGAAGCCTGGGCTGGTAAATTTGGCACCCAAAGACTTGCCACTCGTGGTTAGGGAATGTTGCCTTTTAAAGGAGTTGGATCAGATCTCACAAGTGCATTCTGTAGCTTTCATGGTAAATACCTGAAGGTAAAATAAAGGTATGAGGGCAAAACTGAGCATGGGGAAAATTTTGCTGGCATCGGAACCTGATGTGCTTTTAAACATATGCTTGTCACTACACACTAATTTATTTATTATCATGAGGTCAGGGAAGCCAGAAGTTATCAGAAAGAAGAAATGTGTAAGAAACTAAATGTGTACTGTTAAGTTACTCTTTAAACTTCAGCTGCTACAAGATATAGGCTGCTTCCTTTGCTTGTTTGTTTAATTCATATGATAACTACTGCATGCTCTGAAATAAGGGTAAAAGTCCACTTTGGTTACTTTCCTTGTTTACATAGAGAGCAGTAGCTATCAAGTGATGTAGTTATAGTGCCCTTATCCTAAATTCTTGTTTTTTTCATAGAAAAACTTCATTTGATAACTCTTCCAGACAAAGTTACTTTAGCTTGCATAATTTCAGCAACATTTCCAATTCTGCAGATATTTAGCCATTTTGAGTAGATACATGTGCAGAAGTTATACTTCTATACTGAAGAACACTTTTTCAGTATTTCATTAGCTGTTGCTCTAGTTTTTCTACCATTTGATGTGTTTATTTTTGAAAAAGAACTTATAATCAGTGTTCCTTAGTAAAAATATGCAGCTAATAATTTGAATGAATGGGAGGGAGAGGAAGCTTTCTAAATAAAGTATGTCCTGTTTATGGAAGCAAGTATTTGGTAGAGAGCTCTTTCCTTGCCCTCAGGTTGTCTGTTGCTTCTTCAATTGTTAAATTACTCTGCACTCAAGAGAACATTATTGTTCAAATCTAAACCCATTATTTTTCCACTGAAATTTCCATTATCTGTGAGCAATTCCATCTTGGGGAGGATTATAATATTTTTCATATTCTGTAATGTTCTGCATGTGCTTCATTACTGTGCACCATACATGGGAAAATGTCATTTATTATTTCATACATCAAAATACTCTGTCTGCATTGATGAGCATTCTTGTCTGACAAGTGCAGCTGCTGGCCTGCTCTCACATGTCTGTAGCTTTATTTGAATCTCATATCTGCCATCATTAACAATTCATGCAAGCAGGAAAACCAAAGGAAATAGTTCAGGGAATTCAGAGTGCTTGCTTTAACCAACTCCAGTGTTCTAAGAGAGTAGGAAGGATATTATGAACCACATAAACAGTGCACAAGCCAACCCTGTCCCCTGTGTACATTAATGAGATAACAAGAGATGCCTGTAGCTCAGCAAAGGTAATTTTTTTAAAATTGCTTTTGCTATTTAATTGCAGCTTTTGTGTTTTATAGATTTTATTTAAGCTATCAGTAGCTGTACATTAATAGCTTATTTAACAGACACAGAATTGAATACTGATAAAAAGAGACAAGTGGACTAATTTCCATGTGTATACCAGGCTCTGACAAGATGATGTGAACAGATAATAAGTTTTTAATAAAGGGTAATTGAGAATAAAGCTATAAGAATAGTTGAGATCTTAAAAAAAAAAAAAAGGAAATTGTTTAGTTACCAGAGCCTTTAAGTGCTGTCCAACAGACACAGAAGCTCAGGACTATCCAAAAACCAGGGACAGAATCAGCCTGCTCATACGTTTTTGGAGGGTGGCTGCACTTTTTCACAGCCACTGGCCATGAGCAAGTGCCTTTCCAGGTGAGTGCTGACATCCCTCACTCACCTGGAAAGGCAGTATTATTCCTAATGAAGTTAATGTGGAGTGAGTTGCAATATAATTGAAGGGCATTAGCGTTTATTAGAAATTAAAAAGAAAGCAGAATTCCTTAAGGCCTGACATTACGGGCATTTGGAAAGGGTGAAATGTTTCTCATTAACAACCTATGTGCTTTTGGCTGCACTGTAGATTTTTCTGAATGAACACCTGGCCTCTGGCTCATATTTATTTGATCCAAACACCTGAAGCGTGTGAATAAGTGTTATTGGTCACTAAAGAAAGCATGGCCAGAAACATGAGCAATACCAGAATATATGAATGTAATACAAATGTAATAAGAATGTAATCATATATACATATTAGAATATAGTTGAGAACTATATTCTTATAAAGAGAGTGTAAAATTGGAGGCACTGGCATTGTCCCCAGCACAACCTCAATCTGTGTAGTCTAATATTTTGTAGTTATTTCAAAATACAGGGTTTTTCTGGAAAATTGGAGCAGTGTTTATCTAAAGTCGGAGCACCATGAGATGATGAAACTCTGAAATGTTTCTTGAACTGTTTTCCTTCCAGTGCACATAATAAGCAGTGCATATAATAGAGCAGAAAAATGCACTGCAGACAAAGGTCACTCTCCACCATCCCAGTGAGAGATTTGTACCCACTTGCTGCCTTCTGTGTCCCATCCTGGGGAAGGAAGGAAGGAATACTCCAACATTGCTATTGGCATGCTGCTTCTTCAGAAGAAAGTAATGATGGATGAATGTTTCCCACAAAATCTAGGATGGTTCCAATTTTTTTTATGTTTTAGATTTCTCATGGGAAAACACCCTGTTTTCCCAATTACAAGCATTTAAAAATAGCATCCATTCCACTTACTTGTGATTGCAATTGCCACCAAATGTGGAAAGCCCCATTGCTGCTCTGCTTGGCAGTTGCATATGTGGCTTGCTGAACATGTCCTTGGGAACATTCATACTTAAAATATCTCAAATCCAGAGACTCCAGAGTTTCAGGAATTGGCAGGTTCTGTAGAAGGTCCCAAGGCATTGTAGTTTAAACTCTGGTGATAATGTTTCAGCACCAGTGGTCATGTACTTGAGAGAACACAGTCTGCAACACAGGAAAGACTGGCTTTATAAAAAAATTAATATGGATCTGATAGTTCAGTCCAGGTCAGGAAGTAAATTGCCAATTTTTTTCATCTGTCAGAGACTTAGCTCCTGGTTAAGTGCTGCTGACAGTGCAGTGAACTCCTCTTCTGCTCAGGGAGTCCTGAGCACAGTTCATAGAGCTTATCCTGAGAACTGCATCTTTGATCTTTGGCAAACTGACAATTACTGTTACTGCACTGAGCAAAACCATGTCCTTCAGCTCTTTGTAACAGTGAGAAAAATGCAGTGTTATACAGAGAGAAAGGTACTTGCACCTGTGTTATAAATTATTTACTCCTTTCTGCCAGCAAAGATTTAGGAATGCAGAAGGTAAATAAATGGCTTATTGAATTTCTAGTCTTTAGTGATCTCAAATCTTCCAAAAGTCTTTTTTTTCTTGATACTGGCGACAAAACATTATGGGCTTTCATCTCTTTGTTCTCCCTGTCAGTGCAGTGGTATTTTTGCTTAAAAAGTGAATCTGTGCTAATATTGTCTTTGTGAGATACAATGAACTTCTTAACAAATCTGCAGTAGCATTCAAATAAAAATTTCCTTACAAATGCAGCTTAACAACCAAAGAGAAAATACTTGTATTCAATATTGTTTAAAAGATTTCAGTTTCAGTTCTCCTCCTTGGTACTTGGGTGAAGAACAGACTCCAAAATTTCAGCCATCTTCTAAAAAGATACTGAAACAAAACAAGTAAGATGAAAGAATTACATTCACTCCTAATTTCTCACAGAAAGGTTTATTTCTCTAAGTCTCCACACTGTACCTATTAACAGAAACGATGACAAATGCATTCAAGGCATTTAAATTAGAATTTTATCCAGTCTTGTCATTTGCCCTGAAGGAAGTACATGGAAAAATAGTGTGTTTCTGATTCAAATTGAATTTTCCTTGCATTTTCCAAAGTTCTCTTAAAATCTACCTGCTGAAGAGAGGAGAAGATGGTTTATTGGTAGTAATGTTGGGATACAGTTTTCAGGTTGCTGCAGTCTGCATCCCAGCCTATGCATTTTCTGGATAGGTTGTTTTGGTTAGCTCTCTACCTAACCAAAACAGGGCTGCATTTTTTTTCCTGGTAGCAGCTAAAATCAGATTTAGATGCATTTTTCTTTGTGACTGGGAAATCTATATGTGCACAAATTCACCGTGTATAAATGTACCCCCATACTGTGTGTGCTGCTGAAAGAACAGCTGGGATCAGAACAGATAAGACCTCAAACTGGTTTTGTGGTTTTTAAAAAATGTATCAGTGTTTTAGGTGAAAGTTTTTAATGAACTGGCATTATTTAGCTGAATTATTTAGAGACTAGCAGTTGCCTGTAGTTTATGACTCACACTTTGGTTAATCCCATTAAGAGGCTATGTGACTGGGTGTCATTAATGAAAAGCAGTTGCATTCCTCCTTTCATATATCTCAAACTGAAGTTGCAGGCAAAAAAACCCAGCAAGTCACAGCACTCAAATTTAGAATTCCTGCTGTTCAGCACCCTCCTCCCTTAAAATACCCAAATTAGGGATGCAACATAGGTTAAATGATGTTCTGTTTACACCAGTAGTTCTCTGACCTTAATTCTGTCGTCCTACCCATAGATTTGAACATCTAGAAATGAATAACAGATTTTAAGCTTCATCTTTCACACATGTCTGTTAACTAGTGTAGGAAGCCCTTTCTGCCTCTTAAATCAGCTTTGCTACTTGTCCTCAGCATGGGGAAAAAGACTAAAAAAATTTTTGCCAAAAGAAAAGGGATGACTCACGAAGATTTATTTTCATGGTCAACAGAAAGTATTTAAACCTGATTAGACATATGAAAGAATTTATCATGGATTTATGTTTCACTGTGCTATGTGAGCTAAATGTATAACTACATCTTCAGTAAAACTCTCTTGCTGTGACAGAAGCAGTCTGGAAACAAGTGTGACTCACTAACCAATGATGCCAGTGCCATACCGTTATGGAAGGGAAATGTTGTAGCTATTCAGAGCTTAAGTGAAGGTAAAACCTGCGGGGTTTTGCTTGGTTGTTTCCCTGCACAGAGATACAGACCACATTTGCTTTAGTGTTGGTTGTACATTAGACTGAATTTGAAACCTTGTAAGAGAAGTTTGTTGGGAAAGATTTTGCAATTTTGGCCTGAGAAATTCCCATATACATGTAATCCTAATACTTTACAGAAGAGTGTCTAGGAAGATTATTAGAACCATATTTTTTGATAGACAGAGAAACCTTTGTAAAATTGATGTGTAATACTGCAGAGGACTATTGGTAAAAAGCAGAATGAAATAGCAAATCCTTTCCTTGGAGTATAGTAGAGGTGAAAATCATGTTTCAGAAACTGCTCTGCTGTCTTGACAGGTAAAGAGGAATCTCCTCTGCAAAGCCATCACTTTTCAGTTCTGAAGCTAATCTCTCACACAGTCACCACAATGACTTTGCAGGACTTGAAGCCTCTGGCCACACTTGTAAATTGAAAACCTCTGGGGATAGATGCTAGAACGTGATCTCAGTCATTTTATACAGTGAAATTATTAGATGTTTGCAGATGCAGTTTTGGCAGATGAAGTGTACTCTCAAGTGATTCCAGGGCACTTTGGGAGTTGGCATGACCAGGATGCTTTCCCATGGGGCAGTATCTGCTGTCCATTTTGGCAGATTAAGGGACACAGGCACAGAAAGTCAACTTGGCTTTGCTGTTCAGATGCTGAGGGTGAATTTAACCTGCTAATGTAGGTGTCCTAAATGCACCAGTGACAAAAATTGTGATTCTAACTGGAATTTTTTCTTTATGTTTCTTGTATTTTCACTATAATAATTTTGTCAATGTTATTTTTTTACCACATAGATACTCTTTAACATTGAGGGAAAAACATTCTTGAAGGCATTCTGTATCAGTCAAAAAGGAAAATATTAATTTCTCTGCAATCAGCAGAGATTTCTAAAGTGCTGAGATTAACACTGGTAGAGATGTATATTACCCAGTAGCATGTTTTATGCATATTAGCTGTAAAGCTTGAAACTGCCCTTTTTCCATCTATTCTTTGGAGTGAATTGTATGTTAAAAAGTAAACATAGACAAATATAGGGGTGTTGCTCTGTGTGAACCAACAGTTTGGGAGATGTTTCCATAGCCCATAACTCGCTCTGCTGGAGTGAGTTGTGCTGTTTTGTTGCCTGTAGTGCAGGGTGTGTGCCTCTTCCACTTGCTCTGGGAAATCCAGACACAGCTAAGCTGATAAAATAGGTCATAGATTTGCACATTTGTAATTATTTTGACTCAAGGAGAACACATACACAGCAGAGCAAAAGAGCAGCTGTGTAAATTCAATTTTGACTTCAGCATTCCTTCCAAAGGATCCCTGTCTGTCCGTGTGAGCACATTAGACAATTTAGGGTTTTCCTGGATGTGGTTGTGTGGCTGTAGGACCAAGTGTCTCCTTGCCTGTTATTGAATACTGCTGCAAGAGGGTTTCTTTATTAATCTGTTGCTCTGTACTGAACTGTTATGGCCTGTTCATAATAGTGCTTAAAACCTGTACCCTGTCCAGCACTGAGCTTCCAGTACCTTGCTGTCTCTGGCCACCTCCTCAAAATTGAATTTTTAGCTCTGTACAGACTGAAACTCCATAATAGTTTTGAGCCCAAACCCCACAGTTACTTCACAATAGCTGATTTACAAGATCTAGGTGTTTTATCACCATGACTGCACCGTGAATCTGCTGTGTGGTCCAACTCAGTGGTCAAGCCTCATGTTATATTATATACTTCCCTTTTTATTTCCTAAATAATGCATTAGGAAAGTCATGTGTTATCTGCAAGGACAGAAGAAAGGAGTGGGGAAATAGAGGATTTCTATTCTAGCAACAAGAGTAGGGAAAAACTTGAAGTACAAAAGGTAAAACAGGAGGAGGGAGTTTAGTGTGACAATGTGATAAAACAGATTTGATAAACAGTCTGGGGGTTTTGTGTATGTTTAAATAGCAGCTTTCTAAATCACTGACTGAATTCCTCAGTATTCTTAGATCTAAGACTGCTCCTCAGTTTCAGCAATTCTAGTTGTTTTTAGCTGAGATTATAGGATCACTTAAGCAGCAAAAATTGATTTCTAGCATCTTCTACTTTATTTAGTGCCATGTAGATTTGAGGGAAAAAATTGTAAGTTATTAAATGCTTATCAGAAAAAGAATAATTTTAAGATCATTGATACAAAAGATGTCTCTGCTGGTTCCCTTCCCTTCTCTTCCATTTTGAAACAATGCAGAACCATTTTTTGTTCTTAAAAATTGTTGGAGGCTTATTGCATCAACTTCATATTTCAAAATAAAATTTTGTTTCCCAATATTCCTTTATATGTTTTATCTGAGTTCTGCTCTGATACTGAAATCCTCCAGGACTAGGCTGATACCTGTTTATTTCCTTCTGCATAATGTTTTATTCTTCTAGATGTGCTAGTGCAGCAGCTTGGTAATGGCTAGGAGATGTTCACAAGGATCCCACATTCTCTCTTTGAAGAAGTTTAGGCTGCTTTCTTGAACTTCAGTGCTGAACATTGATACAGGTGATTATTCTCTGAAGTGTTTCAGTCAATCCCAGTAACATGTATCATGTAGAAATTAGAGTGCTTTCATTCCAAAAACTTCTTAAGAGAAGCTGCTTCTTGAAAGCTGCTTATGAACTTTACTGTCTGGAAATAAAAAGAATAGGTAAGTTATCAAAATTGTGTAAGACTGAGAACTGTTAGCAATCCTCTCTTTGAAGAAATGTCTCTACTATTATCAGATGGGACTCTAGAGAAGCAACTTGCATTTGCTATTTTTCTGTGTCAGCACTGAAGTTTAACAAGAAAAACACAGCAGGACCAGAAAAACCTTGCCTGAATCTGTCTACAAAAAAAGGAAAATTCCCATAAAGTACAAGATCAGCAGGACATGAATTCAAACTGTAGTCACCACTAGCACATGGGACACCTGTTAATAGAAAGCTGCCTGTTCATTCTACCTGAAGAAATCATGTAGAACAGTTCAGCATTTCCAGTGTTGCTAATAACTGTAGCTGGAAAAGTTCTAAAAAAGAAGCATACATCCCAAAATATGAAAATCATCTCCTCCAAAAACCCTGCTCAGGGACATCTGTGTGACTGATAATCAAAAGCCAAAATGTGCCCTCATGTGTGTGCTTGACTCTGTAAGTTGAGTTTTTCCTCACACCATTTTCACCATCTCTGCCTCACTACTTTGAGGTTCAAATAATTTATCATCTGAATTTGAAAACAACAAAAAATACCTGCTGTTTTGCCTTTGTCTCATTTGATAAGCATGTAGCAACTCCTAACAGGAGTTTAGGATGATAAAACATCAAATGAGGTAGAAGGCAGGCTGAAATGGTTATATTGTCATTAACTTACAGAACCCTTGGCTGCTACAATGTGTTTGTGCTGTGCTGTAGGTCTCAAATGAACAATTTGAGAGTAAATGAATAAAAATTGCATGATAGGTTAGTGGGGTGTTCATGACTCCAGATGTTACAAACTTGGAAGCTTTCACTACTTCTGTTAAAATTATTTGTGAAGTAGAAACTTGCTGGTTATTTTGTGAGTCTTCTTCCTTCCTTTTGCTGTTAAAGTACAATTTGTGATGGAGATAAGGGCTGAAAGTTTGGCTGTATCTTCACACCTTAGCATGTAGCACTCTTAGCTCTCTGTTGCGGTTGTGCTGTCAGTCAGAAGCCAAATGAACCCAGCTGCTGGGCACTAGAGGGATTTCTGCTGTTTGCAGTAAAACTCCTGCAGGGCTGAGTGAGCCAGGGGAAGCAATGTTATGGTGCTGACAGCTGGGTGTAGTCTTTGCTTTGTTCAGTAGCCACTGCAGAGCACACTTTGGGGTGTGTTGGGAGGCACTGCCACTGCACTGCATTCAGAAATATTGGCAGACCCTAGCAGGCCATTTGACCCTGACCAAATATTCCTCCTAAATTAAATGCATGTATAGCTATTATGTGCAGCTTGTTCTTAGGAAGCTAATAATGGACTTGCATCCTCTTGCTCTATTTTGAGGACATCTTATTGAATCATGCATTGAATGATGTGACTAATTTGTGGAACAGAGTGCCTGTGCATCAGCTGTTCATGGTTGTTTTCCTGGGGGAAAGATAAACTTTTTATGTTAAAGACACCGACCATTCTTTTCAGCATATCAAAGAACAAATGTACTGTAGGCTTTTCTGTTGGAACAAAAAAGAGAACAAATGGCTTTTATCTGTATTTCCATCATTGCACCAGCATAAATCTCAGTGATGCTAATGTGATTTGTAGCAATGCAGGTAAAAGCCAGGCACACTATTGAGATGTGGAGTCCCACAGAGCAAGGCACACCACAGAAGCAGGAGGGTTCATCCCTGTAGGAACAACCTGCAAGGGTGTGACTCAGCCTGCTTGGAATGAGCCATTGGTGTGCAAAGCCAAGGCTCTCCAGACTGATGGAAACAGTCAATCTGATTAATGCAGTGGCTGTGCAAGCTTACTGAATGCTCAGCTTTACTGCTGCCCAGATGGATTTCTCCAGGAAAAAAAAGTTTGGTGTGTGCATCCACTCAGCTGTAGGAGCACACATGATGTCTGTGATGGAAGGGATGCAGGGCAAACAGAAATCACCAGGACTCTGTGACTGGGAAGGAAGAATGGGACTGGGAGGGTTGAGCTGGAGTTCCCATGAGTTATGGGCATAAGGGGAGTAAGCTGAAACCTGCAGGCTCACCGTATAGAGTAGGACGGGAGTGAGGGGACAGTGCCAAGGGGGCAAACCTGTGGGATGCTGTGGAGATTTAAAAAAAAAAAAAAAGAGAAAACAGCAAGCAGCATGTTCTTAAAAGTATATAGAAATACATAATGGAGGACAACATTAACTGGGAGCAATAAAGTTAGTCCTCACAGCTGATCACAAATAGTAATGTCACTGTGAGCAGAAGAGGAAGGAAGTTCTGTGGGTGGCCCCTAGGACAGAGGCATAACTGGGGCAGTCTGATAGAGAAACACAGAATTACTTATTTCAGTGTTGACAAGGCCAATAAATCATGCAATTAGCTTAATTTCTTGATAGTTTCTGAGATAATGTCTACAGTAAAGTCTGGGTTCTGCCCAAGTTCTATCCATGGACACTTGAGATCTGTAGAACAAAAGCCGCAGACACCCTGCTACCAGCAGTTACTTTGATCGAGATGAAAATAGCAGGGATTTTATTTTTTATCTCTTATTTTGCTATTTAAAATAATATGTATTGATCCCTTTATTAGTGTAACATACAGACTGAAGTTCAAAGCAAAGATTAAGACTAAGAACTTATTATGGAAGGCTTGTTCAAAAGAGAAACTGGGCAAGGAAAAGTTTTGATCAACCCCCCTTGCCTAGGGTTCCACTTGCAAATGCAGTTCTTGCACCTCTCTTGCTATCCAAGCTTAAGAAATACAGCATTGCCCTTTAACACACAAGTCAGAAAGGCAGGCTTTCTGTAAGGTGATGTGGCTGCTGCTGTTTTCAGAGTATCCTTTTCATCTTACCTGCAGCTGTGGGACAGTAAAGACAATGTCTGCCAGCTTTTTCTCTCTTGAAAGCAAGAGCATACTTGTGACATGTGTTTCTGAAAGGGCACAGCATTGCCATCTGATATATTTGGATATTCTCAAGTCCACATTAAAGAATGGCAAGTTATCTTTTCATCACAGGATATTCATAGTAAATAGAAAAAAAAACATCTTGCCAGTCCTTGCTGCCCAAAGGAAGTCTGTAAACAGGACTCCTGAGTGTATGCAAGTAAGCTTCAGAGGAACTGAAGAAGTGTGGTTGCAGTGTGAGTAATTCTGCTTACAGAGAATCTGTCAAGAATACAAAAGGAAAGCCTGGCAGTGGAAGTGTCCCTGTTGCTCTGGTAGGACAAGGACCACACAATTCAGTGTGATTCAGTAGAACTTCCTTGTAAGTAGATTAGCTCCTCCCTGTGTTGACTGATAAAGATACAAGGTGATTTTCTTAAAGGAATGTAAGTGCAAGCCTTTAAATGAAAAGAACTGCTATTGACTTGGAGTCACCAGCAGTGGTGAATTTTTGAAGTCAATTTACCATCATTTAATACTATTTTAGAATAGCTGTTAGTGTGGCCTTTTCATTTCTGCCATTAAACTTCCTAATAGGTACTGAAGCAGGACTGAAAAGCCTGTGGACACCATGGAGACATTATTTGTTCAGTGTTGCATTATGATGTACTCATGATCTGTTTTTCTTTGCTTCCTTTACTTTTTTTTTAACCTCCTTATTTCATTTCTGTTGAGTGTGTGTGTTGATTTTAGTGATGGTGTAGTTCATTGTGGAAGTGATTTAATGTTCACTTGTGAATACTACTCCAAGGCACCTAGTAGCATTAATATGTTAGTAGCCACCCAGAGATCATGCATCCCGTGTCAGCTGCAGAACACAGAAGTCATACTGGAAGTACTTAGATAAATCTATTTCCTCAAAATGGCTGTGTGCTTTCACTTTGTCAAAATACCTGCGTGTTGGCTTTCTTTGCTGCTGAAATGCTGTTCTATCTGTTCCTAACTTCCCTGTTTAACAGCAGACAGACCCAGGGAGCACTGACTGAATCGGATGATCCTGAAACAGGCTGTCTAACTGATAACAAGCCAACTTCTCGACACTTCTATCCTGTCGCCTTGCTGCTTGTCAGCTCACACCTGCTGGTTGTGTGGCTTATTTTAAGTCTTGCTTTGCTATTAGCCAAATATCAATAAACTTTACTTGTGTTCCTTTCTTTTCTACAAACAGCAACAAACTAACTCTGGAAAAAAAGAATCATGTTGTAATATTTCTACAGTCTCAGACCCCAAGGATTCATCTTTAAGATTCCAATGTCTGAAATGTACTGTGCTTTCATTCTTTTTTTCTGAACTCTGAGAAGTATACTATGCATTGAGTGAATTGATTTGCTCTTTCTGTTCATGGTAAAGCTTTCCCACTGTAATTAGCGCAAAGAAAGCCCACTAGTAATGCTGTCACTGTATAGAAGTTGTGGAATCCTGAATGCTTGAATCCCTCTTTCCAGAGTAATTAGTCTGACAAAAAAAAAAAAAAAAAAAAAAAATTTGCACAACACAAACTAACCCCTAGACAAATATGGCAGGGCAATGGTTTGTGAGACTTATCTTCCCTTGTGTTTTTTCATTGTAACTAGCTGATAGGATTGTTTTCGTTTAATAAATTATTATTACTTTGCTACAACTAACCCTTTTCTGTAGAGTAAATAGAATATACTAAGTTCTGTTTTGTAATGAAATAAGCCTGTTTGTAATTGTTGCTTTAGTTGCTTTTGCTTTCAATACACTTTTATATTCTTTTTAACAAAGTCCTGTTTATGTCTTGATGCACCACTTTGGCACTTGTGACTTTTGTACTGTATGTGAACGAACGTCCTTCCTTTGTAAAGCAGAGAGGTGGATTGGGCTGTTTGAAAAGCCATTCTCTCTTTTTTTCATTGCAAAGATGAACATACAGCAAATGAAGCAGAGATGAATTTCCTTCACGAATCTCTAGGGCCAGACTTAATAAAATTCCTTATTCCTAGAATGCGCATTTTAGGGCAATGTATACTCACACATATATAGCAAATCAATTGAAAAAAAAGGTATGAAAAGGTTTAAAAGGCAAATATATTTCTGGAATTAGAACAAAATGTATCATTAAAGTATTTAAATTTTTTTACTGAACTTTAAACCACAAGGGCAGATATATTAGGGGGGATGGAAAATCTTATCACCTATTTCTGAGGGCAATAACTGTACTGGGCCTGGCCTTGGATTTAATTCTGTAAGATGTATCATCACTCATGGAAAACAAAAATGTAGAGTTGAATCCTTGTTATTTTTACTTCAACTGTTGCTGAAACTCTGCAATGAACAAATAAAGCATATTTATTTATTCTATGTTTCATGAAGTTGTACTTTTTCCCCCTTTCACTAGAGAAGGATGCCGCATAGAGAATGTTCTGAAGAATGTCAAATGCAGAAAGTATGCATTCAACATGATACAGCTGATGGCTTTCCCAAAGTACTACAGACCTCCAGAGGGGACATATGGAAAAGCTGACACCTAACTTTAACAAAAGTGTAATCAGGAGCATGTATCATGCTAATTAGTGACTATAACAACTGCTGTTTATGACCTATGAACTGGGAATGTATAACCAGTGGAGGTGTTATTTTTATCAGGTTTTATCATTTTACACTGAAATTAATCTGATTAGTCATTATGAAATAAAACCATGAAAAAGCAATGGACTGGATATTCTGAAAATCAAATATATTCAACTTTGTGAATTTGAAGCTTAGTATGATGCATAAGCCAGTTGGAATTAGTTTCTGGGGTCATTTGATTGAAGAATAAAAAGGGAAATGGCATTTGCTGTAGGAACAGAGATTAGTAATCTGGAGGGTGGCATTCTGACTCCAAACCAAACCCTGAGATTTGATTTAAGGGGTTTCTTACTGCTGGAAAAGGTGTTTTCTGTAACCAGCAGAGCACTGAGGTCTTGATCACTAATGATTAAACCCTTCACAGAAATGTTTATGAAAGATGCTAATGATAATACCTGGGCTAAATATAATTTTGGTAATTACAATTAGCTTCTTTACATAAGCATGGTAACTTCATAATGTGTTTTTAGTAATTGCAGACTGTAATTTCAGTAATTCCATTTTGATTCCCTGCGGTTCATTTGGATGTATCACTCCTGGTTTTCTGTACCCCAGCCAAATACCACATATTTTACTTTCACATAGATCACACTGAAATCAGGGCGATTAATTCCGCAAGTAATGTGACCTAAATTTGACCTCCTCTTTAGTGTAAACCCTTAAAAGCAAATTTTCTTTAGTGCTAGGGAAAATAAGCTCTATATACAGGAGTTAATGTATCTTTAGACCCTGAAAACTTGTATATTGTTAGAAAGCCTAAAATAAATGTTATGAGCAAACTGCTGTACTAGGACTAGTTAGCCACAGCAGCTGATTTATATCAAATTTGTAATGCTGCAGGTAGACACTCTAGGCTGAAGAGCTATTCATTCATTTAAAAATGAATGTTAATGCTCTGCCAGCTGGTGTTAATCCTGAAATTTGTCTTGCAAAGAACATTTGTGTTTTCTAATTGTGTCTATTTACTACCTTCTTCTGCCTCCCAGAGAGGAATTCAATTTAAAATTCCCAAGTATTCACTACTGACTGACCTTTATGCAATGCCTTCTTTTTATATCCAGAGCAGAAGTATGAGAAATGTAGCCTAATGAAACTGCCCTGGGAATTTGAGCATCTGTAGGAAATTGTAATTGCCATGGATAAAGGAGTAAATGTTTGCTTACTCCTATGGAAGTCAAAGAAATCTCTATACACCGTGACTTTTAATTTGTTCTTTATAATCCATTAATACTCATTACTGGGTATCAATCTGTAACTATAACAGAATTTAAGAGCCTGACTCTGCAAATTCTATTTGGGTGATCCATGGAACTGATCTATCATTTGCCTAAAATTAAATCCATCTTGTATATTTGCAAGATCAGGCTTTGGAGTTTGTAGGAAAACATCAGAAAGAGATCCTTGTTCTAATACTCATTGACTTCAGTGGAGCCAGAAATTCACTTATACAATATATTAACTAATTGGAACTTTATTTTTTCCAAGAAAAGTAGATAATGTAAGTAGTGTTTTGGTGCATTAGTTATTTATTTCTATTATATAATATGCTGTCATTAATTGCTTCCTTTTTCTTGGAATGTATTCAGTATATGTCAGAAGAGTTGACAATGCATCACAGATAAGCTCAGACTGATGAGAACATAATGCCTTGATTTCTTCTTGTCATGTACCAGTAGAAGTGGACAATACTCACTGGGTGGCTGGATATGTGCATAAATTAGTGTTTGTCTGTTAATATAATGTAGCTGATCTGTGAGAAACTTTTTTGTGAATTTATGGAACATGATCTTTCCTAGAAAAGTAATTTTTCTTCTGTCAGGCTGCTGCACTAACCTTCACTATATACATGTTTATTATTAGCTTAAAAACCCCTACATATGCAGCTTAGAGATAGTGATAAATTCCTTTTGGGTCTCTGAAATAACCCCCAGGTATGCAGTAGAGAATGCCAACCACTGCACAGTAATTCTGAAACTGTCTGTAAAAATCTCAGTGGAGATGGTGTTCTTTGCTGGGTGCTATAGGTACCTAGACATCTTTATCTGAGTCCCATTGGCATTCTGTCAAATTAAAAACATGAAATTATTCTAGATTTTCTTGTCAGGAAAATAGTCTTTCAAGATTTTGCCTCAGCATTTTAACCCTGCCCGGGCCCTAAATTGCTGTTGTCACTACCATGTTATTTTTGTGTTGAAATTGTTTTTCACACTGAAGCCATGGAGTTGATGAGGAGAAAGAAAAAATGGCACTGGATTACTATCCTTTTTGTTTTAACAACCATTCTCAGTATGTTCTTGTGAAATTAAATAAATCCCTTATTTGCTAAAGATAATAAATTAGATAAAACCACAAATACATCAGTCAGCTGCAGTGAAGCCTCGTGCTTGGGCCATTACAGAAGAGTTGGCTGAGTTCTGTGCTAAATAGTACTGAAATTTTTCTCACTACTATTTGGATTGGAACATCTTGTTGTAGGTCAGGAGAGCTTTGTGAAACCTGCAGAAGTGCTCCAAGTCTCCTGGAAAAACCTCAGTAGCAAAACAGGCCCAAAGGTTTTGTTGTTTGGTCAGTGCCTGCTGGGGCTGCTGTGCTCCCTGTGGGCAAAGGCTGTGACATCAGCTGGCCATGGACTCAAAATCTTGGGGTTTTCTGGTTTGCCTTTTATGAGGAAACAAAGAGGGGTTTGCTGCAGGTTGATGGGTGTGTGACATGGAGGACATTTACTCTTTGTAGCAGCTGCTCCCAGCCCTGTGGGTTGTTTGAGTGTCTGACAGAGGAGTCAAATCATCCCTGGGGTCTTGCACATTATCTTCTAGCTCACTGTGCATTTCAGTGCACAACTTAATTTTTATAAGTTTGTCTTGCAGAGGGATGAGGTGAGCAGAGTGATTTTGATGGTGGCTCCGCAAAAACTGTTCCATATCTGCTCTCTTAAAACTTTTTTAAGGTATAAAATAATCTGCTTTTAGAGGAGGGCAGTTCTCAAGGGCTAGAAGATGAAAATTCAAAAATACCTCTGGCATCTAAAGCCAAATCTTGTCTTAGAGATGATATTATTTGTAGAAATCCAATCAGGATCTGTCTTGAGGAATCCTGAAATAAGGGCTTCTAGCTTTCAATATTTGTACAATGCATCACACATCAATGCATACTTACATGGGGGTTTTGTACCACAGACTAGTGACTAAATAGAGTGCTAGTCTAAAATAACTAAAAACATAAGGAAAGGAATGTTAAAGTGTTTTTCCCCAGAAATGATTGTAATATTGTTATAAGACATGTCCATGAGTGACATTATATTATTTATTGTTTATAATACATATTTATGACTGATATTAAGCAGGCAGGTCTTTTTTCTCAAGTCTTTTGAGGAATTTAAAATACATTCTGATTAATGTTTATACTTGGGCTTTTATGGAGCAATTAGAAAGCAAAAAATTTTAATTATGTTATCTGATTTTTGTCTATGTGAAGCTATGTATTTTGATGAAATCCTAACAATGTCTTTGTTATAAAGAAAAAATAATTTAAGAGGACAGCTGAAACAAAATATTAACTAGGAAGTAGCCTTAATGAAGCCCTTTGCAATGTCAATTTTTTCTGTCTGAATTTTGCCATTACATAAGTGAAATGAGGAAATTAACAAACAATTTTGTGTCTAAATCAATCTCTCCTGATGAAAATTCACTTAGTTGCAGTGGAATAACTTGTAATGATATTCTAAATCTTCACTAGTAATTTTGGTATAAAGAAGTGCAACACTTCATTCTGAAGCCTACTGTATAATATGCCTATTAAAAGTTTCAGGAAAAAATATTTTTATTTCTAGATTAAACACAAGTTCCAAGAAATCCTTTGGTCCATTTTAAAAAAAGCATAAAATGCACTGAACGTCAACCAGTGTAATAAAGAAAGGAATTGCATTGAAAACTATGCAGCAAAATTACTTGTGTGAATTAATGTATGTAATCACTTAACAGTCTTACACGTACATTGTGTCAGTTGGTTATGTTGTAAACTTGAAACTATTGATATTTATATTTATGCTCTTTTTCAGTATAAAGAAGTGCACTGTATAGGTATTGCCATGAGACATGTTTGCATCTTGCTTTTCACTTCCTTGCAGCTTCAAAGCAGATGTTTACAATGGAAATGCTTTAAAGTAATTTGCTGTTCTTGAAAACACAAACTTACCTTGTATATTGTGTGTTTACAAAAAAAAAATATCATACAAATGCTTTTTTGGAGAGAAAAAAATCACGGATTTCAGTCCTTAAAACACTGGGGTTTTTCCCTTAGCCATGCAACACCTCAAGTGTTGTGCTGCCAGGCATTTGGCTTGCACTCTGCAGGACTCAAACATTTATTTTCTCTTTCTTTCATAGCATCTGCTGAATAAGTAATACAACAGCCATGACTATCAGCATGATACTCGTGATCCAAGTTAAAAACTCACATTTGCTCAGGTATGAGCAAAAACTTCAGGATAAATAAACTATAGGACACTTGTGAACCAGTGTCTCCCTATTCCAAAGAGCTGAAACATAAGGCAAGGATTTGTGTGCTGACTGGGAAAAAGAGTTACAGTTGGGGTCTGTGCTAAAAGAGAGGCCTGGACAGGCCAGGTTCAGAGCAGTGAGATTTGAACCACGCTGCAGTGGTGTTTGATTACTCCTTCCATGCATGCAAAATGCCTTAAAAGTGTTCAGCACTTCTGTTCATGAATGGTGTGATTTTAAAACTTCTAAAACCCAAATTACTTTGGTACTTGTTTTCCTTTTGTGTAGCTGTTCCTTGTGATGTTCCTGTCTTACATTCTGGAGCACACAGAGCTGTGTGTCAGTAACATTTACAGGACCTCAGCCCACAGCATGTGTTTATCCAGAGAAACAAAGCACAACTATAGGAATTCAATGCTTTTTATATTTCAGGGTTTATCAGTTTTGTTTCTTTGCTGTCTGTAAGCCATGTCCATTGTACACTATGTGTATATTTTTATTTAAATAAATTTAATGTTTATTTTTTATGTTTCTGACTTTTTTGTTGGTTATTCATTTCTCATTGTCATTGCAGTGGTGTTGCCCAGAGGGAGGATTGTCCATGCTGATGAGAGTGTGTTCCCTCCTAAAGCAGTTGGGGGAAGCCCACTCAAGGTCTCATCACCTCTAGGAGCAAGGATTTAAGAAAAGCTCTGAAACAACATTTAAAAGCCTGGAATGGGCAAAAATTAATAGTTCATATTCTTCTTAGTCTTACCATAACTTTCATCTCAGAACCAGGTGGGTCATGCAATTTCTGGTTCAAAGCAAACAAAACCTTCACATGCCCATAAGGAAATCCCTTTCACATAACTGTTGATCTTTAATTCAGGCAGGATCAAGGCTGTTCATAATGAAGACTTTTAAAAAGGTGATGTGTCATGCTTTGTCTGGTATCACATCTTCACCATCTCAGCGAATTATTTCCTTGGGAAATAATTATGGGTTGCTTCTGTGCTGTTTTCTTGAGTTTCTGTTGGAATCTGGATTTATTATATGATCTCTTGCCACAATGAAAGGTAAGTTCCCCATGGTTGGCTGAAATGTAGCAAACAGATCTACTTTTTGGGCATATGATAAAATGTGGCTCATCTGTACTGTCAGTACTATGAGTAGAAGGTGGTTGCATAATTTAGTATCTCTGTTTATATGTTAGCATTTTTAGTTTTACTAAATGAGAATTTAATTACTTGCAGGGTTCTTGATAACCTTTAGAAAACACTGGGAATTAGTGCTTCTTTGGAAATAAATTAAAAAGCTGTTAGCATTCAGCTAACAGGAGCCTAGGAGTTTTGTCTCTTACTAATAAAAGTGAAAGTATTTTAAAATTACTTTGTCTCACTTTGAATGTTTATGGATTTTATTTTCCTCATAAGCTGGTAGCCACTTTCTTCTCTCAACGATGTAAGATAGAAAAGGAGAAAGAACCTACAGCTGAAATGAGATGATAGAATAATATGATAGCAAAAATGTGTTTTCACCGATTCCCTTTCCAGTGTTACTTCAGAGCATGCTTGAGTACATGACATTTCTGAACCACAGAGGCAGAAAGGTTTAAGGTCTGGTCCTAAAGTCATTCTTCACAAGCAAAGAGCCAGAGATGGGGCACTTCAGGTGAGAAACTCCAAGGAGCAGGTTTTGTGAGAGCTTTCAGAATCATTAGCATTCCTGAACTTTGGTTCAGAACTGCAAAAAACATTTTGTTTGTACAGGGCCCCACACAGGAAGAACTTATTCATGGTCATGGCAAGGAAGTTGATGGCAGTTTCCTGTAAATTATTATAATAAGCAGCTGATGCTAATGAACTTGTGCACAGAAGGAAATATATGCCATCAACACAGTCTCTTTAGAAGGACTTTTTTAGTGGAGCAAAATATTCAAAAGCATCTGAATGGGATCTGGTTTTGTTAGTATGATCTAATACCCAACTTTTTTGGGCACTTATCAGCATTTAAAAAACATCACATAAATAGGAGCTTAAGTCTGGTTTCCTACTTAAATCTAGGTAGATTCTTAATACTCTCTATTTGAATTTAACTTCTCTCTGGTATGAAATATTACAGTCTGGCTTTTCCTATTTTTCAAACAAGGCTGTTGCTGATTGGCCAAACAGGTGCTGTGCACAAACATTCTAGTACAGACAAAATGATGTTGAGGGAAAAAGGGTTGTACCACTTTGTACATTCTGCCAACAGCAAGGGAAGAGGACAGTGCTCAGTGCTGAGGAGGTAAGGAATGTAACAATGCATCAAGGTTTTATGCTTTTTTTATGATAGATAAAAATTGTAGTCACATCCAAAGGTTACAAAACATTTTAGAGGTTGATTGCAAGTCCTAATGTAAATATAAATTACTTGCTTCTAAGTACTTTTAATTAAGTTTAAATAGGTTAATTATTTACACTACTCAACAGGAATATTTTATACAAATCAAGGTAATTTTCTGCAGGAATTAAAAACAACTCCCAAACTCACAAAATAACATCATCTAGTATAAATCAATGCTTTTAATGACTACCTTTACCTCCTCATGATACACCACCTCCATGCTTTGTTGAAAGAGAGAATTAATTTAAAAAAATTAAATCAAGGTTTTTGCTTTTTTAATATCAGTATGGGAAATGGAAGTGATCATTTCATGGATGGGAGGTAGTAGGTGTTAGCAGGTTTTTTGTGTGTGAATCCAGTTAGTGTACTTAGGTATAAAATGCTGAGTACGAGTTTAATAAAAAAGTGGAGCACCTAGTTTATATTCACATATTCATTGGCATGGTTAATGGACATCAGCAGGGGAGATGTGATCCCACACTTTTTAAAAATCAACAGCAAAGCAGTGCACACCATGCAATTCCCTTTTGCATTAAACTTATTAAGTCAAATCAATTTTTACAAGCACATAGGCTAGAGTTCTGGAACTTAATTCCTTTTGATCTTCTGCCTGCTAAATTCTGCTTGCCATTGTGCTACCATGCAGTTTATTTCTAACAGATAATTTGTTTGGACACCATTAAAATGAAAATATGACAACTTCTAGCGCTACTAAGGCACTGAAATTCCTGCCAAGTTATTAACTGTCTGCACTCACACACACAAACAGACACACAAAATACAGGATCCTGACTTTTGCAAAGCAGCATTACAGAATACTCCCACTAATTTCTGTGCTTGAGGTGCAGCTCCCATAGCTGTTAGGTGTCTGGAGAAGAAGACTGCTATGGAAGATTTTGGGGCTGAGTCAATTGATTTTTCTTTTCATTACAATATGACATTAATTCAAAACTCTTTTCTATGATTAGTGTTCTGAAAGGCACATTTCCTAATTATGGATTCATTTTTCAGCTGAGCACTACTTAGTGTTAGTATAAGGTGTTTTCTGTACCAGTAATGCACATCTTTATCATGAGGGTTTTCGTTCTCCTTACATCTTTCTGTGAGGAGCATCTTCAAATGTTTTAAATATTTCAGTATCAATTATGCTGTGATTATACTCTTTTTTTTTCCCTTAGAAAACTAGTTGTTCACTGATTTTTAGTGATGGGCCTACAAACATCTTACCCCAGGTGTGCTCCACTTGCAGCAGCCAGATCCACACTGCTTTGAGCACGGAGACTTAAAAAGCCCTAAAGGCTGATGGATTGCTGATAAGGGCTGATAGGGCCCTTAGCCACCATGTCATGGAGCCTCAGTAAGGAAGAAAACAAGATCTTGGGCTCACACACAGATTAACTCATGTTGCTCTCCTTTGGGGAGGTGGGTCTGGGAGAAGGGTGGATGCACCTTAGCTAGGAAGGGAACTGTGTGGATCAAATGGCCTTCAGGTATTTTCATGGTTTGTGATTGCACCCTCATGGATCATAAATACTGCCATAATCCTGTGGCCTACTAAACCTGCTGACTTTTTGTCCTGCTCTATCACCTCTTATCTCCTTTTTAAGTTATGATCTAATTACTAATTCATGATTTAATGAATAACCTACATGAGTAGATATGAGTTCATGTCCTCAAAAAAGATATTACAAAAGATAACCAGACACATGAGAAGTTCTTTCTATGGATTAAATACTCTTGTGAGTCTTGATCTGAATCATCTCTGTGTCAATAAATCCCTGCCACTATCAGCAATATAGATCTATGACACCACAGGAAGCTTCTAGTACTTAGTTTTCCTCTGCCAGAATTTTGTTTTACAATCTAGCTTCCTGCTTTCATTGCTCATCTGGTAACTTGACGAGTTGGATGGAGAACTGTTTGGGAGAACTGTTGTATAACTTTGCCCTTTGAGCCCTGCACAATTGCTCAACAGAGAACTCTTAAAAACTAAGGTAAAAGTGCAGTCAGTCCCAGCAAACAGTGTGTACCAGTCAGGTTATACCTCAAGAGCAAGAATCAGATCCATCAGGAGAAAATTCTGTGGGAGATCTTTGCCTTGGATATGCCAGTTGCAAATAGGGAGCACTTCAGTAAAACATAGGGCTCTGGATCAGTTCAGATTTTATTATGATGTAGGGAAAATATGGCACATTATCTCATTCACTTCCTTTTCCCTGTAAAGACATTTTTAACAAGTTATTTATATCTGAACTCACTATAACAAAGAGAAAAGACAAACAATGGTCCAAATAGATGGATATGGGAAAAATTAGTTGTGCACGTCTATGGCATGTCAGATCCTATTGCTTTATTCAATAGAGTTTCCTAGGACTTGAGGCCAGAAGAAATAATGAACTCCTCCATGCTTCATGCTATAAGAGATACTTCTGCTTTAAAACCAATTACTTTAATTAGACTGAAGGACTTCACTCTTTGGAAATACACAATTAATTGCCTACAAACCCCAGAGATTTCCTTAAGTCCCTTGGTTGTGGTACGACATGAACCAGATAAAGTATGGCCAATAATCCCATGTAGCTGAGAGCAATACAAATCCAAAGGCCACTGGATGTTCAGCTCTTCTCAGAGGGTTTCCCATCTCACCCTGACTGATACCCACATGTGCATACAGACTCCTCAGGGGGATGTGTAGGAATCACTGCAAGCCTTCTCATGGGCTCTTCTCCACCAGAAGTGGGTGTTTTATCCAGGGTTGCCACGTGAATCCAAGGCTATACAGCATGGGAAATAGATGAATCTTGGCCACATTTAGATAAAGGAAGGAGCACTTCTGTAGCTTAGATCATATCAATGAAATTTCTCCCCATTGGCAGGAGGGATGATGAGGAGGACTCCATGATACCAGAAGGCTAATTAATAACTTTATTATACTATTATTCTATACTATATTACACTACATCTAAACTGAAACTGAACAAGAACTCAACGGAACAAAATCTTGTGACTGTCTCCTGACCAACCATCCAGACAGCTTGCAAAGATTGGTAAAGAAAACAAAACACTCACACCAGAATCCTATTACCACATTCCTTCAGATAAATAATCTTCCAACACATTCCACACATTCACAAAACAACAGGAGCAGCACATGAGATAAGAACTGGTTTCCCTCTGTCCTTCTCCAGGAAAAAACCTGAGAGAGATTATTGTCTCTCTCTGTTCAGAGAATGTGAGTCCCACAAGTTCATGTGAGGTAGTCAGTCCTTAGTTTTAGGACAGGCAATTCAAAAACAGCAAGCTGAAATATATAATCAAGGAATTTATGTTAAAGTGGACACTTGGTTTATGTCTCTTCTGTTGTCTATATTTAATTTAATTGTCATTTACATTCCCAGGACAAAAATGGCCACAGCCAGAAACATCATAAATCCAATTCTTTAAGGAATGTGTGACCTGTCCTCTAAAGATATTAGTCTTTATCTAAGTTAGGAAGGGACTAAATAGGGAGCTCTGAAAAGCAGTTCAAATTAGACACCTATAGCCAAAGTTAGGATTTCTGGATCCTAGCCACAGCAGCTGCCAGCTGTCAGTGTTGTTCAGCTGAGGAAAGGAAAAGGAAGCTGTTGTTTAAAAAGTACAGAGAAGCCTAAGATGTGTTAGAAAAGCTTTTTCAAGAATGCTCGAGGTATGGAAAAGCAAGATAAATGCTGTTTTAAGGAAGTGAACATGAGGTTGTCTCGATAAGTCTGTACTATGTTGCCAGTCTGCAAAAATTCAGTACCAAAAATCTTTTTTAATAATCAAGAAGCGCATCTTGAATTTAGCCAGCAACAACATTTACTCTGCAGTGACATTAAAAGTATGTAATTTATGACTGTAGCCCTCAATCTATTTGCAGACAAGACTGTAATACTGAAAGTTGGCTATTGGTCAAATTGCTTATCTACTTTAATTTTTTACTTGGTGAAAGGAAGTTTTGAAATGAAAGGTAAATAAAATACTTTTAAGCTACATGTAGGGGCTTAGTGTCTCTCTCTCTCTCTCTCTCTCTGGGCTTATTCAATAGCAAAGCCTGTGCTGAGCCATAAGGTCAGGCTTTTTAACTTGGAAAGGTTAGAAATCATTGTTATTGAAAGCAAGGCTGACAGCACAGCAGGTATGGCCATCAGTGGAATACCTGCCAGCCCTGTGACTGGAGCAGCAGTGGGAGGGGGTGCAAGACTGCCATTTCAAGGGAAAGAACCAACAGCCACATTGCTTTAAGCATCTGGATTGTGAGATTAGGCTGACAAATAAAGCAGCAGCTTGAATACCACATCCTGAATTACTCTCTGCAGAGACATGCTTCTCTGAGCTTGGAGGAAATGTAAGGAGTTGCTGAGACTTGCACTGAAATCACAGAATAATCACAGCAGTGCTGACAAAAAATTTGTTGGCAGTTTTCTCATCTGCATGGCTATAAAAAGCAATGGCATTCAAATATACAGCAATACACTGGCTGCCCCAGTGTATTTGTCCTCCTTGCCAAAATGGCTTCCCTTTGTCTTGAAGGAAGAAAGACAAATAGGGCAATTCTCTCTTCAGAAGCTGCTGCCTGTCAGTGGAATAGTGAATAGTCAGCACTTCCAAAAAAGCTCCTATGGCACCTACTTCTCAGTCATTGCAACAGGATTAGCTACTTAAACAGACGGGTCTAGCAATCATTCCAAACAAAATCAATTCTCCTTGGGAATATTAAACATCTTGGGACTGAATGTAGAAGAGTTGGGTTTCGTAGAGCTAGGTTTGGGGTTTTTGTTTCTCTGTCAGCCCTTCAAGACACATTTCAGGTGTAACCACTTATGAAAGCAGCCCTGAGTGTAAACCCTCTGATGGGGGAATAACAGAGCTCCTTGGGTCTGGGGCCAGAGGAAGCAGCACCATGGAGAAAAACCATCAGTCCAAGCACTTCCCTCAATTCCTCACAGAGACATTCCTCATCATCAGCATCACACATGGGCAGGCAGGAATGTTGCTAACATCCAGCAAACCAGTGTGTTTTGGTGAATCTTGGTAAGTAATTTCCAGAGAGGGTTTTCCAGAGTTCTGTGTTACTGTCCACGGTGGGGACACCCTGGAGGCCAGCACAGCTGTCTGTGAGCCTCCTGCCACAGCTCCTCGGGGCTGTCTCATGCAGAACCCTCTGGAAGGTGTGAGGGGGGTCCTTTGGGACACTCTGCAGAGTGTCTTTGAGGAAAGCAGCTCTTCTGAATTGTGTCAGAGCCCTGTGGAGGGCCTGCAGGAGCCCTGGGCACACCCAGTGAGGCCATGACGGGCATGAGGCCTGCTCCTCGAGGAGCTGGTGTTGTGATGGCGGTTTTTCTCCTGAGGAAGCTGCCATTGATCAGTCAGTTGAGGCAAATCCTCCACTACCCAAAGGCTCCATCTTGACAGGATGAGCTGAATAGGAGATCCATTTAAAAAAGGAAAAAAATAAAAAGGAAAGAAATCAGCTCTCTCAAGTGAAACTTGTTGCACAGGGCCTTCCCGCTACTGCTGTGGTATTTGGAGAGAAGGCACAGGCTCCCCTCAGAGCCATGGCAGGGTCGGGGTGGGTCCCTGAGGGGATTGTGCCGTGCCCATGGGCTCAGAGCACAGACCATTTCAGCAGGGAATTGCTGTTTCCAAGAGGGATTGCATCAAACCTGCTCGTGCAGCACAGCCAGGGATGGCAACTCTTCGAGAAAAACTCAGGACCTTCACAACTTCAAAATCTTTATTTTGTAACCTAACACTGTGTAAAAGGGAGCGCCTTTAATTCTCTTTCTATTTTAAAAATCCACTTGCAGAATGAAAAAGAGCAATCGAGAGCAAGCTGCCTGTTTGTTCTCTGCCTTGTCCTTGACTGCTTCCTTTTCAGAGGAGGGCAGTGCTGCTTGTCTGTCTGTCTGTCCTCTCCACTGCAGCAGTGGCTCTGTGAGGGGAATTCTGATGGCTTGTGCTGAATTTTTGCTATTCTGCCATCCAAAAGCACACCCCACTCTTTCCCCCAAGTGCTGCAGCACAGCTGAGGTACCAGGTGGGTCTGTGTGCTGCACAGAGGGAGCTGAGTGGAAGAAAGATTTTTTTCCCATGAGGATTCTCATTTGATCTTATGACATTGTCCTCAGCATATGATTTAGGAGGACAACTCCAACCATTTCATTAAGATCAAACCATTTGGGAAAGAGACAGTAATGGGAGAAGTTAAAAATAAATTTCCTTTTGCTTTTCTCAACCAGCTGTCTGAAATCATACTGAACCCTTTTCTAGTGTCTTAATAATAGCAAAATCCTTGGTCATACTTTGAGAGGTAACACCTCTATTTAGATTTTTTGTTTTATACATGCCTTTTTTATTATTATTTTATTTCAGAAAGATTCAATTTGTGGCTATGCAGGGTATTTTGTGCCTGTGGTTTTGTTTAAAAATATCTTCAAATAGATTTTATATTTCCTCATCCTAAGTTCAGCATTGGAAGATTTCAAACTGCTGTCATTTGGAACTGATTGCTAACAAGTCTTTATTGAAAACTATAACAGTGAGATGATTAAAGTTTACCCTTCTCTTATACTTGTGATAGCACTTACAATAAAATTGCTGCCTCTGTGAGGCAGGTTGGGACATGGCTGTGCTTGAATTCTTGATGAATGAGGTCATTTATGGGCTTCCCCACACACAAGGGACCTGCTCAACCCTTTCTCCTGACACATGGTTCCCATGTGAAGAGGTTATATACCACATTATGGAATGCATAATTTCTGATCTCTTCAAAGAATATTCCAGGAAAGGTGAGGGAGAATCCGATACTGCTGAAGATGTATTAGAGCCTCTGCCAACAAGATCATCCTAAGAATTAGAGATTTTCTTAGTCATTTTGCTTTCAGTGCTGCTGACATTTCTAAATAAGAGGCTGACAGTAAACTAATTCAGAATGAGTTCATGCCTTCAGGCTTTTATCATACTATAGACACAGCAGTTTCCATAGGATAAAAAAAGGCAGTGCAGAGCATAGGGTGTGGAAGCCTTGCTTGAGCCAACATTTCTCATGTCAGCAGTGTTTTAGATTTCCTGTTGTAAAGGATCTTTCAACTTCAACAGATACCAGATCCCTTTTTTCTTCATAATTTTCTTATCCCCAAGTTGCCAACAGCCATTGTAGAAATAAAAAATTCTGTCTGGTTCTGCAGATGTGTGCGTGACTTTTAATTAACCCAGTGAACACATATAGATCCAATTTGCTGTATCCATTCATCTGTACTTGAATTAGGGAGAGGGATGTCTTCAGAGCTGTAATGTAGTAAAGTTTATTTTTAATTAACCTGCTTTGCACTTGTAAGTGAAAGCTAATTAGTACAGCTCATTCATTGTTTATATCGAGGGCCACTGGGAATGGTTTGATTTCTCTGCCTACTTGGTTCTGAGCCATAAATACACATCCACTACCTGCAACTTTCAGCTTTTTCACTGAACTGATACCAGCATTTGTAGGAGTTCATATTATAAACCAACAAAGTTTTCTTAAGGCAGGATCTTGGAAAAAATTTCTGAATCTTTGTCCGTGTTAGCTGTAACTCTTGCTAGTGTGTAAATCATGGATCTGAGTTTTGCAGTTTGTTATTTGTTCACTTTCACCAATATGGTTCTGAAATCATGGTCCTGAGAAGGGCTTGTCCAAACAAGAATGTACCACATGAATTACTTAAACCAGCTTATAAAACTGCAGTGCTAAACTATGCAAAAGGGTGTGTAGTCTGGTTTTGGCTGTGCTTTTTCGTGATTTTTTTTTTTAATAAATTGTAGGTAATCACATCAATACTGTGGGAAAAAGATTGGTTGCCATCCTGGAATGAACACATATGGAATTTTTAGAGATCAACACTGCTCAGTTCTGGTTTCTCTGTGAAATGGAAATTAATAGAAAGTAGGGAATTTAAACAAAGGGCTACACAGTTTAGGCAGAAAACAAGCCATGTGGATTTATAGAATTCCATTTGTATTATTTTCCAATAGATAAGTCAATAAGGCTGTAGAGAGTTTTAATGTCGGTAGATGTCTTTAATTGTGAAGACATGAGATATTTTATAGTAGGACAAGGGAGAATGGTGGGGGTTTGATCTCAGCAAGAGCCTATCAGTATCTCGGGGCTGCAGAGTGAAGTCTCCACATTGAAATAATGACTACAATTCATTGTCGTGTGTCAGGACTTCAGTCAGATGCCTGAGACAATCCTTCCTCTCACGCTAACTTGGTTTCTGGCATTTTTATTTGTAATTTTCCTTCTCTGAAACACTCAAGATTACTTAGAGTTGTGGATCACATAGTGAATCCCAAGCCAGGTGGGAGGTGGGACATAGGTGCCTCTCCACTGCTTTTCATGCCTTACTAATTTGTTCACAGTGATATTGGATGCCTGGGCTATAATTTTAAAATGCTTTAATCCACTTTCCTAAGAAAGCAAGGTTCATATAATCATATCTGGTTTTTTCCCTCCAATAATCTCAAAAACTGTTGGCTAATTTTAGTGAAATGGCAGGAAAAACTATAGTGTTAAAGGCATTAATCTTCCATGGGTTTGAGGCAGCAGTTGTGTTCAACAGTGAGAATTTGCTCTGTGAAAGACACTGGAGCAGACACTGAGGAATACGCATGACAGATAAATATCTAAAAATCTTTGGAATATCCAGGGAGCTGCTGATTTCCACTTGGTTTTTATGCAGTAGCTTTTCCAAGATTATCCAGGCATGTCTCAAATGAACTCCTGGTATTTCATGGCTTTCAGGTTTCATCTTTCCTGGTCTGTCAGCAGCACTGGCAGGCCTTCTTTTATAGAGCTGACATCCTTGCTTTAACTGGAGACTCAGATCACTGATCATTTCTGCAGTGGGTAACTCACTGGCATTGAAGGGGTCAGCCCTGATGGCCTGGCACTGTCCTCCAGCTTTATTTAATTTGGAGAAAAGCTCTCCCATGCAGTTTGCCCTGGCAGTGCACCATTGGTTACACAATGGAGCTTTCTCACGGAGTTAACAAAGCCAGTTCTTTGTGTGATATCAGCTGTGATATCCACCTGGTGCTCCTGAAGTACAGTAAACATAAAAACCCATCTTCCAGAAAAAGAACGAGTCTGGTTTTTGTTTGTTTTTGTTTTGTTTTGTTTTAAATGGAAGATGTTCTGTCATGTCTCAAAGGTTGTCAGGCCTGAAAAGAAAATGGGTTACACTAAAAAGGCTTGGATCTATCAAGGCAAATTCCCTTATGGAAGCTAAAAACATCACTTAGTACCATGTCTGCAGCTGAGAGGACAAAATCACTGTGAAAGTCATGCAAGGTCTGCTTTTGATCACCAAATGAAAACTAATCAGCTGTGGGTTTATGTGCAAAACCAAAGTAAAAAGAAACAGGTTCATATAAAATCTTTGTCTTACTCACTGCCTGTGTTTCACTAGTCTTTTCAATCCACTTTTCAAATTTACCTTGTGGCTCTATTATATTTTATCCATACTTATTTTACTCATTCATCCCTTTTTCTGCAGCCAACTCTATAATGGCAATTTTGGCTATTCAAATCCTTATTTAAAATGTTTTCATTGTGTTAACTGCTCTTTGAATGCTACCAGTTATCTTTCTGGATTAAATGAATTGATTATTATTGCTTACTAGACTGATAATTTTTGAATCCTTCTAGTTTCACAAAACACACTAAACTGATACAGAAAATCTAATTTTCATGTAGAAACTAGACTACAGAGGAAAGCAGCATTTCAGTGCAGATGTTGAAGGCACTGACAGTTTTGGATTTTCACCAAGTCTAGTGAACATTCCAAAAATAAATACCTGTTCTTGAAAAGCATCAAATCAAAGAGGGCAGCCCAAATCCTACCAATGCATGTGTGGTAGTGCCTCTGACAGATGAGGAGCTGACAACTGGAAGAGCCTTGTCACACAGATAACCTCATTGGGAGAGAATAGCCTGCACAGAAAAAGGTGCACAAAGGTTCTGTTCCATTTTCTGCAGCTGCCCACAGAGCTCTGCTCTTCCCAACTACCTCAGGCACTCCTGATCTGAAAAGGAATGGCTGAATCAGGTCTTGCCCCACATTCTTTCTCTGTGGAGGTGCCAGCGGCCATCAAGCAAGGATTTTCAGTGAAGGCAAGCAAAGGTGAACAATAATGATAATTCACCTCAGGAATTGGCCCCGTTCTGCACAGTGTGTGCACCTTTTATCCTGCAAAACATTAACTCCATGTGAAGTGGGGACTCCAGGAATTTCTTTTACAAGAACTGACATCTTGGTTTTCTATTTAGGTCACCAGGAATGCCTTACTTACTCCTCCATGGACCCTTTCACATCAGAAAGTGACAATGACTGATTCAGTCTGAATTTTAATGGGGGAGACAGGAGGTCAGGAGTTGAGGCCATCCAAAAGAGAGGAGACTTGCCAAAAAATTGTAGGAAAACGGTAGTAGGCTCTTAGCCATATATTGGAGGGAAAGCTTTTCCTAGAATTGGCTGCAGCATGTGACTGTCAGGATGTTATTTTTTATATTTTATTAACTATGTTCTGAAAATAAGCTTATATATTTGAAGTAAATGCTGGGACAGAATTTTCTGGGGAAAATGCATGGTGCAGAAGATAAAGCATAGCAGGACTCTGAAGCTCACATGAAGGAGTAATTTTGAGAAGGGGAATGGGGAGGAAAGTGTAAGATTCTCAAGATCTGCACTAAAATGGTAAGAATTAAGATTATTGATTATTCTGGAGCATAGCACAGTGTCCTTCTAACCTTCACTTTTAAAGACCCCCTTCAATTTCATGAAAGTAGTCTTTTAGGGTTTTTTTTCACAAGGCAGCTTAAACTTTCATAATAAAATTACTTTTCTACCATATACTACAGAAACACAGTTCAAAGCCAATAGTGTCAGAGGGCATTACATTTAAGGGCAAAACAGAAATGAGAAGAAACTGGTGTTATTCAAGACATGTTCCCTATTTTCCTCTGCAATCATATTTGATATGTACTAATTTTTAGAAGACAACTCCAGGAGAAATATTTTCTTAAAAATAAAGCTGTTGCATAAGCTTGTGACCCTTGGCTTTATTACTGCCTATAGGCTCCTGAGGTTCTCACCAAATGGAAGAGATATTTTTCTATTGGCAGGGACTCAATAGAAAAAAAGAAGAAAATAAATCCATGCCCCAAAAGAATAGCTTCATGGGAAAATATATTAAACAGTGAAAGAACCAGGAAAATTAGAGCTAATTTAGATTGACAGTGTTTTCAAACATGTCAGAACTAAGTGAACTTTTTTAGGCAAAAATGTTGAGCTAGATCCCTGGAGGACATAAATAATCATATCCATTGTCTTCCTCGTGAGATAAAATCAATATTTTATTTTTAAAGGCCGTAAAAAGAGATGGAGGCACAAAAGAGCAGTGTGAGCAGGACAGAGTGTCTGAGGCTGTGTGAGCCTCAATCCTGCTTTCTTTATCTTGGAAAGCTGCAGAGGCCAAAAATGACCCACAACCAATTCAGATGATCCTGATCCGAGGCATCTGGTTTCCATGAGGGTTTTTGTCATTCCTTCAGAACAGTGAAATTATTTCTGGAATGCTGAAAGACAGCACAGGATCAGCACAGCCTTTGTTAGAAGTGGGATTTGCAGAGTCAGAAATGCTTTTCCTTTGAGTGATTAAATACAATGACAAAACACTGAAATAAACAGGGCAAGGAGACTTCTTCTCCTTTTTA
>JAHXMQ010003319.1:49472227-49554061 GCA_020466415.1 Ammodramus savannarum pratensis
TTCTCTCAAAAAAATTAACAGAATTTCCTTGTTCATAACAAACACTAGTCTTGATTTCATTTTAATAAACTCCAGTGATGGATGGTTGTCATATCTGTGTGCTTTCAGTTTCCCTGTAAAGCATTTCAAGTTCACTTGTATAGTGTGGTTTCATACACTTTTTTTTACATACATTCATATTACATTCATATATTAATTTCATACACTTTTACAATATTTCATACTATATTCTGTACAAACTACTAACAAAACCACAGACCATGACAAAAGAATTAATTTCTTTTAGAACCTTCTTGGTTTTTTCTGGATTGCAGAAAATTATTTATTAAGAAAGCATAGTCTTTCAGACATACAAGATAGTACACTTTCATCAATTGATTTTATTTAGTGACTGAAAAAATAACACTTGTAGTAAAAGAACCAACAAACCCTATAAATTGCTATCTGGTTCAACACCATTTCACAGAAGTTCTTTGAGAAAGAAAACAATTCTTTTTTTTACAAAGCTGTCCTTTTAGAATTTGTTCTACAATCTTAATTAAAACATTTGGCTGTGGGGTATAGAGATGTTGTGGGTTTTCCATTATATTCCAGTTTAAAATATTTTTTTATTTTCTTTTAAAATGTGAAAATCATGGTAGCCGTTTGCTTCAGGTGACAACATCCCATAAAGAAGGAATGTGAGATATTTTGGTAGTTTGATTTTTGCTTTGACTATAAAACTTTCTGATGCAGCTTATATTGATGAGAAATCTTAATCTTATAACTTAAGCAGCCCTCTAATTTTCTCACACGTTGCTTTTTCAAAAGGGATAAAATAAAGGTTTTGTGTTGAGTTTGGCTCAGCTGTGTTTGATGGCATAAATGAGGGCAGAGGCCAAGCCTGACTGTGAAAGTGGCACCTTCTGAAGAATTTGGCCGTGGGCACATGAAAAGCAAAGCAGAGCAGCTCATTCACAGCCTCATCAGGCTTCTGAATTCAATGCTTTGATATGATGATTTGGTATCAGTAAAAGGGTCAAACATATTTTAAACTAAAGAGAGCAATTGAGCTGAGAGATAAAATAGTGCAAATTGGAAAGTTTTCATGTTTCACAAAGCGCTCAGCGCTGCAGAATGAGACTGGAATATTTTTAATTACCCTTGAATGTGACTAAGCTGTGTGTAGGTTTCAGAAGCAGGTAAGTCAGAGGAGGAAACCTCACTCCTCAGCAAGGATTTGGACCGTCTGAGATAAATCAACATATGTAGTAAATTAAATCCGACTTAAGAATGATGAAATTAATAGAAAATTTTATTTTTAAAAGTCTGAAGCTTACTGCTTCATTCAGTTTAAGAAGTGAGAAGAGAAATAACAGAGTGGAAGGGTATCATCACAGAGAGAAACTCCCTCAGAGAGCAAGCTTTTAATGAAATCATAACAGATGCTGACCCAGGCATTGAGGGAAATCAATGTTTGTGATTTGTACAGCATTTAAGGAGTTACAGGAGGTGAAGAGTGAAAAGCAGAGGAATTCATGTATGCATTGGTTTTATTCCTCCTGGGATCACAAAGGTCATTGGCAAAGTTCCTGCTGACCATAAAGTGGCATGCTCAGGCCACTCACGTTCTTGTCTGGTTGTTGTTCATAGAGAAAACAGAGATGTATGAAACTGGACAAACAAAAATTTCCTTGGGGTAAATGTGAGCTTCAAGGAGTTTAACAGCATTGGAATCTGGCTGCAGCTGCAGTATTAGCCATTTTCCTCTGCACAGGAGATTGATGAAATTCTGTGTACAGAAAATACCTGATCTTTCTCTATTTGCACTTCAAAAAAACCATGGCCTTTATTGGACTAGCAGTGCTGTTTATAATACTGGGGGTAACAGGAAAGGGAGAGAAAGTTTCTTTTTACAGATTTATGTGCATTGCTAAGACTAGCAGTGTTCTTTTTGGCCTGATTTTTGTCTCTTCAGGACAGGGATGCCTGGAATAGCCTATTAACTTTTTGTGTTGGGCCCCCTCTAGGTGTTAAACAAGTTGTTTTAAGCACAGCTCCCAGGTATTCATCACTGAATGTAAGCCAGAAGATACAGTAATTGTTTTGTATGAGAAACAGCATTTTTACTACCAGATGTTTTCTGAGGCTTGAAGTTTAGGGTTTGTTGGATTATCAAAATTCATTCCTTTGTGTTAGTGATTTGAAATATCTCTTCATCAAATAAATAATTTAGGTCAGATATGCAGTCATTTACCAGTAAACCCAGAAAGAGAATCACAGTACTGAATGTCATTTACCCCCTACTCTTTGTAAATCTTGCTGAGACTAATCTCCTCAGGACAGTCTGTCTGCCTATGCTGTCTTTGTGCAATGCCCAGCAGAACATGCCTCTGCCTTTTCTTGCCTTCTGAGTGCTGTCTCAACACAAAATCAGTAACATCACATTGTATTTCCTTTTAGTACTCAGGCCTGTCACAATTCAAAAACTAACACCGCCAGGACTCTTAGCTGTAATATCAGAACTGACAGCAGCAGGAAGCACTATTCTTTATTCTGAAAGGGAGTCCTCTGATACAAGAAGAATTTAAGACCACTGAGAGATCAACTACAATTTATGATTTACGTGGCTCTATGGCAAGGAGTGCAGCCTTCAAATAGAGGAATGTCCAACATCTGTATCACTCATGTGGGCTGAGTGAGTTGTGGGCATTTGTAGGTAAGGAACAGTGAGTTCTACTGATAGTGAAGTTTAGAAGGTTATTGTGGACACCTGGGCACAGCTATGTTTGAATTTAGCCTATTAGCTCAAAATAGATTATCACCACAAATTGTGAGTTTTATACTCGTGCATATGCCTCCATGATTATAGAAGTAAGAGCAGCAGTAACTGCAGCACATATTATGTAATCTCCTATTAAATAGGAGAATATTTCTTTGTTCTGATACTGGGCTGAATCAATTCACAGGAGACAGTGGAAATCAAGGCTCACACATCTGTAGACATTTGTAGTTTGACTCCCAAGTTCCAAGATTAGTTTGCCCACCACATTCCTATTACTTGTTCTTGTGATTTTTGTAATCAACCTCATAAATACATGCAGTATATAGCATTTTAAATATTCAAAGTACTGTAGAGTCATTACTGCTAATTTTGTCCCCTTTATCCCCCCACAAAACGAATAGTTTCTTATTTCTCACGTGCTTTTTTCCTTCACCCTGTTGCTAGATCACAGCCCAATCATGCCTTCCTTTTTGTTTCTGGTTTTGTTAGTGCTACTTTTTTCCTTTTTTTTTTTCTCATACAGATTCTTTAGTAACTGTATTATGGAAAATAATTAACCTTGTGTCTAAGGTTTAAAGAGAGGCACTGTTATGATTTAGGCTAATGGCTTAGGTAATAGTTTATCACCTGCTGTCTGTTCCATCAAAGAAGCTGCACAATTGCATATGCTTCAAGAAGGTTTTTTAATAAACTTGGTATCACTTGAACACTTACAAGATGTTATAAAGTTCACTGATCTAGATTTATCCAGATTCTATTTACTGCAATTATTACCGTGACCTATCCCGTTTAATTTCTTAGAAGTTATTTGGGGAATTCTCCAACATTTGTAGAGCCAGCACGTGGCAAAGCTTTTCCATCTGGTGTTTTTTAAACTGTTCTAGTGAAATACTAAACACTAATGTGCAGCTTAAGCCCGCAGTACTCTTGAGATCTCAGGCTAATCTTTCAGAGTGGGTTTCCTGTTGTAGTATGTGCATTATCTGCTTTCTGCCATTTAATATTGGGTATGTCACACCTGAGCAATTCTGTGTTTAAAGAAAGACTGGCAGGGTAAGTAGAGAAATTACATATTTATGTCAGCAGGCCTAGAAAGAAGAAGACTCATTTTGACCCTTACAAATATCTTTGAGGTTAAATAGCAAGGAAAAATGAACTAATTTAATTAGAGAAACTTAAAACTTACAAACAACTTCAGAAATTCAATGAGTTTTTTCTAAGTTGTCCCAAGTAGATCTTCATAATTTATTAGTGGTATTAAATTACTGGAGGATGAAGTCCTAAAAAGGATTTATGTGATGCAGTAAAACTACAGTACAGCTAGGGGATTTTGGTTAAGTTAACTTACCTAAATGACTGATACCTATGCTAGGAAGATCGTCTGGGGTAAAATAAAGCCCATTCACTGGCCTGCAGTGGGAAGTATGGAGGGAGAAATGATGTTTGAAGGCTCCAGTCAAAACTTCAAAATGTCATAAATGGTCCATGAAAGCGGGAGGCTTGCTGCAGAAATAGTTGCAGGAACTATTCATAATGATCTAATCTTTGAGTTAGTTACCAAGGAAACCAAAGGGAAAAATCTCTCATTTGGTATCTTCAACTAAAAAAAGAAAAAGAAGGTTCTTGGAAAACAGCATGTAAAAAGCCACAGCTCAGGTTAGTGAGGAGAAGAAATTCCCAGTTGCCATAATGGATTATGATTACTACTGCCCTTCAGTATCACTGCCTCAGAGGGTTGGGGATTCCATGTGCTAAGGAATAAACTCATCTGGATGCCCTGAGACTGACCAAAGCTAAGGTTTGGCTTCTCAGTGCTCCACTGAAAAATCATAGATTCTATCAATCATAAGAAATATTAAATTTTTTTCTCTTCTTGATGGAGAACATTTTCACTCACTGGGAAACCAATGGCTCGAAAGGCCACCAAAATGGGATTGCTAACATGTCCTGCATTACTGCAAGACTATAGTTTTTTCACTTTTAGAGGCAGTGAGCTGCTTATCTCATGGCAGAGATAAGTTGGTTATCTCAACAGATTTCTCATTCTTTATTGTACTACCTCATCTTTCCCCCCATTTTTACAAAGCCATTTGATTCCTGGCTGGCTTGACTTGGTCAAGAAAATACCACATTAAATAAGCATGTAGAAGAGGCTAAGGTTATGAAAAATATTTATTTCCTTTTGTCTTTAAGTTATTAATTATTGGCTTAATTAAGTCTGTTCATAAGAACAGGTGAATTCTCCAAGAAGTAATTGAGCTTACCTGAAAACCACAATAGAAACATATATTAAGAGATAGCCAAGAGGATCATAATTTTTTTTTCTGGTTTATTTTTGGTGATAATCTAATTTCTCTGAGGGTGTTCATGTAAGAATCTTGTTTCCCAGCTTGTGTCTTTTTGACCAGTGTTTGCAATCTCTTTGTATAACCTTTTCAAAATTTTGTACAAATTCTGTAAAATTTTTTTCTTCATATTCTTCACATTCTTTGCATTTTTCTGATTTTGTGGAAGCCAGCTGAAAAAAAAATAGAAAAAAAGCAATAGTAAAGCAGGATACCAATCCATTCATTCTGATAGAGAATTAGGTTTTTTCCCTGTTTAGAGGAATAATTCTACTGAAGGTAATGGGTATGGAAGAATGATTGGAACCAAAGGGGTATTTTTGCTATCCAATAAACATTTTGATTTTCCTTTTTTCCACACACCATTGGTGTTGCTTACCTTATTTTTTTCGAAGCTGTCATTCCCATTTTTCCATATGTTCCACACATCCTGTGTTTTACTACAATTTTTGATACGGCATTCTTGAAATATCACTTCTGTCTCTAAGAAAAAGCACCTCATTACAAGTTCTTGGCATTCTTCCTGGAAAAAAAAAAAAGGTGCAGTTGCAATAGTTTGTGATTAAAAAGGAATAAGCAAATATAGGTCATAATTTACTATCTAATTTAAACCACAAGTATGATATAAGTGAGATGTGATCTAAGATAAAATCAGCCACAAAGAGACTGATTTTTACTTACTGGGCCTCTTTTCTTACTATTCAAACACATTTGAATATCTGCAGAGATGGGCTGTGAGAGCTAAGAACAAAAAGACCAAGCAATTTGCTGAGATGGGGTGAAACATGAAGAACACAGGAAAATAATTAATGAGGATAGGAACCTGGCATATAGCTAAACATAGTGGAATTAATTTAATATTATGCTTAGTGGTTTCAACACTTTAACTCAGAGACCTGAATTCAGAGTGGGTAAGAGAGCAGAGGAAGCAGGTAATGCTCCCTTAAATAAAAAATGAACCCCAGAATTATTTTAGCATTGTTTGCCTTGATAAAATGAATCACAGAGTAGTTTGGGTTGGAAGGGACCTTAGAGATCCTTTATTTCCACCCTCTCTGCCATGCACAGGGCCTCCTTTCTGTGGGCCAGGATGCCCAAAGCCCCACCAGCATGGCCTGGAGCATCCCTTTCCATTGATTATCTTTAGTGGCAGGTGACTGAATATGGATAATTAATACCTGCTTGCATAGTTCATCATAAGCACATTGATTACAAGAACTATTCATTCCAAGACAAATTATTTGATTTTAGACACGTTTATCAAATTAGGACAAGTCTGCTTTAGGGGATAATTTCTAATAAGGCCATGAAGGCACCACATTAAACATCAGTTGTGGTGATATGTGAAGTTTACTTACATCCTCATCTGCGTTGGCAGTGTACAAACTGACATCAATGTCCTGCAAGAAAATAAGAGTTGTGATTACAAACATTAGCTAACAAACAGCATCCCTCTCCTTCTCACTAGCACTTCCCAGCTGAGTGCAGTGCTAAATATTTCATTAAGTGTTATTCTGTGATTACATGAAATGCTGACTGTTTCATTGGCTTACTTTGGATGTCTTGATGGTTTGCAAATCCTGCAGAACTTCTTCCCACTTGCAGTGTCCTGCCTCTGTCTTTGGAACAAAAGCACTGGAACAGAAGGGACACAGTGACCATCAGGCTGAACAGGAGGGATCTAAAATGTTTACCATGAAAAAAAGGACTCTGCATTGTAATATATTGGAGATAACAGTGTTTACATGTACATACATATGGTAAATGTTGGGGGCAAGCAAGCAGATTTGAAAAATCACAACATCACACAGATACATAAAAACAGAATCTCATGTCACACACATTGACACAAACCCACACAATGTGGGTATTTAGAAGGCCAGATTTATAGAACATAATGCAAGAGAGGTTCAATTACCTGATGTAAAATACCTAAAATTCTTTTAAAGTGTGAAAATAAAATTCCAAATCCACTCTCTGAAGTGACTGGAGACAAGTAAGAGCTGTGATGGTGAAAATAAATAATTTGTAGCTACTGTCTGATTGGCATTAGCTCTGTATTTACCATAGGAAGAAGAGGATTAGTCCCATTCCATTCTTTAAAAGGCAAAAGCAGTGGCTGTTCAGCAGCAGATACTGCAGACAAATACTTTTCAGGTGTGTTTTCTGGAAGACACAACCAAAGTGATGCCTGGTCACCATTTGATTCCACAGAATTTTGCTTTAGTACTGGCTTAATTAACCAATTTTCCAGGACTTCCAACAAAGACAAAACCCTGTTGTGTGTAGCTGGAAAGACCAACTGATTTGTAGCTTGGAGAAATACAAAATCACTTCACCAGACAGTTGGTAGAATACACAATGTTTGGGAAAGGAATGCTGTTTTTTAATAATGCATTTAAATTAAGCATTTTAAGAGCAGTTACCTCTGAGTGATATCTAAGGTACACTAGTATTGTTTTCTCTTTAAAGAAGCAAATCTGTAAGCAAATGAAAAACCCTTCCTTTAACAAAGCATATGCAGCCAATGACTTTTCTGATTTGGCTGTCACAGAAACAATAATCCAAGTTGCTCAAGAGAAAATATTTGTGTTTTTTTACAGTATTTCAGTTACATGTGATGGAAAATACAGACAGTTAAAATTACATGCTTCTGCCTAAATACCATATATCTAAACTTTTTAATTGATATTTGCTTTTAAATGTCTCCTTGAATCCTTGAGATAAGATATTCATAAACAAGAAAATTTCTTTCCAGGCTATGCCATTTGGTTCTTTTTTCTCCTTAGTTTGAGCTGTATTTTTATTCTTTATTGGTATCTTTATTCCTCATCTGCTTCCTTGTTCCTGAAAACAAATGACCAGAAGCATACAATGCACTCAGATCTAATGAGGGATTTGGAAACCAGTGATAAGAAAATTATTAAGAAATGTCTCATGCATAAAGTAGGGGTCTTTTTAGATCTGCATTCAAGCACTGTTTACATCTTGTAAAATTTTACACCCACTTGTTTGCATTGTTGCAGCAATTCTTCTTCTGTGATTTTTTTTTTTCCAGGGGTGGAGCCATGGAGAGCAAAGGTTTCATAAACTAATGGAAGTGGCTTTAACAGGAATGGGGCCCATAAATAAAGCAGCACTTCTGAACTAGATAGATTTTTCCCTACTGAGCCCTTAAATAAGTAATTTTGAGATCAAATTTTCATGGATTATGAGTTTTAGAGAAAAGACACATTCTAACTGCCTTGCCATGGAGTGAATGCTGAAAGCCAAAGGTTCACTGGAGAATCTCTCTGCTCTTTCATCCCTGAGTTACTTTAGGCTTCTTATAGGAAACAACCAAAGGGAGACAAAGAAAACAAGCCCTGAGTTTGAATTAGTGTCAGAATGGCACTGTCCTACATGGCTTATTCTGCCTGAATCAGGGAAGTGCCAACCTTCAAAAGAGTTTTCTCAGGAATCAGCCTGGCAGGAGCCTCTCTCAGTTTATATCACTTTATATCACACACAGTTTGTATTTCTATTTCTTTGTTTGCTACTTGTTGATTTGCTTTGGCAGTCCTTTCTCCTGTGTGTTCCTGATAATTGGCATTTATGCCAGAGAGTAAAGTTGGTAATGCCTGTTTGAAAATTTTGCTGAAAGGTCACAGAGTCGTTGCTATTCCACTCAATGCATTAAACATCAGAACATGAAATGTAAGAAGTTAAATATTTTCTTTTGACCTTTACTTTCTTTTGCAGAGTGTGCTTGAGGCCCAGAGCTCAGACTGTTTCCTTGTGGAGATGTGCCCTGTGCTTGGCTACAGACCTTATATTGGCCAGGTGGCAAATCCAGCCAGGAAAGAAAGGTAATTTATGCTTCTTTCTCTTTTCATCCTCCATGCAATGTCAGTCTTTTCAAGGTATCAATCCCTCCTCAAATTGTGAAAGATAACTGAATGTTTTCTTGATGCAAGGATATATAATATTAATGCTAGGTTAGCTTGCCCAAACATAATTGACACAGAGACTCCCTAAATTTTGCTAGTGGCAAAAATAATTTAGCTCAAATGCACAGCAAAGAAAAAGCACAGAGCAAAAAACTCATTTGTAGGGCACAGGTGGTGAGATTTGACCATTTATCCCCAAATGACACCCTTCAGGATGCAATATGTGATAACTAGTTAAAAAGGCCTTTCAGAATAAGGTCTCACAGATAAATAAACAGTGAGAATAAAAAGATATTCCAAATGTGAAGGGCATTAATAAAAAACATAAAATAGAGCCAAAACTAAAGTTTGTTTAGCAAAATGTGTCCTGATCTATACATATGCTGTTAGGCACTCCTTGTAAATATTATTTGTGATATTTTTATCATAGAAACAATTACCCAACAGGGAATGAGAACACAATTATGGATTAAATTTCTGCGCCTTTAGGGTAGGATATTAACAACTAGAACAGTATTAAACATGGAAACTTGAACAGCAAAAAAATTATAAATGATGTCATATTGATGCATAAAATTGAAACCTCTGAGGCCATAAAATAGCTGTTACAGGAACAGCTGCTGGACAAATAATACCTCAGCCTTGGCAAAATACTCAGCCTACAGACTTAAGACCATACACTGATAGAGATCTGTAACACACTTGTAATAGATAAAAGACTAAAAATAGCAAATGCAGTTCTCAAAGTTGTGAAGTTAGGCAAGTTCCAGAGATTTTAAAAATAATTATAATCAATGGCCCTCTCTTACAGTGATACTTTTACTGGAATTTGCTGGGTCTTGAATTAGAGGCATGATGCAGTTTGAAACATTCTAGCATGTTTTTTCATCATTTTTGAATGGCAAAGCTAGAAATCAATCTTATTTCATTCTAAACAAGGAGCCAGCTGACTCTGTACATGTAAGCATTTATCTCTGGGGTTCTTAAAAAACTTCAGAGAGACCATGGGTTGCCTATTTCCAGAAGAGGAACAAAGTCAGAACACAATGTGGCAGTGTTACATCTGTCTGAGGTCAGAGTGAATACATCAGCACGTTTTAGCTGCTTTGATAGATTACACCCACTCCCAAACAAAAACCAGATCTGTTGCCAATACAAACAATGCAAAAAAAAGGATTTGAAGGCTCAAGAGAGCACAGGCTTTCTCCAGTGCTCCTTGTGCCCTCTGCACAGGACACTGAAGCTGATGAGCACAGCAGAGTGTGCTGAAATGTGCATGCTGAAGAGTTTTACACAGGAGCTTCCACATTTCTGAGCTCCTAAGCTCACTCATTTCTGCTCCTCTCTGCAGCAGTTGAATTTCTGAACTATTGCACTGGACTGCTCCTCCTGAGAACACACACCTTGAGGCTTCCCAAGCTTTGGCCAGAACAGGTCCAGCAGCATTTCAGACCCAGGAAACAAAATTTTCCTAATTGGTTTTTGGATTTTTCCATTCTGCATTCACGTCACTGCTGTATGCTGTCTCAGAAAGCTTTTCTTGCCATAGATTGGCCTACATTTAATGCTGTCATTTGTTTTACACTCGGACATTGAGCCTCCAAGTCGCTGCTTTTGTCCCACTGGGTTTTCTACCTTTTGTTTGCAGAGCCTGAAGGACATTAAAACAAATTTCTTCTCTCTTAGTTTTTGATGTTTAAATAAAGATTTTTTCCATTTGCAAAAGTTTTCATTGGTTATATGAATTAGAGAAAAGGATCCTTTAGAAAATAATTAAAGTATAAACAGAAATAAAAATTCATTTTCATTAATTAAATGAAGGCCTCATTGAACCACATTGCTATTTAAAAGTCACTTTTACTGAGTGTAATACACAGCTTGAATTCACTCTCAACTCTGTAGCTTGCTCATAGTTTCAGTCAAATTATTTTCTTTTTAAAAGTTGTCACCAGTGCACAGTACATAAATTTGCACTATTTCAGGTTGCTCATCTTTAGCTGGAGAAAAAACTACGAGAAAAATACTTTGTCCTCACTGTGACCTGTGCGTCCTGAAACTGCACACAGTTTAAAATGAGACTTGAAATATTCATGTGTCATTTAAATTATGCAAAATAATCTACAGCAACCATGAAATCCTATGAATCTGAGAGATATTTTCAGTTACATGAGGGCAGGAGATGAGTGGGGGTTTTGTCAAAAAAGAAAAAGGAAAAAGACAGGAAAAAGAAGGAATTGTTTCAAAAGGAGAACATGAGGAAAGTTGAACTGAAATGCTATATAGGAATATAGAAAAGCTCCATGTTCATAAGAGCTTCTGCAGGGGGAAGTGCTGGGCAGAACAGCTGAGTAAATTACACCACTGAATATGGATTGTGTCTGACCTTGGTTGAATCAGTTGTTTTCTGCAGACTAAACAGAAATAACTCCTAATTTATTTGGCACTTTGAGATTTTTTTTCTTAAAGATGGTAGCAAAAATGGTCAATCTTATGTAAAATGTCCTCATGTATCAGCATCAACTCTACTTAGCAACAACTAAAACCCGAGTGTTATTGACATTTTTCTCATCTCAGTTCCAAAACACAGCATTGCACCAGGTTAGAAAATCAACTCTATTCCAGTCACAAGTGCATGAAGACAGAAACTTAAGTCCAAAATGCCACAAGCTAAATGGAGAATTTTACCTGCAAATCAGCAGCAGATAGAGTGAGAAATCTTGCAGCTGATTCATAGGGTTCCAGACCTTAATGTTGATATATTATTTTATCTTCTCCCCTTTGCATTAGCATCATGATGCAAAAGAAATTCACATCATTTACTCCAAAAAACTTTAAAACCAGGCCTCTTCAGCAGCCCAGAGAGTTGTATCTTTGAAGGACTGAATCCACCAAAATGTGCTTGGAAAGTCTCAGATAATGTAAATTATGGCACAAGCGTTCACTCTGAATAGCAGCAAGGGAACAGGAAAGTGGGGTTGGTCTCTAACAGTATGGAACAGGATAATGAGGTGGGAAACATCCATTTGTATGAAACAAAAGGAGCATAACTGCAGGCAAAAAGCTGCAGCCCATTAAATAACGCTGTGTTTGTCTGGAATTGTAATAAAACAAAATTAAAAAGGGAAGGCATGCAGCTATCTGCTTTGCTTCTGTGGGAAATGGGAAGGCACAGGAGCAGTCTCCCTGCTTGTATGCAGCTACAGATTTCTGGGAAACACAAACAAAATCAAACACAAAACACAAAATTAAAAACAAAATTAAAAAGGGAAAGCATGCAGCTATCTGCTCTGTTTCTGTGGGAAATGGGAAGGCACAGGAGCAGTCTCCCTACTTGTATGCAGTTACAGATTTTTGGGAAACACACACAACTGGCTCCATGAGTAAAAATTACAGAGGATTTAAGGAGAGAGAAAAGAAAAGCACAGATCATGCAAATCAAGGCTCTCTGCTGAAAAGTTTGCTTGAATGTGAGACAAGGAGATGTGGAAAAAAGCATATTAGGATTCAAGAGAGAGAGAGAAAATACCCACACAAGAATTCAGCCAAGACATAAAGGTTAACGGCTCTATTTTGCAAAGAGTATTGGGAGACATAAATAATCTGGTGCATTGTGTCATGTTGCAGGAGAAATAGCTGCATTTATGGCAGCCTTTTCTTTAGAAGTTTAGTTGGAAGCTGTCTGGGAGCGCAGAAAAGAAAATTGCATGACAAATATATATTTATTTATTTATATATATATATATAAACTCTACTTTTTTTCTAACTAACAGAATTAATTGAAATGACTGTTATTTCTGTGCCTGTTTTTCTTAAGTCAGTACATATAAATGCCACTGTGAGGTCTTTTCCTCCCTCCACAACTGTCTAACTTCCTCAGGATCTCTGTTAGAAAATACTGGGGATTGTAATTGTAGTCAGTCCAACAAAATCCCACATTCCCCAATAAAAGGACTTAATTAATCATCTGTCTCAGAATGAAGTAAAACCTGTAGATTGTATTTATAGGGGGAGATTTTCTTCATTTAAAAAAAAGTGCTAGTGCACTGCACTACACTCGAAGATGCTTCCATTTGAAAGTAAGTTGCCACGGTGACATTTTTCTCTCTTTCCTCCAGGAAAAAACAGAAAGAAAAAAAAAAAAGCACTTTGAATAAACTTTCCCCAGTGTAACTTCATTGAGGAAAGTATTATTCCTTGGCTTGGATAACTGCCACTGAATGCTGTGAAAGAACAGTGATTCAGGATCTGTGCTGGACACCCACATGGTATCACTCCACTGCCGTGTCTGTGATTCAGTCAGCAGACAGAATATGTAGCCAGGAGGATCTCAGGAGACTGTGGATGACTCATGGAACAGACTTTGTTTGTTATCCTCACTGGGGAGCTGGGGAACAGAAAATAGTGCATCCATTTCTCCTTGGCCACAATCGTGAAAATTGCGTTTCTGTTTGATGGTCTTCCTCGTGTTCCCACCACCATCTGGGAAACTTGGAGACAAGAACACATCTTCATTCAGCTTCTGAGGCTGTTCTGAGACTTCTGATAGCAGAATATACTTGAATTAGCTTTTGTGCAGTAGTTTTAAAGACTATTTTATATAAATAATCTCCATTGAAAACAAGAAAAAGATAACTCATCTAGAAAAGCATCATATAGTTCAAGTCCTTAATGATTATTAAAGATTTAAAGGAAAAAAATCTGTACAAAACAATCACAGAGTGCACAACAATATATTTATTATTAGTGGTTAGAATTCCTCAGCTTTTTTCCTAACAGCAGATTATTCCACTATGATTTATATTTTCAACTAATCTGCACTTTTAATTCTTTTAAGGGACACAACACAGATGTTACACCTATATGCTACATCTGGCTGTGTGTTACACCTGTGTTAGAAACTAAGTCTTATTGAGAAGGATGTTGTCTTTTTCTTTGTACCTTCATAGCTACATCATTCACTGTGTATAAATATAAGAAAGAGCATAAAATTGTTAATTTAAGAGATGGTAAGTTAATAGCAAAAATACCGAACTTACATATACCTTTAAAAGGGGCAGTGGTATAGTTGTATTTTAAAATGTTCACTGGCTTTGGGAGCAAACAGAATTGCTTCCAGAACACATGGGACTTGTTTTCATTTATCATGGAGGATGAAAGCATTTAAATAGGTAAGTCATAACATTAGTGTGACCATAGCCTTAAATTTTCTTTATTACCTACTTTTCATGCAAAATACCATGAAAAGCTTTGCTGAACTCTCAGAAGAATGTCATGTTGTTTAAGTGGTGCTTACCTGGCTCTGCAGCCTGCTCAGTGCTCCAGCAGAGTTCTGTGCCATCCCCAGCATCCTGACTGCTGGACCATTACTCAGAAGAGAAGCACAGCATCTGCGTCAGAAAACTACATTTTGGGGCCTACATGGGGGGAAAAAAATGTAAATATAAAGCCACAGTAGATTTCTGAGTGGCTTTCAGCCTACCCATTAAGATAATTCAAAGCAGGAAGCCTCTTAAGTTTTGTGAGTAACTTCTGCAAGTCCCCTGTATATATTCTAAAGGCTTAGGGGCAGAAAACAGAAAAATTAAATAATCCGTGATCAAGACGAAAATAGGTAATATGTTGGTGATATATATATATATATATATATATAGATATAGATATATAGATATATATATCTCTGTGTGTGTGTGTGTGTATACATACACATATGTATATATGTATATTTATATATAAATATACGTATGAATATATGTATATTTTTATATATATATATAGGTATATACTCTAGACAGTAAAATCCAATTTTCCAGGCGCCCATGTAAATAATTACTCTAAGATATTGTAGCTAAGGCTGTGGACTTTTTTTATTCAATGAAAATTAAATAAAATGAGTGAAAGAAAGCTGTAAGCAGTGAGGCAGCCTGTGTGAACCCCAGTCTGATGGCTTTGGCCATCACCAGCATGCAGTGTGGGTCACTGCAGGACAGGATTACCCCTGGGATCCCCAGTGCAAGCTCAGGTGAGCTGTCACCTCCTGTGCTGCCCAGCCTCTCCACAGCTCTGATTATAACCCATCATGGCACCAGCATCAATCAAACCTCAGGAATGTGAAGCAGCAATTGACCTGTTCACCCTTACAAGCAGCAGCAGCACAAAGAAAACCTCCAGGAGCTGCACCATTGCCTGAGCACACTATCAGGGAAAGGAGCTGTTCTCCTTTATTTTCTGGCAAAGGCTGCAGCACTTGAGCCTTTGAGGGCCACTGTGACTCACGTTCCTGTTCTCATAAGCACACCACACACCCTTGCTCCAGCTGCCATGCCTCTTGTGTCTCTGTTATTTCCATGGCATTCTGCCTGAGGCTCATTTGGCATTCAGCCTGGGGCAAGGTGGCTGTGAGGCTGACACTAACAGAGGTAATTCATTATTTTTGAGCACTAAGTGCTCAAAAGCCATCCACATGAGAGTGTGCTCGTGTTGATGGCTTTTCCTCTCACGAGCTCACTGAAAGCTTCCAGCTGCAGCTCTCACAAGTCAGGCACATGGATTCCCATGGAGAATTCCTTAGTCCTGGAAGGGCAGGTCAGGGCTTCTTCCTTACAAGAAAACAGCACTTTTGTCACTCTCCAGAATAAATGCAGGCCCCTCTGGTACAAGTGCCATAATTGTTAACTAGCCAAAGCAGCACCAAAAGAGGCTGCAGAACTCATGCCCAACTTCCTATCATGCTGCTTATCAACCAAAAAAGAGCCAATGTTAATGGTATGCTAACAACATATCAACAGGTAAAATTAGTTTTAAGATACATGAAGTAAAGCTTATCATTGTTGTTAGTCTTTTTCCAAAAATGGGGTTTCTACTATATATGTTTTTCATAAGATTTTTAGCTCAACAACTGCACTGTCCAATTTGCATCTTCACAAACAGTGCATGGCAGACAGTGGCACAACACAATCAATGAGGTCAGGTTCTTTCTCCTGCAGAGACAGTAAACTTTCCCACACTGTCCTTATCTGCAGCTTGAACTCTAGGGAAGAAAATTACCAGCACTTGCCATTCAGTGCCTTCTGGAAGACACTGCAGCCAGGGAAAGGTGCAGTGGGAATCATTTCTGACCAGCAGTTTAGAATATGATGGTCCATCCACTCAAAAATAAATTGCAGCCAGTAAATATTCTTCTCTTTTATTTTTACTTACAAAAATTTTATAAGTTTCAGCATGAGTGGGCTGGATTAGCAACTTCAGTGTAAGACTTTTAACTACCACTGAGCACAACCCTTTTAGTCTACATATATTTTCATACAGCAGTCTTTTAAAAGCAGTTCCTTGGTGGGTAAAAAAATCCATCCACCATCTTTTTGGTGAAGAATATTTAGGCATTGACATTAGAGTTAATTGGTAAACTATTCAATTGTTCAGTTGTGATGTATAGCAGCTGTATCAACAATATAAGATAGTAGAAGGTGAATATATATAATGTATAGCAGCTGTATCAACAATATAAGATATTATAGGGTGAATATATAATGTATAGCAGCTGTATCAACAATATAAGATAGTGTATGGTGAATATATATAATGTATAGCAGCTGTATCAACAATATAAGATAGTATAGGGTGAATGATCACCCTCTGCTGCCACTAAGGACTCACCTCATCTGTTATAGCATGAAATACTGCATGAACTCTGAGAAATCAGTATCTGATAACAAGTAACTGAGAGTAGGGATTTCCTCCCTCCATTTTGAAGCCATTACTTTTAAAATACTTCTGAAAATTAGAGAAACTTTAGCATGCATGGAGAGCAAATGGACATGTTTGGGATGTTCTTGTTTTGCCTAGCACTATGATTTGGTGTAGAGAATTGGAAATGTATTATAATAATGAGAATTGTAGTTAAAATAACCTGTCCCCTGTGACCCTTCTCTATTTTCAGTGAACTCCTAGGCAGCCTTAGAATGGATCTTGTGGGATCACATTTACAGGAAAATGGACATGTACTAAATCTAACCTAGCCTTCTGGAACTAAAGAACAAGGCCATCTTTGTGGGTAAAAAAGCTGATGTTGCAAGAAGAAAGAAGAAACAGAAAAGTTGGCAGACAAAAGGGTGTCAACCCGAGTAAAGTGACACTTATAACATCTAAAACTAGATTAAGAAAGAGATGCTTGCTTGCTTGTGGACAAAGCAGAGCTACCAATCAAGAGATGCATGGACAAAGCAGAGCTAGCAATTAAACAATGTGTGACTGTGGAGACCAAGATAAGAGGTAAATATAAACAATGTTTAGAAGCACAGTAAACAGCTTTTGCTTGATTCACATTGAATCACACAGGGTCCTTTGATCTGCTCAGCATCTGACCATGATCTTATTTTTCCCAGAGAACTCAAACATTCACAATGACAGCAAGACATAATGCATTCCTAATGACATCATGGGATTGTTTAGGTTGGGAAAGACCTTTAAGATTACTGAGTCCAGACATTAACCTGAGCACCACCTATGTGTCCTTTAAAGATCTGTGTTGGCAACCCTACAACTTCCCTGGACAGCCTGTTCCAATGCCTGAGCACACTCCAGGTGAAGGAACTTTTCCTATTATTCAATCTGAACCTTCCCTAGCACAACCTGGGGCTATTTCATCTTGTCTTATCACTGGTTACCTGGGGAAAAAATATCAATCTCCACCTGGCTACAACCTCACTCAGGGACTGGTAGGGAGTGACAGGGTCATGCCCAAGCTGTATTTCTCCAGACTAAACACCCCCAGCTCCCTCAGCTGCTCCTCACAGGGCTTGTGCTCTCTCAGACCATTCCCCAGCTCCATGCCCTTCTCTGGACACCCTCCAGCACCTCAGGGTCATTTTTGCAGTGAGGGACCCCAAGCTGGACACAGAATTTGAGATGCAGCCTCGCCAGTACAGGGGGACAATCCCTGCCCTGCTCCTGCTGCCCATACCATTGCTGGTGCAGAGCAGAGCACAGATATCAAGTCACTCTAAGCCTCAAACAGCCCAGTAGACTCCCAAATTTAACACCTCTATTGAGCTCTAAATATTGTTTGTTTAGACTGTGTTAATCTATAATTATCTTTTTCCAAGACAAAATAACTAAATGGTATGTTCCCATTTAAGTGGTACGTGCCAAATTAATTTGTAACTGTAAATAGAACTAAACCTCCTGAGAGACAGGAGGTTTAGTTCTAAATCTCCTGAAAGGAGAGACAAAGGAAGCACTTCACTGTGTACTGTGTGCTATGTACTATGTGCTGTGTACTACTTGGAAAGTATAGCCAAACATGCTGTGATAATTATCACCAGGAGTTTTTTCTACTCTCTTAAAAGTAAGCTGCCTGAAAGTATCTTCTTTACTCAGAAGGAAATGCAAGGTAGTGATTGTGCACAGGAAGGAGAATTTCCTATTAGACTTACACAGATATAATTTTGCAGGTTGTGACAATACAATCTGTGACAAGTTTCTGTTCCCCATATCTTTCCCTCTTTTCCAGCCTAAATGAGTCTATGACTCCATGACTAGGTAGAAAGTGTTATTTTTAACAAGACTCACAGTGCATATGTTTACTCTTATTTACTACTGAGTGGAATCTCTCTATAACACTCTTGTCATCTACAGAAAGCCTGTCACTGTTCTCAGCAAGATTCCACTGTCTGCAAATTTTCTGTTCTCTGCCTGCATTTAATGCTCTCTTAACCATATACACTTAGAAGTAAATAACTTTTCTCCCAGATTTTTGCCTCTGTCCTTGCTGTATTAACCAGGCTCAGAGCAGTAGCTTTGTTTTCTCCTCGTTTTTGCTGAGTGAATTTGTTAGCAAACAATGACAACTTTTCACGAGCTGGCACCAGTCTCCTCTAATTGCTGATTTCTCCAACGCAGCAGAAACGGAGAAACAGGTGCCGAGTGCAAGGTTAAATACAATATTTAAACCATGTATTTCATAAGAAGCTAAGCTCCATTTCCCCTCCTTTTTCTATAAAGAAAAGAGAAAGCAGGAGGATGTCAGAAGTTGTGAAATACTCACAAGTCTCGGGGCGCGGAGCACAAGCCGACGCGGCACAGGAGCCAGGACAAGGTTCGCACCAGGGACACCAGCACACGCTCCACCCCTCCTCCAGCCTCTTTTACTTTCAGTTGTGACATAAATAATTTTGTACCTAATAAGGTGGAAGTCGTTCTCACGACACAGAGCAGACTGTAGGGATTTCCTGCTGCCACTTCCTGGCGGCTTTCAAACTTGGAGGGAAAACCCTAAACAAAACAATGCAGAAAAAACCATGGGGAAATACACATTCCTACAGTTTAGAGCGAGTGCCAGACACCAAAGGCAGCTGCCTGATTGCTGTCTGAGGCATGGACCTTGGAAGAGATGAGTTTCTGGAGCCGGGCATTTCCTTCTTGTTTCTCGGTGAAATAATGTTTTTTTTTCAGGAACACTGCTTATAAAACAATACCAGTCAGTTCACTGTGCTGGCACATTCTATTACAGAGAGATGACAAAAATCTATTTATGAGCATAAACAAGACTTCTGTGTCTTCAACAGCTGTCGTGCAAGCGAGAGAAAATAAAAATACAAACTTTCCACGGCTAATGACAGATTATGAAAAGCACCAGCATGGCAGGAAAAACATCAGCTTGGATAAATATTTAAACCAAAGGAACATATCCGTTTGTTAAGTGCCTTGTGATAAGAGCACTTATTTTCAGACAAGTGTGGTCATAAATACCTGCTTATTCAGCTCACTCCAGCTCAAAGAGTGAGAGTAAATAATATCAAGTGTAATTACGTGTATGTACTTGGACTTGGATCCCAAGGTGTCTCGTATTTTCCACTGCTTAAATCTGAAAGAAAATGGAGTGTTTTCCATTTTTTTTCTTTTGGATGTGATAATTTTGCTATGCTAAATTTGACAGAATTTTCTAAACTAGGAGAAATTTATAAGCAACTGGACAAAAACAAGCTGGCCTTTCTGAAGTTTAGAATATATTTCTAGCTTAATATAAAAACTATTCCTAAAAATGACATTACTTGTATATGAAAGTAATGCAGATGTCACTGTACATTGTATTACAGTAGGGTGGCAATACCACCAGCACTCCCTCATAATTTAGCTCTCATTCTTTTTCTTAATTACACAAAAATGTGCTCCCTAATTACACAGGAGACATTTTATAATCATCTGCTTGCTACTAGCCACACCAAAGTGTTTATTTATAGCAGAAATTATTCTCAGATTATTAAAAGCAAAATAACTTATAATTATTTCTAATTTATGCATCTACAGACACCCTGTAGATGCAGGTTTAATTTATTGGGACACAGGCTTTTTGGCGAGATACTGGCAATTATTCTCAGTAAGGAGCAACTAAATTGTACCCAGTGGTTCTGGCAGCAACAGATCCCTGTGGGATAGCCCCAGCTGAGTCAGCCCAAACCCAACTTCCTTTGCTAAATTTCTGAATGCTTAAAGAAGGGAATGCACTCCATTCTTCTCATTTACTGTCTTAGTATTAGTCATTTTAATAAGAGGTCTTGAAATGAAGGCCTTCACTGGTAAGTTATCAACTCTGATGAGATGTAATGCTCTATAATGATTTGAAATATAAATAAAACCTGTATATAGTGAACTTTAATCAATAGAGGCAAAGATGTTTTTTCACTGGCAAAAAGTTGAGACTTTAACAGTATGAAAGAGCTGAAGAGACCATAGAGGACAGATAGGAGTTCAAGTAGTGATAGGTGACCCTTAGGAAGGAAAGCAAATCAAGGAATTAAATCCTGTTTAAACTCAGGGAAATGCATTGCCTCAGAAGGATTTCAGTTTGTGACAGTGCAACTACACAGAGGTGCTAGTCTGTAAATCCTGTGTAATGAAGACAGTAAATAGTGAACATGGATGAGTGGCCCATGTACACATGCTCCAAATGAACAGTGGATGTGGTGTCCATGAGAAATAAAAATCTCAGATATGAAAGACTGTCCAAAATCTCAGGTATGAAAGACTGTGCTATTTCTTGTCACTTCCCAGACACCCACATCACAGACAACATCTTGTCATTTGCTTTTTCTAACCACAGGATTCCTCCTGAAGTGACTCCTGCTGTTTACCAGGGAGCATCTATTTCTGTGCAGCTCCCATTGCAGCTAGTTCTCTGTCTTTAAAAATCAATGTTATGTGGCTTAGGGGAAGGATAGAATTAAATTCCTGCTGATATAACCCTTTCTTGCAAACCCTTCCATGTATTTACACTGGTGGAGACTCTGTGATTTCCACGATTTACATGACATGGAGCTGGTCTGTAAAATTGCATGTTTACTTGTTTCATTTCTGGGTGCCTGTATGAAATCAATTCTAACCTACTCTCATACACCTGTCAATAGAGGCTTAGACCTAAGAATCAGATAAACACAGTCTCCTGGCATTCCAGAGGAGCAAGAGATCCATTGTGTCTTTGGCAAGGGGGAAGAGCTGTGTCTTTGCCCTGAATGTAGACAAAGTGAACTGAAACTGATGGTGGTGTGAGTGCTTATTATCCTAAACCACAAGGGCTTGTTGGCCTTTTTCACTGCCGGTCATCTCAATTAACAAATCTTTATTCAGCAACTTCAAATCAAATCCTCTGTGCTCTGGCTAAAGTAGGAAGTTTAGCTTAAAATGAGGAGTTTGGGCTAATTTTTACATTTCTCAGGAGCAAGGTGAATATATGAAACTAGTGAACTTTTCAAGGCTTCCTCAGAAATATAACTGGCCACTGTGTGATTCCTGTGGGACAGGTAGCATAACTAGAGGTTTTAAAAGTACTAGACATATTAATGTATTTTATCTGATAATTTAAAAATAGCTACTTCCCCACTTAAGAAAGAGAAAAGCTGTTTTTATGGCCATCATTGTGATTTTGTGTTGTGTTTATATGGAGTTTTCTCCAGTTGTAGGTACAATACAATTTGGGAATTACCTTTGTTGAAATAGATCAAAAACTGAGTTGTAAAGGATTTTTGACAGTGTCTAATCTGTCCTTCTGCCCTAAAGTGTGAGCACATATGCCTAAACCATACTCAGTTTAGGATATTTTATTAATGTTCTCTTCAAAATGTCCAGTGTGCTGTAAAACCTTTCAGGAATGTGGCAAAGGACGTGCAAGGAAGGTGCACAGCAAAGGGAGGATCCTGTGGCAAATCCATGAAAAGGCTTTTCCAATGTTATTTTGTGGTCTGCTTTTCCCTTCCAGAACATTTCATTCCTTCTGTTCAGTACTGCCTCAGGTTTAGTGACAGAGTTCTCACTTGATAGCTGCATCAGAAGTGAAGCTGCTTGAACCATCCTGCCTGACCCACCCATTTTCCTTTCTTTAATTACACTGGTTCCTCTCTGTGCAGCCCTCCTGGTTCCCCCTCACGGGTGCACAGACTGTGCTGACTGACTTCTTGCTTGCTTATATTAATTTTACAGGACAGGATGTCAAAAACCTTACTGGAGTTGGGATGAGGTGACAGCTATTGCTTCTCCGGTATAATTTAGACTTTTTATCTTGTCACAAAAGATATAATTTGTCAGCATTTGTCCATAATGAAGTGTGTGGCCTTATTCCTCCTCCAATTTTCATTTTGTCCAAGTGCTCCAATGCAGTATGTCCCTTGTGAATACTTCCAGAGGCACGGAAAGTGCAACTCTTCCATCACACAAATTTTGGCCCTAGCTGAGTGCCCATGTGGTTCATGATTTCTACCCTAGGTGTATCTGTGCTGCATTTTCAGATCCAATTGAACCTTTCTGTGTAAATATTTGGACATTTGAGGCACTGGAATTTGAACAGGGTGTAGGACATTGCATAACAGACTGGCTAATTAATCCTAGAAACCACTACAAGTAAACACCTACATTTCATTTACCCTCATGTCCTCAGTCACTTGTTCCTATGGTCTGTTGTGACTACCATTCTCCCTACTTACCATTAGGGAGAATTTAGACATTTTCACTTTTAGGAAAGCCACTTTTCTACCTGAAACAAAATATTATATTATTTATTTCTCTCTTTTTATAATGGCTCATATTGTTACAACAAATACACAAAAGGATTCTTCTTAGCATGCATGGATTAGATGTGTATAGGGAAGGGTAAGTTTTCCAAGGTAATTTTTCATTTGGAAAAAGTTCACTTCTGTATTGCTGTCATGTAGAAAGATGAAGGCACTTTTAAAGTGTGAATGTCAAGATTAAAGATCATAATTCAGCGGGTGAAAATATTAACACAGGCTTCTTGAGGAGGATTTATGGAAGATCTTCACATCTGGGAATCACAAGGACAGGAGAAAGTGCTGCCTGTGTTAATTCCACAAGGTAGATTACCAAGGGCAGTTAGCAGATATGTACATGATATCTTAAAGCTTTGAAAACATTTGTGTTCCAAGAGTCACAACCAACTCACTTGATTCTGTTCTGTGAGAAATATGAAGCATGAAATAATAGAACATTCTAGTAAAACACAGGAGCATTATTGCAAAAAGGAAGAGAGATCAAAAGGACGTGTTGAAAAGAAGTAGGAAAATAATATTTCCAAGTTGAAAAAAGGGTAAGTGTTGAGAAGAGCTTGGTGATTTAATGTTTTGGGATAATTCACTAATTTTGTAAGTTTTTAGACAAGTTCCAGTTCAGTAAAAGTATCTTAACTATTCTTAGGCCAGTGAAGACATAAAATGGATTTTTAGATAGGTTAGGATTTTTAGCTGTTTAGATAGCTGCTTATTTTTCTCATCTTTTTATGTTTTCTCCCACCTTAGAAGATAAGTAGATGGAGCAACTTGTTTCTTAACCTTTTGAATGAAAAATTAGTTTGTAATGGCCATGGAAAATCTCCATCATAAATCAATTATTCTGTGGTTTGTGAGCAAATCTCAGCTTTGTCAAGATCACTTCCTTTAATGCACTTGAAGTTAGCACTGCAAATTCAGGTGTTTGCTGTGTTTTACATGTAAGTGAAAATTACTATATAAAAGCTAGGAATTACTATTTATTTACTGTATGATATTCAGAGTGAGCAGTGTGTGAAATTCTGTGGTAATGTCTCCTCTTCACATAAGCTGACCTTTATAAGCTTCCCCTTCTCGACTAAATAAATCTTAAAATTCAGTTTTCCTTTGCACACCTGCAAATGAAACCCCTATCAGATGGAGAATATTAATGAATACTAAACCAAAAATGTACATAGCTGAAGAATTCACTGCTTGCTCACTTACATCCATACCCTGAATGAATATTCTAGAACGAATATTAATTCCAGAATGAATTCATGAAGATTCTCTAAGGCCATATTTCACACTAGCATGAATGTAGTTTTTTATAATACTTCCATCAACAACCACAAAGTGTGTTATGGAAGTGTGAACATATAATAACTTTTGTGTTAATGCATGTAAGAGCTTCTCCTCACAGAACAATTTAGAAGAAACTTGAGCAGAGCAAAGAGAGTGATATAGGAACAGTATAGTACATAGGAATAAGTATAAAGGAACAGTTTTAACATTTCTATTGTGTTGCCTTCATTTGGGAATAAAGCAGCTAAAAATAAACTGAAAAATAAAGGTATACCCTTCTCTTCAGGTAAAAAATGTCTATGCCAGCCACAGATTTTCATCTTTTGATACTATGTCATTTTGGTAACTGCTGAAATAATCCACCTCTTATCATGCAAGATGCAGTCCCTTTGCAGGGTTCAATATGATCAATTTTACTGATATTTTAAAAGTTTCATTCTGTCCAAATAACTGAGGATGGCCTGGAGCTTACTGGCTCTGTCAAGTACTGTGAAGCAAGGATTACATAAAGAGTTGTTTTTAAAGGAGGTTAATTATTTTAATCTTGGCAAAAGAGTAGTTGATGAAAAATTTTCTTTGGTTCCCAATGGTTACTGTGAAGAAAAGAATCTTGGCTTCCAAGGAATTTTAATTTTTGAGTCAAAGGATATGAGATCAACCTTCAGTTTATTTAGATCATCTCTTCCTACAAATTATCATTGTGCTTGTTCGTATGTTGTCTCCTCCAGATGTTTTCAGTTATCCACAAAATAGTTCTGAGATTTGTTCAATGAACTTCATTTTGTTTGCATGCCCCAATTAAGGATGAAATATGTGTTTATCAAGATATTCTCATGTAGAGGCAAAGGAAATTGTGTAACGTTTCATGTGTGTATTCAATAGTTTCTTGTTTATGCTACTGTTTTAGATTCTAGCTTAGGAGCCTGAATCTTCACATTTGAGCGCTCAAAATGCTTTTTCATCACAAAATTTGAACCTTCCTGACCTGTGAAAATGCTTATAAACTGAGGTTTGCAAGAAAATCAATCTGGTACAATTGCAGTAAAGTGCTTCTCATCACTTTCTCCCTTCCATTTTTCACTCTCACGTTTTTCCTTGTAGAATATTTTCTCATCTCATAGTTGCTAGTTAAGTAAACTCTTTCTGTAAAATTCTGCTTTGAAGTTTTTATTCATCACTTTTCCCCTCTAAGATTTCTTAAAAACTCCTGCAATTTTGGCATATGTGCCACTATAACCCAAATTCAGGAATTTTGGTTCTCCTGTGGCTTACTCTTGTATTCTTTTCAGGCCCTTATGTTTGCCCTTTTGCAGCCTCTGGGAAAATAACATTCACTTATTTGAACATGCTGGGCCACTTAAGGTTATATTTGTCTGTCAGATTGCTCTTTTTGCTCTGTCCTTCACATAAACAAATTTCACAGAAGACAAACCCATCCTGCTAGGAACGTCTTATAAAATGCATATACGAATAACAACATTGCAACCAGAAACTAACCAGAGGCAAGGATCTGTCACAAGCCTGCTTAATTACTCTCTTACTCACCAGTGCTCTTTGCATTATTGAAAAACCTATAAAATCAAAACACAGCCTTCTAGAGCCTGAGCTCCTGACTAAAAGTAATAATAGCAGTTGTAAAGAATTAGACTCAGCACAAGCCTAAGCCCAAACTTGCAAATGTGGTTTAATGGACAAAGAAATTGTGACACATTCTTCAGCAACAGAATGAAACCTAAACCACTCCCAGTGAGAGGAGCTTGCTATATCTAACACTTCTTCAGCTCTAGCATCTTCTTGGGACAGAATCTCAAGCCAGGAGGAATACCAGGATCCTTATAGCGCTGCGAGCACAGCCAAGATCTTGGGACAAGAAATCTTAAACCAACATCAGGCTCCTTTGCCATTTATTGTTTATTGCAGTGCTCTCCTTACCAGGAGCCCTCATCATTCCTGCTCTGTCCTTGGGGTTTCACTGAAATGGTGACAAAGTGGCACGCCAGGGACAGTGTCCCAGATCTGAGCCAGCCCTGCTCCGTCTGCTCTGCAGCAGCGGCTCACGGAAAAGGAGCGGCCCAAATGCTCCTATTAAAGGTGAAAATAATTTCATTTATGCACAGAACCACATCAGCCTTATCTAGCAGAACCCTTGCTCCTCAGTGTGTGAGAAATGTGTGTTTGTGCAGCAGTGGGTCCCAGCAATGCCTTGTTTTTAGCCTCAGGCCATAGGCTGCAGTAACCATTGGCCTTCTCCCAGCTTTGACCAAACAATGGTACTTCCACAAGCTCTATGCACAGCTTTAGTACGGCATGATTTCTCAAAACACACATTTTATAGCTAATCTGTGATAATTATAACTTAATTTGGAGAAGAGGAGGGTGAGAGGGCAAAAGGTTTAATTGCTGCTACATGGCTGGAGCTCTGTACCATCATCTGATGAAGTGCTGTATAATTTGCAGACTTTTACCTTGTAATATGTCTAATGTGTGATATTCCTAAATAGTTTTCCATGAATGTTTGCAAATTTCATTGTTAATAACAATCTTAATCTGGTATTCATTAGCCTGTTAATTATACTGTCATTTAGAAATCCTTGCTTCCAATTAGCTTTAATGACAACATCAGAATACTTTTTCTGTGCTGCCATTTTTGTGCTACACTTTCCCATTTAAACTGCCTGCTGCTCTATCTTAATTAAATTTAATAACAGTAGTCGTAGTTTATTGGGGACTTTTTAACCTCATTTAATGTCAGACCATTTATACTAGTTTGAAGTAGGCACTGAAAAAGTTTGCATTAATCCAATTACTTTTAAAAGAAGCGAGCTTCACTTTTCAGAAGATTTTAATTAAGGCAAAATCCCTATGAAAGGTCAAACTCCCTACCTGTGCAAATGTGAGGAAATATTAGGGAGTTTTCTAGGTACAATGAAGATACATTAAAAAATCAACAATATCAAGAAACACTAAAGCACTAATAGAAAGAAGGAAGCCATAATTTTTTGTTTGTTTTAATAGAGGAGAAAAGGGTGAAAAAGCTGTCAGTGTCATTAGTGACTCAGTATTGCCATTCAGAGCAAATTTTAGGTAGGGAATGGTTGCAGCATTTTTTATCTTGGGAAAGCTCCACAGGGCCTGAATAATGTGCTTAGCATTATGCAGCACCCTTGAAGCTGCACCATGAGACTAACAGCATGGTTCTCATTAAAAATAATTATCTTTTTAGCCTATGCAAATTTAAAGCCCTTCGGAGAATCTTTCCAGGGGATTACAGAAAATCCCAGAAAAGTAGATTGAAAGAGATGCTGGAGGTCACCTAGTCCGTCCTCCTCCTCAAGCAGTCTGTCTAAACCAATACCATTCCTGAATAAAGTGTGTTGGACCTTACAGTCCTGTTGTGATAAGAATTTGTGTGTTTATTACCCATCACAAAGGTGTCCTCAACATCTGTCTCTGTTCAAGTCCACAGCCTGGAACCCTCCACAGTTTAATTACATCCTCCTTTTCAATAAAGATCACAGTGTCCAATAAAAACCATCTTGCTATTAGAAGGGAAATAGTGTAAGAAGACTTTTTTGCAATTTTTTTCCTGCTTAGCAAAAGAGCTCTTCCACTTTCCTAGCAGGTCTACTATGTCCTCAACCATTTTACAATTTGATAATAATGTAGGGGCTGATGTCTCAGTGAGAAGTCATCCCTGAAAGGGAAAACTACCAAAGGAAAAAACAATAGAGAAAAACCACTTGTAGCATTCATTGACTCACAACAACAGCTTCTGAGTCCTGTGAATCCTAATTTCATTCCAGGCAAAAATTGGCTTTCAAAAATGGATGTTAAAAGTCTTGTACATTAGGATAGAATTTATGTTGCCATTCAGTGGGAAAAAGGGCAATGAACTGAATGCTGTATAATTTTCCTGAACTGGGTCATTCCAAGTCCACTGTCCTGCATATTGAAATGTTTTAATAAGCTCCTTTACAAAGCATCTCTGCTTTCAGGCAGTGCTGTCTACTCCAAGGGAGACCATGCCATGTATTTGCTTAAAGCTCTGGCTTTCCCCCAAAAAGGAATTTTTAAAAAAAAAACAGTAGCAGTTTAAGATGTATAAGAGGAACAGAGACACTGAAGATAACAAATTCTGGCAATCCCTGAGTTTCTTTTCTGCCCTTTGAAAATTAAGGTTACCAGAGAGGGAGCTTTTTGCCTGAGGCCTTTCCTTAATGTTTTCCAAATGTTGCTTCATGAGAGACAAATGGTCAGAGCCACTGAAGAATCCTATTACAGATGCAGATTTTTTTTTCATTTTTAAATATCTTTCCATGTTCAGCTGCATTCCTGAAGCTGTAACTGAGATAAAGCATGTATAAATGCTTTCCTTATAGAGTTCTCCACAGCTCAAAATCAAACCATTTTCCTTCAAGATGCATTAGAAGCAAGATGCTTCCAAGTGTGACAGTGGCTGCTTTGCATAAGAAGCTCTGAATCTGGTTCATGTAAAATATTAAGAAAAACTGTTCTTCTGCGACAAGCCTGGCAACAACAGGGACCAGTGGCAAATTTAGGTGAGCCCCTACTGAAACACAATTTGAGAAATGCAGGAAATCAGTCTAAGCTTTCTGATCATAATTGACTGATTCTCCTTTTTACAGCAACAGATCAGTTGGTGATATCAGGTGATACCGTATTAAACAGAGGAAGAAAAATGAGTTGGAACCTCTCCAGCCATAAGCTTTGTAATATTAAACCAAATTTCCTAGTGTGCATTTGGTTAATGTTTCCAACATGCAAACAGGAGTCAGTTGACTCAATAACATCTTTCTAAGCAGAACCAGAAAAATGAAACAAAGGAGATGACTGGGATAAATGCTTAATTTATGAAATGTGGTTACTTCATTTTTTTCTTGATTTGGAGAAACCCACAAAGGCAGCTGTAGTGTCCATACACCCCTCTCCAAGTCTATTGTACATGTAGTCAATATGTATTTAATCACTAGAGTATGCAGAGGGTAATGTTTTTCCCACTTGAAATATTTCAAGCACCAATTCAGCAACTTTAGGCTTTTTGAAGAGATACTAATATTGCAGGACATTTTCCCAAGGACTCTTCAAAAATACGTCTCCAGTTTGGCCATAGGTGCTTTGCTCTGATTTAAACTGAAGGATTGCCAAAAACATATTAGCAAAAAAAAATTGTCTCTCCTTAACTTTTCATCAGGCCCTTTCATTCATGTCTCCTCAGCATCACTGCAAAGCCCTGCAGAGGATGGGGGAGGCTCTGCTCCAGATGTCTCCAGAGAAAAGAGCTTTCCTTTCCCTTTGGGCCTCAGGCACTGATCTCAAATAAGGCTACTCTTGCCAGAAGTGGTGGAGATTAATATCAAACATAAAACTTCTCCGAGAGACTGATACATCAGTGTTGACCTGATTTTAATAGCACGGAGTATTTCCATGGATTTCAAGCAAGTGAACAAGCAAACACCTTGCATGAATGGACTTTGAAACAGAAAAGACTGTTAAAAAATCAGTAAGGATACAGAGACTATTTTCTGAAGGGAAAAAAAGGAATTTTTTGTAGAACAGCACTTTGCTGATTTAGAAACTTCTCATATTACTAATGTGCAGTTTCTTGTCTTGGGCAGTTCTTAGCCATAAAATGCTATTGGGAAAGTTTCTTAAAAACATTAGTGTCATGTCTTGCTGGGATCCACTGGGAAAAATGTATTTCAAAAATGTACTTCAGAAATCATGTAAGGAACCTGGAAGATCAGATGAAAGTTTGTCTGGGATTTAGTCCTCCTCTGGATTACAACAGCTGCTAAAATCGAGATATTCTGTGTTAAGCTTTTGATGATTCTTCACATGAATTACAGGAGGCAAATGGATTGCCTCTTCAGATAAATTGTATTTGGAATCATGTGAACTTCAAAGCAGCAATGCTGAAGAAATGGCAGCAGATCTTCAAGTAAGTAATACCTTGCTCCTCAAGCAGTAGCTGGTCTTGTGTGTATATAAATAATGGTTTCAATTTCTTCAGTTTAACTTCTTAACTCTAACTAGCAGGCAGCTCAGTGGCTTTGGTCTGACAGCAGCTTTGGAGAAGGAGCTTTGCTGCACTTTCTCTGCAGCTCTGCCTGGCCTTGGCCAGATTCCATGTCATGAATCCTGCGCTTGGTCAGCTGGAATTGACAGGCACAGAGGGCACTGCTTCTGAACTTACTCTACTGTCCTGGAAAATCTCTCCTTAAAATTACAGAGGCTCTTTAGAACAATCATTTTTGGGAGAAAATGGAGACTTCCTGATTAATGTTCTCTTCCCCCCTGTATTTCCAATGAAATCTGGTGCTTAATTAATTGTGCAAGCCTGTGGCTTGTCCTGCCCTGCTGGTCAGCCACAATGGACATTCTGTACATCATCCATAATAAGTTCTCAGTGATACATTACTTGCTTTGCTTAGTTCTTTTATTGGCAACCACACTTGCTGTTCAGCCTCAAAATGAAGCTAATTCCTCCATGTGCTTATCCAGCCTAATCCTGCTGCTTTCCCAGTGAGTTTCCCACTCTCCTGAGACTGAGTGTCAGCTGCAATCAGCTGTCCATTGTTTATCCACCCTGGCTGCAGGAACAGCAGAAGATTTGTGCATTCTGGCTGCCTGTGAGCCAGCTGTCTCTGCCAGCATTGCCCACACCAGCAGCAACCTCCCCTTCCTATTATTGCTTTGTAACATGGAGCACTCTCTTCTTTTCTTGAGGTGGTTGTGGTAACGGGTCCCAGAATTGCTGTTTCCCATAACTCTTACACAACTGCCTCTCAGCTGCATATTTATCTTCCTGTGAGGCATAGAATATTTCCTGGCCCTCGAGACATGCATCCTCAGTCTGAGTTCCTCTTGTCCACTGAATCTCTTTTAGCTTTGGCCTGTGTACATGTTCCATCTCAATGGTCCTTGCTGGGAAAAAGAGAAGGTGCATCACAAAATGCATTTTAACAAGCCCAGGGACAGAAGTTAAATACTATAAGAACAACAGTAATGGATTTAGCCATATGCTCATCCTTTTTCATCCTACTGGGATTCAGTCTTCTGCTGCAGCAAGAGGGAGAGTGACTGTGGAAATTTCAGCTGTCATTGAAACATTCTTCTCTACTGATGTACTTAACAGAAGTGTGCCAGGTGGCTTGCAGTGCATTGAGCAGATTCATTTTCAAGAGTTCAGCTGAGGCCATCTATTGATTACATAGTAAATAGAACACTCAAGCTTCTAAATTGGGATTGGAGAGCTTCTTGTGGCATGAAACACAGCAGTGATCCAGTGCAAACTCCCTCTGAAGATTCAGATTTATTCAAATATGTGTAACTTGTAACTTGTAATACTGTTGTATTACACCATTGTATTCTGTACTCTGGCTAATCTGAAAGCACCTGATTTGTGTGAAATGGCAGCTGCTGGGTAGATGTTGGTAAGGAGGGAAACTCCATAGCAGCTTAACATAGATATCACCAAATTCACTGCCACAGAGGTATGCTTGAACCCATATTTTCTAAGCATGTCACATCACAAGGTCCTTGTGCTTCCTCAGTATCTACACATATAGCCTTGCAAATTTTCCTCATCAGCTTTCTCGTAGTTACTTTCTCTGTGACTATTTTCTATTAAACCTTTACTTGTATTATTTACAGGCACGTCTGTGTTATTCCCAAGGAGTTTTTCTTGTTGACTTCTTTATTTGTAGTAGTTTATATTTTTCTTTCATGGCTGGCTATAGGTTTTCCTCAAATGACATTCCAATTTTAACATTGCCATATAATGCCAGCGTTAAAATGTTTTTAAGAAAGAAGTACACAGTGATAACTTAAGCCACAGAAGGAGATTGAGCAATTTGTCACTGCTTGTTGAGAAGTGGCCTTTGCTGTTGGATGTCCAGCTCCTTTCTTTCTGGCCTTGCTTCTCTTGCTTTTGAACCTCTTTTTCATTTCTGAATTGGTGCTTTGCTGCATCCCTTCTCCTGTCTTTTTCTGCTATTTTCTGTTCTCTGCTTAACTCCTTCCTTCTTTACAGGCTTTACATATTTGTTCATGCACACACACACACAGAATTTAATAACAGACAAATCTACTTCCAACAGGCACCTACAGATCTACTTTTTTCTCTATGATTTCACAGTGTTGTATGGTCCATGGTTGGTCCCTGACTAATTAAAATTATCATGACACCAAGGCAGCATGCACACGCTCATCCAATTATTTCTTATTTAGTTGCAGGTATTTATTATTTCCCTTCTAAACCATATAAGAGCACCTTCTGAGGGACTGTTTCTTTGAAAACTGTTGATGTCAGGGGACAATGGATGAGTGGTGGTTTGCTGTGCAGCTGCAATGAGTCTTCCACAAATAATACTGAGAATACCTAAATTAAAAATCTTCACTTTTATTAGGAAATTTGCCTTGGTCACATGAGAACTACCACGTGGTGACAAATTCCATTCAGCCCCTTTTCCTGGATTTTTAAGGCAGTTTGCAGGTAGAATGAACGTGATTTGTGTTGAACAGGTTGCCTCTTCTCTTGCCAGCTGTGTGCATTAAAGAGAAGAATGCTTTTGCCATTCACAGGTTACTCTTCTTACAAAATTACTGAAAATTTCCATGCCTGTTGTTATTTAGAAACAGTTGCAATTGAGGAAATCCAATTATTTCAGTTCCCTCTGTTTTAGTTCCTCTTATTGCTGAAATTAGTTCCTCTGCTAGGATCTGCAAGCTTTTGCAACTTCTGTTTCATTCTTCATTCCCAATGTAACCATTATGTCAGCATAAAAATCCTCCCAGTTTGCACAGAGCTTTTATATAGTTCTGAAATCCTGTGAGAAGTCTTTTGTTCAGGAACCTAAAACTTTAAGGCTGTGTTTCTGAATTTTTATCTTCTTTTTTGTTATGTCACTAGTGAAAGAAAAAGTAAAGATGTGTAGAAAGCCTGCTCTTCCTCAAGTGTGAATTCAAGACACTTTTACTTTGCTTCTTCATGTTAAGTCAGATACATGCTTCTGGAATTACAGAGCTTCATATAACATCTGAAAGTATCTATAGCCAAGACTGTGATGAGGATACCCCAAATAACCATGCTCAGGAAAACCTGCTTCAGTCTATAACAAGTCCCTCCCCTCCTCCTGAGCTTTCTTGGATGAAATATCTAGAAGTAAAATGGAATCTTGCTGACTGCAGTTTTTCCCCAGCTTCTCAGAAATAGTTCCACTAGAAGGCAATGATTGCAGCAATTTAGAACCTATATTTAGAGGATGCTGAAGGATTTGTTTGTTCTCCATGAGAATGTGCTTCAGGTTTCACATGCAGGAATGGAAGAAAAGGTGACTCTGGCTCACAGTCTGCTAATTGAGCAAATGCTGGGGAGACAGGCAAGTGTTTTGTGTTTTCTGGCTGTTTAACTGCCAAAAGAATAATCAGCCAAGTCAATAATATTAGAATCTTGTAATCTTTCTTAGATTTGGGTTTGGTAGAGACTAGATAAATGTGTCCAAAACCATACTTCAATTTAATCGCCTATAAAACTGTATTCTATAAAAGAGGGGGAAGAAAATGCCGTTACTTTCCTTAAATAGATTGAATTTTGGTAATAATCCTGAAAATTCCTTTACCTTTGATTTAACAAATGCAGGAAGGGCCTAGGCAGTCACTAAATCAGCTGTGCACTGGTAGAACGAACTTGGTACAGCAGCAGAGATTCAGTGCTCTAATTAAAAAGTCTCAGGCTATTGAAATTTTCCATTATGAGAACAGAATGTTTGTCTGCCTCACAATTATGATGCTATCTTGACTTGTCTCATACATCACAGATATGTAGAAAATAATTTTGGGGTTATTTAGAATGTCTTCTTTACAGCACTCTCTTTTAGAAAGGTTGGAAAAAATGTGCTGTCCATTCAAAGGCCCTAAAATTTGTTTCCAGTGTTCCTATATTGCATTCTGATATCAGACCTTTTTTTTTTGTTATTTTCCCATGAGGAAAAAAAAAAGGAAAGAAAAAAAAAATCTGGGTTTCTCATCTTCTTAGTGGTGCAATTGTGTAGGAGCTTTTAAAACTTTTCTTTTGCTACAAATTCTTCCAGTTTTCTGGGTGTAGGGCATTGTAGCACTGCCTGTAATTCTTCTAAGCAACCTATTCCAGGTTAGTTTCCATTTCAGAAGAACCTGCTCCATTTGAAAGCACAGTTTCTTTTGTTCCTTTCTAAATATTTCATGGAGGTCACATTCCTAAATTATGCAGGAAAGACTCCACCAAAAAAAAAAAAATTCTATCAGCGAGCAAAACTGTAGAAATTGTATTCTCTGTTAAGTGTTTTCTCTGTTCCTATTTAATATAAAGGCAAGAAGGGAATGCAGTTCCAAGTATTTAGGAAGTCCAGTGGAGAACAGGAGAACTGAAGAACAGAGAACATATTTGATGATTATGTTTTCAGTGCAATCACAGCACAGAACTGTCCTACTGCAGTAATTGATGCAGGGTTATTGGCAATAACAAACAGTGTGCATGTTGAGACGAACTAAAAACAAACATTCCTGAAGCAGGAACTGCTTTTTGTAAAGCTCATTTCACAGATCATTTCAGCTGACATCACCTTTCTCATATCTCCTGTGTGGCTGTTTCAGAATGGAGTTTTGTCTGGATGGCAGCCTTGGCTGTGGTCCTGTGCTCCCAGCATGTGTGTACATCCAGTCCCACCCCAACACAGAGGTTAGATCCTGGTGTAGGATTTGTGGCAAGGTTATGATTTGAAAATAAATCTAATACTTTCAGTCTGAAACAACTTTATCTGCATTTGCAAATTCACAAGGAAATTATAACTCTCTTATTATTAAATGCGAAGACTTAATATCAGTGTTAGTATTTTCTTGCTTTTTTTTTTTGTTTTTTTCTTTCTTGTTAAATATATACTACTCCTATTTTATCTGTTCTAAATTTTTGTGTTTGGAAGAAACAATTTCCACTCGCTGCCACTGAATTTTCATTATGTCACAGACATCTTTTTATGAAAAACCTTTTCTTGGGATCTTCTCTTCCTGAGAAGCTGAGAGGCCAATCCACCCGATTCCTTTGGATTTCACCTTTGGCTAAACACATTTCTCTTTGCTACATGGATGGTGTTTCTCCCCCTGGGTGTAGTGTGTGGCTTTATCTTGGATGAGACAGTGATTTCTATAGCATTGTTTTCTAAACTGGTTTTGCAAGAAAGAAAATGTGATCTTTTGTGCTGCTGAACGATGACAAATTTTTGTCTGCACAAATCCTTATTAGATGGTAATAAAATATTATTTTTATGCCTATGAGAATTAATTTCCATAATGAAATTTCATTAATAATATTTTAAAGAAAGTTGTGTTGCTATGTTTACATAATGTGGTGTTTAATCACATAAGAATCTAAATCAGAGCTTTCTGATGTAACCCATTACATAAGAATAACTCTTGGGAGATTTCACAAAGAATCAGGAGTTAATTCGTGATTAAATGAAGAGAAATAATGCTGCTATTATAAGTTTTTCCTTAGTTAATAGTAAAAAACATCCAAGATCATAAAAAAGAAAAAAATCCAACAAACTCCCAAAGTGAAAAATAAAAAATCTGCCTGTCAAAGTGAGATGTGGCATAGGGCTTGATTTACTGGAATCCAGACAGTGTCTGTGGGTAACTGGAATTTTCCCAAAGAAATTCTTGCGTGTTTTATTTTTAGAACATTTGAATGCTCATGAATATGGGCACCCTATAAACCAAAATACGTGAAAAACGCTTCATGGGAAACAGCAGCACAGGCTTTCACACACCATCCCCACAACACTGTCCATCTGGATTTGGTCAGAAGGAAAAGACAAGAGAAATGCTGTTCCTTGTCCCGCCAGAGGTAAGTTTCTGGGAACCTCTTGTTCCTTCTCCCTGTTTAATGTCTGCAATTAGTTTTATATTAGCAAACACAATCTTAGTATAGTAACTCCCTAGGCAATAAGGTAATTTTCCATTTCTTGATTTCTCACTCTCACCTCTCTCAGTCTATTTAATAATTTTTCTTGTTTATCAGTGGAAAAGCTTGCCTGTCAGGGATAACAGAACACGTGGGCTCCCATTGTAGCAGAGAAGGGAGCATTAAACAAGGGCCTCCCACACTTTTTCTTTGCCTCTCTGTCCTGTTGGTCTCATGAAGCCCCATGCAGCTGATAATTTACAGGTTCTGGTTTTCTCATCTACTGGGAAGTCTCTGTCAGACCACAATGATAAATGGGGTCTGAGAAAGTTTAATCCTGAGAAAGTTAATTCTTGCAGCTAGACCTTTTTACCAAATCCTTTCTGTATTACTGCAGGTCAGAACAAATGTCCTCAAACTTCTTAGAAGTATCTTATACCTCTACAGTAATTGAGGACTGGCCAAGAACAACTGTCTGCCACTGAGGGGTTCAAGTGCATGGCCAACAGGATCATTTGTGCCTTTGTGCAGTCAAAGCAAATAAGTCCATTTCTTTTCCTGAGAAATAATGTCTAAATTTATGGCTGTTTTAAAATGGATTGTTGTATATAGAAATAAAACCAGCATATGTATTGCTCCCCTGGATACAACATCATTTTCCCTCTTAGTACAAGATGGATGCAGGGAAGTGAATGGGATGTGACCTGCTAATGCATCACTTAGTTTCCAGCAATGCCTTCAATGATAAGGATTTAGTCTTGCAAGCCACTGTAAAGCTGAGCAAAAAGTTTCAGTGAAAAAGGGGGAAAGAGAATAAATAATTCCTGTGTTTGGGAAAATTCGTAATGTGAGAATTTCTTTCAGGCACAATGTGACCAAAAGTTACCACGCAGAGCCAACCTCTCCATCTTCCCAGCCCAGCACTCGTTCCCTCACATCCCAAAAGCACTGACCCACTGTTCCATCTGAAAACTTCAAGCTGAAGATATAGTCTGATAAAATGAGCATTCCTTTCCTTAGGGGTATGTATTTCCCCCTGCACATCTCATCGCAGCCTGATCTGCTTTAACATCAAAAGTGCTTGTGTAAATATATACAATGAGGCTAAGTGATTAGAATAATCTAATGCAAATTTCAAAGACTCTGAGGAGATCTGAGAAATCAACACTGTCATGAGTTTCATTTCCACAGCATGAGTGGAAATAATATTAGTAAAATACAGTTTGTACTTCAAAGAAAAGCGGTGTTGAAATGCTAATAAGTGAGAAGATTGCTGGAAGGTGGGGAGGGGAACATGGCAGGTACGGGGTAAGCTCTTTCTCTAGTTGTAGATGTACTTTCTTTGTTCATAAATGCCTTAGAAATATAATAGCCTCTCTGTGAGCAATGAGGCATTATTTTCCATCAACTTTTGCCACATACTTTTTTCGTGCATCCTCATTCGTCTCCTGAGCCTGACTTGAGCTCCACAGGCTGGCACTGCCCTGGCCTCTCTTGGCAGCACCAGTGGCAGCCACCACCAGGGCTGGAAATAAGAGCCATACAAAGATACCCCAGGGTTTAAAGGAAGTCTTCTCGAAGGCAGCACCCAGCCCCAGCCATCCTCTGCCTAGAGGCAAGGATGCCTTCCTCTTGCACAAAGGAGTACCTAGCAGGAAAGCAAAACACTCTGCTGTCCTAGGGTGACGTTGTGATGCTTGTATCCCCACTCATGTGTTCTGCTTATGCTGGATATCATGTTCTGTGCCTTCCAGACTGGCTCTGAAGAGTGAAAGTTTTGTTTGAGTTTTCTTATCAGCCTGATGGGACACAGAGACAGGGCAGTACATGGTGCAGCTTTTGGGTTTTTTGCTTTTTCTTTTCGCTTTGCTCTCTCTCTTGCTCTTGCTTCTGCTCTGTTTCTGCTTGCTTTTGCTTCTGCTCATTAGCTAGTTTAGCTAAACAGTCCAAATTTTCCCTGGACTGTTTCTCCTTTCCCTTTTTTGGAGCTACTCAAGGCTGCTCCGGGCTGGGCCCTGGGAACAGCGAGAGTTTGCGCCTTGGGCCTAGCGGGGCCTGCTCTGGGCAGCAGCTGCCCCAGCACAGGAGGGACTGAGAAGAATGACCACCCAAGAGAGACTTTGTGAATTTGTCATCCTTTTCAGAGTGGTGGCATCCAGTACTGTTCATTCTGTGTGCTGGGGGTGCTGTGCCTGTATAATAAACAGGTTCTTTCCACTTCTCTACGAGGAATTCTTCCTGAACCAGATGTGGGGAGGGGGCCGTGTGGGTTTATGAAGATTCTGTACCAAATTTGCCCTAAACCAGGACATCTGCCCAGATGATTCAGGCAAGAAAATGCAGTGGAGGTGCAGCCCCTGCAGGTGCCACCAGTCCAATATCTGCAGTTCTTGTTCAAAGTCTGAGCATACGCTCTGTCCCATCACGTCCCAAACGGCACCGTGTGGGGGCATGGTGTCTCCTGTCTGATGGGGATGTGGGAGAGTCTCGTCTGAACATCCCCTCCAGACCGGAACCCAGACTCTGCCAAGGCTGCACAGCTTTGCCTGCCAGCAGCCAGCTCATAAACAGCTCCTGGAGCTGACAGAACAAGAGCGGCCTCCTTCCTGAGACAGGGAGTGCCCATCTGGTCCCTGTCCTTTCCCTCCTTCTCCTCCTTATCCACTGCATCCCAGTGCTGCTCCACTGCACAAAGTGCTCATTTCCTCCATCACTTGCACTGGAAGTGCCATGGGCAGCTCCTCAGGGGTGGAGGAACTCATGGAGAGGTGGTACATCAAGGCTAGGAATATGTCTTGTTTTTTCAATTGAGGACTGGCATTTTCATGAGAAAAAAAAAAAAAAGGTACATTTTTAGATCAATAAGAGGTGAACAGTTCAGAAATAAAAGCTTTTCCTTCAGGAATGCAAATCATTTGGATTGCTGTAACATCTCCAGGGCTCTAATGATCTAAAGCACTGTCTTTTTTCCTGTCTGCAAAGCAGCCATAGCTTGACCTGTGAAGGACAATTTCATTTCAAGTGACCTAGGGAAGCAATAAAAATGAAAAGACAAAATGGAAAGGAATATTTATTTCTTCACTCATGGCACTATTTTTATTTGCATCACAGAGATCATAGACCAGTTCTGTGTGATGTTTTCATGCCAAATTGCAATGGCCCACTGTAGCAAATCATAAAACAGCTACAAGTACAATTGAAGCCTTTGCAATTACCAGCAAAACAAGAGAAAAGGTAATTTTGTCTGGAAGGCCTTTTTTTACTGTGAAAATACAGTAATGAATTGGGGGGTTAAGGCTGTAAGGATCCAGAAATATGCATTCATTCATTGAGATGCTTTAAAAAGAGTACAAAGCTAAGCAAGTGAAAATAAAGTAGGTCTGATTTACACAGTAATACAGTAAAAAGGCTGTGCAGGAAAAAAAGCAAGCAATCATTTTATGTATGTTTATGCACATTCACTTTCTAAGTGATTATACAGTCTCTAACATCTAGATTTTCATGGGGTTTTGTAATGCTTCAAAGGAATATAGCTACAAACAGACAAGTATAAGTTAAATTTCCATAGTTTCAGTAACAGCAAATGCATATATTTTTCTTTCAGACACTGAACATCCTGCCCATCAGTTTTTGCCTTGCTCTGGGGCAGCAGGCCCACCTCAGACACACCCAGAGCAGCTCCAACCCACCTGGCTCAGGTGCTACATCCTCCTCCACTGCTTTGGGCTGGCTTTTACCACTTTTACCACTTTCACAGCGACACCAGGCTCCTCAGCCGAGTTAAACCCACCCATGTGAAGCACACACTGACAGCTTAACTGACACAAATTAAGTTAATTTCAGCTTAACTCCTGTACTGCCCACTTTGCACCTCTTGGGCAGTACAGCAGTAAACTGAAATTAGCAGACTCTGGTGTGACTGGCAATCATATGCCAGAAGGAGAAGGGTCAGGGTCTGTGTAATGTCACACACTTAAACTAACTCTGTCTTTCCAGCTCTGTCACACTGTTTTTGAAGCAATGATTTTTAATTTTTCTTCTGGAAGTAAAACAGATGCTTTTAATAAGCAAGCAGAGCCCGTGGGTGCTGCATCTTTTTAACCAGATGACAGTGTCACCAGAAGCCATCTCTCAGTGTGATAACTTTTGCCTTATCTCTAAAGTAACACATTTGCCTGATCAATTAAACATAAAAGATATAATTTAAAGCAGCTGCATTTTGGGTTTCTGAAATTCATCACATCTTTTGACTGTTACTGTTATCCCCTAAGCTGCAATATAATTTTAGTTAATAACCTTCTCCTTCACCTTACCTTCTCCTCCACTTCACAGTACAGCCCCATTTCATCCCTTGCCTTTAAAAGCAATTGATTTGATCTTTTTGGTGGCTGGGGAGGCAGGGGATGAGGACAGGATGGCAATGGGGAGAAGGAAAAGCTGAGTTTGTAGAGGAAACAGGATTGCCTTGCTTTTCTTTTTGCACATATAAATTTCAGGCAACAAGTAAACCTTGCCCATCTGTGACTGTGCAGAAGTAGGTTACACTGCCTAAAGAAATTGCAGTAACTCACTTGCCACTTTTATAGAACTCTCTGCTTTATTAGTTTTATGCTGATAACTTGACTTTCCAGGCATATAAAAGGCAGGTAATTGAAATCACATAGGCAGTTTAATACCTGAGCTATCATATCATCAGCTGGATGGATCTAAAACCAGATAAACACTGTGTGCATTCCTTCAACTGGGCAATAGTTTGTGTGTCACATAACTGAGTGTTCTCTGTGTAAAAAGGACAAGTGACAGAAGGAACTTTGCTCCTGACAGTGCAAGTTCTGAAATATTTAGAAGCACTAATTTAAGACCATCTGGTCAGAAGCTGCTCCTATACTAATAAAGGCACAATGGGATACAAATGTTTGGAGTACTGGCATTATTAAAAGCAGGAAATTTTACAAACTTTCTGGATCTTCAAAGTGTTATAGAACTCAGATTTATTCACATGAAAAACTAGTGCTTTTGTGGCTTACAGGCACAGATGGAGAAACAGCTTTCACCATTTCAGCCATGGTTAAATATTTCATGGTGGCTATCAAAACACAAGAGTGAAGACTTCTCTTGCCATGGCAGAAATAAGGATGATGACCACAGACATCTGATGCTACCAGATCTCAGGATCAATCTGAACTGACTGATAGCATGCAATTAATCCCAACACCTCAGAAAATATTGCAGTATACAGAAGACCTGGGACCATGGTCTGGCTGACTAGGTCAAAAATTTGATTAGATAATCCCAGAGGTCTTTCCCAACCTAATTAATTCTGTGATTCTGTGATTGCCAGTGGATACTTGTTATCTCAGCACATTTCTAGCTTTCTTTCCCAAGATCAGTTGCGCAACTCTTGTAATTTAAATTACAGGAAATGATTGTTTGCTGATTTCCTGCACTTAACACAGGCAATTTGAGCTGAGTCTTCAGTCAGGGCTTTTTAAACTACAGCCACTAGTGCTATACGTGTATTCATTAATTTTGAATCTCAAAACTTGGAGATTCCTGTTGTCTGCAGAAACCCAAAGCACACAAACAGCTTTCTGTGCTGGCCTTTCTGTCCAGCTTCAGAATGAAATGTTGTGTGGGTTTGCCAGGCTCTGAGCAGAGGCATCACCCGAGGGAGCACGAACTCTGCAAGCAGCTGGAGCTGGTGCTCTGTGCCTTGGTCCTTGATTCCTTAGGCAGAAATGGCTCCCTGGAAACAGCAAGTGCTGCTGGTTGGGATTACTGAGACAAGCATTGCCTCCTGCTGTTCCCAGCTGCCAGTTCTCAGTAAATGGAAGTGGGTTGTGCTTGGGCTCTCCATCACTCACCATGCTGCAAAAGCAACTCCCAAGGCTCCACAGGTTTAATCTCACACACCAAATGGTCACTATTAGTGACAGGAGGAATGTTAATATTGGGAGAAGGGCAGCACAATGGTGCAGACGCTGCCACAGCTGCAGATGTGTCTGAAAGGGCTGTCTGAGGTCCCACAGGCTCTGAACACGTGGGAGGGAAGTTATCCAAGGACAGCCCACAGGCTGCATTCCACTGGCACCCAGCCCATCCCAAGCCATGGCTTCCTGCACTAGACATCAGCTCCTGCAGCTCAGCTGAACCTAAAGGGGAGTGGGCAACAGTGGGGCTTTGGCAGGAGGGAAGAGTATTGAAATTATTCTGAGCAAAGGAGCACAACCATAGAGCACTGCTTCACCTGGGGAGCTGAAGGACTACAAGTGACAAGTACAGGAAAAACAATCCTCAGGTTTATTAGTAATGTTGTTTGGCAATATTCCATGTATTAGAACAAAATACATTGCTTGACTTAGTCCAGCAAAGAGCATGACAGATCTTTTGGCTTTTGTTCTCACCTTAGGGTACTTCACCAAAGAACCTGAGCCTAGTTGGAAACAAAACACCGTGTGCTGCAACTTCACGGGTCAGCTCACTGCTTGGGCTGAGCTAATTCTCTGTCAGTCACTCCAGGGCAGGGCACACTCTGCTGCTGGGCTGCAGCTTGTGACAGCAGCCATGGAGCAAGGGGAAGACCTCTGTGCTTTCTGCATGAAGCTGGAAGCAAGTCATTATCTGAGAACCAAACATCTCCAAAAGGACAAAGACTTTCAGATATTTTAAATGGTACTTTAGGGACTCTGGCTCATTTTCAATGTTAATAATCTGATATAGCTGTAATATATTTTTTTAATATCCAAGAAAAGATTACAGCACATAAAAGACCATGAGGTCATATTTTAGTTTTCTAGAAGCTGAGATAGTCATATTAATATATTATGAAGGCATTGTAGCAAGAGATTTTAAGATAAAACCTTCAGGGTCAGCAGCAAATATATATCATCATCTCCAAATTCATTTTAGATATAATAAAATAGCATAGCATAGGAGATCTGTCACATCTTAAATAGGATAAATGTTATTTATACTTTACACAGGTTCTGACAGCCCAGGCAATGCTGGGAATCCAAACTCCAGCATCAGCAGGATCTGCTCTTGGTTGACCAAAACCTACTGACTTAAAGCAAAGTCAGAAATGTTGCTCACAGGAAAGGTTTGTTAAGCTGTTGATTTGCTGGTGACTTTGTGAAGTGTTGAACAGAAGAGCAGTATTTTTCTGAAGGTGCATCTATGCTTAGATGGAATATGCTACGTTTTACGTTGGCCCTGTCTGCTCAGAAATGCTTTTGACAGTAGATCACAGCAGTGTTCTTGTGCAGTACTAGCAGGTAAATGTCAAGAGGGAATCTTTGAAATGCATGTAACATCAAGAAAGCATGGAGAATGTGGAAGGAATGCAATTTATTGTCTAACTTCCGAATTATTTTAATGTTCCAAATCTGGCAGCAGTGGTTGTATGTGCGAAATGCCTGGTAAGGAATTGCACAGTGCTCCACAGGAACTGTGAATGCTTTGGCAAAAAAGGCCCATCCTTGCCTCTGCCACCAAAATAAGGGGCTGAGTTTAAATCAGACAGGAGGCAGCCCAAGGGTTTGTGACCCTGACTAGCAGGGATTCGCTTTCAAAATAATCAACCTCTTACTCTATGCCAAAAATAAAACGGTAGGAACAGCAACAGACAATTATAGCAGTAAAATACTTGTATTATCTGTTAAGGAACTTGTGGGGGGGTTGGCATTTTTACACTCTAATAATTCTTTTTTTTTTATTAGTGTTTTTGTAATGTGAAAATCTACAATAGATGTGATGTAACATCAAGATGAAGTTAAAACATTCCTTGGGCCCTGAGGCACTCAGTATTTCTCATTTCAGAAGGAAACCAAAGTGAATTTCAAATTCCATTTAAGCTGGGAAACACTTTGGGAGAATCACAGGCTGTAGAAGTGAGGTTTAAAATAATGCAACAAACACTTTAGCATACTTTAGTGTGAGAAAATAGTAGGAGTTGGGATAGCTGCAATAGGTTTTCTCATGCTGAGCAGTTGTTTCTCAGCAAAAGTGCTTATCTGTAGTAGCTTAATTTGGTAAGACACAGAAATGCAATTTATTTTACCCCCTTCCATATTGAAGTACAGGCTTGTGAACCTACTGTTTGTTTAGCAAAGGGAAACTAGTGGCTTTTCTATGGATTATTCCTCACATCTCTGACATTGTATTGTTGATCTTTGTTTATCCTGCATATGGAAGCTAAAAACTAGGCTTTGCTTCAAATTTCCCATGTGTAGTAGCCAATTACAGCACACATAATCTTAATAAAGGAGTGTCATAAAATATGTTTAGTCTGGAGCTTCGTGGGTAGGAATGAAGAGTCCAAGCTGCAGAGGGCTGCTGCCAGCTGAACAGGCTGTGATTTTGTCAGCTACTGTGTTTTCTATTTATGTACCTAAAAAGAGATGATAACATTTGTCTATGTCCTAAGTGCTTTGAGCTTTTAGAAAATATTTATTAATTACATGAAGACTTTTGGGAGATGAGTAATTACATTTCTGCATCTTGTAGAATTGGATCTCTTCCTGCTTTAAGCAGCTCCCTCTTTCAGTCTTGAGAGCACTTTCCAGTGCAACTGTTGCAATTTAGAACTAATATTTTCATGCTAATAGTTAACATATTAACCTCATGTTAAAAGCTTTGCTTCATCTTCCCCACTTCTGCTTGTGCTCATGTTGTGTTCCATAACACCTCCTGACATTTAAGATGAACTGTAGATACTGAAGATCATTGAATTGTTTCCACTTGGATAAATAGGAACGTTGCCATTGGCTGCTCTGGAAATAGAATCAGGACCTGGACAGATGCATGTAATGTCTTGCAAGACACACTAACACCTTTGTGCCTAAACAAAGAGGACTCTGAGCACCTCTAAGTTTGGCCTGTAACTCTCTGTGACATGCCTGCTACTACTTTTTCAGCTGCTCAGTACATTTTAATGACCTTCCCATTCACTTTCTGGAAAGAAAACGAGCAATACTGGATTGATCAAAAGACTCCCAGTCACAGGTGCTAAATTACACCTGAGTTTAAAGGAAAATGCATTAAATCTACAGGAGCACCCAGTGAATTCATAATGAGCTGGTGCTGTCACCATAATAAACAAATGCAAGAGCTTACAGAGGTGACCATAGCTTTTTTGTTGTTGTTTTTCAGGTTCTACAGGCACAATAAATGCTGCTGTGATTTTAATTCAAGTCCTACTTAAGCTTTGTTTAAATGACCATCACAGAGGTTAAAAACCTGAAGTGTAAGATTTTATCAAGGTCTTAGTTTCCTGGAGTACCACACATAACTCATGGGTATCAGTGGTTACATGTTAGAACTGTCCCACTCTCAAATCAGAACGTCCTTTAACCAGGGACAGTGTTTTCAAAGGAAATGTAAGCAATGAAGAAAAATTGAGCCAATATCATTTTGTGCCTGACCTGCTTTTCAATGAAGTCAGAATACATGTTCATGTTCTGTTTCATTCTGTTCCTTCCATTTACCTTAAGATAACCCAAGTTATGCACTTTCTCTGAAAGCAAGCCTATCCCAAACAGAGCAGCTGCTTTTAGCTGTACTGGATAAGCAGAGAAAACCCAACACATCCCATCCTGTGTGGCCTGTGTTGCCACAGATTACATGTTTGTCTGCTCCAGCCTGAATGCACCAGATTACCCTAAAGCAGCTTAAACCTGCCTGTTGTGAGCCCTGGAAGGCCAGGCTCTGCAGGGCTAATTCCTGATCCCAGTTTCCAGACAGGCTGACAGCACAGGGTTTTCAATGGTCAGAACAGCAGCACAAATAAATGTGCACTGAGAAGTGACCCTGCTAAATGACAGCAGTACCTTGAGCATCTGCTGCAGGCCCTGACTCTCACTGCCAGTGCCACAGGAGCTCACATGAGCTCTGGAGCATTGATCCAGCAAGGAGCAGTGCAAGGGCACTTCAATGAGAAAATGAATAATTCTTTATCCTGATTATGGTGATTAATGCTGTTATGTCAGCAGCCTGTGGCACAGCCAGTGACAGCCGCAGATTTCAGAGGGGAAAAATCTAACTCAAGAGCCAAGAACCTTAAAGAGGGGTTTTGTGTGGCTAAGTAATATTAATAAATTATATACAAGCAGCCATAATTTTACATATGTGGATAACCACATGTATTTTCCTCAGTTCTTTATAGGACTTGCTACTGATGTATAAGTGTTTTGTATTTGAAACATCAGCCAAGATTTAAAACCTGGCATTGTTGCTGGAATTGACCAGTCACAGATGGACTCAATGTACAAGTTTTTGGACCACATGAAGCTGAGCAGAAATTGTCTCTTACATGCCAATTTCACAAACAAATAATCAGTGTTGAACTGGCAGGTGTCCCTCTTCCATCACTTCAAGTTTGGTTATGACAAAGACTAATGAAGACATCTCCCAGGTACATCATTTAAGATAGGCCCTTGCACACAATGTTGGATGTTTCAGTGTTTGAAGGGGATTTGGCTTTCAGAAGTGCACTGACTTGTCTCCTCTCCAGTTCTCAAGGCATGCACTCACCAGTTGTGCCCCTCTCTCCTGCAGAGTCTCTCCCTCAGCTGCCATAACCAACTGTACTCTCTGGCAGTTTGCCTTTGTCCTGGATGGGCCCCAGCTCTTGGAAGGAGATGCATTTAGGAAGAAAGTATCAAGACCAGGTTTTCCAATCCTCTTTTGCTACAAAATGTTCATCTAGCAATCTTATCATCATTAAAAATGAGTCTCAACAGGGTATGCTCTGCTAAAACATGACCAGCTGTTCAGAAAGGGTAGAGAAACACCACAAAAGGAGGTAATGGTATCATCAGTTCAGGTCTTTGACAGATAACAAAAAGGGCTCTCTTGCATTAAGGCATGGCATTTACAAAGCTGCCCTTGTATCACGATCTGTCTGCTGTAAAACATTCCCTACAGAGGGAAAATAAATGCCATCACTTAGATCTGTAATGGGCAATTGACATGTTCACTTTCCAATCAGAACACTGCAAACACTTCTGCAGGTGTCACCATCTCAGTTCAGAGTGCCTTGTACTGGCAGCCTTGCACAGAACAGGATCTGCACCCAGCATTTTGAACCCTCCACGTTTTCTCACCTTCTCAATTCACATACAGTGTTGTTTCCCATCTATTTTTTTTTTTATCATATGCAAGGAAAAGAGCTGAAGGCTAGATACAGAAGAAACCAGTCTTCTTTTCATCTAATGGCAAACTGCCTTACAGATTTTTGTGGCAGAGGATACCAACATTTTACTGCCATAAAAGTTTTGATTATCTGGGGAGCTCTTATAGAGACTACATAGAGCCCCACCAATTAATATCTAATAATAAAAATACTGAAAAGGTGATGTGCAAATACACAAAGAACTACATTGATCTGCCATACTGACATAAACAAGGAAGTAATTTCAGTGTCAATTTACACAACCTGCTTTCCAGCTATTCAAGGGAGATCAATAATTATGACAGTTCATTGGGTAATGCAGTTGACTTTTATTGTGCAGACCAAAAAAAATGCAGTCACCAACCCACCGCTCCATAATGTATGAAATCAGTTAACAAAATGATTGTAAAAAATAACTTAGTTTCTGATGGGCAAATGGAAGCAACAGCTACAGCTTTCCCACATTCCTGTGTTGACAGGAGGAAATGGTATTGAACCATTATACTCACTAACTCAAGGACAAAACCATTCTGTTGTTTAGGGGAATAAAAATGTCTTGATTTTTTTCCCCAATCCCAAGCCTACCATCAGTTCATCCACAGGCAAAATGTCCTTTGAAGTTACTGCAGAAGTCCCACACTCTTTGCTCTCTAACTCTGATACATAAGTACCTGATAGAGCTATCCTACTAGCATGTACACAACTCAGGGAAGCGTTGCTTGGCTCCTCCAAAGCCAGCACACTAAGCTTAATCTTCTGATTCCTCATAATGTGCATACCCACTAGCATAGGTCCTTCCTAAATTCAAATTGCTGAACACATCTGTGGCCTCAGAATCTGAATCCTTCCCTCGCTCATCATTGTCATCTTCATCATCATCCTCTGCTTCATACTCATCATACTCATCCTCACGGTCACCTGCCTCCCCAGCCTTGCTGGAGGAAAGGTTTTTCCAGTAGGCATCATAACCAGAAGCTCCATCTGCATCTTCTCCTCCAGTCTGTCGGCCAAATTTCAGTGAACGTGCTGCAGGCAAAGAAAAATCATCATGCTCCCACTAATCTAACATTTCATTTCCTTTTTTCACTACCTGAAGAGTAGTTTAAATGGCAATTATTTTTCATTTATCCACAACTAAAATCTCAAACCAGACAAAAGCTTTCATTTTCTTGGAACGAATTAATTGTTAAGAATGAGACTGCTCAATTCCAGAACTCAGAAACACAAAGTTTTGCTCAAAACAAATGAAGCAAAACTGTGCAAAACAATTGAACATAGCCAGATGTTACTCAGTGCTCCTAGGTAGAAATCAATCACTAATGGCACTTGTATGGCTTGTTAGCTAGAGAAACTGGCTTACTTGACATGCTCAGATCCTTTGTCTGCTGAGTTTCATGGCCACACTTAGGGCAAGGAGGCTTTTTCCCCTTTTCCTGCTTGAAAACCTTACTTCGCACGTGATCATCACAAAAACAAGCCTGTTGGTGAAGGGAGAGGAGAGGACAAAGGCCAAATGTTTTAATCTCAGAAGCACATTCCTCAACAACAAGCAAGCAGAAATGTGTCCAACAGCAGCGGGCCCTTCTGGCAGGCATTACAATTTAATGAGGTCTCTCTGCAGTGGACATGGAAGCACTCTGTGTTCAGTGGGTTCCAGGGTTTCTGGGGAAGAGGCTGAACACAAGTGCCAATAACCATGCAGAGACAGTAACATAGTCCAGGGCTGGATTGCAGGGCTGCCCACAGGAGCCTGGCAAGCTTGGGTTTGTGCTGACAAGCTTAAATAAACACTATGAGATATATGCCAGAACAGAGCTATCCAGGAGCCTGAAGGAAAAAATTAGAGATGGGAAGTGCACAGGCTGAGCACTAGGGTGCAGAGGAAATACCTGGAAAAAGGAACAGGCCACCAATGCCATGGGAGAGTGCAGGGAAAACATATGGAAGGTAAGCAGAGCAAGAGCAAGCAATGAACCAGCACCTGGAGAAATCTAGACAATGCTGATGGTGCAGCAGGTGGAACTTTTTATACAAAATTACTTCTGAGTGTGTAAAAACGTAAGCACAATGCCAACAAATCAGCCTGCCCATACGGCAAACTGGATTAGCTGTGGGGATCACTCCTTTGGATGCAGCAATTTCTAGTCAGATAATCACCTGACTGTTTAAAAGAACAACTTTCCTAATGGCTGCAGTTCCACACTGGACCAAAGCATTTTTCAAGGCCTTGGATTCTGTTCATGACCAAGGATTTATTTTGTTGTCTTGGTTGTTTTTTAAAGCCCCAACACGTTGCAGGCTCAACTCAAAGAGAGCTGGATGAACATCACCTCACTCTGCCTTGTGGCTAACAGCCAAGCACAGGTATAAGACCTTCTGTCCCCCCAGGTTTGACCCCAGGCTACAGGAACTAATACAAAAGCATGAATTTCCTTTTAATCATGGAGAGGAAGATGTGGCAAGGCCTGATAGCAGCCTTGGGGGCCAAGGAGAATAAGCCTAAAATCAGCTCCTCACAAGTGCCTTTACTCTTTACCTTGCAACGCAGGCAGGAATGCTGCCCCAGCCTGTTACAGGAGACACCTGTTGGAGAAAAGCAGAATGACAAATTCAGTGCTAGGAAACTGCACACCTATCATGTCTTTAAAACCTTGTAAAAGTATGCAGTACCATAATTGAGGCATTTATTTTTAATTCCCTGACACAACTCTACTCTGGCAAAGTGAATCAGTCATTTTACCCCACAGTACCATTTTACTAGATTTCCTTAACTCTAAACCTCACCTTGACACAAAAAATGAAATTTCAAGAAGGGAGAAGCATTTAACTATTTCTTGAGCTTCTAAACTTTTAAAACCTGAGGTTTCAGAACCAATTTAGTGTTAAGGTCTCATCTTGCTTTTCCTTTTCTCACAGCATTCAGATGAAGGAGTGCTAGAGATGTAAGAGCACTTTAAGCTTGCCAACTTCCAAACCTAGAAAAATTGTTACATTCTGTATTTTCTGCCATATCCTCTGGAAATGTACTTGACTGCACAAACTTCATAAGAGAGTCTACCTGTGTTAAAGAACTGGAGCTGGCACACAAGCTGTAAGGAGCAGAATCAGTGGCCAAAATTTTACTTGTCTTGAGCTCCAAATTGTTTTTATTATTCCACTAGAGGGAGTACAGTAAAGGCAAACACTCAGGAATTGGCAGCAACACGAAGCCTGGTGAATAGTTACTCCTTGAGAAGCAGTACCACGTACATTCCCGTTTCTGTGCAAGCACTCATTCCTTTCCTCCTTGTTTAACCCCTACAACAGCAGTTTTTCAATCTGAAGTAATAAATATTATGAGTTCTCCACATGAGCAGGACAGATGTGGGATTTAGAGCTATGGCATGTTTAAAGATGGAACTGGAAATGCTGATGCTGAATATATATTCACTGTTTTTTGAGTACCTGCACTTCAAAAAGCTCTCTCAGATAGTGATGGAAAGTAACAGCACCATTTCCACAGCTCACATGGATTTATACTACAATTGCATGACCACATTTGAAGTTCATGTCTTCTGTAAAAATACAAGTCTTATAATCTTGTTACCTCACTGACAAAAATCTTGTCTCTATGAAGTCTGATCTGAGCCACAAAACACAGTGAAAACCCTCAAAAAAATTCTCTCTTTATTTAGGGTGTGATACCACATGTGTGAATTGAGAGCTTCCAACAATCACTGAAGAAACATTCTTATGGAACAGCTGTTGCTGCCTCAATATTGCTGTGCAGGAAGAAAATGTACTCTGGCAGAATACATCTAGGGAACTCTGGCAGAATACATCAAGAGAAGCTAAGCAAGGCTTAAAAAATAGCTGGCTAGGAACAAAAGTATGGAAGATGAAAAGAAGATAAGAGATGTCTAAAGACACTGATTAAAATACTAAAATCACAAATACTCTGGACCAGGAGAAATCAATTAGGACAAGAGATTAGTCAGGTCAAAAGAAAACAGCATTATGATAAAGATACCTGCAATTTCTACAATAGGAATTGAAAATGTTGCAATAGTCAAGATACATGCATGCAAGTTTTGGGAAGGCAAACAAATGCCTGTCTTGCAATAAATCCAATCCTATTTAAAGGTGGGTAGGCAAGAAATGCTGCTAGAAAAATTCAGTTATTTCAAATATGCAAAGTCTTGGCTTGTTTTGTTTTATTGTTGTTCTTTTAACTTCCCTTGAAGACACCCTGTTTCAGCCAGAGATGAGCAATGGGTGAGCAGTGTTGGGTATGGCCATCATGTCCTCTTACCAACAGCAGCTCTGTCCTGTAAGAGCCTGGCACGAAAACAACTGCCAGGTATGCTCTGGCATGGAGGAAGGGCCATGAAAGAGAAACCAGTTCCAGTCTGGATAACTGGACACCAAAAGCCAGTACATAGAAAACAGGCCCTTCCCTCCAGGGGTGGCAAAATCTACTTGGGAAAGGTGATGGAGAGTATTCTGGAGCACAGAGGAAACACAATCCCTTTGCTGTGGTGAAAGGGATTATGAATAACTAACTCACATTTAAATGTCTCTGCTTCCAGAACTTGGCAGCTGGCTTGATGTTCAAACTGATCATCTTCACAGAGGAAATCATGGCAAAAAGAGCAGGCGAATATTCTGCCTCCTGAAAGATTTATCAAGGCAAAATAATCAACAATGGACAGAGGCATCAAGTCCTGCTCTGCAAACAATTTAGGAGGTAGTTTTGACTGAAGACCAGTTCTCCCTCCTGTGACAAATGCTTCAAGGTCCTAAGTTAGACACTGCTATCCATTTTTACACTGAAAAATATCTCCTATCCTACAATATAAGACAGTATAACTACAAAGCAAGCATTACTTCTAGTACTTTTCTTCATTTTAATTTGACTGCAGCATTAACTATTTTTTTAAATCAGATCACACTCTCATCCAGTCTTCTCTGCTCAGCTCTGATACACACTTAAAATAAACACTTTAAAAGATTCAGAAAAGGAGATCAGTATGGTTTCCTAAGCAACTGGGAATCCAAATACCCGTGCTAGTGCAGAAGAATGGAGTAAGAATGGCAGAAACCTGTGTTGGCAATTTGATGCAGTGCTGAATTATGTGAATAATTAAGCTGATAAAACCATTATAATTTAGATTACATAACCATCCCTGAATTGAGCACTGTATGTTCTTGAGCAGGTAATTTACTTTCCCCACTGTAAAATGACTATTTTTAAAACAGGGAGAATCCTTGCTTTGAACAAACATACTGCAAGGACTAATTTAGTGAAGACTAAAAAGGCTATGTTAAGAATATAGGTGCACTCACTTAAGCAATGCAAGGAAAGCAGTGTAATGTATATGTTCTTATTTTTAAATGTGAGCAACCTACCATGGTCCCAGACACTTCTTTCACACTCAACACATTCTGCATCTGCCAGAGGGCACATGCAGGCGTGGGTGCTGAGACACTTCCTGCCGTGGCACACCCAGGCTTCACAGAAATCACAGATGGCACCCTGCAACCACAGCGAGATATCATCATTCTGCAATACCAACAGAGACTTATCTTATAATCCTCAATGTGTCCTGGTATCCCTTCTCTCCATGGGCTCACTTTGGCTGAGTGCTATCATCCCACAAATCTGTTTTATCATTTTCCCAGAAGATTGGCACAGAATATTCTCATAGTGCAAAGAGGGCTGTAATTTTGTATACATACCACCATAGCTAGTCCAGTACTGTACACACCAGCATGTTTTATAACACAGTCAGAAGACTTCATCATGCATTTGGTTTTTCCTGTTTAAAATAAAAATGCAAGCAACCATAAGAAAACTGTCAAAATACACTAATAATATATTGATGCTTTAATTGATATTGATCAGAAATTATATAATCCCTAAAAAAAGCAGTATTTATTGGTGCCTTGCTAGCAGTCTGAGCTTTTTTAGTTTTGCTGCTGTTATGAAACAGTGCTCCACATGGTCAATCTATGGAAACAGTCAGATTTCTCAAAGCTAAAAGGAAGTGAGACAATTGTTTCCAAAGAAGACAAGCCATGATCCAGGCTGGCAAACCTCTGGGGTTAGGGGCACATAAACTGATCAAAGAAGATCAATTCCCAAGGTGGATATTCCCAGCAGATTCAAAAGAACCTGCTCCACATCACAGAGGTACTTTAAGATAAAGCTACTATAACACAGATACTGAGAGTGTAACATCACACACCGGACTGAGGACAGCTTGTTTTCATTCATCACTTCTACTCACCACATTGTGCACAAATGGGCAGTTTCTGAACAGAATTACAGAAGTAGCAAAAAGCTCTGTTCTTCTGTCGTCTAGGCACATGGAGGTGAAAAAAACAAAAATAAAGTATTAAGCTTTAAAAGAAAGCATTAAAAATACCTCTAAAATATCTGAAACAAATACTAAACTATTGGTTTTAGAAGGGTAAAAATTCTTACCTTTGGCATTTATCACATTCCTAAAAAGGAAAAAATAAAACACTGGTTAATTATTTTCATACTAGGAAAAATATATAAAATTTACAGACCTCCACAGGGAGTTACAATTAGGATCCAAACCTTTTAATCAAAATTCTGTCTGGTGCAAAGGTAACCTTAAATAGAAGGATAGCAGGAAGAATGACATTCTAGTGGCATTAAATGCACTCAAGGTGTTATCACTGGGTTTACACAATCAAAAATAAGGTATTTCAGTATAGAATACTTTGGGTCACTTTACCATTGAAGCATTGCAAGGGTGTTTGGCCAGGTCTATGTTGGCTCGTGAAGCCCTGATCTGCTTCTCCCGCTCCCGACGGTTCTCGGCTTTCTTACGAGCACCCGTCTTCTTTTTAGGCATGTTTACTCTCTGTGGGGGGAAACATATTTTATGTGTTACATAAAACATGGGAGTACGTACATGGACACACAGGACACATCCAGCACTAAACCTGGGTTAGACAGGTCCTGCACTAACTGTGCTTCATCTCCATTCACCTCCTTGTCTGAAAGTTTCTTCTGAAATGCAGAATAAGGGGACAATCCCCGAGGAAGAGCCATGTGAAGAACCACAAAGAATCTTGTGATCTAGAAAACTTTGCTAGCCTGAACCTTGTGTTTAACTCTCTTTGAAGGGCTTTGCCTTAAAACAAATGAAACCATTACTATCTGTAGGTTTATTGGTTTGCCTTGCCCGTTCAATAAGCATCTGTAAGGACAGCTGCAGCATCAACAGGCAGTCAATTCTAGCAGCTTCAACTTGGAAGAAAAATTAGTATCTTCATTCAAAAGGTCTTATAAACCAAAGAATCCTCACTTTCCTGAACACAGAAATATATTGTCCTGATCAGATACTAAAATTTGCTTTTGATAGCACACATAAATCAGTTTTCCTGCGCTGTTGCATTTTGCACTATGTTTAAATTGTATTAGTGTCATATTTTGTAGTCAAAATTATATTGCTGTGCTGCCTGCTGGCAACTGTCATTATTCTAGAGTGTGACATTTCTGACACTGGGAGTCCAATATCAGGCTCCACACTAATTTTCAAACCACTCAAATGCTGATTTAACGACAGAATCTAATGGTTAGTATTTATACCCTGACTTCGTCACATTCCCTCATAATGGAAAGCACCAAAATGACAAAGTGTTTTCATGAAAAGCACTGCCCCAGCACCTCCTGAGGACACAGGCTATGGAAATTTCAGATGGCAGTTTTCAGAAAGTTGCACAGAACTAAGTGACAGCAGAACTGCAATGTCAGGTCCCTCTAGCAAAGCTGTTGAGTGAATCAATGCTTTCAAACACCGTGCAATAATAACAACATCCTGTAGATCAATATTCTTATCACTCTTTCCCTCTGAGCTCTCATTTAGGTTGTTTGTTGTCTTTGTCATGGGATCAAATTTTTAAAGAAATTTACCAGACTTGTAATTTTTGGACTAGAGCTTAACAATGTTATGATTCCAAAAATTATGACAGCATAAACCCTGTCTACCTTCAATTCCTTTCAAAGCAGAATATCACCTTTTGAAACCACTAGTTAGTATTCAAATGCCTCTGCGGAGTGTTGTACCTTCACTTTTGGCACACTGTTACCAAATGCTCAGGCAGGACAGACCCAGTGGATCCTGTCTGCAGCCACCCCCTGAGGGCTGTATGGGAGAGAAAAGTGCATCTGAAAGACCTAAAATAAGGGATTGAAGATCCATGCCTGGTCCCCCCTCAGCCCCAGAGGGTACAACTGTGCTGCCCTACAGAGCACTGGAGCTCCTGCATGGGAAGCACTCTGCACAAAGGCTGTTTCACCATTTGAAGCTTCCCTCTCAGAGTGAAATGCTGTGCCTGGGTCACAGCAGCAGCCATGGGAGTGAGCATGGCTCTCTAGCTCCATGGCTGATGCTGTGGCACAAGGAGCAGAGCTCAGATAGCAGGAGGCTATGCAGGAATGAGGTGAACAGCTCAAAGGGTAAAATGCGGCATGTGAGAGTTGGGTTGCCAGCACTGTGTTCCCCTCTGTAAATTTGCACCTCCTGTTACTCTCCTGCTGCATTATTTGCTAAGGCAACCAGGGGCAAAGACTATGGATTTCCCACCACACCTCCAAAGAATAGTGAGGTGCACAATGTCCACTGAAGTTCTGCTGAAGTCACAGCCTCTTGTCCTTGGTGAGGTTGCAAAGACACACCCTGACTGCACCTGAACTGCAGGTTCCTGCATCTTCTGTGCCTTGCCTCATTGTCTGGAACAGTGCCCATCCTGCTGTCACAGACACGGGGAACAGCTGGGACGGGCTGCTCACTGTGGGAAACTGTATCCTCGGTGCTCGGGTGCCCGGCCCTGCCCGTGCTCAGCCTTTAGCGCTTTCCCTCATCCTCATCTGACCCTGCCACATCAGCCTTTAGCGCTCTCCCTCATCCTCGGTGCTCGGGTGCCCCGGCCCTGCCATATCAGCCTTTAGCGCTTTCCCTCATCCTCGGGGCTCGGCTGCCCCGACCCTGCCGGTGGTCAGCCTTTAGCGCTTTCCCTCATCCTCGGTGCTCGGGTGCCCCGCCCTGCCGCATCCCGCTGCCGACCCGGATCGCCGCGCTTCGCGCTCCCCGGCACCGGGTTATGGGGGAGCCGGACACCGCTTCCCTTGCTCGGGCACGGAAGACGTAAGGGCCCGGAACGGAGCCCCTCAGCGCCTCTAGCCCGGCTCCTTTGAGGCACCATCACCCTTCAGCGCCCCGGGCCCGGGCCTGCCCCCTCCATTCCCATTCCCGTTCCCGTTCCCGTTCCCCTTCCCCTTCCCCTTCCCCTTCCCGCCCCGCTCCAACCTGGCTCGGCGGCCGCGCGGAAGCGGAAGCGGCGGTGCGGTGCGCCGCGGTGCGCTGCCCGCCCGGCCCGCGCCGCCCGGCGGGAACGTTCTGGGCACAGGCCTGCCCCTCGCCCCTTTCTAGCACAACACATATAACATTCATTTTAGTATTTGCGAAAAGCCAATCATGTAATACATGCATTTTTCACAGTGTGTATTTGTGAGTGCGATATGTGTGGAGACCGACCATGGCACAGTTGCGAATTCTAATAATAACTGAGGAAAGTAAAGCATGGAAAAAGGCCTTTGAACCTATCTTTTGTTTGCAATTAACCCTGGTTGATTTAGGAGCATTGGAATTAAAGCATTAAGGATGTTGCTCTTTGCTTGTAGCTAATCCTTAAAGAGTTCTGCAATAATAACCTTTTGAAGTATAATTTTAGAATATTGCTTATATCCTTGAAACTATAGCTTTGGAATTATATAAAGGAAATACGCTTGTCTCACACCTTAGTAAAGCAGAGAAAAACAGCTTGAGAAAGGAAGATGAACATCACCTCAAGGGTTTATGGTTTGACAAAGGGAAGCTGGACATCACTGTTATGAGATTTATAGTCTCTGCCATTAAAAGGACACACATCTGGGGAGCTGGACCCCACCAGATGGGATTAGTCTTTCTTCTTTCGGAAACTGGACCCCCACCACCTGGGATACTCCTTTTGGGATACATCCTGAGAAAAACTAAATCACTCTAGTGTATAGGATTGTGGTGTAAAAATTGGAATAGAAACTGCTGAGAAAGCTGATGAGTACCCCTATAAATACCTGTAACCATCAATTATTGGTGTGCAGTTGGAGGGAAAACTTCCCCCACTGTACCCAGCGCTGTATTGCTCATACTTTACCATATTAATTAATAAATTGATTGCTGCTTGAATATTGGCCTAGTCAAGCTTCTTATTCATAACAGTTGTAAGGGGCATCTGAAAAGTTATCTCTGAAATCTTTCGTCCGTGGCTTGAGCTGTTTTTAAGATGAAGTATTGATTAATCTCAAAGGCACAACTTTCCCAGGCGTGGTCCTGGGTAAGGCTGTGAGAAGTTCAGAGAAAAGAATGATAAACAATTCCCATCTTCACTTGCTGCCATGTTGTTGTGAACATGTGGAACGTGTTATGGAGATTTCTCTTGTGTGACTGCGCATTTTTACACAAACTCATGATTGAAAAAGAAGAACTCTAGAAAAACCCCAAGGCGATATGTAGACCCTAATATTTTTATCTTAGTTTTATTTTACCTTGTGAAACATTACCTGCCACAAATATGTTTCAGCAACCACCCTCTAGATGGCAGGAGTTTGTCACTTCTCTCGTGAACAGAAAAACATCATTCTCAGAACCAATAGAGTGGCCTAAGGCTGTCATGTCGCAAATCAGAGGAGTGACACCCCGGATTACATGGTGATTGCTGGTCAGATACATGTTTTCAAGGCAGTAAATTCACATTTCAGATGGGAATAATTCAGCAAACAGTTGTCTGAGGGAAGCAGGCTTGCTTTTTCTAAGGTCAGAGCTGAGTAGTGCTATTGCAGCACCACATCCCAGCTCACATGGACACTAAACATCTTCAGGTTGTTCTGCTCGCTTCTCCCTCTGCTCATCTCATAAAAATTCTTCCTTGACTGTGAGAGCAGGAATGGACATTTACTTATTCCTTACATTACTCGTGTAATAATAAAGGATTCGTGCCTTCTCACTTTTACTGCTGAAAATGGTGGAGATCAGAAAGGAAAATCAGGAAATGAGATGTGTGCACAGCCTCTATCAGAATGGCAATATTCTGGGGCAGATAAGGCCTTCATATGCAGTGACACCAGACTATGCTGGATGAAAATGAAATATTTTTACTGCCTTTGCTGTGATGTCTCAGTCCCTTTAAAGATACAAGAAAGCATAGTATCTCTCAACTTGAAATAAACACTGACCTAAGTTGTTGTCATTTACTTCTAATTGAGTGAACTGAAATTTCTTTTTTCTCTAAGTAATATGTTCTGATCTATTTAAGCCCCTATTGCCTACCTGCCTATTACCATAATTATCTTCATTATTGCAATGTCTACTTGCAGCATTCAGTATGTTTGCCTCCCTGGGGATTGCATTGTAAAATAGGTGCAGCATACACCTTTCCAAGTGACCTTTGAAACGGCATACATCACATTTAATTTGTTTTTAAATCCTGGCCTTGCAGCAACAGACCTTAAAAGTCATGTCAATATTTGTTTGATGTAAGATAATTTTGTCTGAAGACATTTATACTTGCTGATTTAACTACATAAAGAAATGGGAAACAAAGAAAATAACTCGAGGCAAAAATCTTTAGTGATGTCTACTGAATTGTCATGTTCAAATATAACATTTTAAAATAAGCATCCCAGAATTAGATGTAGAGATTTTTTGTGTGTATGTTTTCTTTTCCCCCTGCTATGATACCTGCTGCTTGCAGTCATTAATCTTGGCCCTGGAAAGTCATGCCCCAAGAAATTTCTAGATGGTTATTTTGTCTGGTCAATGTTTGTATCAAGAGGGAAAAGAAGAAAGATAAGAGATAAAACAAAAAGAGAAATTTTGCTGTTACGTGATTAGAGTCTTGATTCAGGGAGCTCGCTCAGTTGTCAGCTTCTTTATTAAAATCTATTAATCTTTCCCATGATATTCAAGTTGCATTTTTTCACATTTCTTCCATAACTTCAACAAAATACTGAACAGCATTTTTATCATGGTACCTTACTGGGGCTTTTTATTTTGGTTTTTGAGATGAAAGATATGCAGTAAAGCTAATACTGCAATTTATGTGCACAATTAATGTGCCATCATATGTTAATTACCATATATTAATTAAGATTGCTGAGGTGAGGGGATAGTGCAGGACTAATCAGTTACTCATTTTGCAACACAAGGGGGAAGCTATAATTTTTTGTTATGGAGAAATAAGTTGCTGTCTGCTGGCAAGTTATTAGTATTGTTTTTCCATTATGAGATTGCAATGCCATAAATTACCTTGTTTCTCTCCTCTCTGATCCCATCAAAAGGCTGGCACACCATGATATATTTGCTGCACAGGTGACACTGGGAGGCTTTGTTTGCAAAGAAGAGCAGGGAGATGTTTGATGGATGGCAGCACCTGTGTGACAGAAATGAAAAAGGTAAAAAGAAATAAAACCAAGGTCAGACAGAGGATGACTGATGGCAAGAACTTCTGTCTCAGAGCTGGAGGCTTGTCAGGTGGATGTGGCAGAGGAGAATGAGGAATGTAAACGTTTTAATTGGCCACAGAATATGGGAGTAATTCACAAAAGTGATCAGGAGATGCCAATGTGATCAGGAGATGCCAGGGTGATCAGGAGATGCCAGGGTGATCAGGAAACAGAAGCCAGTCCCATGGGAGGAGGCCAAATGCCTCCATGTTTTTCTTCTGTTATCGAGCTGTGTGACATGTTCCTCTTTGGTGTCACTTCTTATCTAGAGGGCAATTCTCCTCCTTTAATTATGGCTTCTCCTTGTTTAGCAGAAGTCTTTTGTAGAAATCTTATGCAAATATGAAGTGAATGGTTTTCCTGTCTAATTACAGCTCCATTTAGACAACATTAATATCAGTGGCACTGAGCACTGGCAGAATTAAATAGTGAATTTATTCAGCTAATGAAAGCTGAAGGACAGATCATTTGTTTTATGACATACAACATGGGTGGCTTAGCTGTTGATTCAGAGGGCTGAAAGAGAATTTTTGCATCAAGTGTTCACTTCCCTGACATTGTAGGGAGCTCTCTCTTATCATCTCTTTCACAAAATTACCAAGCTCCCATCTTACTTGCCCTCACCACGTTTTTGAAAAGCCCTGTGGATGAAGAAGAGTATTGCACCCAGTGTAGCATAGCATCATACAGCAATCCATCACATATTGAATTTCACAGTGCAGGAGATGTAATACCTGTATTATAAATAAGATGTTTGAATGCAGGTAATCGAGTGTCAAATCAGATGCTTATAGAACATTACACTTGGAAAACATTATAGAAAAATTATAGAAAATTATATAAAACATTATAGAAAAATTACACTTGGAACCATTTCTAGGCATGGGTGTCAGTCCTCAGTATTCTGATTGATTTAGAAAACCCATTTGTTTATGTTCCACTACTGTTAGTTGGTACTCTGAAAATAGTTTCTATTCATTCTCATTTGTGTTTTATTAGATTTCAATTATCGTCCAAAGTTGGAATAACAGTTCTATTGCTTCTCAAGTAGCTGTACATTTAGACTTCTTGAAATGTCATTCTAAATAGTCATGTGCTCACTATGTGAATAGTCATGTTCACTAAACTCCTTATTTGTACTTATGGTGGAGTAATGAATCTCTAGTCCTACTCTGAGCTAGAGCTTATCCACTGGTGATATATTGTGCAATACATTTCCATTTTTATAATAGGTGTTTGAAGCATAGTGCTGTTAAAAAGCTGAGCAAAAGCCTTTTTGATGGATTATGAGGGGGAATGGAAGAGTTTGCTCCAATTATTTAATTGTATTTAAATATTATTTAAAACACTAACAAAACCTGCAACACTGTTGACAAGACACAAAGCAGGACAAAGGCAAGCAGTTTCTGAGAACAGCATTCTGGGCTGTGAGCTGGTTTCTTTGCTCATTTTCACTAGGTTATATCTCTTTTTGGCAAGACAGAGTTCTGCAGTCTATGCACTGAGTGTGTGTCTGATGGGCTCTGGAAGCATCAAGGTGTTTGAAGAGTTATTTGTTTGTTTGTTTTCCTGTGTTTCTTGTTGGTGTCATGTCTCTGGGCAGACTGTTGCCACAGCTAGGACGTGGCTGTGTATTTCATTTGAAGTTAAACATTTGTCTGCCAGGGCTTTGAGGCTATGAATTTGCAATTTGCATTGTGATGAGAGAAGTTAGAAAGGAATAACTTTTGGCCACTGCCTGCTTCTCTTGTCTGACCCGCTCTGAGCTTGAAGACCTTCCAGGCATCCCACAAGAGCTGGTTGTGTAACAGATTTGGGCTGGAGGATGGATGGGATGCCCCTGGCAGCCAGGATGTTTTCCCAGCATTTTCATTTGTGTCATTACCCAGCTGAAGCAAAATGTTGCTTGCATTTTATTTTTTTTGCAAGTGGCTGCTTGTTGGAGTTTATTTGCATAGTGGTGTTTTTGTCATTGGTCAGTTAACTTTGAATCTAATTCATTTCAGAGAGCTCAGACCTTTTAAATGAGCTCACTGTTTTCCTATATTAAATTCAGCTAAAACAGCCTAGAAGGAACTGGAGCACTGGCCTAGAAAGGAAAAGCTTCACAGCCCATTACTGATCCCCTGAGCCATCCCATCCCCTTTCCTGGCATGTAATGTTTGTTTAATGTAAAATTTCCATAGAAGCCAAACAAAATAAAAGCCAGAACGCAGAACAGCAGCTCTTTGCCGCTCAGATATTAAAATGGGGAGGCAGTGAGGATGAGATTTCCTTTCACAAATGCATCAGTGACCTTGGGGAGACCCTCAGCAGGGAAATGCTGCGGTGCTGAGAGAAGGCTCAGCTCAGAGGAGGAGATGGACAAGCCCCTTTTGGCACCAGGGGCTGGAGTCATGGGGAGGTTTGTTTTCAGCAAGGATTTCTAAAATCAGTGCTCTGGGCCAGGCTACCACTGTGTGTGTTGCCAAATCTGGGCAGGAGTGTGTCACTGTGTGACCGACTGAGGACGCACATCATTCCATGAGTCACTGCAGATTTCTGTGCATCAGTGACTGTTGCTCTGCTCAAGTATGAATAAATAACATTCGGGGCCCCCAGCCGTTCCAAAAAAGGTTTAATCAAGGCTATCAAGTAACTGTATTGTCAGAAAACATTCCTTGCTGAATTTATTCATGAGGTTTCAGGGGCTAACGTAAATTCAGCATCCCAGCAGTTTCTCCTGGGTCATTTAAAGTTCCCAGGAAGATCAAAGGAAGGCCTCGAATTGAGATCTTTGAAAATCTGAAGCCCAAATGGGTTCACTTGTTTTCAGAGTCCTGTGCACATTTCCTCTCCTGTGGGATGCTTTCCAGCTCAGCAAGTGCCTCTGCAGCCACTGGTGCATCCGTGGAATTTTGCACAGCATTGGGTGTTGACTGCAGCATTCATCCACTGGTGAGCTGGGGACTGAAGGCACTTGGCAATGAGGGGAGAGCTGTAAAATGGGAAAGGCAGCCTGGAAACACTTGCTGAAGGGAGAGAATTTCAGAATAGAATGGCAAAGAATGATTACAAAGGTTTGTGGCTCGGCTCTCTGTCCGAGCCAGCTGACTGTGATTGGCCATTAATTACAAACATCCAACATGAGACCAATCCCAGATGCACCTGTTGCATTCCACAGCAGCAGATAATCAATGTTTACATTTTGTTCCTGGGGCCTCCCAGCTTCTCAGGAGGAAAAATCCTAAGGAACTTGTGTTAAAGTTGAACTATGATCATGTGGAAAGGTTCAAGAAAGGAATTTAAGGAAAGTGATAAAAATGTATTAAAGGCACATATTTTTAAAAACCACTTTGAATTTACTCCAGAAACTTTTTTTTTTTTCTTTTAATGAAGAAAGCAGAACAATCTCAGTTGTGTCAATTTTATGTTCAGTTCTGTAACTCCTGAAAATGCTGAGTGAATCCAGTACACATGTGAAGACAGTTTTCCTCCTAGACTGCATGGACCAAGGATGACCTCTTGTGGCTGTTCTCTAGCAGAGATTCGGGCTTGGCCCGTGTCTGAAGGAGGATGGATGTTTATTAAATGAGGGAGAGTCACAACATACACTGACTATTCCTATAGAATCCTTTATTTAAGTGGGGAGTATGAACATTCTCCCTCCTAGCTGGAACTTCGCTCATGTTGAGGTGAATGTTCCAAGCTGAAATGGCTTTTTTTTTTTTTAAATAATCCATAAAAGTTAAACAAAAAAGCAAGTAAACTTTGTGTAATTAAAGCCTTCCAGGTAAATGTTTGTATCAGTCTAAATGGGTACAATGCAGAAGTTGTGGCACTGTGCTGGTATACAGGAAAGTACCATACTTTCATTGTTTATGCTGGCTGAGGTAGAGACTAAATATTCTGCATCAGCTGGAGAAAATTGTATTTCTAATATGTCTTGCTTGTAAGTAATCTAATTTGGCTGGCCTAAAAGTTTAAATATAAATAATGATGTAAATAGCCAACTAAATGAATAAAGTTTTTTCATATGCTTACAGAGGAGGGTAGAGCATTTTCTTTTTGGTGTGCCTTCCCTTCTGCTTTAAAAAAAAGAGATGGAAGACACAGGTGATACCTGCTCCACTTTTCTAGAAGACATTTCAGCAACGTGAAAGGTGCCCAATTAATCTAAAATCTTCAAAGATGATTATGATAATGATGATAAAAATATTAGCTATTATAATTATTAAAAACAGAAGATTAGCAGAAAACCACAAGTATATCTATCTATCTATCTATCTATCTATCTATCTATCTATCTATCTATCTAATCTATCTATCATTTATCTATCTCTGTAAAAAGAAAAAACTTTGGGGAAAAAACTTCTGTAGCTTAGAAGTCAACTAATGAATTTCTACAAACCTTCTTTGAAGATCAAAACTTAGTTTCCAAAGTTTGAGAAGCATAATGAAATATAAACCTCTATGTACATTATTGAAATACAAACAAGTTGAAAATTTACCTTTTTTTTTTCTGATTTCCTATAAAACATGGAGCTAGGAATGAAAGCTGATATTAAAAATAAGGTTAACAATTGAAATGTTAATACTGTCATTAGCATTGGAGGAAATCAGAGTAGGTGATCATAATGGACTGTCTTACAGGAACACTAATTAGTCTTTGCTATCTGCAGCAAAAACAAACAAACCCTTATGGCTCCAGAAAAGCCTTTTCTGCTCCCAAGACGATGTTGTAATGAACCATTACATTGACAACAAAACTTTTAGTCTCTTCACAAAAAGCAGCTTTTAGACAACATATTGACTGAGGCACATGCCAAATAAAGGTGTAATGTAACAAAGGGATTTCAGCAATTTAAATCTGTCAGACAAACAGCAATGTCATTGCAAACTGCTGTGCTGAATCCTTTATGTAAAAAAAAGGTCTGCATAAGAGATTAGAACTAGAACTTGAGGAACAAACTTTCTTGAATTATTTTTTTGCTGAAAGCGTACTATTAAATCTCATCAGTTCTTCCCCCAGACGGGCCATTTCTCTGTCACTCCAGCATGGCCATTTCTTTGTCACTGTAATTGTAGTGGTAAACAGTTTATAAATGTATGAGGTATCAGCAATGCAAAGGATAGGGCTGTTATCTAAACCCTAATGCAATGTCTGAAGTGTTTGAGTGATGAGTTCAGAACACTTATTTTTGAAAACTAACCTTACGGGAGAACAGAAATCTAAAGCACAAAGGGATGAGGAGAGGTAATAGCCCAACATTTAAAATCTGAGCTCTATCAATTTTTAAAGGAAACACTTTGCACAGTTTTTCCTTTAATTCAGTGCAAAGTCTCAATAGCCTGTGCTGCAGTGCAGGTAACAATTACCCTTCCACTTAGTCCAAGGAAGGAAATAAGAAAATGAGACAGCAAAATCCTGGGCTCTCATTTTTTTTTCATTCGTAGGATTCAGTGCAATTTTCATTCAAACTGGTGGTAAAAATACCAGCTGAAGTGGAATTTTAATATCTGCTTATGAAAGTGCTTCCCTTGAGCAGTAGCACCTCTTCTGAGAGCCTGTTCAGCCCCAGTTTTCAGCAGCAAACAATCTTAAGAAAAGAAGCACATGTGGGAACATCCTAAACTGTGCTTAATGTGCCCCAGCATTTTGGCTGTAACCTGCAGATGTGAAGGTCTGCAAGTGCAGAGCTCAGAGCTTGTGAATCTCTCTGTGACAGCACCGTCTGCTGCCTTCCACTAATGCTATTTGTGCTATTTTTAGTGGAAGGAAAGGAGAGAAATATCCTGGCAGCCTTCAGAGCTAATTTGGGATAGGGACAAAGGGGATTTCCTGGATCAGCTAGTCCAAACCTCGCTATTGCATGCCATCATTTAATAATTCCTTCACATCAGTTTGTCGTGTCTTCTTTAATTCCAGTTAGGCAATGAGAAAATTACACAGTTCTGTTAATGAAAAGCTTCTCTCTTTTTATTTTCTTTTATATGTGTTTATATATGATCAACTTGCACTCTTTTTCTTAAGGTCCAAATCCTAAATTGCTGTTTTCCTTCCCCTGCATTTAGCTTTCCTGACATCAAATCCTGTTTGGTTTTCCCCTTGTTGCCAGGCTTTTAACTTTCTCATGAATAATTCTTTACCGCCTCAGTCTCCTAGATGCCCTTTTCTGCATCTTCTACAAGGGCAGCTCCAGGTGGGCTTTCTTGAAAAGATGAAAGAAAATATTTGTATGCTCCCCAACACTGCTGATCCTCTCTGCTAATGCATTTTGGGGCCATCTCTCCCAACCAAGAGGCTTCCAGTTAGGAGCAGAAATGTGTGTTTCAGTTCTGCTCTTCCAGTCAGGAGCAGAAATGTGTGTTTCAGTCTGTAAATTCCTGACCTGGCATTGTGCACCATTGAATCCCATCACATCTCTCCGGGCTGGATCAATAAGATTTTGCTGTATTCCACACATGGCTTTCTCTCCATTGCCAATGGCACCTTATTTCATGTTGTCAATTAATTTCCCATTTTGTTTGCATGCACGGTGGTCATTTTAGCAGTGATCAATCGCAGGAATCTCCCTTGGTGAATTTCTTTTCACCCATCTGTTTCCAGCAGAACGTGTTGCTGCCTTCCATTGGGCCAAGCATCTGTGGCACTGCTCAAATCCTCTGTTTAAGGTCATCAGCAAGGTGTGCTAGTACAGAATGCCCAGTTAATTCAGGTATATGCTTCCCATCTCTCAAGCAAGACCAGGAATCTCTGAATGTGTATGAATTGCCCAAAGAAACCCCTCTCATCATTGTCCTGGACACATCTATTTTTTATTATTGCATTCAGAGGCTCGTTGGTGATTGCTGAAGGAGCAAGATGCAGGATGTCTGTTGAGCAAGTAACTTTGTGTGACTACTGCCTGTTCTACAGCATACTCACTGATATGTTTCAACTGAAATATTGCAAAGCAGAATTCTGCCACTAATTAGAGAACTGCAGCAATGGTTTTTATGTATTGTCCACAATATACAGGGTTTTTTTTCAGAAATATATATATATTATATACAGAATATACAGAAATTCAACTCTGTGTTCCTTTTAGTGCCCCCTTGGCTGCCCTGCAGACCTGGGGCTGGATTTTGCCTGATCTCTTTTTCTGTGGGGCATCTAAACACCTCCCTTTATAGGAGAGCAAGGGAAATAACCTAATAACAGGAGAAAATCAACATTTTGATATTTTTACATTGCAAAGGAAAAGCCAGTATTCTGACTAAGGGCTGACTAAATCTCTAGATGAGATTATTGAGAAATGAGGAAAATGGTGAAAGTTTAAGGGAGCTGAATGAGCTATTATGAAGAGAAAGAAATTACAGAAAGGTGACTCTTTCTTTCAACATATTTTTAGGAAGCTATAATAGAATAAGGAACAGGCAGAAAGGGGTTCATCAGTAGCCATCTCCTGGGGTGTACTTTACAAAAAAAAATCCCTAATGAGAGACACTAAACAAATATGATGAAACATGGCAGGTTTTGCCTTTGGAACACAGGGAGCACCATCTCACTATGAAAACTTAATAGAGATTAAAGAAGGTAAGGCTCATTTGAACTATTTTCATAATTTTTAAATTAAAATATCACTTTCCCTATAAATTCTATTGAATTTGTCCTTTAGCTCCAGCGAGCAATTTATTTTGGCTGTAACACAGATCCCTTTTTGTCCAGGACTTGGCTCTGAAACTTTCTTTAAGGTGTCGAAGCATTCTCAAGAACATTTCAAATGTACCTAGGTAAAGAAAACCAGAACTACAGTGGCAACACAAAAACAGGAATCCTGTTTGCCTGGCAGGCCACTTCCCATAAAAACACCCTGTCCATACACTGGATTTTTGTCTCTCTCTCACATTTCTATATGTATAGAAATGTGTCTATACATATTTTTTAGCTTTCTCTTCTAATATTACTCCTTACACTTCTAAATATACAAATGCTTTGTGGCCCACAGCCCCTCCAGGCATGGATTTTCTCCTTCGGGCTTTTGCTTCCCTGATGAAATCTCAACACTTTCTAATTAGTGTTGATTGCCATCTACTTCTGCACTTCAATGTTAGTTCTACACAGTAATTTTTTTCTTCTCATTTGCTGTCTTTGCTTGTTCAAGGATGGGTTTTCAACGAAAATTTTCCTATTGCTTAACGGTAAACTTCTTGGTAAATTACAATATTTCCCTGCAAACTTCTCTATTTTATTCCCCTATGCAGGGGAATGCATGCCCCCAAATGCAGGGAGGAAAATGTGAATAGGGAATAAAACAGAGAAATAATTTTTTTCAGCTTTAGGGAATTGACTTTTTTGAAGCAGCACGTGTGTGTGTATACAGCATGGTTAAGGGTTGTTTGTTTGGATCATGGCAGCTATGAACTGGAAAGAGGCAAAAATTGACATGAGTGAGACACTCGTTAAATGAAAGTGAATGATATTCCAGCAGCAAGTTTTAGCAACAGGGGCTACAAAAAGCACTTACCTATAAACTGAATACAGCCATAGAGAAGTGGGATTTTGGCCATCATTTGCACTACTATAGACAGACACAGAGCCCAGCTGGGTTTTGATCCTTTTGAAATGTGTCAGCCATGGCCAAAATTCCTTTGGGGTGTTTCATACACTGAAAATCCCCAAGTCTGGGCTTTCACCGAACCAAAATTAAGCACATGTGCCTCCAGAGAGCAGCTCCATCCTTCTTTGAGGCTTTCTGTGCCCCTGTCAGGCACCTCTGATTTCAGTTATCTCGCCTGTCCTTCCCATTCCGGAAAGTACGGCCGGAAACGAATGCGGCGTGTACCTAAAAACCCCTGTACGAGCGACCGCGCCACCGTCACACTGTAACCCTGACATAGGCGACCATGTTATGGTCTCCGGCAGCAGTCGGGCAAGGGGAAAGCAGAGAACGCTGGGTTTGCAGCGGGGGTGCGGCCAGCGCTCGGGGGTGCGGACTGCGCTCGGGGCCGTGCCCAGATCCGGCACCGCTGCACCGCTCCCGCATGGCCGCCAGGGGGCGCCACCGCGCCGCGCTCGCCGCCAGCGCTTACCCTCCGCCGGGAGCCCCCTGTGGAGGAGCCCCCCTTGCCGGGAGCCCCCTTTGGAGGAGCCCCCCTTGCCAGGAGCCCCCTTTGGAGGAGCCCCCTTTGCCAGGAGCCCCCTGTGCCAGGAGCCCCCTTTGGAGGAGCCCGTTTTGGAGGAGCCCCCTGTGCCAGGAGCCCCCTGTGGAGGAGCCCCCTTTGCCAGGAGCCCCCTTGCCAGGAGCCCCCTCCGCCGGGAAACCCTTTGGAGGATCCCCCTTTGTCAGGACCCCCCTTGCCAGGAGCCCCAGTGCCAGGAGCCTCTTTTGCCAGGAGCCCTTCTGGCAGGAGTCGCCTTTGCCAGGAGCCCCCTTTGGAGGAGCCCCCTTTGGAGGAGCCCCCTTGCCAGAAGCCCCCTTTGCCAGGAGCTCACTCCACCGGGAAACCCTTTGGAGGAGCCCCCTTTGTCAGGAGCCCCCTTTGCCAGGAGCCCCCTCCGCCGGGAACCCCTTTTCCAGGAGCCCCTCTGACAGGAGCCCTCTCCGCCGGGAACCCTCCGCGGGGCCTGGCAGCGCAGCCCCTCCGCCGTCCGTCCCTCCGGCAGGATCCCCTCCGCTCCGCTCCGCCGGCCGCGGGGCCGGGCCGGGCCGGGGCGGCACCGAGAGCTACGGCGCTCGCCGTGTGCGCGTCTGGAGCTCCCCCCGCGCCCCGCCGCGCCGCCCCCTCCGCGCCGTGCCGCGCCGTGCCGTGCCGCGCCGTGCCGTGCCCGGCCGCGCTGCCAGCCGCGGGGGAGGCAGCGTGCGGGCAGCGCCGGGGAACGGAGCGAGGGAGGGAGGAGGAAGAGGCAGAGGCGAGGCCAGCCCGAGGAAACCCAGCGGCCCCGCCATGCATTAGGCTGCAGGGGCAGGGAGGGCCCCCTCCCCCGCTGGCGGGTCCCGCTCGGCCCGGCGGAGCAGCGCCGCCCCGCTCGGAGCGCACGCACACACCGAGCGGAGTGGGAGCGGGGCCGGCGGCGAGGGCGGGCGGGGGGCCGGCAGATGAGGATGGCAGTGTCTGTGATCCAAGCGTGCCGCAGCCTGGCGCTCTCAACATGGCTGCTGTCCTTTTGTTTCGTGCATCTGCTGTGCCTGGACTTCACCGTGGCCGAGAAGGAGGAGTGGTACACGGCCTTCGTCAACATCACCTACGCCGACCCGGCGGGCGGCGGCGCCGAGCTCCGCAGCGAGAAGAGCGAGTGCGGGCGCTACGGCGAGCAGTCGCCCAAGCAGGACGCCCGCGGGCAGGTGGCCCTGTCCGCCTCGCCCGCCGACCGCTACGCCTGCGACCCCGGCACCCGCTTCAACGCCCCGGCGCCGGGCAAGAGCTGGGTGGCCCTGATCCCGCGGGGAAACTGCACCTACAAGGACAAGATCCGCCACGCCGCCGCCCAGAACGCCTCCGCCGTCGTCATCTACAACGTGGGCTCCAGCAACGCCAACGAGACCATCACCATGCCGCACGCAGGTGAGCCAGCCGGGCCGAGGGCACGGAGCCCTGTGCCAGCCCGCTGTGCCCGCCCGCATCCCTGGGTGCCAGCTGCTGCGGGAAGGTGTTCTGGCACAGGGATGGGCTGTGGGCAGCGCTGGGTGCCCACTGTGGGGCCATGCCATCGTGCTGCCCTGGCGAAGGATGGATGGGCTAGTAACGTGTCCGCCGGTGCGTCCAGGAGGGATGGTGGAAAGTTTGGGACGTGCAGAGTTTGGGTGTATCGGAGGAATGGGCGCTGGTCCCGCCGTGGGGCACCGGTGTGTGCTGAGAGCCCCGTGGCAGGATCCGGTGTGACTGAGATTTCCGGGGAGGAGAAGTTGCAGTGATGCGGTGCAGGCTCATCAGGAGGTGCAGTGAGGTAGAGAACGCGGTGTCCGCAGCTGCAATGATGTGAGAGCTGTGAGATGGAGTACCTGATTTGGTGGGAACATGAGATGTGCTGTCCAGGACTGGGATGGGGAGAGTGCTTCACTCTCTTCTGGTGGCGTTTGTGCTTGCAAGTGTCACCACATGGGCGCCAAGGTCCCAACATGTGTGTGTCAACCAGAACCCAGCCAAAATCCAGTTATTCAAAATAACCTAAACCCTGGTTTATGCCCACAAAAAAACCTCCCACTGTTTCCGTACCAGCACTTGATCTGAAATAACGTCTTAGAAACAGTTCAGCAGGTTTATATTTAGGGACAGTGTTTTCTGCCAGGGATCAGTTGTCTCTTACACCAGCTGCCTATGCCATGGAGATAAGATGCCACCTATTGTGAAATCTCAGTTTGCTTTCCATCCAGTAACTAATCGTGCCAGCTGTTTCATGCCAGCTGAGTCTTAGTAGAGTTGGAGTAAACTGAAATACAGAAATGCTGCAAAACAGGATGTTATTCTAATGACACGTTACATTTCCACAGTAAACTAGCTGGCTTGGATGTGCTGAAAAGCAATTTGTTGCCTAACCACAGTGCCAGAACACTGCTGATGCAAAAGCAGAGATTTTGGAGCCTCTTGTGTCTGGCCTGTTTTGGAGATTAACCACTTGTATTGGGTAAATCAGTGTTCCTTTGGTGGGGTTGGTGGAAGATGGGGCTTTTTTTGGTGTTTTGCTTTGGTTTTGTGACACAGGCAACTCATAACCTCTTGAGCTTCCTAAAACTATGTTTTATAACCTGCCCACGGTTTAGCAGCTGTTCAGATTGTACTTCTTGCTGCTTTAAGTGTCACAGATTACATACTAAGAGGTATAAAGTAGTAGGAGCTTGGCATACTTATGCACCCTCAAAGTAAAGCTCAAGCTGTTTTAAAACTTAGGATGCAGCATGGTTTATCATTCTCTAGTAAGTGTCTCCAAAACTGCCAACATGCTGGATTAATGGTTTGCCTGTTTTTAAAGCATGCACAAAGCTCTTTCCCACACAAATGGTGTTTTATTAAGAAATGGTGGGAGTAAAAAACGTGTGCAACCTTTTAGAATGTTGGAGCTTTGGTTTGTTTTGAAGTCTGAGATGAAGTAGGAAAGGAAACTTTCTTACTGTGAGCGGCCTCAGATTTAAAAAATATGAACATAGTTTCAATAATCCTGGGAGCAGCTTCTTCTGTGTGGTATGATTACACAGGATTTGTCCTGAGAATCCTTTTGGAGTGCTGAATTGATGCTCAGCAGTGGGCTCGTACAGCACCAGTGGCTGGAGGAAAAATAAATGTTCAGAAATTAACCCAGACTTGTGGGATATGATCAGCACTTTGCTCATGGATTTGATGAATTTGTCTTCGTTCTGAGGATTTCTGTTCAGCGAGGTTGAATCGTGGTTGCTGGGCTTGCCTTAGAGAAAGCCTGTCCTCTGCACATGGCCAAAACTAAAAGGAGTTGTAGGCCACAAGTCTGATGGAACAGAAGAAAAAGCAATTATTCTTAGGTATTTAGCAATCTAGCAGGAATTCAGGACTTCCCTCTCCCTCTGGTACCGCTGTTCCTGGGACAGAGTGAATGGCCAAGCTGTGTAAAATTGTGGCTGCTGCGAGTTTCCAATGTGGAGCCTTTGACATTTATGTGTTTGTTCCCAGTCTAGATGATAGCACAGGATTCAAGGGAAAAATGAATCAGTTTCTTGGTTTCTGAGTGAGTTCAGCAGCATCTGCAGTGCTCTGCCCACGCGAAATCCTGGAGTGAGGAGAAGAAAATTCCACCCTGGAAAATACTTGGAGGTTGAGAGGGAAGGGTGAAATATGACCTAAAAAGCAATTTTAAAGTCAAAAGAAATACGATGTTACTTCCTTATTATTTTCTATTTCTCTCTCACAGATTTTTTTTTGGGGTTTCATAGAAGCTTATAGTCTCTTCCTATGCAGAAAAGTGTATAAGAAAGTGGCTTCTGCCCTATGTTCTGGAGCTATGACATCTGCATTCCCAGGGAATGGGGAGCTCTGGGATTCTCCTGCTGGGATCTCCTTAGCTTGGATGTCATCTGCTTCAAATGGCATCTTTATTTTTATTTGCTTTATATGGCATAGGAGCTGTGAGTGTGACTTTGTTTGCGTTTTCACTAAGTAGGCTCCAACCAGAGAAGGAAAAAAAAAAAAGCATCTAGAATTTCTGAATGTCTATTTCAGGTGCTTTGCATTTCTCCTCGATCAACTTTCCTAGCAGAAAAGTACTCTAATAATATATAGGATGTTCTTTTTTTCTCCAGAAGTAATGCACGGTGTTGGCTGGAGTTTCTCATTGAAGTTTTTTCTTACTCAGACCAGATTAGCTGTTATCTAGGTTTGTTGTCTAGGTTTGTTATCTAGGTTTGTTATCTAGGTTTGCATGAGGACTTTATGGCCATCCCACTGCAAATTCAAATGTGCCCTCCACATGTGCTGCTCAACCTGGGAGCATTCAGCTCAATAACAGTCTCTCCCTTTGTGCTCACATTTTTGTTCCTTGATCAATGACCAGTCCTGCCTTTGACATATTTTAGGATGTGTCGGTGATAGGCTGGGCTTTGGCCAGAGTGGTGAAGCATTGATTCACTCGAGATTCCATTGATCCTCCAAGGTTATTGACCTCAAAAGCAGTTGGATTTCTGCTTTGGTTGTCTGCAGCATTTACATACAGAGACATTCATGCAAGTGCTGTCTCCAGATCTCTGCAGTAGGAAGTGACACAGCAAGGAGAAAATCTTCCTCAGGAACAAAACTGCATTCACATCCACACTGACAAACTGCTGACTGGTAATCTGGAGCAACTCCTTTTGCTATTCAGTCCTTAGGAGAATGGCTTGCTTTAGAGAAAGCAGAGATTTGTCCTAGTCCCATCGATATTTTGTCTTTAGAACGGTGTATCTTAGAATATACCATTTAGTTATTGGAATATTGTGGCAGTTTATGGCTTAGTGTAGCTCACTAATTGATGCAGATATATTTCTGTGCTACCTCCCTTCACTTCACAGAGGATGGGAACATTTTCAGCAGCAAGGGAGAGAAAACTGACTAGTTCAGTGTTGGCACTCTTAGGAGTCTTTTCCTGGTGAGAGAAGAGGACACTTTGTACTTTTCTCACGTAAGCAAGGCCCTAAAAGAGCCTGTTGTTGTGCAGCATTTGCCTGAAGGAGCTCATGGTGCTTTGTCATGTGTTTCACTGAGTTTCCAGTGATGCACACCACTGATGAGGCTGATGAAGAGTTAAATCTTTATGAGGGGACAGCCCAACAGCTTCTCCTCTTGCTGATAATTCCTGCATAGCTGACCTGCACAGGAGCAGTAATCACTTCAAGGCAAGCCCCACTGCTGCCCTTTTTAGCTGCATTTGAGCAGCAGTCACTTGATGACTCCTGTGGTGCAGGAGGGAGTGAACAATGCCATCATTGACTCATAGAAATCAGATATGGAAAAGGCTGAGCAGCCCATGAAATCTGCCACCTTACCAAGGCAAGGCTGCTCCCACAGTGCTGCACCCACTGCCATCACAGGGCTTTTTGCACAGGAGAGTTCTGAACAACTGCTGGGAACAATGGTTTTTAGCCCAAAAATGGATGGGGAAACACCTCTTCATTCACCAGTTCCAATAGACAGGTTGTGAATATTGTTTGCTTGTGAAACATCAATACTTTTGATTGATGTTTTACAGGACAGGCCTATCAAGGGCATTCTTCACTTTCTGCCTCCTCTTCAATAAATTATTTTAAATAAACCTTAGAGAACTGAACTGAGGAGAAATGAAGGAGAAGATGAAAAAATTAAACTGTTTTATTGCTATTGCACACTGAAATATGAAAAGCTGGCATACTCTATTCTGTGCTACTTAAAGGTAATAGCTTTTAAAAATAATTGTTCGTTTCTTTTCCTTCTCAAGAGTGGCCAATAAATAATGTCAATAAACTGAAGTGCTTGTTTATTTGCCTCTGACAGTATAACCATAGTGATATTCAATTATGCTGCCAGACCTGAGAGTCTGTCAAGAGTTTTGGTCTTGAATTTGATGTGTTTAACTGTGTTTGTATACTACTGTAAATTGGAAAGGTATTTTCAGTTTGAGGTGAAATCAGAAGGAAAAAAAAGTTCATCTTTTCAGTTCTCAAACCCCAGAAACAGAAATTGCTGCCATGTAACTCCACAGAGTTCTGGCTTGAGAATATCTTGTATATTTCTTAAACACAGATAGAAACATTGCATCTGCACAGGAATGCAGTTGGGATACATGGAACAGGGTGGGCTGGCAAATGCTCCATTGTGCTTAATGAGACCCAGCTTTTTACAAATAATTTGTATTCTGTGGTGTTGCAAGCCTTTATCACAAGAGAGGAGCTCAGCAGTGGGGTGCTCCCTAACCAAGCAGGTTTTTTGTGTGGTTTTCTGCCAAGACAGCCCTGCACTACTGACATATTTGTCCATGAACCATCATCTTTATCACTGAAATGGGTTTAATGATACAGGATTTTATTCTTCCTCATAATTTGTTTGAAATCTTAGCCTTCCTCCCTTCTTATGTGCTCTTTGGTTTGCTTCTTACTGTTCAAGTCTCTCCTTACAAGACATCTCTTTTTGCAAGTCATTGTAAGCATATCTCACCACATCCATGTTATTATATTGTTGAGGGAAATAGACATCGCATTTCCAGATCCTCAGGATCAGATCTCTGGGTGTCTAACAAGTCTCACTAGAAAGGATTTCTTGCATTTTCCAATTATGCAAGGATTCTCTATCAGTATCTGATAAAGATCTCTCTGGTTTTACATCCTGTGATGCTAGCTAAAATGTTCCTTTTCCACTTTTCCATTTCAGTGGCTTCTGTTAGAAGACAGAAATCATTCCTGCTTTTTCTTTGCCCTTTCAATAATCCATGTCAGAGAATCTTAAATCTTCAGCCATATTTCTAGTGCATGTCTGTGTTTGAACTCAAAAATAAATCAGTCTTTAAAACAGGGTGGTCTGATGCTGCAGACACATACATGACACAACTCATATACTTGCACAGAGATTGCTTTCCCCTCTTGTGCCTTTTTAAGCTTTTATTATGAGCTGATTGTCTCCCATTTTACCTGGCATTATCATGTTCCTTGACAGAGGCAGCTTTTGGAGATTCTGTAATCTCTGTGCCTGGTCTCTCACTGCTCTTCAAGTGTCCCTGTGTTTGAAGTACCATCTGCTTGTGCATCAAATCCATACCTTTACTAAACACTTCATCAGAATTTCATATGCTGGGAAATGAGGAGCTGAGTAAAATGCATTATGTCTTTTATACTGCTGTCTTTGGTGTATTTGCCTTGCCTTATATTTCCTTCAATCCTATACCCCTTTATTTTCTACCTAATTTTTTCTCTCCTTTGGTTTGTTGGGGTTTTCTACACTATCATCCCTGCTTCCAGTAAATCTTTTCCTTGCACTTCTCACCCTTTTTTTTTTCCTTGCCTTCCTTTATGCATTCTGCACCTGTTTTTCATCTCTATTATTTTGATTTTTCTTTTTCTTTCTGCCTGCTCCTTCCCAGGTTGACAGAAGGAGCCAAAGGCTATTTGCTTTGCATAAGCACTGGCTGTAAGAGGAAGCAGAGCAGGATTATTAAAGCTCTTTTGGTGGCTTTTCATTGCAGCTGGCTCTGGGTTTGAGGAGCATCTGCTGCCAGGGTGGGCTCGCAGGAGTGGGACACCAGAAATCCTCAGAAGAGTGACAGGCATAGCACATTTGCTGCTGAACACCCCTAAATCTTTTCCATTAATTCCTAAAATAATAAATTATAGTCTTCTCTCTTTCGTGCTTTTATGGAAGAAGATTAAGTTTCCCTGGAAAAACTGATGGGAACTATTTCTTATCAGAGCTGTTTTTCTCAGGTAGTGAGATGGATTTTCAACAGAAAACTGTTTTGGAAAGTTTTCGCTCTTTGGAAAAGTCTTGCAGGTCTGGTTTGAATAAAAATTTTCTTTTAGTAAATGTTTTGTGTGGCTGAATTTCAGTTTCAGGAGCAGTTTAGTTTCTCTTTTCCTTTTTTTGATGACATATTACATTTTAGTCAGCTTCTGCAAGCTTTAGATACTAGCTCCCTTCCAGAGCACAGGCCTGACTTTTTCCTGACTGGCTTTCCTGTGGGAATCTGTGCATGCATCTCATCATCATCATCATCATCATCATCATCATCATCATCAGTATTATTTAAAGGTTTGCAGATTCCAGCACTGTGTTAGACACACATGGCAGTGATACTCAGTGTGAGATTGCTCTCACATACCAGGGTATAACAGGGATCAGCAGCTGTCTGTGCAAGTGAAACAAATTCAGGCTTGTAGCATGAATTTCCTACATGGCTGCCCATACCTTAATCTTATTTGCATGGGACTTGATAGTCCCAAACCCTGGGGAAAATACCCCATTGTCTTTTCTCTACTGTATACCCAGACAACCTTTTCCCCCTTTTTTTATTTTCCTATCCTGGTCTAATGACCAGAACTTGCTGAGGTGCAAGGTATGAGAGCCCACAGACAATTTGTAAAACAAAAATATGACTGCATAACTATTTATTTCCAAAGTTATGGCTGCTAATGGTTGTTAGTGTAAGGAAATTTTTGATGCCAGAGAAGTGGTGTTTTCTGGTTTCTAAACGTGCATGACATCACTTATTTCTGCAATAAATAAGAGCTTCATTGCCATTAACTAATTTATGTAACCATCTTTCTGCTATAAGCCTTACAGAAAATGACAAAGCAAGCACTGATTTTTTGGTGGAAAATATCTCCTGTTGGTACCTCGTACATTTGAAGTGTAGCATCTGTTCTTAGTTCTTAACCAATGCTGTGTTGAGTTAGGACAGTGATTACTGTTGCCTTTCCATGTTCTGGACACTCACCAGGATATTTTGGATATTTTTTGCCAATGCAAAGTCAGCTCTGCAAATTCTACCACAAAGCTGTTATCTTTGGCTCTCAGGAGCCAAATGTGGATTAGCCCACAAAACAGGAGCTACTGTGCATTTCTAAAGCAATAGTCTCCTTGTAGTAATGACCCTGTCACTGAAATGGAAAACATTCACAGCATGTAAGCACCTCCAGGCTCTAGCAGTGAAAATATTGGACCTTTTTTTGGGAAAGGGTGCTGCTCTGTCCAGGCTTGGTAGCATGAAAACTGAAAGAATGTATGAAAGTTTTAAACAGGTGGGTGAATTTTAGGTCCACTTTTACAGCTACTTTGAAGCAGCACACAAATGACCGGAAAAGTCACAGGAAGTTCATAGGAAAGAAAAACTTTTTTCACTATTTAAGGGTCTCCAAAGGCCCCATTTGATTTAATTACATTTTGCATGTTATGAAAAGAATTCCAGTAACTGTCCTGTAAATCCCAACTCCCAAATCTTTCCTTTGGAAAAAGCGATCTGAGATTGCTGATTTCCACAAATGCACTGACCACTGATGCCACTGGTTTGTAACCTCACTTCTGAAACCCTAGCCATGCTGAAGTCAATGGCAAAGCTTCCTAAGGATTTAACTGCCAGACAGTTAAATCAGGAAAAGGAATACCTGAAATTGTTATATCTAGTTAAATCAGGAAAATGAATACCTGAACTCATTATATCTAGTTAAATCAGGAAAATGAATACCTGAACTCATTGTACCTTCTGCTGCCCTCATAGTATTTAACACTTTGTCAAGTGCAGAGGAGCCACCAAGAACCCTAATATCAGGCTTTCAGCAGCATTGGCAATGAAGCACCAGCAGTCAGCATTTCAAATGAATGGTACACATCTGTTGGATTTGAGCAGAACATCAGACAGCACCAGAGCTTCATCCAGATAATTCTGTAATTGCATAAAATGATGGGTCAGCCTGCCTTGGGCCTGTAAATATCAACTGGCACATTCAACAAAGGGTCCATCTGGCCTCAAGTGAGTGTATAAAATGTGTAGCCATTGTTATATTTGGGATATAGGAAGAAGTTAATTTTCTTGCCTTTTGAAGAGCTTGAGAATAACAGGTCCTGTCTGTGTGTATTTCTGACAGTGGGTTTCAAGACAATTTTTTTTTTTTTTCTGAAATCTCCTGAGAGCTAAAATTTGGTTCCTGCAGGGCTTCTGGCTTTGTGTGAAGTGACAGGAATTGTTAGAGCTGTGTTGGGAAGGGGCTGAAGGCTTGGTGTGAGGATGCACATCACTGCTAGCCAGCACAGAGGATGCTGCCTGACCAAAGCCACAGCTGAGATAAAATCTCCACAATCTCGAGCAGGTACTGGCTGTGTGCACTGCAAAAATACCTGCTCTAAATTTGGAGAGAGAGGAACATGGCTTTCACACCTTTCCTCACGAGCTGGTGCACCAAGGAGGAACGGCAGCGATGACAGCCGCATCACGAGGGGAGCGCTTCCGTGGTGGCTGTGAGGAGGATGCTCAAAATTAGCATTCAGTGTCTCCATGAAGGGTGGGATCTATGCTGTGTGCCATCATCTAGATACCAAATGGATGTGGACAGTTGTCATAGAAATGGTTACAGAGACTGTGCCTAGCAGAGGTCGTTTCTAAACTGCTCCCTGACTGACTAAGTTGAGATGGCATTTATTTAATATGGGCTGCATTTGTTCCAGACTGAGGTTTATTAGTTACTAGATCTTGAAATACATGGCTGGTTGGTGATCTATTTTTCCTTTTTTTTCATAATTTTTCTAGAAATACCATTCAGCTGAAGAGAGCATAGTGTAGGCAGTACCACATGGTGATTTCAGTGCCTTCCTCCTGACGTGCATATTGTGTTTTGAGTGATGCCATTCTGTTTTGAGAGCCTGTGGGATTTTCAAAACCACTGCTGTGTTAATCTCATTTGGGTTCTCTAACACGCTTGAGATCACTCTCTCTTTTTCAGAGCCTGATTGCAAGGTGCTGAATGATGTGCAAATGGGCTGTTTTCAGGTTTTCACTGCACCATCAGTTTGGAACTCTCTAACTGTTTAACCTCTCTGCAAGCCTTCAGCGTGCCACATTGCAGTGAAATTCTCTGCTAATCAAGGTTGATGCTAATGAGAGAATCGCTGTCTCTCATTCAGCAGAGGCACTGCTGTATCCTGAACACATCCTGCCTTTTGATCTCCTTGATCCAGATTAATTGTGGGAGGCCAAATCCAGACAGAAATATCAAATGCACAGCAGTGCTTAACAGAAATGTTACAATTACATACAAGCAGGAGAAATAAAAGGAGGGATTCAGAGAGGTGATGGAGCATGGAAATAACAGGGTAGCTGAAGTTCATGGTTTCAGTTTGCAGTTCTGATCTGCTGCTACATGGACACTGAGTCATCAGAGGCAGGAAAGTAAAGAAGGAGAGAACATAAGCTGTCATACAAGAACCAAGGTAAAAAAAATCACCTGCCTTTCATGTCCTCAAACTCGTGGGCTGAGTTTGTCTCTGATGCAATCCAAACACAGAAATACATGAGCAACACTAATATTACCAGCAGAGGAAAATTTTCAGCAGTTATGACTGGCATTCCTCCCTGGGAGCCAGTGTGTGTTATGTTTGTTCTTGGGTTTTGTTAGGGTTTTTTTGGGGTTTTTTGCTTGTTTTGGTTTGGGTTTTTTTGGGTGTTTTTTTTTTTTTTTTCCTTTGGTTTGGTTTGCTTTGGTTTGGTTTGGTTTTTTTTAAGGGGAGAGGAAGCAGGCATGTGAAATAGCATGTAAGTATCTGAAACTGCACGATACAAGATCTGAGTTCAACATTCAGGGGATAACTAGAAGCTGCCATTGAAGATTGGCTTAAAGGAAACCTTGCTTTGGAATCAACTTCAGTTGCAGTTCTGCAGGACATGGGGAAAAACTGAAAAAAAAACAGAGCTTTTAAAAAAGTTTAGAAAGTTTTAAGAAACCCCTCTTCTGTGTGCTTCTCTGATTTGGGGGGATTCAGGAGAGAGGTGGGGAAAACAAATTGTCTCAGCCAACCTGAGTCCTTAACACTTCAGGTATTATAATGCAAATAAAATTTGTTTTACTTACATTCTGAAATGTGAGTAAAATGTGTTGTTTTGAAATGTAAATAGAATGTTTGACACTGACGACTCATAATGCAATCCTGCCACTTGTACCTGCACAGGTGCAGCAGAGTGGGGGCAGGAATTTGCCTTCTATTTGTCAGCTTTTCATAGTGCTGAAAGCAAGAGATTCCATCTGGAGAAGAGTTTCTAAGTTTCTGAGATAAAAAGGAGATTAATGTTGCTCCTATATTGTTCCAACTGCTTGATTAGAAATGAGTCAGAGAGTGATCTCTGTGATCTTCTCCATCTGGATATGTGTGCTCCCATATTTCAGATATGAAATTAAAAATCCTGTTGGAGGTGTTTAGATCCTCAGGTAAAAGCCTTAACTAAAAAGACAAAGTTCCTTGTAGGAGAATGAGATCAGTTTTACAGTGCTGGCCCTCATGCTGAAAATACCCATGCAGGCATGGACTGGATGTAATGAACTTGTTTATCTATTTATAGCTTTACTCAGGGTGTGTTTGTCCCCAGATGGTTTTCCTTAAATTTCACTGGGCTGTGTACATGGGCAGCAGTTCACACTGAGGATCACCGTGCAGAACAGGAGTCCAGGGAGCAAACAATATACTTAATTAAGTGGACATTCGCAATTAACTAATACAATGCTTATGACCTTTTTGTGGTGTCTCTCTGCAAGAAGGATTTGTAACTTTCAAAATTGCTAGTAATTACTATCTTGTTTTTGTTTTGGATAGTTTTCCTTCCGAGGATAGTGTTATGGATAATATGTTAATTCATGCTGAAAGAGTTA
>JAHXMQ010003319.1:49563992-49591712 GCA_020466415.1 Ammodramus savannarum pratensis
AAATACAATATATGGAACTTAAAAACACACTGCAACACACCTAGAGCACAGATGGGGATGGGGATAGGTTTGTTTCGCTGTGTTTTGCTTGTTTTGACATGACAGAGATGAGATTTCAGCCAGTGCAGACAGGGCTGAGCTAACAATAGCCCAGGGGACAAGACAGAAACGAGAGGATTCTGTGCCTTCAAAGCCTCCTCCTGCACAGCTTGCTCCCAGACAGGTTGGGTGATGCAGGGACACTCACTTTCCTGTTCTGTGTCTTAAGGCAATATGTGTTTTTCACCTGTTTCTGTAAGCTCAGGTGTGGGTATCTCTGGAGTGTGTCTAGCTGTCATGCCGTGAGGGCAGGGATAAGAGATTTTAAAAGTCTGTATTTTCCCTGGAGGTATTTAGAAGATGTGTAGATGTGGCACTTACAGCCATGGTTTAGTCTTGGACTTGGCAGTGCTGGTTAAATGGCAGGACTCAAAACCCTTCTCCAGCCTAAACATTTCTGTGATAACAGGAGAGCTCAGTGTGGAGTCACAGGGTCACAGTCTGTGTGTGTCTTTTGGGAATGTTGTTTGGGAATGTTCGCTTAGCTGGACTTGCCAAACTTGAACTAACAGCTGCAGGGAAGCATCCTGTCTCGTTATACACCCATGTTGTTGCCACATGGATATTTCTGTCCATGGGGAGTGTGTAAATGTCACGGCAGGGCTGCGTGTTCTTTTTAATATAAAAAAATTATACTTTTGTAGGTAGTTAATGAATGAAACAACTACTGAAAGGCAAAATGCTTTGTATTATTGACTAGAAAGGTGAAGTGTCATGTATAATTCACAACTTAAGTCCCCCAGGAAGAGTTCACCTAATGCACATGAACTGCTTGGCAGTTTAATAAACAAGGAAACCAAAAAGGGCGGTGTAATCCAGACATCTATTTAATGCATACAGGTGTTGCTTTTCTTACTGTCCATTATTCCCTGCGGGCTTTCTCCAGCCACGTTTCAGCTGGGATTAAACTGAGCTGATTTGTGGTTTGGGGCAGCCTGCAGAGTGAGGAATGCTTTGGTCTCCAGCAGGTGTTGTCCAATGGCAGCTGGTGGATTGCTTTGGAAGGCATTCATCCTGGAGTTTTTTAACCAAAGTTATCCTAAAGTGGCAGCACTGGTCTGAATGAGGCAGGTAAGGTCCATTCGTTGTTTTAACGAGCAAGGTCTCTGTAGAGGATGAATATCTCATCCTTTTAGACTGTAGAAAGAGCCTTAGGCATCCCATGTTCAAAGTATTAGATTTAATATGTCTAGGGTTTTTTCTTCTCTTTCTTATAACATTTGAGTGCCATATTTTGAGGTGAAGCTCACAAACAACTGATCCACCACAAAGTCTCAAACATTGTTTCAATGGGCCTTTCTTAACCTCCCTTTTTTTTTCTTTTTTCTTGCATGTAGATTTCCACCAAACATTTTTAGGAGCCACCATGATGTAGCATGTAAGTGCTACAAACTGGTAACTGAGAGAATAATGTCAAAATAGCATCAGAAGAGACCTTTAAATTCATTTAGGGCAGTGTTCTACTCTTCAGTAAAAACAACTGTTCCTACAGAGCACAAAGTTTTGGTTTGTATCTTTATTAACCTGAGTGCTCTTACTCGCTCTGCTCTTTCTACCCTGACTTAAATGTTTTCCACAATGCTCCAGGATTCTTTAAAAGGCCCACCTTCTATTAAGCTAGGTGCATTTTGTTCATTACATCTCTTGGGCAACAAATGGAAGAAAATCTATCTATCATTATATCTATCTATCTATCTATCTATCTATCATCTATCTATCATTATATCTATCATTATATCTATCATTATATCTATCATTATATCTATCTATCTATCTATCTATCTCTATCTGCCGTTATATAACTGTTATTCCTTTTCCCATATCTTTGCCTGAAAGCCACTTAATTTCTAAATTACAATAATTTGAAAGGAAGGAGATCATATTTTCCATTTCAAGGGAGGTTCACAGCTTCCTTGGCAGGCACCAAATCTTTCCAACCATAACAAAGAATGTGGATTTTGTTTTTAATGCAAAGTTACTGCATTATGTACACATTTACAATGGTAATGCTGCTGTGTGCTTGGCTGTGTAAATCTCTAGTGTCACGACCTTCGGTTTTCCCCGCTAATTTTTCTGATTCTAGCTTTAAGGCAGTTAAACATCAGTTTCCTGATTCTTGTAGATGTTTTGGGGTTCCTATTCCTGAGGTCAAAGCCTCTAAATGCCACTTGCCTGCGCTAATGCCAGGTTTGAATAAATCTCTCACTTCCCTTTGTGTTGGTGGTCACCCAGTCTCAAAGCAATTCATAGGCAAGGGTTCAGCAAGGTCAGTGTTTATGATGTGAAATGAAGGAACTGCAGAAATAAAAGAGGGAAATACCAAAGACTTTAAAGGAATTTAGTCAAAAAGCAACACATTTTATGTGACACTTCAATTAAGGAACATTTCCCCAGAAGGTGTGCCTGGCACTCTCAAAGATTGGTACATTCAAAGTCAACACCCAGAGGACTTCTACACCAAAAACATTCTTTCTGACACTTAAACCTGGACTGTCACTCCCAGGGGGCAAATCAGAAAGAACAAAAGAAAGGACCTAAAACTGAATGAAATTCTTCTCTTTACCAGAATTTTGGTGGTGATTTTTTAATGCTCCTTCTACAAAGAGACAAAGTATACATTGAGAACGATTTCAAGTTTGTTAGCACATTCTTTTAGATATTTTTTCCCTCCTGCAGAGCGCAAGCACTTTGGTCTACAGAGCACTGTCTGGTTATCAACAGTGCAAGATTCAGTACCAGGCAAATGGCAGGCATACTTCAGACAGCATTTATCCCATCCACGAACTTTGTTTTACATTTCCAGCTGAAGCATAGGTGAAACAGCTGTGAATTGTGTTTTTTCTTAAGTCATTTCCCATGTGGATACTTGAATGGCTGAGAAGCAGTAAATGGAAGGATAAAGATTTATTTCCCTGTACCATTCAAATATGAAGTATATAGCTCTATCAAATTTGATAGTAGTGATGTAAAAATAATGGCATCTTGAAAGAAATACAGACCTTACATCTGAAAGTCACAGCAGAGCTACAACCCTTTTCTTATCATGCCCACATGCTTTTGACAGTGGGAAAAGAATATACTGAGCAGATGAAGAGGGGTTTGTTGATCTGCAAGGGAATGTTCTTCAATAATTATAACTTGTTTTAATTAATTATTTGGAAACTGCATCTCTGAAATAAAGCTGTGGACTTGTTTTAGCTAAAGCAGATACCTGGCATTGATTGATTCAGGTGCTGTGTAAAGTGGTGTTTCATGAAGTCTGCACTTCTGTTTTGCTGAAAATGACAACGTGTACAATGCTGGACATAGTTCAGGGTTTTAAGAAAACATTTAGCTCTTACACCTGCCAGGATATTTGGGGCCCTTTTCCTTTCTCTAGGATGTCTGTAACTTCCATACAGAATCAGTAAGAATTGCTCATATCCTATGCTGGGAAAATAAGGCCAGTCTATTAAAACCTATTATCTGAAGAGGAGTGCATAAATAAACATGACAGCTTTTCCAGTGGTGGTGGATGTGTTCCATCCCTTCAGTGGCCCTTCCACAGCTGGCTTTACACCCACAGTGACCAGTTCTGCAATACCCAGTGGGGGATTTCACTTCCATTTCATTGCTGGGAGAATCAGCTTTAAGGAGAAAAGGTGTGTGACTTCTGACTGCAAGTACAGACCTTTCCTTCCTGATTTAGGTGGGAAAATAAGGTTTGTATGTCATTTACTTTTCATATAATATTTATAAAGTGCACCTTTGATATGTTTCCATTACTGTCATGGCAAGGTGTGCATTCAAAGGATTTTTAAGAGAAGCTATATATCCAAGCTCCACGTGGATTGCAGAACTATATGGTTCCAAAGCATATTTGTTTCTCTGTATTGCGTTAGAAAGCATTCCAGTGACTTTCTCCTCGTGAAGTCAGCAAAGACAGACAGTGTGCCTCTATAGAAATATAAATATTTTTCTCCAAGACATTTAGACTTTCACATGCTGTTGAAGATTGTTTTTCTTTTTTTATTTTTTTTTCCATCTGTAAGAGGGCCTGCATATTGCAAACCTTTTCAGGCTGGATGTGTGGTTTTAGCTTAGGGTGGGTGTATCTCGCAGAGCTTTGGTTTGGTGAGCACTGCCAGCTATTTCTGGGCTCACATGGTTCAGTCCTCTCGTTGAAACCTGAGAAAACACTTCTCTTGTGTTTCATTTGGGGAGTTTTTATTTTTCTTTTTTTTTTTTTGTTTTAATTTTTTCCAGTATGTCTTTGTTCTGCTTCTTGTTTTGCATTAGGCTTTCTGCTCTTGAGCTTAAGTTGGATCATATGTGTTTGGTGACGTGCAGATCAAATGTGCACATACATATATGTAGATATAGATATATATCTGTATATACACATTTTGTGTGTACACATATTATCCAGTCATCTCCTGGTTCTGTTTTCAATGAAGCTCCTCAAATTCTTCAGGTCTGTTGTGGTTTTCAAACCAAGGTCTCTCCAAAAAACCCTCTCCACAGCCACAAGCATTTCCATTATTCTGTTTCACTCAGTTCCCCTCTGCTTCTGCTCATTGTTTTCTGTTTATTAATCCCAAGATTGCACTTGTCTCTGCCACTAGGTTACCTCTGAACTCTGCCCTGATATGGCAGATTTTATTTTGGTTGGCTGTTCTGCCAGACTTTCCAGTTTTCAGTCGCCTTTTTCCCCCTGCTTTGGTTTCGTTGGGTTTGGGTTTTTTTGTTTTGATTTTTTTTTGTTTGTTTGTTTGGTTTGGTTTGGGGTTTTTTGGGTTTTTTTGGTCTTGTCTTTTTATCCCCAGTTTTGTTTTCCCATTTTGACTTCCTGATTTTTGTCTGATTCATACCGATTTTACTTTTTAATTTCAGTGTATGCAATAGGTTCCTGGTTTTAATGAGCTTTTTTACCATAATGCCTGAAAATGAAGGCCAAAGGTTCAGCAGCTCTGCCCCATCCTCAAAATGGAATGTTTCCCTAACAAGGTTCCTGAGCAAACAAGATTTCTGCAACGAAAACCAAGACAGACTTTGTTATTTGTGTTTATGTCTGAGGAAGAATGAATGAAGACAGGGCCCCTGTTGCTGGACCCACAGGAATATGTGTTTTTCCAGGAGCTGGGAATGCATGTAGTAAGAATGATTAACCTCTATAATAATGGCAGCATTTTTTTCTGTGTAGAGAATATATATTTACACTCTTCTAAGAGCACCAGGCATGTTAACTGGCTCGTGTTTGCATTTTACTCTACCCTGACTACATAAGATGCTGTTTAAGGCATATTTTCTTTTGGCACAATTCCACTGAAAATAACAAAGCATCTTCTGCTTTAGACAGTGGGTGTGTTTTGCCAGAAGTCTGAAAAGGTTGCATTTTACTAATACATTACGTAATTTAATAATTTACTAATACAAATGATTAGTAGTAATTTACTAATACAAATAATCTCTGTAGCATATTTTGGTCTGAGTTGGAGTACAGCTGAGCTGTAAAGCCTGCATGAACGAGCCTTTCTGGCCCCTGATACATTAAAAATCCCATTAGTATCCCAGTGCAAATTCCAATACAGAAAACCAGTGGTATATGCCATTAGCAGTGTATGTATGGTTTAGAAAAGGAGGAAAAATTCTGGGGAGGTCTTCAGTACAAAGGCTTAGCAATTATAATGAGGTACTAACCTGGTTAAGATAACAGAGTCTCACAATTTGTGCCTTAGGTTGGATTTAAGAAAACCTCTTGAAGAACAGGCTGTTTTCTGTAATTAAATATGGATATGTATCACTGCACTGGTTCATTAGCACTGGTTAGTTCAGCAGACTGACAAGCTGATACTGCAGGAAGGAGGCCCAGCAAAAATGCAGCTATCATGCTGGGTTTGATTCTGTGAGCTTTGTAGCTGTTTACTTCTTTTTCCTTTGCTGCAGTTGCTGCATAACATTTAGAGAAAGTCAATATATCCTGAGCTCTTATAGCCTTGGCAGGATCAGCACCGATTGCAAAAACATGAGCAGAAATTTCTTTGTCCCTAAACAGCAATAAAGGGTCTGAAGCTGCTTTCCACAGGAAAGATCACAGGCAGAAGCATCTTGCCTCTCCTTGATTCAGCATCAAAAAGAAGTTAACCAAGAGCAGCGCTGCTGGAGGTTGTTGTTGTCCAATTCAGGACAGAATAACAAACTTTTGTATTCCTTACTTAAATACTGTAGTCAATCACTTACATCAGTACATCTTTTTTTCCCTATGTGTTACTTAATTGTCTTAATAGATACTTGTGCTTCTGCAGTGACAAGTGTTTCATAGCAATAAGATTGTCTAAGGAAAAAAAATAGTTTGTGTAAAAGAATTTCGTTTTGCAGTGCTGTAGGTGTCACTGCTCTCTCCATGGTTGCTGCATTTGCATTTAAAGGAAACCTGATTTATGGTTGAATGTTTTGGAAGATGGCTAAAGGACCAAGGAGAGTGCTAGCAGTGCCAAGGAGAAGTGGGAAATCAGTGAGAGGGTAAGCTGGAGGAAATTTCTCTCTGCTTTGTAACATACAAGGAAAACAAGTTGGAAATGTTGGTGGGAGGAGATGAAAGCTCCTACATCACTGCAAAGCAAGGGCTCTAAAGTGAAAAAAGGAAAGGTATTATATGGTGAAATCTTGTGTTCTGGTAGCTTCAGTAGCTTGGTAAGCACGGGGTAAGCACTGAATCCTGCCTGTCCAGAATGGCTCTCCCAGCCTGCAGCAGGTTGTGATCCCTAGATGGTTTTTGTACCTGCTTGCTCGTGGATGTTCTGAACACCTGGATCCTGTGTTTTAACCCCTCATGTTCTCAGGTGAGGCCTTCCTCTTTATTCAGAACTGCCTTTCTGGCCCAAGAGTGTTAGGTAAGGAATCTCGCCGAATAACTTTGGCCAAGCTGGTCTGTGGCTGCCCACATCAGTTATGAAACCTCACCAGAAACTGGTGTCCTTTGCAGTCCTCTGGCACTGAGACAGTTTATGCAAGAGATTATAGATGACAGTCTGCAGCCATTCACCTGTGACACAGGATGTGTTGGCTGTCTATTACTGCCACTTACTGTAGATTGCTCTTCTCCTGCCAATGCTTTTCCATCGTTTATTAACACTTCAATTTGAGGCCAATGCCTTGAATGGCCAGCAGGGAAAGGTTCCTGCAGGGAACAGTCCTTTTACCCACTTTGATTTCTTACCAGCAATGTAATGTTTCCCTGTTTGCCTACATAAGTGTCTAGGACATTGTTTAAACAATATTATGCTTCTTCTCTGAATTGGGTGAAGCTCAGAGATCAGATTTTTAAAAATATTGCTTTGATTTTCAAATGTACTTTTTGAGTTCGCAAAAACATAATGTAAGGCCAAGTTGTTGGGGTTTTCTAAGAAAACCAGGTATCAGCTGTTATTCTGATCAATTTATAATTGCACCATGCAGAATAGCAGAACTGAACTTGAGCTCTCAGTGGATGGTGACAAAGACTTGGAGCCCTCGTTGCAATAGAAGACAAATCTTTATTTATATCTTGATAGGATATCTTGGAGAGAAGACTCTATATGCCTCCCCAATTGAAATTCTGTTCAAACAGTTCAATTAACTTCTCTGACTGACTTCTAGCTGGTGCCAAGCATGAGGAATTAAACTGCCTACTGTAAAATGTGTCAGAAAGACCAGTTTTAGAGCCTCCATCAAAAACTGACAAAGCATTAAAAGAGCAGCTGGGCCTGACTGCTGATGAGGAGGGAGGGCTGTGTTCAGTGTCCTCTCTGTGTTCAGTGTCACCTCTGAGAGCTCCCAGAGCAAAATCAGGAATGCGACAGGTTTGTAAGCATTGTACCCCTGCAGCTGAGGTGTGCATTTATGTACATCTCCTGGGTGTAAAACCTGTTCATTTCTGCTACAAAAGCCACTGTTCCTGCACTGAAGTCTTTCATTTCCTCTGTCACTAGTGAATAGATGGTTACCCTTGAAGTCTGCAGGTTTTGCATGAGGCCATACTTGCTGAAATGTATTTCCATGGAGAGGGTAGCTATGGAAAAAGTTCTCTGGATCTTTTCCCAAAGCATGCATTTTCTCCACCCAGAAATACTTGATTAGGCAGGTATGCTTCAGCTAGGTAAAACTACTTAAATCATCCCCAATGCCTGTAATTTCTGCCTTACTTGTTTCGTTGGGAGAGAGCACTGATATGTTAAATGTTTCCTAGCCAAAAAGAGAGAAGAATAAAATCCATTCACTGCAGCCTAAATGCCTTTGATTTATGGATCTCTGATTCATCCTGACAGCTGCTTAAAAATTCATGTCAAATTCTGCATTAATGTTGGCCAGAAAAAGAAAAGAAATGTGTTAGGGAACAAGAGTGCCACAAAATGCAGCTCCCACTGTGGGTGTGTTTAATGAAAGGCAGGGGTAGCATTTAACTTGCCAGGGAAGCATCAGTACATGTTACTAGATCCTTTCTCTTTTTTAAATCTGTTGAGGAAATGTGTACTGGGGCATAAAAATGCACCTCTAACACTGATATCTCATTGTGTGATTTCCTTTCTTTAATTTGCGTGCTTTTTACATATGTTGCAGCTTATGTGAAACTGAGATAATGCAAATATTTTGTTTAAAAAGGGATAAAAGAAAAATAAATTATAAATTACTTTATTTTTCTTTTATTTTCTTCCTAATATGAACATATTTGAGATTTAAAACATAGCTTAATAGCATGATTGATAAATAGCATTCTCTATAATATCACAGGAAAAATTATCATTAAAAAAATCTGATTGTTATTTGTCACTGCTCTGGTTATTTTTTCCAACAATGCTTCATTACAAGTGGTAATATTTTCAGGAAAATAACCAGATAGCCTGAAATTTTAAATATATTAAGGGTTTGAATAAATAAAAGCAGCTGTTTCCCTCTTGGAAGAATAGTGTCTTCTACATTGCATTTCGAAGAAGTTTTATTTAGTATATATCCATGGCAATTTGCTTAGTGTCCTGTGCCCAGAATTATATTCAAGCTATACTAAACTATAATAGAATAGAACATAATTAAACACATTGTTACAGTTTTTAAGGTGTGCAAGATTCAAGATGATTAAATTGTTAGGGTAGTCCCTGTGTTTTCTGCTGGGTTTGTCTCTGTCTCCATTGTCATGGAGATGTCCATGCAGTGTCCTGGGTTGTACTGACCATGATGTTAAAGGTCAGTGCTGGATAAGTCACTTGGACAGAGTGGTGGTTTTTGGGAGCAGTTGATTAAATTCAGTAATATTGGCTGTGGAATTTTTCACTCTGGGGTTTTTTGGGCTATGCATGAGATTGGTGTTTCAGTTTTCCTGTAGAATGATTTATTTTTTCTTTAAAGAGGGGGAAAAGAACAAAGGAAGTCATGTGGACAGCTAAGCCCTGCTCCAGACAATTTTTCTTTTTGACTGCAGGGAAATTACTGGCGTGGCACCAGTGCCCTTCTCAGCCACTTTGAGACTTGACAAATTTTCCCTAGGCCATTAGGGTAATGTTTGCATTAGCCTTTTGTAATAAATAGGTATCAGAAGAGTTGCAAGGCTAGATTTGTCTTGACTGCTGATGGCAGACTCTTGCTAGAAAAAAAATCAAGGGGAATAGCTGAGAAACAGCAATGCTTTATAGTATCAGGAAGGTTGAGTTTCCAGCCATGAGCATCCAAAACTCCTGACTCAGCCAAACGTTTGATCCCCTCTATTCATGGAGTGACCTGTTCATAATCAGGGCAGTGTAATGATGGAAAGCCTCTTGAGGGAAAGAGGGGTGGTGTTTGCCCTTGTGCTCTGAGCCCTGAGAGACCAGGGCTCAGCTCCCAGCCTCATGGCACATTTCTCTGTCTGCCACAGCTATTTCAGTGCCTCCAGCTGATGCAGGAAATCCCAATTTCCTGGGATTTCATGTCAAATTCTGAGGCCCCACCCCAGCACAGCTCTTTCAGTTCAGACACTCCCCAGTTTTACCTCTCTAAATGCCAGTTAGTGATCATTTCATTTGCTGCTGCTCCTAGCACATTTTTACATTGCAATACACCCTGTCTGTCCTTACTTGCTTAGAGCAATTGGCTATTGCAAAACATAGTTTAGGTGTAAAAATTGTCTACGTGTTTGTTTCATGAAGTGAAAGAACAGAATATCCCTAATATTAAACTGTAAAGCAGTGATCACTTATTTGTGAGGCCATTAAAGGCATTAAAGGCACCTGGTGATTCCCAGATAATTTCAGACCACATATATTTCATGTACACAGGGGATTTAAAATTAAAAAGAAAATACTTTCAGCAATGCCTGATGCAAGTAACATCAAAAAGTGCTGTACAGAGAGGAAAATGGGTGTAAAGTTGAGGATAGCTGGATCAGTGGAGGGCCCAGTTCACAGGGTCATGGCAGAAGGCCTGGCAGCACTGTAGGAAGCCCCTGCTTCATCCCATTAGTGGGATTTTTCTGCCTCAGCAGTGCTGACCTGCATTTTTGTGAATTGAGCAGTGATCTTGACTGTAAATTTTATCAGTTGGAGAGTCCAGCTCACAGCAAAGAGTCACAAATTGCTGCATGGCCTTGGGCTGTGGGAGCCACTGGGAGCATGTGGAGCTGCTCCTTGGGTGCCAGCCTGATGCAGGAGCAGGGATGCTTTGGTGTGTTCTGGTTGTGAAACCATGTGGAATCTGTGATTGAAAGTGTTTCTGATCCGAATGCAGACTTTGGAGGGCTTCTTTGACAGACTCATGGCTCTGCAAAACAGACTGTCATAAATGTGTATGGGGTGTTGGGTGCAGTGCACCTCTCTTTTTGCAGTGTTTGCAGCAATGTCATCCAGATAAGCCTCAGTAAAACAGACATGGAGCCATTAGAGAGAGTCCAAAGGAGGCCACGGGGATGGTGAAGGGCCTGGAGGGGAAGTTGTGTGAGGAGGGGCTGAGGGGAGGCCTCAGTGCGGTTATAACTCCATCAGGAGGGGAAGCAGCAGGGCAGGCACCGATCTCCTCTCTCAAGTGAGTGGTTATGGGACCTGAAGAAATGGCATGAAGCTGTGCCAGGGGAGGTTTAGGCTGGACACTAAGAAAAGATTTTTCACCCAAAGGATAGTTGGGCCCTGGAGCAACCTCCCGAGGGAAGTGGTCACAGAACCAGGCCTCACAGAGTTCAGGAAGCATTTGGACAAAGTTCTCAGGCACATGGTGGAATTCTTGGGATATGCAGGGCCAGGGGTTGGACTTCAGTGATCTTTGTGAGTCCCTTCCAACTCAGGATAATCTGTGAATCTATGATTGCCTTTTGGTTCCTTCCAACTCGGGATAATCTGTGATCCTATGATTGCCTTTTAGCCATCACTTGATTTACCTAAGGCTCCTTCTCTCTCTCTGCCTGCTAGGCCTAGAAGATGTGGTAGCAATAATGATTCCCGAGCCCAAAGGCAAGGAGATCGTGAGCCTGCTGGAGAGGAACATCACGGTGATGATGTACATCACTATCGGGACGCGCAACCTGCAGAAGTACGTCAGCCGCACCTCGGTGGTGTTCGTCTCCATCTCCTTCATCGTGCTGATGATCATCTCCCTGGCCTGGCTGGTCTTCTACTACATCCAGAGGTTCCGCTACGCCAACGCCAGAGACAGAAATCAGGTCAGCAGGGCCGGAGTGACTGCTTGTGTTTCCAAAACATCATCGTGGGGTTTGTTGGAGGAGTAAAAGTTAAAGAAATTGTCTGTGTGTAGTAAAAACAGAAAGCCAAAGGAAAGCCCAAGAAAGTGAAAAGAATAGGAATATTAAAATGACTGTGACAATCCAAAATTTATGTCAGTATAGATGAGATTCAAGAAAAACCAGAAATTAATAGTGTATGTATATTATGGGTTTTTTTCCCTTATGCAAAACACAAAAAAATAGACAGGAAGGTGATGTTTATTTGTGAAAATATTGTTGTGGTACATATAGCCAAATGTCATAGCAATGTGTACAACTAAAGACCCTTGAGATCAAAATGCCTTGTGAGGTATGTGTGTGTCAAGCAATGTTCTTGATGAGTGAAGAAAGGGGAAAAAACCTATTCTCACTTTAATGCTTCCTTAGAAGGATCTTGGGCTAGAAAGATCCTATCAAATATGTCGCTCTTCATTTGACAATGAGCACTGAACAGGACTGTAGTGATAGCCACTAATGTTATTAAACCATTGTTATTGGTTTTGGCATCTTATCCGAAGCCCTTGAAAGAGATAAAAAGCCTATAGAGCTGAAGAGAAGTCAGTAGCAGTGGTTTTGGAAAGCACTGCCCATCTTTATGGTAGTTCAGCAGTGAGTAATAATAGCAACAATAATAATAAATGGAATATTTTCTTGGCCGGATGCAACTGTCTCAGCAGAACTGGGAAGCTGAGGCTTGTACATTTTACTCTAATGGTACAGTAAAAAATGTTATCAACATATGAAATTTGAAGAGATAACCATTTTACTGCACTGTAAAAAATGCACTGTAATTCAGAGAGGTTTCTGAACCCTCAATAAATTACTGTCAGGGCCAGGAGGGTTACCTAGCTTATTCTGCAGAAAAGGTAAAACTCAGAGTATGAATTATCATTTGGTAGAGAAAAGCCCTGCTACACACTCTGTAACAAATACTTGCTGTGTAGGAATCCCTCGCCTTCCCCCATTGAAATCCAGGCATCCTCTGAGATGGAGAGCAGCTGCTCTGTATTTACAGACAGAAAGAATGTATTTTCCATTTAAATATACAGTCTGGAATTTTGGATAGCAAGAACGAGACTATCCCAGCTGGAACTGGAACATCATTGGCAGCAGATTCGCTGTGACTGCAGCGTCTGGGGTAATTTTTGGATGCTTTGTCTGCAGAAGCACATGCGTGCCTAATTTGTGTGTGTGAGTAAGTGTGCTTCCAGTCAAGTAATTACACAGACAGCCTAGCAGTGTAAATAGATATACATGAACATGAAACTCAGCAAAATAGCAAGCTCATTCAGGTAATATGTTATAGTTTGAAACTGATGTGTTTATATCTTCAAATATATTTCCTTTTCAGTATATTCTTTCCAAAGTTTGAGTGAGACCTACATGTGCACAAGCAGTTGTCCTATGGAGAGGTTTTAACAGCTTGGTTATTATACTAGTTCTGTTCTTTAGAAGAATTAGAAAGGATGCCTCCTAAGTAATTACATATTATTAATTATTAATATTATTATTTTGAAAGGAAAAACTGGGCAATTATAAGGGGCAACCTAAAAAGTCTTCATGCAGTTTTCTTCCTACAGTTTTGTCTGACATCTAGTCTCTTTGTTAGCTCTTTTCATATGAAAACAGTAGCAACATGCAAACAAAACTCTATTATTTGAGTTAATGTGTCGCTGTGGCTTTTTAGTTTTGTTTCTTTTAGTCCTGGCTACAGAATATATTGATGTAGGTAGTTCAGAAGAGCTCAGCTTGCTCTTGCCCTTCCCGTGAGTTTCCTCTTTGTTTTCCATCAGGTTCTGGGTTTTCTTTTTCTTTGACACATTCTGTTGTAGTTCAAGGGTGGGATCATAAATTGCTGATTAAAATAATGCTGTCCTTTTGTCAGGCCTCATTAACTTTTGGGACTTTTGTCTAGTCCTTCTCTATCTGGTGACTCTCCAGGTCTGCTTCCCCTCTTTCACTAGGCGTAACTTTCTGAGCAAGCAGTAAATCCAAAACAAAGTGATTTATTTACCATCATGAAAGCTGTGAGTCCAGCTATTGAGAGAGGCAGCTAGAGAGACTGAAAAAATGTCCTGGAATGATTTCCTGTGACTCCACAGTGAGATGAAACCTGGCCATAGTCCATCTACATCCTCAGCCACCACTCTTACTCATCATGTGTGCAGAATCTAAGTTCACATGCCAGGAGGAAGACACAGCTTGCTCCAATTAGGTGCCTGATTCTGATGAGTGGAGAATCAGGATTTCAGAGATTCTTGCTGAATGCCAGGCTCTATTCATCCCCACTTGGCTGAGGATCAGTGCAGTGGAGCACAGAAGTGTCTTCCTTGTGCACCTACAGCCAGGGTGTCAGCTACAAATGTGGTGAGATACCAATTTTTCTTTTAATACATTAAATTTTTGAGAGTACCTCTGGCACAGACAACTGTACATTACACATGGAAGTAGAAGATAGGTAGTAATATTCACATTGATTGAATATTGAATACCTACTCTTTTTTCCCACCTAACGAGATGTCCAGGAGGTTGCCTTGATGATGAATCCTTTCGACATGAAGAGAATAAGTTTGTGTAAGAAAATCTGTTTCCTCAGCAGCTTGTTCCTGGAGGGCTCCTGAAGATGAGAGAGTTGAGAGGTTTTGTAAAAGGCTGTGGAAATTGTTTAAATCAAGAAATATCACATTGTATAGCTAATTGGAAGCAGAATTAGAATTACATGACAAGTTAAGTTCCGGAGATAATTCAGCATTGCCATCTCCTCAAGACCACTGCATCTGACATGCTTAACTCCTTCCAGTCCAGTACTGAATATTGCAGCATTGCTAATGAGATTATGAGATTTATGACTGTAAATCTCTAAGCCTCACTTTAAACCCTTAAACTGCTGTAATGCCTCTTATCTTTTGGGAAAAATAATTGGTTATTGATAGCATGCCTTGCATTCAAATGGGAGAATCCTTTGAAATTACGACTTTAGACCAAGAAATTCCTGTTCTTTCAAAAACTAAATTATTCTTATTTATGTGTAAGTTATGAACTTATCTATTTACGATAGATAAGAGAAAGAAAACATGAAAGCAATCAAACCAAAGATGTAGAGGAGTTTTTAATCTTGTCCTGTCCCCTTCAAAATGTGCAAAAAAGAACTGAGACATTTCATTCATTAAAGTGATAGTAATGATAAAAAGGGATCACAAGCACTTTCTGAAGCATGATATTCTGGCTCTTGTCTGGCTGCATGTTATCAGTCTGTCTTTGATTCTCATTAAAGAACCAAATAGCTGACAAGAAATGTTTCCAACTCTCATTCATTCTTTTATTTAAGGGAGACTCTGAGAAAGATGGACCACAGAAAGAGATGTTGTCTAACTACAAGATACTCCTTCATGTGCAATAATTAAGTTGCTGGAAAGCTCATATGTAAATCTCCTTTATAGCCAAGATTGTCTTCACCTCTTTAGCCAGATCTGAAATTGCACTCTGCTTTCAGTATTGCATGTGTTTTGTCAGCCTTTCCAATCCAACAAACTTACTCTCTAAATTAATCTAGTGATTTTAATTGGATCGGAAGACCAAAGTGGCAATTTAGTGGTCACATCTGCGTGGTGATTAGGTCTGAAATTATAAATTAGCTCAAACTTTCTTCTGTTTTTGGCCAGCTGGAAACCTTTGCTGCTGACAGGCCCCTCTGACCTCTGCAGCTTCCCAGCTCAGAAAGTTGAATGTCTTCTGGATCACCAAAGGCCCTGAGTGTCTCTCCTCTCTAGCCACACATGGCTGGTGGGGAAAGGAGGCGAAGGGAAGGGTTCAGGTCATGGCTTGGTGGCAAATTGGAACGTGCTGTGTTCTGTTTGAAAGAAAACATTGGAGTGGGCATTGCTGCATGAAACCGTGTGAGAGGGGCATGAAATAAAGGAGGAGTGCCCAGAGCAGGGTGACAGTGTGGTCTGGGGGCAGGAGAACATGGCAGCTGTGCTTCCAGCTGCAGAAAGGGTGGCCAGAGAGGAGCCAGGTTCTGCCTCTTCCTGGAAGTGCACAGGGTAATGCTCACAAATTACCAGAAAGGGAAATTCCATCAGTGTGTTTAGAGAAGAAAAAAGGCCGGGATTGGTCAAGCGCTGGAACAGATTATCCACAGAGGTTGTGAAATCTCCTTTCTTGGAGATAGTCAAAACTTGACTAACGCAGCTCTGACTTTGAAGCTGATCCAGTCTTGAGCAGGGGCTGGGAATGCATGACCTCCCAGAGGCTTTTCCAGGCTGTGAGTCTGTCTCCAGACTGCCTTGTGGCTGGATTAGCACAAGTGAGCAGCCAGGTCCCTTAGCACTGACACAGGAACAAGCTCCACAGCTGGCCAGTGACTGTGTGAGCTGCCAGGCTTTAACCCTGGTGGCTGTGACCCTGCCAGCACAGTAACAGTGTTTTGGAAATGTGGGAGAACAGTCAGAAACATCACGTGGTAATTACTCTATGGTCCACTGGAGGAAATGATAGAAAGGCAAAGAATGAGTAAATGGTTATGTATGGACAGGATGTTGCTGCAGGACTATATAGTGCTGTACCTGTAAGAAACTGCAGGTGCTTCCACCTCATTCTTATGAAATAGGCAGCTCTGTATTGCAGGAAAAAAAGACAGGAGAGATTATTCAGAGGTTTTGTAGTTAAAACATTTATCAGCTCGCTTTCAGAAGTTGTATCCTGCTGAAGATCATGAACTAGTTATGGAGCATGTAAGGATAAAGTTCAGCCTTCACTCTGCTAACTGCCCAGTTGTTTTTTTTGTTTAACAAGCGTCATTAAGAAAAGAGAGGGAAGAAGTAGGATGACCAAATAATGAACTTGTTACCTGCATTGGTACGCATTGCTGCAGTGTCAAACATCTATTGTGCCCTTTTTATTAATTATTATTATTATGTTCATATCTATATTATTATGTTTATATCTATCTATCTATGTTTATATCTATATTTATATCTCTCCTGTTCCATGTAGTTAGAATTATTAAGAAGCCTAGGGAGAAGAAGTTTTGGTTTGTGCATGAGGAGATGCTCTTTGCTTAGAGCCACTTTTGTGTTGCAGCGGCGCCTTGGAGATGCTGCGAAGAAAGCAATCAGCAAGCTGCAAGTCAGGACCATCAGGAAAGGTGACAAGGTAACTTTTCAAAATGCTTGTTACTAGATTAAACTCTGTGCTGAGGATTCCTCCAGACCTCTGGAACAAGGAGGCAGAACAGAAATGCCCATTGCTTGTTTAGCTACTGTGTCCTTCAGTGCTGGTAAGCAAGTCATGGATGAAGCTGAGTGTGGAGAGGGGGTGATTCGGTTAAAGATGCAAAATATTCTGAAACTTAAAACATACAAACTAAATCTGCATGCTTCCCAGTGCAAGCTTCCAGCTGGAAACGAGTCAGAAAATCTGACTTGCTGCTTTTGAAATGCATTACTGGATTTGCAATGTGCTTCAGTGACTGTTTTACTTTGTCACATAGGCTCTTGTATGGACAGATTAGCTAACAAAATAAGAAAAAAATAAACATGATGAATATTCTCTTTCCGTAGGAGACTGAGCCAGACTTTGATAACTGTGCTGTTTGTATCGAAGGCTACAAGCCCAATGATGTTGTCAGGATATTGCCTTGCAGGTAAATTGAATGTGCTTCTAGTTTTAATAATCTCTACTTCAAGCCAGTCTCTGTTCTCAGTTTCACACTGGTGAGATTACTTGGGAACTCGGGGAGGGAAGGGTGAATTTATTATTTTGGCCTATTCCAAATCTGTTGGTAAAGATATCTGAAATGCCTCTTTATTCAACATGAAGTGAAACTGGTGATGGTGGTGAGACCCTGAGGGTTTCGTGTGGTAGTCAGAAATTTTGTCTGACCTGAGCCTATAACAAAGTCTTTAGTAGGATTTTTAAACTAAAGTTTTGATTTATCTGATTTCCTCACTGTTGTTTTTTTTTTTTTAATTAGAGTGAATGCCTTAGGAGAATTTGCCTCTGACTTGTCATGTTCACTGTCCTGAGAAACCAAAATACTTGTTTATTTTCCTGCTGTTTTGTACCCTAGTAGATATTTGAAAGTTACAAGCTGTCCATTTCTGTTAGTTCATGTGATTCATTAAATCTGTTTACTGCCATCACTAAATGGGTAACACAAAGCAACAGATTAATCACAAATTTGACCTACTGTAGATTCCCCGCAGTGACAAAGTGCATGTGAACTCTTTTTTTTTTTTTTCTATAAGCAGACACAAACACATCACTGCATGGAGCAGAAATACGGAAAAATGAGAAACTATCAGAAAATGTGGACCTTGGTTTGGCATCCAGCCTGTTTGTACAGGAGCAGAACAAAGCCTGGAAATTTTGCATGATAGAGACAGGCAATGTTTTGAGGTAGATCTACAACAGCTTAAATGTATGTCTAAGCTTTAGCTTTCACTTGTGTCCCAACTCACAATTCAATGAGCCTCTGTTATCTGGGGCGTTGTGTCAGGCAGAGGGAATAGGAAACACAGAGTTAACAGGTGGTGTTTGGTTCTGGCTGGCTTGAAAGGTCACCCAGAAAATGATCATGCTGAAAGGGTAGCAGCAGCAGAGCTGCCTTGTAAAATACCCACAGTCTGAGCCTTAGCAGGCTGCAGTTACACAAACTCAAAGGTGCTTCTCAAGCAGCTGTTTCACCAACCCTGGCTTTCCTGCTGCACAAACTGCAAGGGCAGTCAGTGTTTTACATACTTGCATGGGTTTGGACTTCTGAAACATGAAATGGCACTCATGACTCTTTCTGCTCTTTTCAATCTCATCTCCTCATCCAAAACAAAGAGTGGATTCATGTCTGTTTCTTTGAAGTGAGTAGGAGAGTGTTATATCTTGGTAAAGACCTGCAGACTCTTTAGTTTTCCTGCTCCAGTATCCTCAGTTGAGCCATGTGCATTTTCTAGCATGGGAGCCTCATTAAACCTCCAGTGTAGCAGTGGATGAGCTCTGAAGTAAAAAGTAATACATGTTTACTAGTTTTGGGCTGTTTTCCCAGCTGTCCTCTCTTTGCTGCTGGCTCTGGATTGCTGGTTTTGTGTACCCCACTCTGGAAAGCTCGGAGGAGAATTACAAGTGAATTTGTGCTTCTGCCCCTCTGTCTTCATCAGACTGACTGAAGTAATAAACTTCACTCCACAGAGTGTGTTTAAACAAACAAGGAATGACACTTGATAGAAGTAAAAAGTGCTGACTTGCAGCTGGTTTTGAGTTTAATGGTAGCAAACATCCCTGAAGTTGTTCTTTAAGGGCACTGACACAAGATCGAATGTAGCCAAGTTCATTGTTCCTGAGGTGGCATCTCTTGTCACAGCCTTACTTCATTCTGCTTCTCTTCCGTCTCCAGTTTCAGAACACCTCTGCCATTTCTGCTCTGGCTTTGGAGAAGGTGCTGGTCCTGCTGCTCCCAGTGTGTGCCTTTTACTGAACTTTTACTAACTTAACTAAATTTCTGTGGTCAGGCAAGACATTTCTTCCAGCCCTATCTCTGCTGAGTGCCTCATAGGTTCTTGTTTTTGCTCTTTCATTTCTTTCACCAATAAACACATTCTCTGACCTTGCTCCAACTCATTCTTTTTCCCTGAACCTTCACTCCATGAACAGCTGTGATTTCAGTTTTCACTCCTGCTTTCTCTTTCTATTAGCTTCCTGTGAAAACTATTTCGTCACACACATTCTTCCCTTTGATTCCTTCCTCTCACCCTCATCATCTTCTTTTGTCCTCCTCAGAAGCAAATAATGCTGTACATGCACCCCCCAAAATCTCACACCTTCTTGTTGGATGCTACAGTGCTACTCACAAAAATTCTAAATCCTTTACTTCAGCCCTAGGTCTAATCCAGGCAGCTGATGCTCTTACTTGGGTTTATCAGGGATGTGCCTCTCTTTCTGCATAGGGGTGGAAGCTGGGAGGACAATAGTTTCCCTTCCTGTGGAGAAAAAGCCTCTCAAAATTGTTGGCAAGCTGAGCACTTTACAATAGCTGTACTAAAATAGTAGTAGTAGTAGTAGTAGTAGTAGTAGTAGTAGTAGTAGTAATAATAATAATAATAATAATAATAATAATATTTATACAATAAACTAATTATATATAGTTAATATATAATATATAATATATAATATGCAATATGTAATTTATTATTATTATTATTATTATTATTATTAATATTATTATTATTTTGGACTGAGTGCGACATGATTTTTTTCCTTGTATGATTAAAATTGCATCTTTAAAAAACCACAAATACATTTCAAACAAAAGCAGGGGTCCCAGGAAGGCAGTCCTCTGGAGCAGCACAGGGCTCTGGCACACACACATCATTCTTGGCAGCTTTTTCCAACACACTCTGCAGTCTCCCAGGATGAGGGCTGCAAACCCCCTGGCAATTCATTGTAGTGCTTCATTACCTTGGCTATGGTGAGCCTTTCTTGTTGTGTAACCTGGATGTCACTTGCTGCAGTTTAAACAACTCATTGTGCTACTTGTCCCTGGGAGAGGTGGGGAGCAGTTGTTTCCTTTCCCTCATAAAAATCCTTTTGAGGCTCTGACAACATCTCACCTTCCTCTCTGTCAGCTCATCAGTTGCAGTTCTTTTGGGAAACTTTTCAAATCAACATCAACATCATTTTGTAATCAATGTGGTTGCACACAATAGGGAAAAAATCTGTATTTTTTTCTAGCTTTGACTTTGATTCTTAAAGCCATGTCCTGAGCCTGAGCTTGAAACTTTGGGTCGTTGCTTCTGAAATCACCCATGGTGACTCCATCATCTCCTTCCATTTAAAACCTGCACCAGTCAGAACTGCAAAGGGAGGGATTTTTGGTGCAGTTGATCTTTTTACATCTTTGTCTCACCGTGGGACAGTGAAATGCTGCAGTTGCTCTCATCATACTTGACGTTTCTTTTGCTTGAATTTGGAACATGAAACAATTGACAATTAGTTGAATGCCATAAGCGTGTACATAGTGCTATACCAAATAAACTTTCACATCCAAATCTGCAAGGCCTGCCACCCTGCTTTTCTGCACAAATGTTTACATGTTCAAAACAGGCATTATAAGAGCTCCAATCGTATAATGCAGTAAAAAAAATTTAGAAGGCAAATCTTCATCTGATTTTCAGTAGCATTCCATTATTCTGTGGATTTCTGTCAAATAACCAAGTTCCCTCTGTAGTACATATTAAATCTGAAATTAATGGAGTCATAATACACTGTGCTAAATTAGTATTGAGATGTGCAAAGTGACAAGATCTGTCATGTTTTTAAACGACTTGGCGTTGTTAGGATTTATTGTAGAATATTGTTTTTGAAGCCAACTTTAGGAACACTGAACTTCAGATTTTAAAGTCTTTAAGGCATGAAAGTGTTCCAAGTTTTTGGTGATGAACAAACATCGTGAAATTCTCTAATATGAACCCCAGTTTGACTGAGGCTTTCAAAGCTGGAAATTGAAAACAAAAGGGAATTTTCTGGTCTATGGAAAAATGTCTTGGTGGAAACGATGTATTTTTTATTCAAAACAGATTTTGGAAATCTGTTTTGTTTTCTGAGACATTCATAAATATCTCAGGTTTTGTAAATGGACTGATTGTTTTGGCACAAACGTGCTTCAGATGTTTGCCCATAAGAATATTTATGGGTTTGATTACATAATTAAAGAAACCAATCACTAACAACAATTTCATGTAGCTGAAAGGTAAGACATAATGAATTAACATTGAACTAACAAACTCAAGAAAATCCATCGGTTAGACTTGTAAATGTAAAATTTCCCATGCCTAAGAACTGTATCTTTATGCTTTCACCTGTTCAGAGTGCTTGTCTGATGATGTGCTGAACATGCCTCTCCTAAGATAGGTTGGTTTTTTTCTAATTCAGTTTATTTCTTTATGCCTCTATCCGGAAAAATACTAGAGCCTCAATGGCTTCACATTTAAATTATGTATAATCAGGTTTGTCTGTAGAAGTTTAAGAAAAATTAACATGATTTTTACCTTTTCCAGCAAGCAGCTTTTGTTTACTGGCAGCCTTTAACATTTAAAGAGTATGGGGTTTGCTAATGCATTCTGTGTATTTTCCCAAGTCTCTAAGTATGCACACCTTCTATTCCCAACACATTGAAATGTGCACATGTGCCTGAGTTGTTCAGGAATCATTTTAGCCTTGTGTGCATAGGAGCTGGTTCTGCAGTCCTTGAAGAGGTCACAAACGGCACCACTTGAAATTCTCTCACTTAAAGGAACTCAGAATCACCTGTACTAAGTGGTAAGTTGTGCTGTAGTGCATTTGAGTTAAGATATCCTGGTTTTCACTGCAGGCATCTGTTCCACAAGTCCTGTGTGGACCCCTGGCTGCTGGACCATCGCACCTGCCCGATGTGCAAGATGAATATTCTGAAAGCTCTGGGGATCCCGGTAAGCACTGTGCAGAGCAGCCCATCAGGGCACAGGGGAAACACCAGCCCCCTGAGGCCTTTGTCTGTCTGTTCCCATCTTCCTCTTTTTGCCATATTATTGAATAATTGATTGATTTATCAAGGGAAGTACAGTTGAAATGTCTGACCCTACCTCTGTCCTGCACCCCACTGGTACTAGCAAGGCAGAGCCTGTGTGTGGGCATTGGTTGGGTGTTGGGTTTGTGTGTCTGTGCCTGCCTGCTTGGTGAGGCAGAGGATTGGTCACTGGTGTTTTGGATTTATAGAATCTTTCACAGAGCTTTCAGGCCTGGTTTTATTTTTTTAGTCATGCCCTCGGTTCAGATCTGAAAGTGGAAAGTCTGCAAATAAAGTTTTGTCTGCTATATTCATCAAGAATTGCTCAAGTTCTTTTTCTGTCAGATTTCTCTTAAAGTCCATCTGAAGTAAGGTCTGTACTCCTAATTCCAGTTAAGGGCCATTTCTCCCAGTTAGTAAGCATGTGGTGGAGCACATGACATACAAGAAATTGTTAAGCTCTTTGTTATTTGGAGCATTCAGATGTGGTTAGAGGCTGCCAGAGTGATTGATCTTTGTCAGTTCTGTGTTTGCCTTCAGATGGTGTGTGTCCTGTCTGCCATGCACTTTCCCAACTGGAGCAGAGCTCAGGGAAGGAGTGAGTCACTCTCCTCACTGTGCAAGGCTGAAGTTCAATACTGAAACACCTCCAGCTGCTGTAAATAGCCCCCCAAATTCCAGTTAGTGATGCACCAGCTCACATTTGGAAGAGCTCTATAAAATAAAATAGTTCACTGAATGTATTGGGGAGCTGCTACAGCCATTCTCAGAGAAGCCAGTTCCATGGAAATAGGAAGCAGGTAGCAGGCAGATATGTTAATAAACCTAATATAATGCAAACTGAAAACATGCAAGTGGGAAAAAAGAAGGAGGGCATTGTAGCTAGGGTAATGCATCAAAACAGTTTGGCCACTTTTTCTGCTAAATGTGTATATTGTCTTTAATATATTTAGTGGTGATGCAGCTGTTAAATCAGGGTCTAAGATGAAAAGCCCAAATGAAGGCTAGCTCTGCCATTCAGCATCTCCGCTGATGGCTTAAATACACAAATGAAGGCTTAAATACACAAATGAAGGCTAGCTCTGCCATTCACCATCTCTGCTGATGGCTTAAGTACATCTCTGACCTAGGCTTAAGTACAGAAATATTTCCTTAGGTTCTGTCTCAGGTAGATAATTGTACTGAGCATGCCACTAAAGATGCTGCTGTAACTTACATGAACAACTGGTTCAAATTAAGATTTCCAAATCAGCTTTGGTGTCGGTCTGCCTTAACACTAAAAACGAAGCACTTGGATGTTAATGTTCCACTAGGAAAGTTTTTTTGGGGGGATTTTATTCTGTAAAAATTTCCTGCACAGATTTCATGCTGTCCTCCCCTTCTCCCCGCCCAGCACTGCTGAGGACGGCCCAGGGTGGATGTCATTCCTGAGGTTTGCTTTCTGGTGCTCCCATGAGCCAAAAAAGCCACCAGCACACATGAACTGGTGTAAAATGTAGTATTTAAAAACAAAATAATAATTATTAGAAAAGATAATTGTTCCCCTTCAGCTCCTGTTTCTGTTTACATTTGTGATTGAGCAGATCATACCAATAAGTGAGTTACTTTTTCAGTGCGCACATTCCCAAACCCTTTTAAAAGTATACATAAGAATGTTTAGCAATTGTAGGTGACACAGTTTAATACTCAGTATTTCCATGGCATACTTTGGGTCTCTCTCCCAACAGATTGTATTGCGTTTTAAGTACATAGAGACAAACTCTGTGTGCTTATTCATTGCATGTTGTCATTTCTCAAAGCCAAAAAGTCTGCAGAAGAGGTAATAAGTGAATGGAGTATTTTTCTCAGATAGGGGCTGGATTTTCTCCTTTTCTATCCCCGTTAGCCCAATGCAGACTGCATGGATGACATCCCCCCCGACCTGGAGGCATCCATCGGGGGCCCCCCGACGAACCAGATCACGGGCGCCAGCGACACCACGGTCAACGAGAGCTCCGTGGCGCTGGATCCCCCTGCCCGGAGCGTGGGAGCACTGCAGGTCATCCAGGACGGGCCCTCCTTCCCCCCGCCCGCCGAGGGCACTTTCACAGCCACCAGTAAGTGCCCAATTCTGGTGGGATTTGCCCCAAAATGCGTGTCTAGGAACCCCCGCCACACGCCCGTGGCTAGTGAGCAGCCTTGAGGGCTTCTCGTTGGCCTGAGGGTAAGTAAACTTAATTATCATGTGTTCTGCTGGACTGGTGGCCAGAGTTCCTGTACTTGGAAGCCTGAGTGCAGTTTAACAGCACTGATGATCTGTAAAAACCAAATCATTGCGTCTTTTCAGTGCCTTTAGTTTTTGCTTGTGTAAGGTGTTTCAGCGGTACCGTCGGAACAAGTAATTCTCAAAATACTGGCATGTCTCTCTGCTCCTAAAAAATATGTTCTCTCTTTAAAGTCTGCCTCTGAGAGTTTAAAAGAAATGTTGTCAGCTATTTTGAATGAGGACTGTGCTAGTCTAAAGTTCTCATTTTTAGGCAAAGTAGCAGATCAGTAGAAAATACCTATCTGTTGGATACCGGTCGGTGTATCAAACACCAATAGTGTCTTGTCACCAATAGTGACAAGACTATTATAGAAAATCATCAGATATACTTCAAGGGAGGTAGAAGAATGTGGTAAAATACAGTTTTGTGTAAGTTCTGGAAAAAATACACATTTTCAATGGTTTCTAGGTACTGCTATGGGCCTGGGTATGAAAAAGAAGGTAAGTAATAATATTATGTGAAAAGGAAGGAGACACAAGATGGCACTAGGCTGAAATGGTTTTGCATTACTCTTCTTACTCTGTGGAGAGACTTGATAATCCCATTTTCTCTCATGTTGTCATGCTAGTGTCATGGAAGTGAAAATAACTTCTAGAAAGACTGGACTTGTGACCTTAGATACTGCTGACCCAGATTTCTACATTCTGTTTTGTGGATTTCAGGTTTCAGATTTGGTCCAAGTTCTGGATTCAGCAAGGGGTGGGCAGCAAGGTTTTAATCCCAGCCACCTTCCATGCTGCCATCTGAGGGCATTCAGTTTTCTCAGGTCTCCCTGAGTGCTGGCAAGAGCTGTTCAGAACAAGATGGGATTCTGTTCCTTCCAATAATTGTTTTGAAATGCATTTAAGGCAGGTTCTCAGAGCCAGCAGAATACTGCAAGGCTACAGAAATGCCTGATTTTGCCTTGGTGCCCTTTGTTTTCCACCTTAACCTCCATTTTCCCCCTTACCTGTGACAATATTGGACAATAGGCCTGAAGACTGGACAATCCTGAGGGCTGGCAGCAGAGCCCGTGGACAAGGACCTTGCACCAAGAGCAGGCAAAGCACAGAGCATCAGGAGAGCATCATCACCTGGAGAGACTGGCCAGGCCAGGGAAGGGCTGTGAAAAGAGGCTTGGCCTGGGCAGGCCTGGCCTCCTGCACCCAGCACCGCCAGTCCTTGCACCATCCCTTGCTCCTCACAAAAGTTCAGTGGTCCAGGAGGCAAAGGACTTGCCATCCTCTCTCCTCCCGCTTCTGCAACACTTCCCACTTCGTTGTTGCTGCATTCTCTTTTGTCTGTTGATTAATCACTCTGGTATTGTTGTCTTGGTTTGGGTTTAATTTCCCTTCCTGTGTTTGCAGGGATGGTTCAGAACCAGAAGACCTCCCACAGTGTGTCTGGAGGGAGGGTATTCCCACAATACTGCTCACATGGGGTAAAATTCTGTCTCCGTGGTGGCAGAGCTCCTGCCTGCTTCAGTGGGGCCAGATTTATAATTTCTGGAAGTCAGCCAGTGCTTTTCTTCTTATTTCTGTGTGTATGCTCAGCAGATATCCTGCCTTCCCTCTGTCCCTTTGGCTCCCCATGCTCCTGGTACCTGTGGGACCCTTGGAAATGTGGTGTACTGTGAACATCTGGGCAGGAGTAAAAAAAAAAATTAGGGGGGAGAGTAGATGGGGGAAATAGTGTGAAATACATAAGAGTTCATCCCAGCTGAGTTTACTGCTCTGACTTTTTCAGCCCTCCAGAGCATGTGATGACAACCTAAGGACATTTTTCTACAACCATGCGTCACGGCAATGTGTGGTGCCCAGTTTTTAGTAGTGAGTTATGCAGAATGCTGACAGTTTTGGAAATCTCAGTGCATGTGGAATTTCCTGCTCTACATGTGATGTGAGTGTGAGCTGGGCTTGGCTGAGATCTGAACCTGAAGGAGCTCTGAGCTAGACCTCATCCATCTCAGAGGGTGGATCTGAGATTTGAGGAGACCACTGCAATATTCTTTGGTCAGGCTTAGCTGGGATTGAATGATATGGTTTAAAAGGTAGTTTTCTGGGAGAGCAGCATCTAGATATTCTAAAGGTATGGTGACACTGGCAGGTGAAAGGGAGTTATTAGATTTTATTCTTTTATGGCATCCATGGTCATTTATCTCCCTGAAGCACTTATAAATTTCTGCAGTAAATAATGTGCACTGTCTTTGCCAGTAAGTTTATCTCTTCATAAATACTTCCCATTTTTCAATTTAGAGAAGCTTTTATGTTCCATCCAGCAGGATCTCTCATCCCACCACACAGGGCCTCAGAAATCCCACTGGCACTATCTCTGTAGCTGAAGGGATATCCCTAAATAATTCTACACAAGAGCAGGATTTTTAGTGTGAAAAACCACAAGCTTTCCCCCAAGGTGCCATACCACCTGCAAAGTGCACAGAGTTTGGCACAGTGTACAGCACTGTGGGCAGTCTAGACAATACCAGTGGTTCCTTTTCTGCCTCTCATTGTGTTCTTTCCATAAAACCCTGCCAACCTACAGCTCATCATGACTGTTAGGACCCTTTCAAATCTCTCTGATAGCTCTTCATTAAGTCTATTAATATAACTTTTAGGCAATTATTTTGATCTGTGTGTGCCTAAAATATCTTTGTGAAGAACAGTCAGCCTCTGGAAGTGGATGAAAGTACATGATGAGAACCTGATCCACTGCTGTCTTGTAACCGCTTGGCTGTTCCTCCTGGCTGTGAATAGTGGGGTTTTATGGGTGGAATGTAAAGGAGGAGGAAAAGGTGGAAAATTCCCTAGGTGCTAGTTAATGCAGCAGGTTATTAACACGTGCATTGGCAAGCTGTGATGCTGTCCCAGAGAGAGGATCCTGATGGGACCTCGTTAAAGGCTGAGCTGATGGGGTCCCCTGTGCCTGGCGTGTGACACGAGTCCTGGTGGCCCTGCTGGAATCCTGTGGGGATATTGCACTGAGGAATTGTCATGGACCAAAACTTCCAACGAGGTGATTGCTTTGGGACCAGCACTGATGCCAACATGTTGGTTTGGAAGAGTCACTGTTGTAAAAAATAAAAGTCCCGCAGCACCATTTGACGA
>JAHXMQ010003319.1:49591812-49659789 GCA_020466415.1 Ammodramus savannarum pratensis
TCAATAAGCCATATCTGAAGAAAATTCTCCAACAAGTCACCAAGTGAAGCACAGCTGGCACTAAAAATGTGCTCTGGATTGTCACATACACCACAAGACTCCTGACAGACCCTGGGGGGACAGGGAAGTTTTCCTGTTATAAAACTGCTCCTTCTTTCCATATGTTGAGAAGTGAAATGCAAAGTGTTTCTGCACAGAGAATTGCAAAAGGGGATGTACAAAACTGCTGTGAAGCAAGGAGGAAATTTAAATTCTGATTTACTTTTCTGTTTTCTGTTTCACATCTCCTGTGTCCATTGGCACTGTGTGCAGAGTAAGGATGAAGACATCACATCAATAATGTCCCTTTTCCCCACGGAGCTGTGATAGGGCTCGGTGAGAGGGCATGGTAAAAGCAGCACAGTGCACACCAGCATCAGAGGTGCATTGATGAGCATCCACCCAAACTGGCTTTTCATTGTGACTGCTTTCTGCAAGTGCCAATGCATTTGGCTGTTCTTTTCATTGTAACTCGTGGTAACATATCTGAGGCAAGAACATAGGCTCTACTGGGTGGCAGTAATTAAGCCAGGAATTAATATACACAATGTATAAAACAACTTTCCTGGAGATCTCTGTGAATGTTTGCTCTATTTTCCCTCTCGAGGTAGCATAGTGCTATAAATCAATGAAAGAAATGCTCCTGAAGACAAGTGCACAGCAAATGTATAGAACAGGTTTTTTTAAGTTACATGGTTGGTTAGAGCGGTTTTGTTACTTTTATTTTTCTAGGGAGGTATCACTATATAGGGCAAAACCTCTTTCTTCTGCCTCCCCAAGCAGTGTTAATGCTCAGAACACAAAAGAAGGAGGAACAGGACTATATAATAACTTAAAAAATTGAAACAAAGGTTTTTCATGCAGAGAAACAGTGGTTTTGAGTTACTCTGTTCCAATTTGAGTTTCACATGTAGAATGTTAGGGAGGTCTTGGTGCTAGTGGTGGTGGCCAAGTGACCTAATGAACATATTTTCTAGTAAAATTCCAGCTGCAATTTGTTGAAACTTAAATTGACCTTTGCCATCCACTTCTCTAAGAAGAAATTCAGAAAATGGATGTTTTGGGTTTGGCTTTGTTGTGTTCCCATGAGCATTCCAGCAAGCATCCCTGATAAAAGCTGGGCTTTGGAGGGGATGTTCCCATGCCAGGAGTCATTCAGTTGAATTACACTGTGACTGGAGGCTGATTTGAAGGGAAATACTAAATGTCCCTGGATTTATATACCCCAAAACTGTTGCTGTGGGTGTGCCTGCAGACCAGCCAGCTATTTCAATAAATTTCTTTCAGACAATATTTGAGTGCGGCAGGCCAGGCCTGGCACTTCAGATTTATTTTTAATGGGAAAAAAAAATGCTGAGCTATTGCATGATTGTCAGAGGAATGTTCCAGTTAAAAGGAGATTGGCATCAACTGATTTAAATTTTCCAAAATTAACGTACAGGACAAACAGCTGACCTCTTCCTTTATGAGAGCTTTTCTATATATCATCTCACAATGATATATTGGCCAGAGAAGGGGTTTGGTGCATTTCACCTCTCAAACAAATGCGTGTCAGGAAACAGAAGTGAGTGGAAAAAGCCTGTCGGGAGAGGCAGCGTGCTGGGGTGTATTGTGTTTCTCTGACACGAGAGGAATGTGGCAGGGAGGTCTACAGTTCCCTGCTGCAGGCACTGACACTGGCTGGAAAGCAGCTTGAGATGTGCCTTTTGCTTCATTAAGCAAAATGCTTTCTGCCCATGGCAAGAAGTGCTGTAAAGCACAGTGGAAGCATTACAGTGTGTGTGGTTAGGCAGGGCTGCCAATTTCAAGTAGCTAAAATCACAAGTCAGATATTCCAGCATAAAATCGGTCTAGAAAATAGAGATTTAATTTTTAAAACACTTTGTTTCCTTTTTGCCTCTTAAGCTTCATTTATTTTTAAGTGAAAGCTGAGATCTTCACTGAAAGTTGAGCTCCTCATCTGATTTCAGGGCTTTAAGAAAAACAGCAAATGACAAAAACCTTGCAGAAGGGCCATGAAGGTTGTTAGCAGCCAGCCAGGCATCTCCTGCAGGAGCTGTGTGATTGCACAAGCTTTGTCATTGCAAATGGGATCTGAAAGGCAGGGATGCAAATGCAGGCTGAGCTCCTGGCACTCTCAGTGGAGCTGAGGTTTGCTTACCTTTGACAAACAGCAGTAACTGTGCTGGCTGGTGTCACTGAGCAGCCAGCCAAAAATCCCAACCAAACAAAGCAGCAGGGTCTGGCAAGGCTGAGTAGTGTGGGGCAGCTCTCAATGCAGACCTTGCAGCAGGTCTCAGTTTGAATAATGCACACCCCATTCAAGCTTTCTCTGCAGAACATGAGGCCTAATCCCAGCACATGTGGGGGTTTAAAATCTAAAATTTTTAAAAATCATGCTGCTCTTGAGAGGTGATTAACTGTGCTCACTTAGCTGCAAGTGAATAATTAAACTGTGAGGAGTTATTATTTTCCTGGCTCCTTTGTCGTGTTTCTTACTTATTAATTCTTGGATATTCAATTTCTAGGTTTTTTAGCATCAATCAGGCTCTGCTTCTTTTGTCTAAAAAATAAAATATGTAAAGGAAAAGCTGCCACAGATTTAAATACATTGTATTGTTGCAGTATAAATACCATCTCTGTAATTAAACCACTTGAAAATATGAACCATCAAATTTTTGTCTCAGGGACTCAGCCACCTATGAGGGTTTTGTGCCTTTGAAAATCTCCCTAGTGTGCTTTGCTTCTCCTGATTGTTCTTGGGAGAAAATTAGCTTTTAGTGGTTTAAAATCTGTTGGCTTTATTTGCTGCTAAATATGCACATGGTAAGTGCTGTGGGATCAAAACAAAAACAAGTTGCTCTTCCAGGGATGTGATTTGCAGTTTGGCAGAAGTCAACAATACAACTCTTGGAGTATTTGGGGTCGTGGTGCATTAGGGTAGATCCCTTTGGCCTGCATCAAGAACCTTCAAATCAGAGGGAAGAGTGAATTTAAAGAGACTGGAAAAGGGTGAGAGAAGGCACTTGAGAAAGCAGGCAGCCTGTGTCCAAAATCCTGGATTTGTTTTGTCCTTGTCCAATGCCAGTGTTCCTGCATTAGAGCAGTGCCCTCTCAAAAATGTCCTCTGAGATTCCATCACTTACTGAGGGTTTGGGCAGGTTTTTTCCTCTGGGAAATGTTTTCCTGATGGTTCAGTTGCTCCTCCAGGTAGGTGCCTGTGGCTTTGTCATTAGCTGGGTGTGTTTGTGGGGAGAGGAGGATGAGGCCAGGTTGAGAAGGTGAAAGGGGATGGGGAGGGAAATTCTCACATGGTGGGAGGAAGTTCATGAAGGACCTGGATGAAAAGCCCTGAGAGGATAAAGAGAATAAAATGTTACCCATCCAGGCTCCTTTTCATCATGCTTTCACTGTGAATGTCTTGAATTCTGGGGTATTTTGGAAGTGTTGTAGACAGATATCAAATAAGAGCAAAGTTTGTAATCTAATGACAATCTCAGTGTCGGAAAGCCCTCTGGGTTCCACCTGCAGAACTAAAATCAGTGATGCATTAAGAGACAGACGTGACATTTCCTGTGTTTTGTGCCCTGGCAGACGAGCAGGAGCCAGCAGTCAGCAGTGACTCAGACATCTCACTGATCATGGCCATGGAGGTCGGACTCTCCGACGTGGAGCTCTCCACGGACCAGGACTGCGAGGAGGTGAAGTCCTGAGCACAGAGCTCCAGCACCAAAGCACGGGGCAGGGCCACGGGTGGGGACCCAGCCAGCTCTCTGGGGTCTGGAGCAGCCATGCCAAGGCCTGCAGAGCACTGTCACCCCTGCACACTCCATGCTGAGATGGTGAAAAGCAATAGCAGCTGCTGTGTCTGCCTGGACGCGGTTCCATCGCCTGCATACCTGTCTGGCTCACCTGGGATGGGGACACCTCCAGATTGTGCTGAGGGCACTCATGGGGCTCTCCAGGGGCTCCTCAATGTGCAACTGAAACGACAGCTTGAGTGGTTTTTACTCTTGTTCAATCCATTTTCTGTTGTGTTTTTTGAAAAGGCATATGTTTATTTCGTTTGTTTGTTCATGGTTTGTTATGGACAATCTGTTTCTACTGACTGACCCCAGCTTTTTCAAGAGTTCAGTCCAGACACCCCAGTTCCCGTTCCTTGGTCACATCATGGTCTGAGCAGGATCCATCATTGCCTTGGTGTTTCTGCATGGATTACATGTGGCTGGCCCCAGAAGGATCCTGCACCAGCACCCTGCATTAGGTAACACCTGCCTTCAATGAGTGGCAGGCTTGAAATGGTACATTCTGAAGGCTTTCATTTGTTAGAGAGCTCTGAATTAGCAGAAATCTGGGTTAAAATGGCATCAGTTTGTCTCGTAAAGTTCTGTTCTAGACAGGTGTTGTGCAGTGTGAAGGAGAAAGAAGATCCTAAAGCATCTCTCCATCCATGTGGTCCTGTCCTGTATTTTATGCTGTTCATGGTGTCAGTACATTTGTGTCCTTCCTCCAAGTGACAATTCAGTAACTGGAAAAAAAGATCTAGCATAACATCACCTCTTAATTTTACAGACCAAAACCAGATCAGTGGGGGCTGAGGGAGCACCTGAGAGGTTTCTTATTAACAGGTCTGCGTTGAGCAGGTGACAGTATTCTTACAGAGGGTCTGGAGATGCTGCTGTCAGTGTCAGAAATTGCCAAGGGAGCAAGAGGCAGCCCTTTGAAATGTTCAATTCCTGGTTTGCTTTGGGTCTTTTCACCCAGTGTGTTTCATTTCTTGCATTCTGACAGCAGTTTTTGTCTGCTTGCTATCTATTCAGGTGGTTTGTTGCCCTCCAGAGTCCCTGTCAACGTTGTCAGAAGAATATTTGCAATTTGTATACAGATACATACCCCAAAATATATTGGGGAGGGAATTTGAAAATAAAAGAACTAATAGAAATCAAAACATGTAAATAATAATGACCTGACCTCATAATTTATTTCATCCTGAGCTCTGCTTTCCAGGTAAGAGCTCACTGTTAATTGTGCAGGGTGTGATTTGGTTTTTCAGTGTAAACACTCAGCAGTGAAGAAGCTTACTGTTACACAAGAATTCACAGTTTCTGCTGAGAGTCAGATGATTTGAATCACATTGCTGCCTCCTGAGTCAGGCCACAGAATCAACAATTCATCTTACATTGAAATTTCATCTGGAGGTCAGACATTCTGACTTGGCAGTGTCATGATGGCATCTCAAAATGCAACTGCTGGGGCTCACTGCATTTAATCTCCTTGAGGATTTACTTGTTAAATGCAAAAACCAGCTTCCAGCCAAAATTTGTGTTTGTCAGATTTTGTTCAGGAACAAATGTGTTTACCCCTAAAATTTTGGCTGACTTGCTTCTTCAGTACAGAAAGAAGTAAATAATATTCTCCATGCTCTTCTCTCCATTTAGAACTAAGTAAACATTCAGTTTAATTCTGTTTTATGTTCTTAGTCCCTAAATTTCAGGGTAATCTTGAGGTGAAGCTGAGTTGCACATCACTGAAGCCTGAACTTAGGAAAGCACTTAAGTAAATGTTTTATTCCACCCTTCCTTAAAAAAAAAAAAAAAACACAATTAATTTTGGACTTGCACTAAAATTTGATTATTCTCAACAGGTCTTCTATGGGCATACATAAGCCCCTGTGTCAGTTGTCATTTTTAGGCCTTTTATTTGAGAGAGATTGTGGCACAAAGAAAAAAGGCTTTATTGATGCAGTTTGGAAAAAGAAATTATTGGAATCACGTATGATAAGCGGTCCCTTGGATTTCACTGGTGACCTCTGGATCAAATCCCAAGGAAGTCATTGCAAGAAGGGCATTGATGTTCTGGTGCATCCATTTCACAGGATTAATCTTGTCTCTCTCCAACATTTACATTGTGGATTGGTGGAAGCCACTTCTGTCTGTAGTGAATGGGAAAAGAAATGAGAGGAAAAACAAAAAAAGGAGTAATAGTGTTTTCCCTTTCTTGTGTTTTTCTTGATTCTTGGTTCTGAGTAGCAGTAAACACAATAGCCAGATCAAGATGCTTGTTTGCTCTGAATGTATACAGTTATTTCAGATGTCAAATATCCAAATGTTTTGTATATGTATGTAATGCCATCCACAGCACTTGTTTCATGTTAGAAACCTGAAATGACTGTACCATTTTATAATTAGACATGTAAAGAGGGGACAGTGGGTGGGAGGGTCTGTTATTTTTATACCAAGATGTTCCTTGTATTTAGTGAACATTTAAAACAGTTTTGTACTTGTCAAAATATACATTCCATCCATTTCCAGAAGAGAATTATTTCTATTTAGAGTAGTTTATAAGCAAACCAAAAAAAGAAAACAAAAAAAGGTAGCATCCCACTTTTGAGCAGCATCCTGGTTTTCAGTGATGGCTACAAAGCTTTGTGCAGCCCACATGCAGCAGAGCCATACCAGCAAATGCCAGTGTTGTAAAGGGAATTCAAATCCCAAATGAAATAAGTACCACATGAAATAAATACCACATGGACCACATTTTGTTAGGCTATAAGTGCGCAGCTTAACAAAATGACTTCGCTAAGTTCAGAGACAATGGTCTGTCCCAGGGAAATTCTCCCAAGCACTCATTCCTGCTCTGGACAGCAGGAGCAGATTTATGGGCAGGCTCTGGTTCTCTGCTGCAGCTCTGCTTTGAGAAACACCCACCCAAAGGCCGTGGCACAATCACCCTGTGGCATTTGCATGGGCCATCCTCTTCCTTGTATTTGGCTTTTCCATCCCTTTCCCTGCTACCTGTGACGTGCTGCCAAAGCTGGGCAGCAGCAGTTTGTGAAGATTTTAAGTTTTGTTTTTTTTGCCTTTTTTTCCCTTCTGTACAGTCTTGCAAATAAACTTTTATCTCTTTGCTGGCATTTTATAAAATATACATCTTCCTCTCCAATGCACTTTATCTCTCTTGAAAAATGTGGGAGTCAGAGAACTGCCATCTTAAAGGGATTTGCCTGAAATCATGAGACACGTACTTTTTATTATTTTGTGTCCTTTTTGCTTTTTTAAATACTGTAAATGCTAAAGAGCATAGACAGTGACTCAGCTGGGGGAAATTCCGAAATGTTGAGGCTAATACTTGGAAGCATTAATCAGTAGTCCAACATGGCTATTTTTGTTATATAGAGGATTATAATGTAAATATGTGAGACTGTGTTATTACGTACTAGTAAAATATTGCAACTCTCAAAGTTGAGATGGTGAATTCCAAGGAATTTTATTGCAGGTTTTTTTAATAAAACAAATCTGATGATTGTGTTGTATGTGCTTTCTAACAGCCTCTGTCAACTTGGAGTTTCCTGATGTACTGCACAGCAAACCTGGATAAATTCAGTGCAGGGTCCTGTGAAATCCAAACCATGCCAAGAAAGAAAATGCACTTTTAGGGTGCCCATAAAGGAGATGCATTCACCTGTGCTGGGTCTCAGGAAGCCACTCTGGAAAAAAAGGCAATTCTCTAACAAGGGGAGATCAGGTTTGGGGGCATCCCTGAGGGAATAGGACTTCGTGGCCCGAAATAAATCTAATGAGCCAATGCATTTATCAGAATTCACCTAAGAAGATAAGAAATCAGTATGATAGGTGAGGCTATAATTGTGCAAAAGGCTCATTCCTCAGCTTCAATCTCTGTGCAAACTGAGCAGACGCCCACAAAGGAGTAACACCAGGACAAGGATTCCATGAAGTAGTAAACCTTTTAAAAACCAGGTGCAGCCTGAAAGGAGGTGTCCTTTCATACTTTCAGTTTTAAAAAGGTCTACTATACTATGGGATCATAGAATCCCTCAGGCTCAAAAACACCTCTAAGATCACCAAGCTGAACTGCTGGAGCAGGTGTGAGTGTGCCTGGCTGCAGGGGCTGAGCTCAGAGCCCTGTTTGTGGGCTGCTCCGTGCCTTCCTTCATTTCTGGGCTCCTCACTGCAGCAGAGACATCAAGGGGCTGCAGTGTGACCAGAGAGGGGCCACAGAGCTGGGCAAGGGTCTGCAACACGAGTCCACAAGTCCTGTGAGAAGCATCCCACATCCCGCATCTCACATCCCACATCTCGCACCCCACATCCCGCATCCCTCATCCCACATCCCGCATCCTCCATCCCACACCCCACATCCCGCATCCCACATCCCGCATCCCACATCCCCCATCCCACATCTCTCATCCCACATCCGTGTCGCTCCAGCAGGAGGCTCTCCTGCCTCGCGAATCCTCGCCTTGTCCGCGCCTGGCTTCATATATTGAGCCAAATCAGTGACCATTTATTGTGTTAAACAAGCGAACATCTCACTGTGGAGGGTTTCTCTGCTCTCCCTGGAGCGTTCGTGTCGCAGACATCTTTTATGGAAAATCCTTTCCTTAGGGTTTTTCCTCCTGAGAAGCTGGAGGCCTCAGGAACAAAATGTAAACAATGATTATCTGCTGCTGTGGAATGCAACAGGTGCATCTGTGATTGGCCCATGTTGGTTGTTTGTAATTAATGGCCAATCACAGTCAGCTGGCTCGGACACAGCTGAGCCACAAACCTTTGTTATCATTCTTTGCTATTCTAGTCTTAGCCAGCCTTCTGATGAAATCCTTTCTTCTTTTAGTATAGTTTTAATGCGATATATATCATAAAATAATAAATCAGCCTTCTGGAACATGGAGTCAGATCCTCATCTCTTCCCTCACCTGAAAACCCCTGTGAACACTGTCACAGGCAGCCTTGCTGCTTTGCTGTATTCTGCAGAGCATTTTTTCCTCTCTGCTTTTAATGCAAGTTCTCAGCTGCTCATATTCTGATCACACAGAAGGATCTATTTTCTGCAGCAGCAACAACCTTCTGTGCTGGCTGTGCTCAGGCAGCTCTGGCCTGGTATTTGATTATCACCAAAAGAACTGGTGGAGAAAAAGATGGTTCTCTGGGATGTATATGAATTAATTTGAAGTATGGTGGGGCTTTTTGGCTGAAGATTTGTTTTGCAATTCATCCTGGAGAGCTGAGGAGCCATGGCTGCCTTCAGAGCTGGCTCCTGGGATGGAGATGGGAATCACACTGGGCTTTAAGTTAGCCAGTGTTCTGTATCTGCTTTGAGCCCTTCTAGTTGGTCCAGTATCCCATATCTCCTATAAGAAGCACCTAGAGAGTCATAAACACTGCAGGGTACTAAGCACTTCCTACCCCCATTAAAGATGGATATGAGAATGGGTGTTTGTTCTGCAGAGAAAGCTTAAGGGATGTGTAAAATGCCCTTGCAGAAAACAGCCATGTAGTAATAATGTAGTTATTTACTTCTGCCTGGGATGAAGGCATGGAAGACGTGAGACCTAAAAGCAATGGAAGGAAATAACATAATGCAATATCCTATTGATCTGTGGGATTTTCCACTGCTTAAGATGATGGCGCCACAAGTAATATTTGCAGTTGTGCTGACTAGAATTAAAATAATTATAGGATGGAAACAAACCATGACAAAACCTCCTCAGGGCTTAAAGCTTTCTGCTTCTCACTTGTGGGCTGATGGGGTCCAGGGGTTCCTGCATGCCTGTATATTACTGCAGTGCCCAGTTATATGTGCTGTGAGTGTCTCTGTCTCCCTCTGGAGCCGTGGTAATATTTCCCTGGACAACCAAATATATTTTCTGCTATGAGAAAGAAAAAAAAAATTTTTAAAATAAAATCCAGTGGCTGGAGGAGCCAGGGGATTTTTTCATGGGAAGGTTTTACTGCCTTAACTTGCATTAAAGCTGATCGATGAGGACTCAGGTTGCATCATCCTTCACAAGAGAAGCCTGGCTCACAGGAATAGCTTCTTCTCTGGTGATATGCTGCCTCAAAGGGCAGGTCCTGGAGGCCACACAGGGGTTTAAAAACAAGCCCCAAAGTCACTCCATCAGCCCTCTGTGAGGTGACACATCACAGTTACCAATGAGAACAAGGCAGACCACCAAAGCCTGATGCCTTTCTTGCTGCATCCTCATTTTCTTCCCCCAACCCCAATACCCATCTGTGCCCTTGGATCTTACCAAACAGCCATTAATCAGATCTGGGGTCTTCTCTTCACAGCAACAAATGGTCAGGAGGCCAGGTGGGAGCTGAGACCTGTGCTGCAGACTTCCACACAGGCTTCAGTTAAATACTCATAGGACTGTCTGGGGAAAAAAGCCTTAAAATGTGTCTGCTGGGTTGTCAGCTGCACATCTAGGAGCAGCACTCATCAGGCTCTGTGCTTTTATCCACCAGCCCAAAAATGTGTGGAAAATATTCCTGTCAGAGCCAGGTAAGACAATTTCCCTTTTGGTTCCTAATATCCCCTTACGTTGCCGTAATATTTCATTTTCCACGTGTACTTGCTTTTCTAAAGCAAGTCCAAAGGCAGGTGAGCAAAACTCTTTGCCCACTGGAGTCCCTGTCCCTCCCCAGTGATGCTTCAGTTCTGAATGAGGCTCTGCTATCAGCCCACAGGGATTTCTGCTGGCTCTGTGGCGCAGCATCTGAGTCATGCTCCAAAAATAGCCAGGGAAATGTCAGCCCAGCCAAAGTCACTGCCTGATTAACGAGGAGCTCTCACAGTTCCAGGTATACCCAGATACGCTCCTGATCTCAGCTGCGGAGCCAGGCTTTTAAAATTAAATATATCATAAATTTCATGGGTAGCCAGTGCTTTTCTATGCAGGTGCTCAGGTAGTGTGTGTGTTAAGCTACGTGCAAAGATGTTTTGCTAGGGCTGGTGGCTAACCAAAGTTGCCATTAATGACAAGGAAGGGAGGGGGAAAGCTTTTAGCCTGATATTGCTGAGGTGCTCTCTTTTAAAAGAGGGAGGAAATGTGACTCTCTGACAGAGCTCATCACGCTTGATGCAGCACAGCAGGATGCTCTCTGCAGGCACATCCTCCAAACAGCTTTTCCACCTCAAAAGTAATCGCTTCCTCCCCGCACATCACAACTCTTGTTGGCACATGAAGGTAAAATCCCACAAAAAAACCCTGTCAGAGGTCCTGATGCCTCCATGCATGGATGCGCCTCTGCATCCAGCTGAGCAGATGGCCATGGGGATGTGCCATTAAATGGTGGCTCAGCCCTCCTGCAGGGACAGCTGTGGCTCTGTTGGATCCTGGAGAAGGGGGGAGTTTTCCTCTGAAGATCCTCATAAATAAGTAGGAAAGATGTAATTTGTTAGGCAGGCAGTACAGCTTTGTTGAATGAATATTTCAGGGCCACAGACAATAGAGTAGAGTGAGGCATGAATGAAGATCTCCCCCATGAAAATATCCTACAGATGTATTATACTATTCTGGCCATCACCAGGCTACCACCTTCCATGTGAACATGTGGGTAAACACCTGGAAACAAAAACGTGGGCACCCCTGGTTACAAAGGCCATCAGTGAAAGGGAGGTGGCCCACGAGGACACAAAATACAACATTTCAAATACACATCATGGCAGTCCAGAGACACATCTGAAACACCCCAGTATAAATTTGATTATAAGTTTTATAATCCAGATCAATATAATTCACTTTCAGACCTAAGCCTGGAGAAGCTGAGTTTGTTCTTAAATGTGTCTGAGGAGTTACTTTGGGATGATTACACAGGTTATCCATTACACTGGAGCTTCATTCTTTGAACAGTTTACCAGATTCCACTGATTCATTTTTCCTGCCTTTTTTCTCCTCCTTCTCTAATTACTTCGAATCACAGAACTGTTAGGTGTACTAGTTTCATAGCAAACCAGTGGGAGATTCCAGGCCAGAATGGTTTGTGCTGAAACAGACCTTCAGGATCACCTAGTTCCAATGTCTGGGTTTGTGTTAGTGTGAGATTGCCTTCATCTCTACAGCAACTTCTTTCTGTATCAAGAGCTTGCTTCCTTCCCCCTCCTTGCTTTTTTTAGGAAAGAAAAAAAAATATCAGTCTGATCCAGACACACATGACTTTCCAATCTCTGAAAAGCTCTGTGTCTCTTCTTGCCTTGAGAGTAATTCATCTTTTCAGAGCAAGGCACAGATGAAATAAGTCAGGAAGCTGTGCAGAGAATAAAAAGTATTTCTGGCTGCTTTTCTCTCAGATGTCAACAAATTGATTTCTGAGATTTTTCCATTATGTGTGTATATATATACATATATATATATATACATGCATTTTGAAATATACTAGGGCTAGTGATTGTTTGATGTAAAACTGAAAATTGAACCAATCTTTTCTGAAAGATTGTGTTGTGTAATCTGTGCTGTGCCAGATTACCTTAGAAACTTTTCCACCTCAGCTTTCTTGATTAACTGCCTTGCATTTCCACGACTTTTTTTCATGGCTACAGAAATATCACTTCCATGCATAGGCCGCCAGAAAAGCTGAATTCTGAGATATAAAATAGCTATTTCTCCTAAATTACTTGTAAAATGTTAGGGATTGAATGCTTAAGCCTCCATCCCACACCACAAAATATGCCATGACAGGGACTTTGGTCTTTATGTGAAAGCCATCTGTGCTCCTACAGGAAAAAACTCCAAAGTACAACATTTTATGGTCATTATTTTCAATGTTATTTTTGTCTGCAGTTGCTGAGTTGTGAAGAGCTGTGTGCTGTGGACTTTTGAGATAGCTGCTGCCCATGAATGCTTCTGAATGGGGAAGGAAAAACCCACAGGTCATCAGGTTTTTCTTTGGCATTTGACAGCTTCTGGAAGGGGACAAACCAAAGTCATTAGTATGAGATTACAAAACTGTTGATAATGCATGTACATACAATATAATAACACATCATAAATTAATTCTACAGAGAAACTAATGAAGTTCATCCCTGGAGAACCTCCAGAGCAGTACTGAGAATTTAAGATCTTCCAACAGGTAAAAATACTCACTTGTTAAAAGATTGGCAGTTGTTAAAAGAAAATTTCAGTGTTTTGTACCTAAACTTGTTTCAGCCCTGGAATCAGTTTAAGATACCCTACAAGTTACTCAGAAAGGAGTTTGGGTTTTTTTTGTATGTTGCTGTGTTTACAGGCTGCTCTGCAGAATTCGTAGCTGATAATTTATGAAATAATGTTGTGTTTTGATTCAAAAGTATGCCTAACTACCCAGCACAGCTAAAGACTAAGTAATGCCTCTGGTGCCCTACCAGAATTGTTGTGAACCAATTTCATAGTTAGTCATACCCAGAAAAACTAGTGAAAGTGCTGAAAGTGGTTTCCTGTTGTGGTTATACGCCACTAACAACTCTGCTTCTGGATGCTGCACAGAAAAAAAAACCAACCTACAAACAGCTTTTTTGTATTTTAGTGTAGTATACAATGCTGCTTGAAATGTGTATTTCCTGACAAATTATTTTGAAAGATTCACTCAGTAGATCCTACTCTTTTCCTTTCAGGACAAAATAGAGATTTCAGGAATAATTAATTTCAGTAAGGCAGTCATGGTGTGCAACACTGATATATTTACTAGCTGCGAGGTAATGACTTTTCTCCTTGAATCTATTAAGTAAATTCTTATACTTTGAATCATCGGTACAGGCATATTTTATTCCCTTTCTGATTTATCATTGCTGCCATCTTTCTTTATTTCTGTCATCTACAGTTTGTTAACTGTTTTTTCTTCCCAAAGGTAGTTTTGACCCTTCTGATATGAAACTCTTTCTGGAATGTTTCCTCTAATTCCTTGTTGTTCCAGTGTCTCATCGCCATGTTCAGTCCCACTTAAACCCTCAGCTATTTTCCTTTCTGTCTTGAGGTGATTTTATGATGATTAGTTTATTCCCTGATCATTAATTAGAAACAACCAACGTGGGCCAATCACAGTTGCATTCCACAGCAGCAGATAATCAATGTTTGCATTTTGTTCCTGAGGCCTCTCAGCTTCTCAGGAGGAAAAATCCTAAGGAAAGGATTTTCCATAAAAGATATCTGTGACAGGGTCTGATGTTCACATCCATTTGTCCAAACTGCTGCTTTTGTTCTTCTTCCATATATTTTTATTAGTTGTCTTTTTTCTATATTTACATATACTTTTATCTTCTTTCCCTTCAACCTTCAGAATTCCTACAAGACATTTAACAAAATTACACAAATCCCTAGAAATGCTGGTATCAGGACCATCTTGGATGTAACAGTCCATTTGAATTGCAAATCAAACAAGGAGCCAAGTAGAATATTAATTGCATTGTAATCCCATTGCTGTAGCTGTGCCTGTGCATGACTTGTTGGCTGTGTGACTTTCTCAACAGGTTTCTGATATTTTCCACGACTGCCTTCAGTGGCTGTCTTTAAGCAAAGAGGAAAATTCCATAAAATTCCCCTAGGTTTATGAGCTCTACACCACTTGGAATATCCACCTGAAAAGATCCAAAAAACAATTTTCTGTAGAGAACTACTGCCTATACATGTAGTCAGCTGCCAAATCTGATTTATTTTAGATAGATTTTCCCAGGTAATGGGATGGAAGGGAAATGGTTACAAACGAGTGATGAATCATCTGTAAATATTCCTTAGGGGAATATTCCTTGTTCTTACCAATACCTACTGGTCCCTTATTCCCCCTCCAAATTCCAAATTTAAAGTATTCCACTGCAAATGAGACAGTACTTTCAAAAGAATTCAGCTCCTCATATTTCAGTATCTCAAGTAATCTTGGTGCTGTCATATTATTTTCAATAAGCAGGCAAGTGGTAAACAGTTTATTACCCATCATTTACATGTCAAACCAAGCATATTTTATCAGCATTTCAGCAACCATCTAGCTCCTTCATGAACATGTAGCAGAAGTTTTTGAGTGTCAATTCAGATACCAGCTGCCACATAGTAATTTTTAAAGTATTTAGTGGCAGAAGGAAACATCGAATGAGAATCCAGCTTCACTGATTGCACTGGAGTTGCATTATGTGTTTCTAATATGTGTTTCTAATACTTTGTAAGCAAGTACAGAACATCTCAGACACTTAAACTGGGTAAAATGAAAAAACAAACAAACAAACAGCAGAATAACTTGCGAAATACTTAAGGTAATGATTATCAACTATACCCCATTTGTCCCAATCAATAACTGCAAATTGACTTAGCTCTGTAAATCCTTTAATACACAAATTTTTAAGTGGACAGACCAGTATCTTGGCTTTTACTTGTTTTAGCAGGTAGGCTTATTCCTCATTTTTCATGGAGTGTTGCTTCTCTAAATTATTTCACATCAGATGTGCACTCTGTTTTAGGATAACACAGACAAAACCAGAAAAGCAAGGGACATCATGAGAGGGTAAACAAAATTTATTCTGAACTTAAGGATAAACAAACCCAACTACATTATGAGTGGGCAATGTTAATTAAGACTTATGACACATATCAAAGTATTTAAATTCAGGTACTTAGCATAAGTAATTACTGAGTATTAATACTCTTAAAGCCAAATTAAGTCCAGCACTTCTCTGTTGTTATGTCCAACATAACTTACGTTGTTCCTCAAGAAATCTGTCATCCCCAACTGGTTAAAACAGTTAATTACATGAGCACGTAATGAAACCATCAAAATCTTTGAAAGCAGCTTCATTCCTTGCCAGCATTTGTTTTCAAACATTCTCACTCCTGTCATGCTAAAGAAGCAGTACCGAGGAAGCTGTTGGGGAACTGGTTTGGTGGCTTCTCATCTGCCTGCTGGCTCCAGAGGTGCCAAAAGGAAGGTGCAGGATGGATTTGGATCACTGAATTTCAGGAAAAGGGCCAATTCTGCTGTTATCAAGACGTATACCTCCTTTTTTCTTTTTTTTTTTTTTTCTCTAGCATCACACTGAAGCATGGTAGTTGTGCACTGCTACATTAAAATATCAGCTGCCATCAAATGTTTGTTGGCTTTCCATCTATGTTAGTAACTGGCTCAGCTGCATGTGGTCTCTTAAGGCATGTTCAAAAAGCTGTTTTTCTTCTCAACTTTATCATTGTCAGCTTTGTTATCACAGGAAATTTATTACCTTCTTTGGAGTTTTCATTCTTAAACTTTTCCTGTTTTCATTCCTCTGGAATACAGCAGATGTGGGAATTCATACCTTTATCTGTACAGTGATGCAGTTTGCACATGTTAAAGCAAGCAGCTCTATTAATTAGCTAGTTAGACTTAACTAACTATGGACTGGTTAGTGTATCACTGCACTTTGTTACAATAACAGAATAATTAACCTGCCACAGTGTTAACAAATACTTCCAGGGTGAGAATATAATTGTTCTTGCACAGTCTTGTGGAAGTAGGTCCTGTCAAACAAAGCTTGCTTCTGTTGTGGCGGGGTGAAAGCTTTGGTCAATAGAAATAGTAGGGTTGATATCACATGCCAAAGAAATTTTATTTGTAACAACAGATTGTATGTAAAATTAACTTGGTCATAACATCTGGGTGTCAAACCAACCCACAGAGAATGGTGGGTTTTGGCCAGCTGATGAAAGGCTGGACTCTGCTATAAAGTACAGCCTGCATGAGCAGCTTGTGCCCAGAACGTGGCTTCATGTCGTGTTTGGGTCTTAATTTAGCCTTATCAACATCTTTAATAAAACAATGACACAAATCTGATTGGAAAGTAACAATTTTATACCTCAAGGAAGAGAGGTCAGTGAGTGCAGTCCTTTCCTGACAACTCGGAAACCAAATGGCATTCGGAGCTGCAAGCGTAGAGAACGTGTTATCTATACATTATACACGTTATCTATACGTCTATACACACTATTGTTCCCTTGGAGTATGCTTTGTTCTAGGGCTCTTCAGGTTCTCAGAAATTACCCCCGACTTTAGCAGGCGTGGTCTCGCCGGAGCAGAGGGGAAGCATCCCCTTCCTCACCTGCCGTGCTTTGGATGTGCCCAGGACGCGTTTGGCTCTCTGAGGGGAGCGCTCCTTGCCGGCTCGGGCTCACCGTGTACACTCCGGGCAGGGCGGATACGTTTGGCTTTCTGAGGGGAGCGCTCCTTGCCGGCACGGGCTCACCGTGTACTCTCCGGGCAGGGCGGACACGTTTGGTTTTCTGAGGGGGGCGCTCATTGCCGGCTCGGGCTCACCGTGTGCTCTCCGGGCAGGGCGGCTCTCGCTGCGCGGCTCCGGCCCTCAGCGTCCCCGCGGAGGGATGGATGCCGGGCGCGGCCCCGCCGCCGTGCCCGTGTCCAGGTGCGGGCGGGAGGAGCGATCGGCGGCGCGCACGCCGCTCCCGCGGGTGTTGTGCGAGAGGCAGCGCGGAGGGGCCGGGCCGGCGTTGATGTCACCGCTGCGGCGGGAGCTGCCGCCGCCCCCGGCCGCCGCAGCCGCCCCTCCGCGGCCGGTGGAGCGCGGGTAGGCGGAGGGGGCCATGCGGCTGCTGCCTCCGCCCGGTGCCCGCCGGTGCCGCGGCGGCCGGGCATGGTGGCGCCCGGTGCGGGCGGTGCGTGCGTGAGCCAGCCCCCAGCCCGCCGGGCCTGCTTTTGTCAGCGCCGGGAGCATGTGGGTGAACCCCGAGGAGGTGCTGCTGGCCAACGCGCTGTGGGTGACGGAGCGGGCCAACCCCTACTTCATCCTGCAGAGGAGGAAGGGCCACGGCGGCGATGGCGGCGGCGGGGGACTGGCGGGTAAGGGCGGCGGCGGCGGGGCTGGGGCCGGGCGGGGCCCTCGGCGGCTCCCGGGTGCGGGGTCCCTCAGGGGCCGAGGTCCCTCGGGGGCCGGGGTGCGGGGTCCCTCAGGGCCGGGCTCGGGGTCCTTCGGGGGCCGGGGTCCCTCGGGGGCCGGGGTGCGGTGTTCCCCCATCCCACCGCCCGCCCCAGCCCGGGAATGCGGCGTGGTTCCCACGCGCGTTCGGTGTGGGAGCGCACCGGTGACCCACGGCTCCGTGCATCAGGGCGGGACTTGCCGCCCGCTCTGGGAGAATTTCCTTGCCGAACCTTTAGCACGCGTTCCGTAAAATGAGGCGGTATTGTAATTCAGAAATTTACAAAGGAAACAGATTTGCTTCGGCTTGTCCGTGTTTTGCTGATGTCCTTGTGAAGTATGCTGCCCAAATGCTTTGTTTGCGATTGCTGGCAGCTGGAGACGTTTGGGTCATACTCAACTAGGTCTTAATGATACTGGGCATGTACGTTCATCGAGGTCTTCCACTCTTTCTTAGGCAATGCACATGTGTTTATATGAGATTGGAGATACAGAACCCAATGGTGTTTCCGCTGGTACTTCTTGAATTGGTACAGAATAATGAAGCTGCTTCTCCTGAAACCTGTGCTTTCTGAAACCTGTGCTTTCTTCTGTGCGCGCTTCCATGATGATTAGTACTTCAAGCAAAATAAACGTACGGACTGTATCTGTGTTTGGTTCAAGGTCCCGCACATATTTACTGTGAGATTAAGTGTTTCTTCAGACTTTCAATGCTCTACGCACTTGTAAACAGTTCATAATGTAAGCTAAGGCGCTGCTGTGAGGTGTGTTTTCATTTCAGACTGCCGAGGTCTCCAGGCAGTGTTGTGTGTTGATAAACTGTCTTGGTCCTGTGTGGGAACTGACCAGCAGCCACTCCACATTGGCCATACATTTCTGCATTTTCTAACAATCCTTTGAAGTGTCGACAGGATTGACAAACCCATAAAAAACATGTTTTGCCTCAAAAGTTCACCCTTGCTCTGCATACTGAAAAATTTTTTTCAGGCTCTCCTTTCATGGATTGCCCCCTGGCCTCTGAAGGTCTGAAAAGACATTCTTCTACCTTTCTGACTTTGTTATCTTTGAGTTAGAGATGGTTTTGGATAGCCATCGATTTTCCAGTCATTTCTCAGTTATGGTGGAGACAGGTTGAGAGTTGGGGGTTCTGTTCTTCAGCCTGCTTGCACAGTGCATGCATACCCAAGTCTTCTTGCAGCTGTGTGTGTAATAGTCTGATTGGTGATACCACAGTACAGATGGAGAAAAGACTTCTGGAAGATCTTGTCCTTGTGTGGAAGTAGGATTCATGAATGTGCACTATTTTTTTATTTCTCTGTGGAGGCCAGAATAAGCCTGCAGCATTTGTTAGAAGCTCAGAATAGAGAAATAGTTATTTGTTTCTGTGTTAACGCCCTGCTTTTTGGAATTTAAGTATTTGTATCCATTATTTTAGTATGTGAATGAAGTCTGTATAGTCTGGATATGAGTATTATTTAGAAGGTGAAATTCTCCATATGTTTTGAAATCTGCTGTCAATGCTCTTACGCTTAGCTCTTACTAGTGCCTGGAATTGCAGCATTGAGGTGGTAGCAACAAGTCATTTTCCAGGGGTTTTGTTTGTTTGTACAGAAAAGGGCTGGTCAGAGGTTGTAGCTTTTTTCAGCGTGTTGCCAAAACCATAACGAATCAAACCCCTGTAACTAACTCATTTGTTAGAGTCAGCAGGGTTTAAAGGAAGGTGTGGGAACTGACCAGACCTTGTGCTGAAATGGCAAGGGTTTGTGACACACACAAGGTGGGAGAGCAAGGGAGGGATAGATGTGGTCTCCAGGCCACTCCCAACGTGACAGGCACAGTAATAAGTGCAACTTAGGTTTATTGTAATTTTTTTTCATGGAAATGCTGGAATTTTCTGCTGTTAATAGCTGTTCTGCCAGTTAAGGGACAAGGAGGGTGGAGAGAGCCAGTGGATTGTTCTTGGTAGGAAAGACTGATTAAAATCAAGGTATTGAGGGACCTAGCTGATCCTGAGATAAAGAATGAACATAGTAAACAGGATACATAATTTGTAGTAGTTACAGCATTTGGGATGACCCTTTGGAAGCTCCCCAGATGATGCTGACCTTGTGACAAGGGTGGAGTTTACCTGGTCAAAAGTAAACAGGAAAAAAAAAGAACTTTTGGTGTGGTGGGTTGGATTTTTTTTCTCCTTTATTAGTGACATAATACTGAAATTTGCTCAGATGTAATCTAATAAGTTAGCCACCCATGAATATGGTATAAAATTTGGCTTAGTTGCTCTGTGGGAAACTAACTTACATGTCCTTGAAGCTGACTAGAAATACTGTATACAAGATTTTAAACTGTGCTAGGGATGATCTCAATTCATATTTGCAAGAGAGGATGTAAATACAGCTGTCCTTTTTTTTTTGTGATCTAGCTTTTGCTGACTTACACTCCCTCATTATTGACTCTTGAAGTCATTTGTCTTGAATTGTGGAGTGAGAATTGACTTTCAGATTGATGGGACTGTGGGTAAGTTCCATTTTCATACTGAATCAGGGTCTGGACTCATTTAAGTTACTGTGTCACTGTCATTACTGGTCACATCAGCAGGGCTTTTCTTTGTAAGTGTGCCTTAATTGAAGGGCTGTTTGGATTTTATTTTCCTTTTTAACAAGAGGAAAATAGAAAAGATTTCAAATTGGATTTTAAATTGGATTTTCATAGCTCTTCTGCAAACTCACATTATCTTGCATCGCTGCATTAATCTTCCAGGACAAGACCAAAAAAGGTACTTTTCTGCTTTAAAGGTATTTGATGGTTGATGAGCTTTCTCTGTAATTAAATTGTTTCATGCCTTGCACATAATGCCATGCTCATATTTTGCTTCTGTGTGACCCTTGGTCAGGAGTTTCATCTTCCTTTTGTTCACCAACAGGGAAAAAAGTATTTTCTTATTGTACCTGGTAATGGGTGGCAGAGCAATGAATTCACTTGGAGCTCACAGGAGGAGACACTGAGGTGTGGTACAGTCAGCTGGTGGCTGCTGTGCTCCTTTTGCCTGTGTACATCTGTGTGTGAAGCAGAGATTAAATTCCAAGTGACTTTGTTTAAATGTTATTGTGAGATCTCTGAATCCCAAGGGAGGTAAGTTGATCTTAGCAGGAACTGTTTTAGAAGTGAATTCTTTGAATTCTTTGGGTATATGTACTTACAGCTGGGACAGTGCCTGTGTGAGAGATGCAGTAGGAGCTGTAAGTCCATGTTGCCAAGAATGATTCAAATGTTTCAGCAGAAGAGAGCAGATGGAAATGTGCTGACTTCTGGTGATAAAAGAATCTGATGAAATACTACTTCTCCCCAGATATTTTTGCAAAAGGAGTTGTCATTTAATTTCCACACTGGGAAGGCAAAAAGGAGAGGTTCTGAGCTCGGTTGGCTGATATGACATATCAATGTCAGATCTAATATAATTTTTAGTACTGTGACAGCCTTCTTAATTGAAGAGCTTTTCTGCAGCCTGGCTGGACAGCACAATTAGTATTTCACATTTGGAGCTGAGCTTCTGTCTTGCTCACAGCCCCTCAGCTCTGAGGAAGAGATTACTTGAAAACTTGTTTATGCTCAAGACTCAGAAAAGCTTTTGGCCAGTTGATCATCTGCCTGAGCAAAGTATGGTCCATGTATTAACAAACTTGTCACTTTCTGCCTTTGTTGGCTCAAGCAGTTGGGGTTTTGCATGTCAGACTTGCATGAGTACAAAGCATTGAAATGCAGTGTTTATCAAAATGGATGCAGTTAGCATAATGGATGGGGTGGTGTGCCTGTCCATCAGCTTTCCGTGATTGTTTTGGCACACAGAGTGGGAGCTGGTCTCTCCTGCTCTGCTTTCATTTCTCAGTACATCAAATCTGATTCTCTGAGCTGCTCCTTAGGCTCTGCTGTGGGTGTGTTTGCTTCCCCACACCATCCATGTGCACTTCAAGGAACCTGCAGCTGTCTAGGGCTGAGTTGGTGTTTGGTTCCCCACACTGACTCACAGTCTTTCTGTTGAATTCCCAGATGCTTTTCCTGGTTCCTCACTTCCTGCCTAGTGCTTCTCTGCATCTCCAGCTCTTCTGTTGGCTCTAGAGACAAAATCTCTGGTGTCTGAGATGTAGCTTTGCTTCTCCTTCTAATATTTCTTGGTCAGAGACTTTCCTTGCATGATTATTCATCTCCGACACCGTGAGCAGTGTGGCCTCTCCAGGCTGCTGAGCTGAGCTGCCTTTTGCCATCTTTGCCATTGAAATCATGTTACTCCTTGACACGTGGAATTCCAGGGTGGCCTGCTCCTTTTCCTGAGATCTATCTCTGTAGGAAACTCTGCTGGAAATGTTGCACAGCATCACAAGATAGTAAGCAGTCAGTCTAGGCCACTTACTGATTTTCTGCATTATACCAGAGTTTGTATTGCTAACAGGGCTTTTGTTATTGTTCTTTGGTCCTTCATTGAAAGGTGTAGATGTAGCACTTCTTCACATCAGTTTTCATATTTCCTCCACTGTCCAGTTATGCATCCTGATTAATGTTGATATTCAGAAAGTACATTTGCATTTTGACTTTAAATCTGGTGCTTGGGTGACCTTAGGTTCTAGAGGACTTCTTCCAAATCTTCCCATTTGTTTTCTTTCCAAAAGAAAGGTTGTGTTTTCTATGCTGGATTTGTGAATTTTTTTTTCCCCTGAAGTTTCCAGATAGGGGTGTTTCAATTTCTATCACAGCAGTAATCTTGGTTTCAGCCAGTACATTTTTAGTGTTTTGGATTTTACTGTTCTTTCCTCATAGTCTGTCTTGTTCTTCCCCTCTGTTTATTCCAGTATTTTATCAGCCAGAGTTGTTGGGATCTTCCATTCAGCATTGCTCATTTCCCTGGCAAAGTGCCTCCTCTGAAAGCTATTGAAATCTGATCTATCTGCAGGTGTCCAGTCAGAACTGTGAAAATGTAAAATTCTCTTTTTCTGAAGCTATTGCTTCTTTTCAGATTTAGCCTGTGTTTCAACATGCTTCAGGACTGCTCCTTCTGAGTTCAAGCTGAGTTTACTGTGCCCCCTTCAGTCCTCAAACTAGATTCAGTTTACAGTAATTTTTCTTAGGTTAGGAGTGATGCTTGGAGGTTTTTTCTGTTTTGTTGGTTTTTTTTTCTTAATTTGCTCATACTTACTTGATTTGTTCTTTCATCTTACACAGTTTATCTGAATCTTATGTTGGTGCAGATCCAGATTTAAATTTTCCTGTTGGATGAAATTTGTTAAATTTGCTTATGCTACTCTGACAGAATGAGATACTTTAAAATAATTAGTTGTGAGTGAAGTTCAGTGACTTCTCTGCTGTTTTGGTCTGTGATACTTGATTATGCTTTTCCTAAGTGTTTTTTACAAACTTATGAGTAATTGTTTATATCACACCTAGAAGGCATTTGATAACTTCATCTATATTTTCTCACCATTTTCCCATAACTCCATACAGTCTGGTGTGATTGATATGTAGTTTAAATTTTGTGAGAGAAGTTGTTTGGGGTTTTGTCAAAATACCAGTTTTCTCTGTGCTGTAAGCCTTCACATACTTGTAACTGTGGCATGTCCTGTCAGTGCTGTCTCTTTCTGTGAGCTCCAGCTTAGCAGAAGTTACAAAAAGTTGGAAAAGCTGAAAGTCTAAACCCAGCCAGATTTAGGTTCAAGTTAAGACACAGATTTTTCACAGGGCTGGTCATGAGTTGTTTGGACACCTTAGCAAGTACAGCTGATACCTTTCTTTTAAATTAACACATTTGGAGATAAGCTGATTCAATCACAATTGTTAAACTTGAAGGGTGGATGAAAGCTTTATTGTTTCTTGCTGCTTTATCTCTTGGTAATCAGGCCAGATATCACACCGGCCCTTCCCAAGCTTTTTCTTTAAATATTGGTGGTTAGTTTTTCAGTCTTCCCTCGTTTGTGTTCATCAGCTTGAAGACACAGAAAGTAACTACTGGTTTTGCTTTTCTTACTAAATGTCAGTACAGTGACAATTCTTCCTCAGAGGCAGTCTCACTGAACATGTTTGAAAACTCCTGTGCAAATAAAAAGGTGTCTGCACAAATCTGTGGTCTGTAGAACTGTGTTGGTAGGAAGAGAGAGCGGCAAAGGCAGACACTGGGGAAAACTTAACCAATCTTATTAATTCCATTCTTAATTCGGTAGGAAATATATATAATTTTTAATTTATTATTTAATTAAAGAGTATTAATTGTTTTAAGTCCAGAGGAAGAATTTTGTTTCCTCGATGCTACATTAGATGCCCATATAAGCCACATGGGAAGACAATTAGAAAATAAGTCTTAAGAGGTCATTTAACCTTCATTTATATGAATGAACACCTATTAAAAAAAGTGTAGCCCTTCATGAAGTTTTAAGGACAATGTTGTGGGTATTACTGCCAGTATTGTCAGTTTAAGACTCAGTTATTTTTGTGTGGTCTATAATATTTTCAATTTATATAGGCATTCCTGTGAAATGAAATCAGGTAGCATTGGCCCTCCCTTTGAAAAGGATTTGTCCATAGTATTGCCCATGGAGTTCAGGCTGTTGCTCTAGGTTGAGTTTTGACAGACAAGTAATGGGCTGATCTCATCCTGTAATAAAAAATGAGAGAGCTAATAATGTAAACTGCCTTGAGAAGGAGTGGAAGAGTGAGGATTCATTATCCTTACTATGAAAAACAATAACTAGTGCTGTATGCTTCAGTTATGTGTTGTTTCAGTTCTTGTTTTTATAGCTCAGGAAGCAACACTCCAATTTTAGGAAGAGTTCATTCATTGTCCATTAAATCAATATAAAACTGAATGCTCAGGGTGTAAATATGATTTAAATCAACCCTATTGATTGAGGCTTTCTTAAAGATCAGCTGACATCTACAATCTGAGGAGGTGCCGTGGGTGTTTCAGGTTTATGAGCAGAGCTCATTATGTGTCCATCTTACTTTGCTGGAGAGAGGAGTCATCAGCGTGCTTTAAATACTGAGGGCCTTTAAGCAGTGTGTGTTTGATTCAGTGTTGGAATGTCACAGTGCCTGTTTTGGAAAGGTTCTGCTTGTGACACATGTGACATTGTGAGTTTTCCTGGTTGGGCTCCTACACAAACAGGCTGCTGACATCCCTGAGACTGCTTGAGTGATAGCTCATGAGCCTGGCTCTGAGAGTCACCTGTATTAATCTCAGCTCTTCTGCAGGGTATTATTTTGTATTCACTCTTGATGCTAACAACATGTGTGCTCTTTGTACATTTGGAGATAAAGATCTCCAAACAAGAGGTGTTTTGAGGTGTGGATTCTCGTGCAGCTGGAAGGAGGGTGAGACAGGACAGAGCTCTTGTCCCTGTGAGGAGCCATGTGAATAGCACATGTTTGCACTCTGACTAACTGGGGAAGGGAGGGCACAGCAGTCGTGGCACCAGCTGCACGGTGACATCCTTCAGCTCCAGGCAAAGGGTGACACAAGTTGCCTGTGTCACTGGAGCATGGATGTGTCACAGCTCCCTGGTGTGTGCTGCAAGCACTTCTACTCTGAGGTTTGAAATTGCTAGGAAGCACCACTGTCTCTTACTGTCCCAAGCTTTTTGGTGCTGGCTGTGCAACACAGCCATGGCTGCTGGTAGTTCTTAAGCTTTGAAGTGCTGTTATTTATTATAATTAATTGGCTTCAGTGTTTTAATAAGGTACACTACAGGTAATACATAATCCAGAGCCTCACTTTTGAATATTTAATCCAATTTAATTTGAACAGGTAAAACACAAAAGCTCTCAATTATAATACTGCTGCGAGGGGGACTGTAGAAGGGTGATAAAGACTACTCAGTCTTTGTGGTTTTAAATGAAAACGTGGCTTTCTGTGAAAGAGGGTTACTGTTTGTCATAAGAAAATCCTTTGCTAATAAAGAGTTTGTTCGTGTGTACAGTGCATAAACTTGCTTTTCCTTTAAAAACATGAGTAATTGATGTCTTACAAAGACATTTGCAAGTTATTATGAAAGATAAAAGAAAGAAGAGAAAGAGAGAGAAATATTCCTGCAGCAAGCAAAGCATGAATATCCAACTAGTCACAGATATTGTGACTTAGGGCAGGTGTTTGAGTCATGTACTCTGAGGTGTGCATGCTTAAAGTGTACCAGGTTGGTTCTGCAGGCCATCACCTGATTTCATTGCTGTTTGTGGGTAGTTTGTAATCAGTCTGGACTGTAAGTCATCTGAGTACTGGTCTCTTAGGAGCAAGGGCTGCAGTGGTGCTGGAAGAATCTCGACTGGCTGAAGCTGTTGGCTTAGTTTTCAAACCAAGATGACCTGTCTTTCTGAAAAATGCCCTTTTGTGAGATAGGAATGATTTGTGAAGGGGGTCTGTGTTATGGAGGAGGTCAGGCTTCATGTGGTCAAAATCCCTTCTGGCAAAGACAACAGGTTGAAAATTGGTTGCTGTTGTAAGGATGCAAGTAGAGCACATCATACATTAATTAATGAATATAAACAACTAATCTGTACTTTCTGCAAGGGTTATAGGCTCCCCCTCCAGCTTCTGACTAAATGTGAGGCGCCACTGAATGTGGTCAGGTAAGTAAAATGCAGTGTGATTTCTTCCTTCAGCACAAAGTGCATTGGGTAGCTGAACCTCTTTTCCAGTAATTCCCTCTGGTGCATTGTGTGTCCTTCCAGTAACATGATGCAAGAGCAATTGCCCAGGCCCTCAGCCAGCTGTGGCTTTGTATTCCCTGCTTCCAAATACTACATATCATTATTTTTCCTCTGCTAATGCCTGTGTTTTACAGAAAGGGAAGAGAATACTGATCAGTCTTCTGGACCTTCACTTTAGAATTCAAGTTTTCAAAAGAGGAACCTGACTTTATTAAAAAGCTGTATCAAGCACAGTGAGGGCATTATGCCTCCCTTTTCCCCTCCTGCCCCATGTGTAGGTGTGGTTGCTCTGGAAATTTGGCCCGTGTGTGTGAGGGGACTGTTTGTCCCCCCATGGTTACTCATACTTGAGTGCCTTCAGGACTAGGGCTCCCATCAATTAGCCAGATGCTAGTCCTACAGATTACACCGTGTGCTTTAAATACAACTTGTCTCATGAAAACCTCTTGCTTCAACAAGGGCTTGTAGATCTAGTATTCTTACATTGGAAATTTCTCCCCCTTAGTTCATTATGCAGTGAGAAACCTGATGAAATAATGGGAAAAATGTGCAGTCAGTAGAGTCATGTGATTTGATGCCTGGGTAACTCACTGGCTCTTGCCCAAGGGCCAGTCTAATATAAGGAATATGATTCTTGGTTGCCTGTTCTGTTTCTATAGAAACTCAGTTACTTAATCATGTCTGAAAAGGTACTTGCTACGTGAAGAATTCATGAGCTAATGAACAGCATTAAAATTCTCTTAATTTTTTTTTTTTTAATTTTCATTTCTACTTCATGTAGAAAATCCTCAAACAGATTATCAGTATGAACTGCTGTGATTTCATTCTGGTTGCATCACATGTCTGCATTGCAAAAAAAGCCAACAAACAACAAATACCCAACCCAAACCAACCAACACTGACCTAACACCACGAAAAGGAATAGAACAGTTGATGAAGGAGAGCAAGCAGGCCCAGCTGCATGGTTGCACGAGTTTTCATGTGATAAAAACATGTGCTTTTTTTAATATCACACATATCATCTGTCAGAACAGCTATTGCATGATACAAGTAAATGTTACTGATAAACTGTCAGTTGCAGTTAGGTTGCTAAGCTCGGATTTGAATTTCCCTGTGATGTTCTGGAGTTCTGTCAGATTTCTTCCTTTGACCTCGCTACATGGTTACTTTTTCAATTTGTTTACTGAAAAGCCCCTGAACAGCTCCTACTTACTGCACCATTGGAAAGTATTCTTTGTTTTGTTTTCTTTTCTTACCTGCCATCTGCTGTTTCAGTCACTGCTGGCTTCTCTCTTTTGTTGGTATTTTTTATTTTCATAGTGCTCTTCATATTTCTTAAGTACATTGCTCTGTCTTACAATGTTTGTTGGCAGAGGGGGATGTTCCTCTTCTGTCTACCATATCCAGGGGAGAAGAAAGTAGCATGGGAAGCTCCTTTGAACCTGATGTTGCTATACAAGTCACTTGGTTTATTCTGATTTTCTAGTCTTACCTGCCTATCCCAGTTTTTACAGCCCTCCAAGAACTAGGGGCAGAATTGTTTGGCAGGACCATCCATATGCTAATGAATTTGGAAATACAGCAGGAGGAAAGAAACAAGCATGTTTTTAAAGAATACAGGGAATGAGCAGTGTTTCTGTATCTCAGAAGATTGCACTTGGCCAGCATACAACTTTATTTAGATATTACATCATGCCTGTTGCATATTTATTACTGTCAGTAGTCATGTGAAGCTGAAAAGCAAAAAGAAAATATTCCTGCTGTATTTGCAGCAAACCCAACTAATGAACAAAGTGCAGTGTCTGGCTTGGTCCCCACTTTAGCTGAGCAGTACTGGCAGCTTTATGCTGTACTTTGAAGTGACATGTGCTTTCTGGGCCAGGGCCATACTGCATTTGTGAAGCTCAGATGGAGAGGAAAAATAATTAAAGGCACATTTTAACCTACCTCATTCTCCCGAATTTGAATAGAGCCAGGGTGCATCTAGAAGGGCTGGTGGAGAGTTGTTCATAGGAGGCTTGTCAGTGTACAGCCAGTAATGAAAATGTGAGAGATGAGGGGCAGCTAAAGCTAGTGAGACTGATGCACACTGGGATATTTCACAGTCACGTTTTGTGTTTGTGTCCTGTAATTGTCAGGTAGCTTTGGAGCACACCTCACCAATGGCCTCATGTGCCCAGACTTGTTTCTCACATCTTGCCCAACTCTTGCATTCAGAAGTGGTGCATGTTCATTCATTGAGCACAAAGAGATTACAGTTGATCTAACATGAGAAGATCTGTATAAAACAAAATGCAAATAAAGGAGATAGAATGGGACAAATGCAAAATCACTGCTAGGCAGGGTATTTCTTATTATCAGTGTCAGATCACATGTGAGGGATCTACTGAGATGGAACAAGGGTACTGCTTTTATATCTTTATGATGCACTGCACAAATCTGAAGGAACAGCAAGGGAAGCAGTATTACATATACCAGTTTCAGCAGAGAAGAACTAATAAAACTACGACAGTAAAAGATGAATACATGAGACTTGAAAGGAGAAGAGAGCTTCTAACAGGAGAGTTTTAAAATGCTTTTGGTGCATGCAGTTTATTTCAGCTGTTTGAAAAAAACCTCTCATTTCTGCCCTAATAAATAGTTTCACAAAAAAATCTCTGAAAGTTCATCCATTTGTTGTTTGTATATTTCAAATGTTTTTTCCCAAACAAATTTCTGAGAACTTCAGCATGAAAATTTAAATCTGACATTGCTGCAGGGGAGATGAAAATTCTTTTTGGAGATTAAAAACGGGAAAACTTTTACATCGTTTAAAAATAAACTATGTAAAAAACCCTCTCTTCTTGCAGAGAGTTTGGGAGGGTAGAGTTTTGTATTATATAAAGTTTATTATAAAAATAGGATCTAGAAATTTTGGAAGTAGAGTTAGGAATTATTGGTAGCTGTTGGTATGCGATTGTTGGTGGCTCTCTCAGTAGTAAAGAATTTTCAAAGCTGCTTCTGGAAAACAGTATGGCTTTGTCTTTCCTCAGTATCCTTTCATCTGAAAAACAGCTTGACTCTTAAGGCATTTTAATCCTTCCTACCCTAAATAATCAGCTGTTAAGTAGCACAATTATTTTTGCTGGAAGTCTTTAGTTTTACCTAGCTGACATTCAAGTTTTGAACCCTTGTAGGATGTATTGTCTGGGATTTCTTGTTGGTGTTGGAGGAGGGTTTGTAGTTGGTAGGTTTTTTACTGCTCGGGGTTCCAGCAGTGTATGAAACACTGGAGAGAGCTAAATAACTTTTAAACATTAATTTATAACACAGCTACCTTCTGCTTTGCTTCAATTTGCCTGTCTTTATGCTAGCATTGATGTACATTAAAGAGCTGAAGTCTTGTTTAAGCTGAAGATGTTTCCCTGTTAAATCACTCTTCCTCTTTGCAGCCTGAGACAACATGAGGATGAATATGTAGATCTGGGTTTTGCTGTGGAGGGTGAGATGGAATGGGGAGGGGCTGCAGAGCCCTCTCCTGTGGCATGTTGAATTTTCCATCACTGTGTGTTCATCAGAATTTCCTGTCCTGCAGGTCTCCTTGTGGGCACTCTTGATGTTGTGTTGGACTCCAGTGCCAGAGTGGCACCCTATCGAATCCTCTACCAAGCACCAGACTCCTTGGTCTACTGGACCATTGCCTGTGGTAAGGACAAGTGCCCTGATGTGGGTTTTTATTCTTCCTGGACTCTGTGTCATATAGCATAATAGAGAGCATCCTCGTACTGAGCACAGTCACGTCAGGACAAATAAATGGGTCAGAAGGAAAACCTGCTGTAGTGGTAAATTCAGTGGCACAGGAGTTTCTGCTGGTCTGACTTGGACTGCCAGCATGGGGGGTGTGTTAACCACAATGACTGAATGCAAACAGAAATGGAGCAGGGATGGAACATCTGTTTTTTCCCACTTTTCTTCTCCCAAAGGAGTGAAAGAGACCAGCAGCACCCATTCCTCCTCCTTGCATGCTCTTCGCCGTGGCCAGGGCTCACTGCTAGAGCACTTCTGAAGTGCAGCATTCCTGGGGGAGAGGATGGTGGGAGGAGTACCTGGGTTATGGCACCCCAGTTACCCACACGGGGCACCTGGCTTCCCTTGCAGTGGTAATCAGGAGGAAAATGCAGCACCAGCACTCACATAAACACTGAACAGCAAGCAGTGGGACATTTCCTGTCTCCTCCAGGATAAATGCCAGCTAGATCCCAGGGATGCCCTGCCCCCTGGATGTTTATTTCAGACACTGTGTGGTCTTTCTATGTACGATGTACTTAGAATTCAGCAAGATGGTAGCTAGGTTAAAGTTATCTATAGAACTAAAATATTGATAACATACCTAGGCTGTTCTGTGACATGATTTATGTATCTGTACTACAACCAGAATTGTGATATTCCCCTGGGGGTTGCATAGAATGTTGCATTCTGTTGCCTGTATTGGAGCTGTTAAGTTAAATACAAATGGGAGAAAATTTTGGAATTTCCAGAAGTACAGCATCTAATGAAATATTTCGTCTCCACTTACTGGCAAGTTTTCTTAGAGTTTTTTGTTTGTGATTAAAGGGACATTGACACTAGTGAATTATTTATTTTGTGAATTTTGGTTTGTTTGTTTGTTTTTTATATAGGTTGCTCGAGGAAGGAAATCACTGAACACTGGGAATGGCTGGAACAGAATTTGTTGCAAACTCTTTCAATCTTTGAAAATGAGAATGACATAAATACATTTGTCAGAGGAAAAATACAGGTAGTGTATTAATTACTGCAAATGTTGTTAGTGATAAATATGACTGGGGAAAGAAAAGTGATGTGAATTTGGAATAAATTGGAGCTGGTAGTTCCTGGTAGTTCCCAGGCTGCTCTGCCTTTTTGAAGGACTACCAGATGCTAAGTAGCAACATGTGTGTAAAAATCAGGGAAACTGGGAATAGTGCATGTAGCTTAGAACAGTGTGATTTTAAAAAAACCCATATAAATATATAGGCAGGTCTTAAGGCATTGTAAGGTCTAAAATTAATTGCACTGTCTTAAACTTTGGCAGTTGTCCGTGCTACTGGTTTTCCATTGCAAGGCTTAATTTTAATTTTTTTCATGCACTGATAATGTCTCCTCCCCCTCCTCTGTGCAGTTAAGTCCTGTAGTATTGGCATTTGCACTCCATATAGCTGTTAGGGTTGCTGGTTCATTGATTTGTTTCCTGGGTGGGAAGTGGGAGTGTTGGTTTTCTCAGAATTTCTTTTTCTCTTTATGGGTCAGATAATAACTATACTGGCAAAAAGTACTTTTTTTGTATTAAGAATTATCTAAAAATACATACTTTTTTCAAAGATTGTAAGGAAAATTGCTGTATTTATTGGTGTGTGTTCAAAGTATTGGCTTTGTCTCATTCCTCTTTTAACGTTTTGTATCATGAGTCAGCTCTCTTACTAATCCCACAGTTGCTTGTGTTTCCCCAGTGAATCAGGCATGAGTGCTGTAGATGGTCATGGAAATACCTTATATGTGTGTTTTGAAATATAATCCTTAAGGAAATTGTTGCTTCTTAGATTTGGATCAATGCTAAATGTGAACGATGTTTCGCTGTCTTATACTCTGCTCTTCATGTAAATATGAAGCAACTTGAAGGCAAAAAGTCTCAAAAAAGGCAAAAATTTTATAACTTTTATATAAAAGACAATAGAGATTGGGAATACAAGCAAATAAAACAGAGCTTCAGTATAGAACAGAAGGAACCGTAGTCTTTAAAAATATCAAAAAACGTCTTTTGACCTGTTGCCTCTTCAAATTTCGTGAGGGTCATCTGCATCTGAAAGTGGGAAATTTTTTTCCACTCTATTAGTAAATCTAATGGAAGATTTTTTTTTCTTCTTTCTCCCCCCACCCCTTGCTCTTTTATGCTCAAGGTCCAATAAGAGAAGTCATAGAAATAATATAAAATTTTCTATAAAGAACAACAGTTCCTTTTTTGCTGCCCTTCAGAAACATTTCATGTGAAATCCTGTGTCTGTGTCCCCAGGAAGGAAGAGGAAGATACTGCAGGCCATGGGTGCTTCAGGGGCTGTTAGGAGCGTTTGAGTTAGGCTGGGTAATTTAAAACAAGGCACTGGCCAGGGGTTGGTGTTTGGTTGCTGTTGACATGGGCACAGCAGGTAGTAAGGCCATCAGAAAGAAAACCTTGAATAAAGTGAATAACTACATTACCAAAGAGTGAGCAGAACAATAAGAGCTGCCTGAACGACTTCCTTGGCATTGCAGTAACCATTGTGGCCTGGTTAGCAGTGGGAATTAGGATATCTGATAGCCCATGGCCACTCACAGGATGTGTTCTGGTTTTATTCCCTGCCAGGGCATCATTGCTGAGTACAACAAGATCAATGGCATCAAGGAGGATGACGACACTGAGAAATTCAAGGAAGCCATAGTGAAATTTCACAAGCTGTTTGGGATGCCAGAGGAAGAGAAACTAGTGAACTACTACTCGTGCAGTTACTGGAAGGGAAAGGTTCCCCGGCAGGGCTGGGTGTATCTCAGCATCAATCACCTTTGCTTTTACTCTTTTCTCATGGGCAGGGAAGGTATGTTATCAGTGGAATGGTAATTTGTGCATCTCACAATGGTTGGGAAATCTCCTGTAGCTCCTTTCTTTTCAGTACTGATCGCTGAGGGTACAAAGACACTACTAAGTAAAGGAGAAGCAGGGAGCAATTCCCTGATTTGTCACACTGCTTAACTGTGCTTGTTCCCTTGTTTGTTTCATCTTTCTCAAAGTAGTTATCTGTAAAACAGTTCTTGGCATTGTCTAGGGACACGGTTCACCTCAGGAGCTATGCCCAAAAGGAAATAGGGACAAGATCACACTAATTCTGGCTTTCTCTTCTGCTCTTACACAGTCCTCAAGTACTACTCTGGCAGACTTTGCAACCTTAAATCACACATCTACATTTGTTCAACACCAGAACATCAGAAAGGTTTCAGAGGAGACACAGAATAAAGAACTGCTTAGTGTGGGTGCAACCAGTCTGCCCTACAGGGAGTTAATTCAAAGCACAGTGGAGTTGAGCAATTCAGCACTATTTTTGGTTACGGGCAAGGGATCAGTCTTGGGATTTAGCCCCTGCTTTAAGGACACCACCTGTATTGGTCTTGGGAGAAAAGTTTATGTTCTGTGTGGCTGTAATATTTGTAACTTTTTGCTGTATAAAAATAAGACAAGCCTGTCTGGTGTGTTCAGACTGTGTTTCTTTGCTTCCATAGGAAAAGGAGATCAGAGTCTGAGCTAGTGCAGTGACAATGATAAGTCATGTTAGCTTACCTGGCCTTGCAATGCTTGTGTGGTGTTCTGTAAATAAAGTAAATGATATTTAAACTCTTTTATCTCCTGCTTGTCAGGTGACAGTGGTTTGTTTTACAAACTTGATCTATTTATGCTGTACTCCCAACTTTTCAGGGTGCTAGAAAAAGTCAGTTGAATGCATTTTATAGGAAGAGGAAGTTAAAAGCTCCTGAATGTGCTCATTTTTGTACTGAACCTTGTTTTTCTGTTTGCTCCTGTGCAGCAAAGTTAGTTATCCGTTGGGTTGATATCACTCAGCTTGAGAAGAATGCTACGCTGCTCTTCCCTGACATGATCAAAGTGAGCACAAGGTCAAGTGAACATTTCTTCTCAGTATTCCTTAACATCAGTGAGACATTTAAACTGATGGAGCAGCTCGCCAATATAGCCATGCGACAGCTTTTGGACAATGAAGGATTTGAACAAGACAGGTCACTGCCCAAACTGAAAAAGAAATCCCCCAAAAAAGTGTCTGCTCTAAAACGGTAGGTAGCATTGGCTCTCACTCATTTGTTCCTCCTCAATGCTTGTACTTGCAGGATTTTGTCCAAAAGTTTTCTAATGTTGTGGCCATTTACTGCTACTCCAGAAGGAATGATTGATTCTAACAGTGGCAAAATGTGAATAATTATTTAAATATAATTACTCGGTATCTTGTTGAGATAGGAATACGAGCATGTTGCAGAAATAAGCTTTCTTGAGCCAAATGCTCATTTGTTCAGAAGCTCTTTAGTGTATCTCCTGATACTGGCCGCATTTTGGTATCTGTTGTAAGGCCATTTTATGTCTGTATGGGAAGGTAATACAGTGATTAATGTACTATTAAGAATTATGCCTAGCATTCATACTTGGTCTTATCACTGGAATTGAGAAATTGGAGTCTAGATTATTAATTCTGTCTGGAATACAGTTTAGGTAACAGCAATACAAAAATTGACATACAATTCTAAGGGATGAAAAGTTATCTGGAAAATATTTCTTCTTCTTTTATATCACACTTCAGCTTGTTAATTTCTTTTTCATTTTATCTTTATATGTCATTCATGTTAGTGTACCATACAGAATTATAGCCAGTGCTTGTTTATATTTCTCATTATTTAGTGATGTCTGACATGCATTATATCACTTTTGTTTGTCCTTACTGTTGAGTGTTTTGCACTGAATGCATTATCAAGACTAAGTCTTGAACTTGTTACCAAACTCTAACATTAAGGATTCCATAATGTTAATAAAAAAGCCTCAGAGAAGCATTTTTTACTACTATTAGCAAAAGATGGATTCAGTGTATATATTCTCAGAAAGTGCAGCTGAATATGGAAAGCTCACTCAGACTTTCCTCTCTGAGAAGTGAGGATGAATGTCTGAGTCATTCATGGCAGACTTTTTCTCAGGTGGTTTTAGAACCTTCCAAAAGTGAAGACTGTATCTCCACTATAGGCAAATTATTTCCAGCTTTTTGCTGTACACTCCTTGCTTAGCTATGTGTTGTAGGTAACTTGCAATGATTTGCATAAAATAAATTTTACAATGTATTAATACGTTCCCTAAACCAAGAAAATCTTTCTGTGGGTTTTTTTAGAGATCTTGATGCCAGAGCAAAGAGTGAGAGATACCGTGCGTTGTTCCGACTCCCCAAGGATGAGAAACTAGATGGACACACAGACTGTACTCTTTGGACTCCTTTCAACAAAATGCATATTTTGGGCCAGATGTTTGTGTCTACAAACTACATTTGCTTTACTAGTAAAGAAGAGAACTTGTGCAGCCTTATTATCCCTCTTCGAGAGGTAAATACTTGTATTTTCTAATTTATATAGCAATTTAAATAAGCAGTGTCTTATTAGATATTTCACCCTACCTTTGAATTTTTTTTTTTTTGGTGGGGTTTTTTACTATTTTTTTTTATTCTTTTTGGAGAAAAGTCTCTTTTCATCCTTTTTATCTCTTGTGAGCATGCCATACTGATGTGTTCTAGGTAATATTTAATGACTGTCTATCTTCATTCATGGTTCCTGCTACTGAAGCTCACATGGAATTTTTGCTATCAGTTTTCATAACCCTTGTGAATTCTTCCTCTCTCATAACTTGTATTCTGATTTACAGCCCAATTTTACATGTTTTGTGCCTCATAGGGAGGGGTGGAGGGTGAAAACTTCCTAGAGTGGAAATTCTGTTAAAGCATCTGTCAGATAAGATTTACTTTTGCCAGATGTAAAAAGATTCATAATCCTAAAGTTTTGAGTTGCCTCTTCACACAGACTTGCAATTGTTTATTCTTGTATGTGGAAAATATTTTGTCTATATTTTTCAAATTGATGTGTTACTTAGAGCAGATCATCAGTAAGAGGAGTTTGTTTGATGCAATAAAAAATAATTATGTTGGGGAGGTTTTTTTATGGTCGACTTGATTTGTGGGCTAATGGAAAATTGTGGTAAGTAAGTTTTGGAAGTAGCAAAGCTGATGTAACCAAGGACAGTTTGGCTTGACTGGAGAACCAGGGAATATTTCAAGGCACTGTTTTCCCCTGCAAATCATAAAGAGTAAAACGAGTACATGTTCAGAAAGTTTGAAGTACAGCTTCTCAGCAGCTTGTTGCCACAACTTTGGGATGAGACATTAACTTTTGGTTTCACTGTTTGTCTGGAAATCAAAGGGAATGGCAGTCCTGCAGGTAAAGTGGGGGAGGAGGAGTCAGTCTTCATTTAACAGGACCTCTTTTCCTGAATGCAGATTCAGCAGCTGCTTTTGATAGCCACAGTCACAGCAGCACAGGATTCAGAGCAGCTCCAAAGTTTAAGAGACAGAAGTAGGTGAAGGAGTAAATGCTTCTGTTTGAACAGCTTCAAGTCTCAGCACCAGCAAGGAGAACAGTAAACCAGGGGGTTGTGCCAATCCTCAGAACATCTGATCAGTACCTTTGGTAGTTAAAGGAAACCTTTCTAGCTAATGAGAGCTTTGGGTTAAACCTTAAGTTAATTCCAATGTTCTGTAATATCCCGGAGGTGTTTTGACAGATGAGACAATAGCAAAGCATTGATTCAGAAATTATGAAGGGGAAAGATGCTTTTCAGTGGCTGACTGCTCTGCTCACTGCACCTTCAGCAGGTGCCCTCTCCAAGACAAAGCACTTCAGATATGTGTGTGTCTCTATTGAATAGGAAATAAGTGGATATCAGCTCTCATTATAGCAGAGCTATAATTAGGCTTGCTTTGATAATGTCTGTCGTGTGCCTTTAGAACCTGTCTGTATTGTGTGCTGATTGCACTCAAACACTTTAAGTGGAACAGGAAACATAGGGAACACTTTTTATGTAACTTCAATATGCTATTAGTGAGGTCCTTTAAGTTAACAAGTAGCTAGTAGATTTGTAGTTAACAGAAAAATAAAAGGAGGTGGGGAGAACAGAGAAGTGGTTTAGCTCATGAGTGGTGCAGTCTTTAAGTCTTCAAAGAGAATGCATGAAAAATGGTTACCCTATCCATTTAGCTAGAGCTATTAATATTGTGGTACTCATGTCTTACGATTGATTTCTGGTTTTAAAAAGGTTAAAGGAGCAAGAGTCAAAGTCCTAATGAAATTAAATGTCCCGCATTCTGTTCTGAAGGCAGTAAGTCAGTTTTCATTAAGAAATCATCTACAGTAATAAAAGCAGTAGTTAAAAATATTTATAATTGTGATTTGTGTTTTGTTCAATGTATGAACTGCACAAGCTTGATGGACTGATATGTTTATGAGGTAATGGTAATGTTTAGGGCACACAACTGTTGCATAATTCATCAACAGTGTATGACTTATCCCTGAGATTTCTGTGTGTTAATGTGCTTTACCAAAACCTCAGGGAACTCGTTCCCTGTACTCAGTAGGTTGTGGTATGAGTACTGTTTACAGGCTGGAGTTCAGTTAGATTGGTGACTGTTCCTCTAACAACCGAAGGCCATTCAGAAGCCTCCACCTCACAGGGTTAGAGATTTTCCTTTGTAAGGGAAGACACAGGGCTAATTTCCCTTTGTTGCAAGTTCCTGTGCACTGTGAAAATGCCTTTAAAATACCACTAGGCAACTGTTTTTACAATATGCAGCTGTAGTACAGTTGTGCAGGAGCATTATCTCAGAAATGGTTTGTTCACATGTATTGGCAGTAAAAGGTGGGCCAAGGTTTCTGTGACCTGTGCTGACAATATGAGGAAGCAAGAGAGGGATTTGGAAGTCCTACAAAAAGCTGATAGGTTTGTATCCCACAGATGAAATTTTGTTTTACTGATTCTTTTAAAATACAATCTGAGGAAAATCAGCTAAGTAGTGCAGGGGAGCTTTGATGGAAAATGTACTGAAACCGGTTGTTTGAGGGATTACAGCCTTTATCTTTCAGCCTTGTAAGCCCTTGTATGCAAACCATGTTTTCTGGCAAAGGGATGTCCACTGGGATTTGATATAAGGGTGGAAGGAGCAAGGGTTTATTGTATTCAGATGGTTTCTTACACCAAGCAGCTTGATTACCTAAAGGTCTTAAGCTGTAGCAACTGTTTGTTCCTAGGTGACAATAGTGGAAAAGGCAGACAGCTCCAGTGTGCTGCCCAGCCCACTGTCCATCAGCACGAAAAACAGAATGACGTTCCTCTTTGCCAACTTGAAAGACAGAGACTTCCTGGTACAGAGGATCTCAGACTTCCTGCAACAAACCACCTCAAAAATATACTTGGATAAAAATATTTCTGGAAGCTATATCAGCTCAGATGATGAGGTATGTGAAGGAACATGAATAATTTATTAGAAGAGGATTTTAACTGGTGTGGGGAGAGGAAACACCTTTACGTCTTTGTAAAGCTAAACCTTTAGGCACAGAAATGTGACCTCTTTTTTGTTAATGCCTTTGAGCTGAAGTGTTAAAATTTGTCAGTTAGGATATCTATCTTTTTCATGTTAAACCTAAGAGAAGTGTCATAGTTAATTAACTGGTTAATTGAATAGTACTTTTAATATCTATTTACTTGTTCAACTGAAATGTAAATCTGGAATTTTAACAACTTGAAGAAGTTATCGGTTGGCACAAAACTCCTTTTATTCAAGACTGTAGCTGCTAAATCCCATCTTTTGATTCTTCTGAAAACAATGCCTGAGCTGAGCTGGTTTGTATGTGCACTGCTAGGGAACTTTGGAACATTTGACCTAACAGGAGAAAACCAGCTCTGTCCTGAGCATCAAATGATGACCCTATTCTGAACCACCTCCTTACATGTGTGTGCAAAGTAAATAGTTCTTGACAGTTGTGACTAGATACACTTTCTTAGGTGCTTTGAATGTCAAGCCTTCTGCTGAATTCCAGCTTTTGTGTATGAAATTCAGATCCTATAACAACCTCATCAGTTCTGTTAATCCCAGCAAAGTATGATAATTCAGAGTACAAGAGGCTTTTGTGGTGTATCATCTTGGTATGATGTTGGTATACCTCACATTCCAAGTCTGTCCTAAGCCATACCTTAGTACTGTCCTGTGGAGCCCTACCCTGTTTGCAATGTGTGTCTTCAAAGAATTTTTCTACTTGCTTTGTTGGGGGTGAGGTATAATTACTGTGTTGTTGTATACCAGAGCATGTAGGCATGTATAGTGCTGGAACTTTTGCTGTAAATGACCTAAGTGTACTACCTACTGAATTATAAACACAAATTAACTGTAAGCATTTACTACAATTCATAATATGACTACATATCTAGATATGCATGACTGACTTGCAATTTCAGGCATTTGGTGTGAGCTGCTCCATGAGATTTTACTATGACACAGTTTCAAAGCTGTTTGAGAAGTCAGAAAATCCTTTTTCTTCCAAATCACAATCTAGTAGCCCTATGATGTTGCCAGATCAAGGGAGCTGGTTCGATTGCCCAGGGCTACTTAGGGCTAACATTACCCTAGCAGTTCTAGTTCTAGAATTTGGTTGTGTTTCAGGAGAGCTGTTGAGAAACTGGAAGCTATTCCATTATTCTCTCTCTACTGGTTAATTTCTGCTGGCTTATGTTTTTGTTAACCATTAGCACGTATACTTTTTGAGGTAAAGTGAAGTAAAAAGTCCAGACACTGGCTCATCTTTATGCCTGTATTGCTTGTGACTGCTTTCTGCAGGTGTTTACACGGTCAAGTAGTTTAATTTCTGCCAGCCCTCACAAAAGCCTGAGCTCTGAGTCGGAGGGAGAGCGACAATTCAACCTCAATGATAACGGAATTCCAACAGCAACTCAAGCTTTAATGACAATGTATCGGCGCAGGTCACCCGAGGAGTTCAACCCTAAGCTGGTAAAGTGCCCTTCTGACTGCTCCACCTGGCTGAAAAGGCTGTCAAATGATGTTTGCCTTAACACCCATGTTGCTGACCCAGAAGAGTTTCATTCTACCAGACAGTTAAGAAGAGGCAGTATTTTTCACAGAAGTAAAGGCTTGAACATATTGTTGTTTTACCAGTACAAATAATTTCACTACATAAAAGCAAACTTGGGTGGAATTCAAGGGGATGTTGTTGTATTCCTGCTCTTAAGTATAACTGCTTCTCTTAGCAGCAAGGTCTGCTGGCATAGAAACTGGGGAATGGGAGGAGGCAGCCCATTAAGAAGGTAACTGGACTGCAGCCAGGTTACTTCCTGCTCACTTGGAAGGTTAGGATATTGCAGGCTTTTTAGCACTCAAGATTTTAGTGGGTGAGAGTGTTAGAAAGAGAAGCTGCATCTTTATGCCTGCCTTTCTTTGCTTTTAGGCCAAGGAGTTCCTGAAGGAGCAGGCCTGGAAGATTCACTTTGCTGAATATGGCCAGGGGGTCTGTATGTATCGTACAGAGAAAACAAGAGACCTCGTGCTGAAGGGCATTCCAGAGAGCATGAGAGGGGAACTTTGGCTGCTCTTTTCAGGTGGGTTTCCCTTTGAATGTGTCTGTGGGATATAAGCAGAAGTGCGAGAGAAGAAGGGAATTCAAAGGTGATTAAAGGTGCACATAATAAGTGTCTGAAAATATTTGGAGTAAGTCAGGCTGTGATTGTTAGCGGTCACCAGACAAGTTTAGACAAGATTTCTGTAAGACAGGCAAATGCCCTTTCTCAAACAGGCTCACATAATTAAGGAAGATTACACAAAAAGCAGAACACATGCTTGGCAACCAGAAGCCAGTAGTTTAGGGACCTTCTAGATGTTCAGCAACCACCAGCAAGCCTAATTCCCATTTATTTAATAATTTCTGGATCTAGTTAAGCTTTTCGTCTTCACAGCAATTGTTGCAAGGAATTCCAAAGGATTCTCTAGATATGTGTCCACTTAAAGTTGGTTTTTTTTTTTGAAGTTGAACAGTTTTATTACTAGTTATATGGAAATCCATTGTACCTCAGGCATTCTTCATAACCTATCACCACATGTCTTCTTTAGCTCTACCCTCCCCAAGATAATTACCACAGCTACCCACTCCACTTTATGATATGAGCACAAGGGCCTTTTATCTGATGACCTAATGATGCTTTCAAGTTTGTTCTCTATTTCTTCCCCAGTAATATACAGTCATGTACATTTTCTCTTTACTGCTGGGCACTAGAGGAATGTTTAGGAAGATAGACACAGGAACACAGAGCTCTGTTTTGTGTCCTATTAACAGCTACTTTGGACTAATGTTCACTGTGTGTCTATAACTCATATTTTCTATGTAGATTACTTAGTGCTACTGACACTTGATTTTGTTTCTGGAGAAGTTGTAAAGCCAGTAGTGAAATCTCATAGCAGCTCTGTGAGCATGTAGTGCCTAAGGATCCCTGCCCAGGATGACAGCATCATTTTCAGAAGTAGGAACAGAACTCATGAGTTTTTGTCTCTTGCTTTTGGCTGGCATGTCATACTCTCTGCAACCAGACATTAATCTGCTCTGTTCCCAGGGCAAGTAGCTTTCTCAGAGACAAGTTTTGAGTTATTTAGGATAACCAAACCCACAGCCAGCTGCAGAGGGAGCTCATGATACCATATGACTGCACAGTTGGTTAATTTTTCATGTCTCTTGTTTTGTTCTGGCTGAGAGGGATTTTAACCTCGTTATAAAAATGCCTGTAGAGAAGACAGGAAGGGCTGATAATCACCAAGGCACATACTTCTAAATTTTTTTTATCACCTTTAAAGAAATAATATTTTCATATTTGCTTTCAGAGTTCTTGGTGACACTCAGAATGGAAGAGGAGCAGACTATCATGTTGAAGTACTGTACCTGCTAAACCTTCCATTTTCTCCTGGTTTTAATACTGTTCTCCTACTCCTAGGAGCCATTAATGAAATGACCACTCATCCTGGCTATTATGAGGACCTGGTGGAGAAATCAATGGGAAAATACAATCTTGCTACAGAAGAGATAGAGAGGGATCTGCACCGCTCCCTTCCAGAGCACCCTGCGTTCCAGAATGAGATGGGAATTGCTGCTTTAAGGAGAGTCTTGACAGCTTATGCTTTCAGAAATCCAAACATAGGATATTGTCAGGTAATTGAGATCCCCTGCACTCCTGCAGTTTCTGCAATTCCAGTTCTGTCCTTGCAGTCTGTTCCTGCAGTCATGCACGTGAGGCTTTGGCTGTGTGAGGCACGCTGAGCTGTGGATGGTGCTGTGGGCTTAGTGCTGCAGAGAGGCAGCAGTGCTGAGGCTAGAGGGATGTCACACAAGGACCTGCTCCAACAGCACTGTTAGCAGCACACATTGGGAGATTTTCTGTGAGCATAATTTCTGCTCATAAATCTACAAACTGGACAGATGATAACAGAGCTGTCTACAGAAAATGACAGTGTACCCTGAAGAAAGGTTATTTTCATATTACCAAAAAATCTCCTCAAAACCAAAACACATCGTGTTCAGCCTTAAATTTTTATCTATTTTTACCTGTCCTTCTTATAATGAAATGTCATTCAATGTATTAGTTATAACCCTCCAGAACCTCCTTTCCTCTTTCAGTGATGCCATGTCATCATTCAAAACAATGAAAAGAAACAAAAACAGAAAACAACCAAAGAACTGAGCAAAAACCCCCAAACACTTTGCAAAAAATAAAGTATCCTAGGAGATATCACTGGGAGTCCTAACCATCTATCTGTGGAGTTAATGCTGACCCCAGTGCATGGTTTTGAGGTTCTTATGCCCATAATTCAAGTCACTTTAGTTTCTGGTCCTAAATAATTCTTTCATACTATAGAATTTTGGTTTATCACTGGGGCCTGTTTTTGCCTTCCTACATACTTTTGCAAAGAAGAAACCTAGATTTATTAGTATTAAGAAGCCTTATTAATGTCTAACTTTAGGACTTCCAGATGCAACTTGAATAAGTGCAAGCAGTTGTAACAAGATGCCATCATAAATTATTTAATAACACATAACATACTAAGTAATAGCTACAACATTTCTAAAGATTATTTAACAGAGAAGCAGTAGAAAGACATTTCAGTTCTGGTCCCTAAAACTGTCACAGTAATTAATAACCTTGAGGTTTGGTTCAGCTACAGTGAGAATTCAGGCACATCACTAGTGCTGTGGGAGGTGTTCTGGCTGCACCAGACCCAGATTCCCCAAGAGCACCTATGGCACAGTAGCAGTGTAACAGATGCTTGCAGACCTGGCTCAGCCCTTGATTAGGAAGAAAAATCTTGATTTCTTAAAAAAAAAATCTGCAACACAAAACAAACAACCCAAAAAAACCCACGAAAAAGCCCCAGTGAAACAACAACAAAACAAAAGCCTTACAATTTTCTGTGATTTGAAGTTTCCTAACCACTTTTCTGCCCAGGTGCTAGATATTAAATAATTGTATTTCCCTTTCTTTTAGGCTATGAATATTGTCACTTCAGTGCTCCTCCTTTATGCAAAAGAGGAGGAAGCTTTCTGGCTGCTGGTGGCTCTGTGTGAGCGGATGCTGCCTGACTACTACAACACAAGAGTTGTTGGTATGCTTTGGGGGCATTTTTGAAATGACACTATAAAAACTGACCAAATGAACTGGTGTTATTTGTACTGAAACAAATCTATGGGTGGGTGCATCTGTGCCTGCTGGTGATGAGCCAGCCTGCTCAGGAGAATAAAGGCAATACCCTAAAGGGGTAATGTTATTAGTTTATCACCTACTTAGGATCAGATGACATTCTAAATTGGGGTTAAGTAAAGATTGTTAAGAAAAGATGGGAGGCTAAAATTTGAGTTTTAGATGATCCAGTTAGCTGATTAAGGTAAGGTGGAAGCAGGAGCTTTAACAGTTTGCAGTAGAAGCCTTTGTGGCTGTACCTCTGATGTGAAAGGGCACAAGTACCAGAAAGCTGTTGTCAGATGAGCTTCCTTGTGCATGTCAAAGACAGTGACTTCAATTTATCATGGAATCTGCTTTTACTATATCTCACAAATACTTGAGATATTCAGCCTTAGAAATTATTCTTCCTGGCCTGTTGAAAACACTAATGTTGTGGCATGGGAATGTATAATACAGGGCTCTCCTGAAGTAAATCTAAACCCTCACAGTCACCCTGGCCTCATGCAGCAGGTGATGCTGAGGCCTTGCTCCAATTAATCAAGCCACTATTTAACTTCTGCTGGTGCTAGACCAAATTACTCTGTTCTTATTTATTATGAAGTGTATTATTAAAACAGAAAAAACTTATTACAGTTCAATTTGTATGTATAGTAGTGTAATGGAGTCTGTTACTCATTTGGAAGTGAGAAAATGTACATAAGCACCATGCAAAATATTCTTAGGGTTTTTTATTTATATACATAAAATATATAGGAGTTTTTTTCCTCCCCTAAATGGCAATGTATCAGTTGCTCCTGAATTAATTCAGCCTTATTTATCTTCAACAGGAGCATTGGTGGATCAGGGTGTCTTTGAAGAGCTGGCTCGTGACTACATTCCACAGCTTTATGACTGCATGCAGGATTTGGGTGTAATCTCCACCATCTCCCTGTCCTGGTTCCTCACTCTTTTCCTCAGTGTAATGCCATTTGAAAGTGCAGTGGTAGTTGTGGATTGTTTCTTCTGTGAAGGAATAAAGGTGATATTTCAGTTAGCACTCGCTGTCCTCGAAGCTAATGTAGACAAGTTGCTTAACTGTAAAGATGATGGAGAAGCCATGACAGTCTTGGGAAGGTATTTATTACAGAAAATTAAGTATCTTTGTGTTTGTGGTTTTTGTTTTTTTTTTTTTTTGCTTGCTTTTCTGATTTGTATTCTATGTTGAAATACTAAATTTAAATCAGTATCATATATGTAACCCTTTTACATACTTGTAGTCTCCTTTCATCCATGTAAGGTGCTCCTTATATTATTTTAAAATAATGCTAAGTGACCAACAAGATACAAATTCTTCTTTCAAGACATTAGAATAAACTTCCCAAATCTAGTTCTAGAAATTTAACTTGATTCATTATTTTAGTGGATTACATGGGTTTTGTTACTTCAGCCTGCTACCTTTTAAGTATTAAGAAAAGGCCTTGGTGTTAAGGAAAATTGTTTTGGGAATAGACTAAGTTGGACCCAGAAGAATTAGATAGGATCTTGAACAAATAGATTTCAGTGGCTTGAGTCATTCTAACAAAACTAGTGCTGCTGAGTGTAAGCTCTGCTTTTCTTGGGCTTGTTAGTGGTGTTTAGTTTTCCATATGCTTCTGGAACTTTGGAATTTTTTCATAATAAATTTCAGTAGTATAACCTTAACTCTTCCTAGAGAATGGCTTGATCACTTCTACATGTAATAATCAATATGTAACCTGTGTGCTGTTAACCCTCAGAAGGGAGGGCATACAAATTTATCTTGAATTTCTCATTTCTTTATTTTTTTTTCCCCACCAGATACTTGGACAGTGTAACTAATAAGGACAGTACTCTTCCTCCCATTCCTCATCTTCACTCCCTGCTCAGTGATGATGTAGAGCCTTATCCTGAGGTGGATATCTTCAGGCTAATCAGGTCTTCCTATGAGGTAGGATAAGACTTCTTAACAGGCACTTACCAACTAACACAGCTTCTGCTCCACAGAGGAGTTTGATACTCTAGTTTGGCTTTGCTTGACACAGAAAGAACATAAAAGAAATGCAGACTCATGTGAGAAGCCTGAAATATGGAGCAAGGAAGAGGAGTTAGACTTTCTTCTTCTTTTGACCAAGACTTTTAATTGGAGCTGTTTTCAGAGAAGTGTGAGGCCTCAAAGGAGAACAGCCCACAACCAAAAAAGTGATTTACTAACAAAAGGCTTTGTTTTAAAAGTGCTGATTTTGACCATGGGCCACTATATTCTCAACTATCAGCAAAGCTAAAAGAAAATCCAAGTGACAGGAGCTGCTAATAACTAATGACTATTAAAGGGCAGGACAAAGCCTGCAAAACCAGCTAAAATCTGCACACTGCTTTAATTGTCCTTAAATTAAAAAAAAAAAAGCCATCAGTTAAAATATGGTTAGACTGACATACCCATATTTTATAAAAATCAAGGGAAAACTGTAAAGATTTTTTTCTCTTATCTCCATTATTCCCTTCCATTGACATGGAGTTCACTTACACTTAGCAATAGCTGTGATTGTGAGACATTCCAGGACAAGCTGAAATATAGCTCTGCAGGAGGACTTACAAAACAATCTATTCACAGAGACTTGCCAAGAAAGAAGTTTCTACCTACTGAGATTACAGTTTGAAATGAGCGAGTTTGAAATTGAATAAAGACCTTTCAAATTAAAATAAGTTATTGGGAAAAATAAAATCTAGTGATATACTCCTAAAGTCTTTGTAATATGTTTGAAAAATGCGGTAACAGCATTTTCATTTGTGGTACATCATATAATTAAATTAATTTTTCTAATAAATTAAAGGCAAGCTGAATATTCTGAATATTAATACACAGACAATCATGTAGTGCTTTTTCTCTTTCAAGAAATTTGGAAGTATCCGGGCAGATTTAATTGAACAAATGAGATTCAAACAAAGACTGAAAGTCATCCAAACCCTCGAAGATACTACAAAGCGCAATGTGGTCAGTACTGAAATATAATAGAATAATGTTCTTTGCACAGAATAAATGTAGTCAGTTTCTGAACTTAGCTTTTCAGTGAAATGTGAATTTCAAGTCTGTAACTGTTAATGTTGTGTTTCCAAAGGTACGGACTATTGTGACAGAGACTTCTTTCACTATCGATGAGCTGGAGGAGCTGTATGCGCTTTTCAAGGTAAAGCAAAGTGAAGATAAGGTCATGTGCCTCTGGGAACTGTAAATGTTCATTTTGGTGTGGGAATCTGTCTTTTCTAAGCACCAAGTCAAGTCTGTCAGTTTTTGTTTGGTATCTTGATACAAACTTGAATTAGCTGCTGTATTATTGATATACAAAAAAATCCTCAACTCAAGCAGTTTTTAAAACATTGGGAAAGGTTTAGTTCACTAATTGATTTGTCCATGGAAAAAAATATATACTGCTAAAAATAGAAAATGAAAAATTGGATAGAGGCTTTTGATCAGTCACTAGAAAATAAACATATGTGTCTCTCTACCTGACCCAGGTTTTGGAATTTATCACAATTATTCTGTTATCTCAGATAGCTAATACTTTTGTATAGCAGTAGCTGATTTTTGCCATTGTTAATGCTTTAGTGCATTAAATGGGAATTTAATACCACAAAGTGATGTGTCTTTGTAAGTTGGTTGTACAGCAGTGCTATTAGATCCACAAGTTTAAAGGTGAGCATTTAAATGTGTTAGCTTCACCTTCCTGCACAGTGTCTTAAGTTACTTTCTTCCTCTGTTTTGTTATGACGAGGTTTTTTTTTAATATCGTGACGAATTTATATCCTGTTAATTTCCCATCTGTAACAAGAAGTCCCAGTTGTCCAAATCCTGCAGTGCCGTCTTTCAGTCTTCCATGAAATCAGAGAGACCAAGTCCCACAGTCTTCCCTGGTTAATTACTGTGCAATGCTGGAATCTTCTCTAAGCTTCTGAATTATTTTGAATTAGATTCTGGCAACATCAGCCCAGAACCTCCACTGACTTCAGTAAGACTGAAAGAACAGTGCATTATTCTCTGTTTTTGAGAATCTACAAAAAATATTTCAAATAAACAGCTACTTTTATATGAGTAAAGATTAAATAAAGATTTCATGAGCCTTCTGACTTAGCTGCATGATGAGGCTGACTAAGCACAACAAGCCTGGGAAGTCACAGCTCTGGCCAAAACAGGTGTTTCATGTTTCATCTACCTGAAAGGCAGAAAAAGTTTTGCTTTATCTTCTTTTTTCCTTTTTTTTTTAATAGAGGGATGGTTTTTAATGCTGTTTGGAGGAGAAACCCCTTCCAAAAGCAGAAGGGCTGGATAAATTGAAAGGCATCTGTTATGTGGCATTAAGAATGCATGTGAAGAGTTGTTTGGAATTGTGTTTATCATGGAGAGCAGTGAATTGTTTCAGAGGTGCTGACAGTGTCGTGGCGTTTGCCTTTGTTCAGGCAGAGCACCTGACCAGCTGCTACTGGGGAGGGACCAGCAACGCCACAGAGCGGCACGACCCCAGCCTGCCCTACCTGGAGCAGTACCGCATTGACTTCGAGCAGTTCAAGGGCATGTTCGCCCTGCTCTTCCCCTGGGCCTGCGGCACCCACTCGGACACGCTGGCCGCCCGCCTCTTCAGGCTGCTGGATGAGAATGGAGACCTGCTCATCAACTTCAGGGAGTTCGTCTCTGGCCTCAGTAAGGGGATCACGGCACTCTCACACTAACCGACAAACCTGTTTGTGTCTGTTCAGCTCCTTTTGACATGCCTGTGGCAGTGGTTCCCTCAGACCTTAGCAGGTGAATCTACATTAGGCAGTGGTGTATCACACTGGGGAAAAGGACAGTACATGAACAGATCCATTAGGGTCTGAGGATTTCACCCACTGCTAACTCCCAACACAAAATCTGATTGCGACACAGGTGCTTAACGGTGTGTTTCCCTAGGCATGAGTTAGAGTGTGAGGTACTACCTCTCTTGCTTCTGAAATCGGTAACCAGAACTGCAGAGAGCAGTTTGGAAAGGAGAAAAGAAAAAGGAGGTGCAGGTCAGAGGTGCTTTTTCACCCTGAAAAGGAGAAAACGGAGGTGCAGGTCAGAGAGGGAGGCTGAATGTTTTAGTCCTGAAGAAGCAAGATCTCAGGACATGAAAATCAGCATTGCAAGCCCCAGGGTTAGCATGAGGAAGCAAAGATGTGGCAGGAGCTGGCCCCTCCTTTTTAAAATATGGCAGGAGTTGTTTGCTGTAAGTGACCAGCATCTCACCATCTACCATGTGTCCTTTCATGGCACTGTGGAATTTCTGCCAGCTCTGTATTTTGATTCTTTTTGAGAGTGAAAAGGTTTCTTTGTCTGGCTTTCAGCAGCTCTTTGTTAATTAACAGTGTGTTTAGGCATTGGGGCTCCAATGCAGCCTTGCATTAAACATCTGTACAGAAGTAGTAGCACTTGTTCCCTTGTAAGTGCAAAATCGCTCTGATAGTAAAACTGGCTGCACACCTCCCTTTCACACCACCCCAAAAATCCCAGGGTTTCCTGTGGTGCAGTGATTTGTATTTGAGCTACTGTTCCATGTAACACACTGGGGCCTTTTGGGGACCCAGAAATTAACTACTCTTCCAGTTTCCAGGATGCTGTCAGTAACAGCTATTGACTGAGACAGCAAATTTTGGAGCCAGTAATGAGTAATAAGAACAAGGACCAGTATTGAGCACTGTGAGCAGAAATATATGTAAAATGCACAGATGTGGCTATAAGCCAACATGACTGAACTAAAATCTTCAGTGGGCAAAACAATCAAATGTGCTCATTCTGAAATCTTATATTTTTCAGAAACTAAGCCCACTGTGGTATAATTTGAAAACCTTTTTTTTTTCCCCCTAAAAAGTAAATCAACCCTGCTGACACCTTTTTCAGTTGAGAAGCACATGAGTGGTAAGGACAACATAGCCAAGAACAATGGACCTGTTTGAGCATATTTCACCATGCCCCAGGACTTTTAATCATTCAATTTCTTTTTCATTGTCCCTACAACAAAGAACCTCCTACTTCAGGTGCCTCTAGGGCCTCAGCTGAGCAAAGATGGAATAACTTTGTGCATTCTTTATGTTTACTCTGTGCCCTGTTACAATAATATAGTCTAGATATAGGAGTCCAGATTTTTCTCAAGTTGTAGCAATGGAGATTTTCAGTTCTCTTCAAATCTGGGGACAGAGAGAGCAGCAAGCCTACATGTGTCACCCTGTGCCCTGGATCCTATTTTGCAGTTCCTGTTGATGGATCATGCACAAGTGCAGCCCATTCTGTCCTTTTGGTTGCCTTTACCAGAAGAGAATGCATTATCTGCATGGTGTGATACACCAGATGGGGACATAATGAGGTTTTGTGCTTAAAAAGGACCATGTTGAGAGCAAAATGGCTAATGTGGTTGTGCTCAACTTTCTTTTGGCCTAACACCTGTATTTATTGGAGTGTTGGGCTTTACCAGAGACTGTGATTGTTAGCACTTGCCACACCACACTCTGCAGTTTGCATAGCAGAGGTACCTTGATACAGTCTCCTATAAGGTAAAATAAATCTCTGCACTATCTAATTAGTAGAAGTTAGTTCATTTATTTATGGATGGCATGTCACAACAAGTGAGATGTATGAAAAAGTCTGATTAGCTGTTATTAGTTACTTGAAAATTAACTACTGTCCATTTAATTAATTGGAAGGAGGGGCTTCAATAGACCTCTTGGATTTCATACAGCTAATTCTAGTGTAGACCAGAAACAAATAAGGGCTTGATGTGGAAAAATCACTAGAAAGCATTGCCTGAACATCAATTTAGCCCATGGCTAAGCTATGATTAATGCTGTTTATTTGAATTTATCTCTTTTTTAAAATTTTTTTTGGTAAATATCTTACTGCTCTGAGACATGTGATGTTGCTGTTAGATCCTCAGACCAGAAAGTTTGAATTCCACACAAAAAAGGTCTTGTTAAGGTCCAGCTGGAGGCTTTCTGAGTGATAATGCCATAACCATAGACAGAGTTTTATGAAATAGGCATTTAAAAAAGGAGCCAAGATTGAAGTACGAAATTCAGGGTAGATTTGTCTGTGTTCTCTTACTGTTTTTACTGTATAAAGTCGAGTGACTGCCTTATGATCTTGCGCTTTAAAGGGATACAGTACCTCCCAGCAGAGGGAATGTAGCAGCTGTTATTGTAGCAATAACAAATCAAATGACACAGAATGCTGACTAGTAATGTGCTGCATGTAATGTTGTGTAGGTGCAGCGTGCCATGGAGACCTGACAGAGAAGCTGAAGCTACTGTATAAAATGCATGTTTTGCCTGGTAAGTAAATGATGTTAAAATAGCTCTTGTTTTGCTGAGAACAGGAATTTGGAGCAGAGTTGTTTATGACTGGCTCTCCCAATTAAAAATTAATTTGTGGGAATTACTGTATCTGTTTATGCAGCAGTGAAACAAGGAAGCTTCTACTCTAGCCAGACAGATTTGGAAAGTCTGAAAGCACCCTCACAGCCCTCAATTGCTCCCTCCACAAACATATAAATGTCTCTTGCCTGTTAAGCCTGTTGGTGATACCCTCCAGGCATAAGTCCAGTGTTCTTCAGGATGTGTTACCACAATGCACTCCATTTAAGAGTTGGAAAATTAAGCTAGTTTGAAATGTTCCTGCATGTCCTGGCTCCTCATTTCTGTCCGCAGGCTTTCTTCTTGGTTTCCCCTCTGGGCTGGCACAGCTGTTGGCAGGGAGCAGCTCCAGATGGTTTCATAGATGTGTTTTCCAGGGAGCTGTACAAACCTGGGCTCAGCTAAGTGAGAGAGGCAGTTCAGGGTGGAGAGGGGATGAAAACACCTCAGAGCAGTTCTGGAAATTCTCTGCTGGAACTGTGTCCTCTCTGGCTTGTCCCCCACATGCCATAAAGAACCCTCTGCTGTCCTTACTGAACATTGCTGCTGCTTGGGTAGTTTAGTTCTTGTGCACATCTGCACACTGTGGTAAACATACCTAAAAACTTGGAGAGGACATTCCCCTTTGTCTGCTTTGAACATGGCTGAGTGCTCCCTGCTGGTTTTGCTTGGAGGTAGGCCTGAGTGATTCAGTAATTTAAATGGGAAAAAATACTTCAAATACTTTCTAAAAATACTTAAAATTAAGAAAGACATTGAACTGTTACCAGAAATATCTGGTTTTAAGAGTGCAGTTTCTCATATCTGGGGACTGGCAAGCTCATTGCAAATGATGAGAGGTTGTTTCAAGGTAGGAAAGAGGACAAACCCTGCTAGTGGAAGTTGGCATGGGAAGATGGGTAAGCCAGCCTCTAGAAGCAAACAGCTCCTTGTGGTACAGTATTGGATGTTGGGAAGGAGACAATTCCGGTTCAGGTGTTCATCTCCTGTGAGTTAAAAAGAGAAGATTCCTAGCACATCACACCCTTGTACTTCTGCTTCTAGAAATCTACATTCTAAATGTGTTTATGGAAATATCTCTCAGTTTTTAATTAAAGGGTGAAATTTTAAATGAAAGAATCTTACTGTGTTGCTTAGATCCATCCCCTGAGCAAGAAGAGCCAGACTCTGCTTTTGAAGCTACTCAGTACTTTTTTGAGGACATCACTCCAGACTGTACACATGGTAGGCATCTTCTGTCTCGGGCATGAGAAATGAGGTGAAAGTATTCTCTGTAAGAAGTATTATGAAGCATTTGTGTATGTGTTGATGTCTTGAGAGTTGCAGGCATGTGTACACTCACATTGCAGAAGTACTTGTAGAATAACTCCATGTGTTGTAGTAGAAGTAATTTTGTGAAGAACAAGAATAAATAGATTGGCTTTCAAGATGTATTTGGATCAGAACTTACAACATTCTAAAACACTGAGAGCAAAAGATACATCAAAATGTAGTTCAGCAGTTTGAAATCTCATGTGCCCTTACGAGAGCCAGGGTCTCATCACTTCTGCTTTATTGACTTTCTCTTTCTTGTTACACTTGATGTGAAGTTTCTTTTTGATTCAAGAAAAATATAGCCCATCCTTCAGGTTATAAGTGGGAGGAAAGTTGTTTGACAATACAGGTAAGAGTTAATAGTCTAGAAATGGACTATTTCAGCTCCTGAGAGGCAACAGAGGATACACTGGTACAATCACCAAACATGTATCATGCTAGGAGGTGTGTTGTGTTAGCATGGGTCAATCATTGTACTATGTGGACAAAACCTAAGCTTGTCCCAGCCTAAGCAGTGACAGTATAAATTAAATGGAATTTTTGGGCAGGTTTAAGGGCAAGCAAAGCCAGAATTTATACCTGTAATTTTTTCTCTGCTTTTTTTTGCAGAGTTTGTAAATATTTGTAAACATTTTGTTATTTTGTACTGTTCAGTGAAAACAATGTCTGTATCTAAACCCACACTGATCTCTCTCTCCCCCTGCCCCTCCACTTCCCAGTTGTTGGCCTAGACAGCAGGAGCAAACATGGAGTAGATGATGGGTTTGTTACAGTGAGTCTGAAAACAGACAAAGGTATGCTTGGTGTCTCCTTGTGAGTTACATCTGTCATTTCATGTAAAGATGCTCCTTTTGGAAACGGGGAATAAAGGGAATAATTTGAGGTTTCTTCATGGACTTTTTCCTCCATCTCTGGATAATTTGTTGGCAATAGGCAAGAAGAGCTCACAAGAGAATCGAAATTACCTGAGAATGTGGAGCCAAGAGAATAAATCCAAAGCAAAAAACACAAAGGACCTACCCAAGCTGAATCAGGTACTTCCGCTGCCACTTTTCATTAAATTTAAACTTTCGTCACATATCTATAAATATTCAATGTATTAACACTGAACAGAGGTTTTATTTTGAGCAGATACTTTTTTACCAGAGTAGCAGTCAGCTGATTGCAGAAGTTTATTGTTTACAAAATGCTTTTAACTGGCATTCAGCTCCCAAAACATCCCAAAAATGAGATACACACATATAGGAATGGTGAAACATATTATTTTGATCTTTAGACAAAGGATGTGACACTGAATATCACCAGCCAGCTCTTAATGTCTAAGAAGCATAACCTGAAAGTAGTATTTTATGTTTTGTAGTTTGTACTGCTAGTCTCAATCCCCTCAGATCCACAGCTGGGATAGCTCTTCCCTCCAGAGCATGCAGGGAAGGTTTATTTTCTGTAGAACAGTGATTCTTACTTAAGGTAGCCCTGAGCAAATCTTCCCATCTCATTTATCAGTTTTGAATTTCAAATACTTGTATCCAGCTAAGTTACTCCTGTCAGCTAAGTGCTGCAGGACTTCATCTTTCAGTACTTCCCATCAGTTTTAGCAAACCCTTAGTTATACTGAGCATCAGTCCTGCAAGAGAATCCACCAAAATCAATGCAAAGTGTCTCACTGCTCACCCTCTGTTGCCCTCCTGTGGCTGCAGAGAAGTCTATTTGTGGTATGTTGGACAAAACATCCAGTAATTTATTCTCAATACCTTTTAGAGATGCTACATGTGTGACTGCCCAGCCATAGAATGTGCTTCCTAGACTGCACCTGCAGTATTTCAAATTTCACTTCAGTCACATAAACTCTTGTGTCCTGCCTCCATCCCAGCATTTTAAAGCTGGTTTGGGAGATGTCAGCACGGTTTGTTCCTGCTTGTGTTAATGTTCCTCCCCCTGTGGTGTTTAGGGGCAGTTCATCGAGCTGTGCAAGACGATGTACAACATGTTCAGCGAGGACCCCAACGAGCAGGACCTGTACCACGCCACAGCCGCCGTGACCAGCCTGCTGCTGGAGATCGGCGAGGTGGGCAAGCTGTTCAGTGCACAGCCCCCTGGTGACACGGACGGCAGCGGCTGTGGCAGGGCCGCTCCGGGCGAGCTGTTCCCCAGCAAGGAGCAGCAGCCGTTCCCCCTGGAGCAGCACAAGGCCTTCCACGGCGAGGAGGAGGCGGCCGGCGCTGAGGGCGCCCTGGGCACGCACATGGAGGACATCAAGCTGGAAGACTCCTCTCCCAGGGACAACGGGGCCTGCTCCTCCATGCTCATCTCCGACGACGACACCAAGGACGACAGCTCCATGTCGTCGTACTCGGTGCTGAGCGCGGGCTCGCACGACGAGGACAAGCTGCACTGCGAGGACATCGGCGAGGACACGGTGCTGGTGCGCAGCGGGCGCGGCCCGGCCCTGCGGCGCAGCACCAGCCTCGACAGGGACTGGGCCATCACCTTCGAGCAGTTCCTGGCCTCGCTGCTCACCGAGCCCGCCCTCGTCAGGTACTTCGACAAGCCTGTGTCCATGATGGCCAGGATCGCCAACGCCAAGAACGTCCGGATGAGGGGCAGGCCCATCACCTCGGCCAGCGACTACGAGATCTCTGCTATGTCGGGATAAAAGGCAGCCGCGTTTTTTATTTCCTTCTTTCTTTCTATTCTCTATTTGTTAGTACCTGGCGGGGGCCCTGGTATTTTGGTTGTTTTCACTAATGTGAAAATGTTGGGGTGCAGACATAACTATCTTCAAGTATAATCACTCTTTCTGTGGGAAATGTTACACATGCAAATTTTATTCAAAATACAGAAAAGAAAATGCTTGTCAGTGAAGTGTGTGTATTATTAATATTGCTGTCCGTGTATAATGGTAAAGATTAGTTCTTAATTTCTACATGTAAACTTAATGCCAATATTTATGAGCATTTTTAAAATAGGCATATATAGAGATCTGATGCTTGGGGAAAAACAAACAACAAAATGGGAAGAACCTAAAATTTAAAGGGACGCTGTCAACCTGAAAAGGACCTCAGGTGAAAATAAGTTCCAGGCAACATTCTTGAACCATAATTTTATTTAGTTTTTTTTTTTTTTTTTTTCCAAAGATGAATGCTTTGATTTTACTTTTCTGAATCTATGAAAGACCATTTCAGTGACACCTGCCTGGCTCCTAACTTCCTGTGCCTGAGACTTGTATGCTCAAGTGAAAGTGAGAAGTCCATCCCAACCTAATGGGTTCACCAAATCAGACAAGTGTGGATAAATGGGATGGTTTCTGCCCATTTGCCTTTGCCAGCTGGGGCCACCAAAGGAAGATTTCCAGCATGACCCTGCCCAGAGCTGTATTCCCAACCAATGGACTTGGAAGCTTTGCTGGTGTTCTCCAAAGACACTGTATGCAGGTCCCAGAACAGATTGGTAGTCTATTTTCCAAATTTGAAGTCTGTTTTTAAAAGTTTAGGGGAAAAAAAGTATATATATATATATATATCTGCTTCTAAGGCTGGATCTACAGCACATATAGCTTAGTTCTTAAAACTAACCTTTACCACCAACCTATCATATCCTTGTTAGATTAAGAAAATAAAAGCCTGTATTGCATAAGTCTTTATTTACTACAGTGTAAAGCAGCAGTAATGAAAAGAAATCTGCAAGATAATGTAACTGAATGTTTAAATCTTACTGAGAACACTGTCACTTTATATGAAATGAATAGTAACCTGTATTGACTTACTGAATAATGTGTTAAAATGAAAATTGGAGCACCTGCACTTTGAATCCTTGCTTTTTTATACAGGTATTTGGGATTTTTTTTTAGATTTTGTTAGCTGTTTTTTAATTCATATTTGTTTGTTTCAGGATCATGCCTACATGCCTAACCTTTATTTGCTGTTTTGAGAATATTTTCTGTAGAATACTGTTGATTTTTATACTCCTGTATAATACTGCATCCACGTAACTTGCAGATTTTTTTAGCACAAGCTATGTTTAATTCTTTTGTTTTAAAAGAATGCTTTTAAACTGTCAGATTAAGTGGTTTTTAACCACAAATAGGTAATGTGAACAAATGAAGTACACTCTGCACAGATTTGATTTTTAACTATTAAAGTCATGCTAGAGGGAAAATGAGGTGGTTGTGCTTTATTGCCCAGACAAATGTTAGTATGTCTCCTGGTAACGGTATGAAAAAGCTCTCTATGCTGTGGCTGTGGATGGGTTTACATATGTATCCAATAATGATATTAGTCTGAAAACATGATCAGACTTTGAGTTGCCTCTGAGAGTTAACTTCCAGGTCCTTCAAATAAAGTCATTGTTGGGGGTTTGGGTTTGGTAGGGGCTTCTTTTGTGCTGTGGATTTGTTGTATATTATTTTTTTTTTTAAGCTTGAGACAGAGCTTCTTTTCAAGTGAAGATTTTAAAAGCAACTGAAATGAAGCAGTAATAAACCTGTACCACTTGCAGCAGAGCACAGCAGCCCACCTAGGAAACAGGACTGAGAAGCAAGGAGCTCTCAGCAAGCTGGAGGCAGGTTAGGAGGATGGGGCAAGAACAAACTGGGATAAAGCTTTCACTCTTATCCCAGTGCAGGAAACTGGAAATTGTTCCATTTCCTAGCAGGCCAAAGACACGAGTGCTGACAGTACTGTGTACTAACCCGTTCTTTATTTGCTACCACTGTAAACATCTCTATTACACAGACATCACAGTACACATTATTGCTTTTACATCGTGGAAAACAGGAATTCCTACGAGTATACAGCTGTCTAAGCACAGTGTCATAAGGAACTGCCCACAAGTTGTATTGGGCATGTCTGGGTTGTTCCTAATTCCCCAGAGAAAGACAGAATCTAGAATGGCACACAAAACACCATCCAGGGATGGGCACCATGGTGCTACAGCAACACAAACAGCAGTGACAGGAAAGCACAGGCTACATCTTCACCACAATCACTACCAGTATTGCCTAGGGTGCTGATGGCTCAGCTCCCACCTAACTAAACACAAACTTTTCCATCATAATTCCTAAAAAAAGACTATTTCTTTTGTGAAATTCTATTTAAACTAGGACGGAAAATCTGGAAAACCTACAGAGCTCTGTGTATGTTTAATTTTTGTTGCATTTTTCAAAGATTGCTTTTTTTTTTGTTTGATGTTCAATTTTTGTTGTTTTTCGAAGACTGGAAGTCTGAAACTTTTTACCTATGTGAATTGGCCCCTTTTACTCTTGCCCCTGAGGACAAAATGCCTTATTCTTTACATGGCTGCATCAGCTGCCTGAGGCACAGCCAGTTTGAAAGGATTGTTCCTTTCTTCCTATGCAACACTGTCTTCACATGGCTTTCCAATCAAGTCCTTACCTCTGAAACAATCTATTGTTTAATTAGTGAAAGACTAGGTTTTACATTTGCCTGTAGTAAACTTCTGCTTATCTCCAGATTAATTTGTTCACAGCGTGGCACCGTGTTATCAAGCGTACACTGAACAACAAAAGTGAAGGTAGTTTGTTAAACATCTGCTACAGGTACAACAACAAATGTAGAAAACCACCTTTTCTCCAGTTTTAATTTTTTTTACTACTATTGCATAAAAGCTTTCACATAGTGACTGTTTTAAAGTGGCAGCAAGTTAGAAAACTAACAGCACCTGCAAGTTCTAATAACATAATCTGTATTTAAAACATGATGGTTAATAAATAATAATTTGCTGAGTTTTTAAGACTCTTAGAATGACCTGTGAGCAACAAATTCTGATGTTCAAGAATGTATCAACTTGCAGAAAAGTGGCCTGCCTCCATTTCCAGTCTTCCATAACCTTAGGATTGTCACGTTACAACAGAGTTGGCAAAAACAGCACTGACTAGTAAAGCCTTGTCCTTGCCTTCTCTAACACAGTTTTACCATTTCAATACATTTTCTAGCTACCACCATAACACAGCTAAGCTACCAGGGGTGCACACAGGGACAGCCAGGATTAGTCTACACACAGTGAGTGACTCCTGGACAGGATTACTGGGCTAGCTGACCACACAAACGCACATGCAAACCCTAACTGCTTCCTGGGAAGGTGCACTGCAGCCTAAGATCAACATTCACCTTAATTCCTGCATGCAAACTAATGCATTCCCTCATGTCTCACTCACCTGCTGATGGCTGGCTCTACTGCCACAGTTCGCTTCCCAGGTCACCCACTGATTTAGGAAGAAAAAAACTAGCAGAGATGGATTTCACTAAAAGCTTGAACTACATTTAACACTGAAGCATCCCAGGTGTGAGACAGGAACCCTGAGACTCCATGGCTGGGCTTTAGGAGCCTCAGCAACAGTTGAATGTCAGTCTCCTGGTGAACAAGGAGCCCAGAGGAAGTTTCAGTGCTGGAAATGAATTTTGCAACTGTATGAAAAAACAGAAAAAAGCTTGCAGACATAGCTCAGGGGAGCCTTTAGAGATGGCTCAAAGGATTCTGTAACTGGCTGGCAGGCAGAAGATGAGCACAAATGGCATCTCCTTTGCTGCTGCTGCCAACCACAACGGGGGTCACTTCTGGAATTCCAGAAGTCAGTCGTGTTCTGCTTGCAAAGGAGATCCACAAGCAGTGGAGAAAGTTACCAATGCAGACAAACTCAATAGAAGATGGGGCTGGAAAGGAACCACCTGGGCCACTTCACTTCCTTCCCTGGGTTTTGGCATGTCCAGGCTCTGCACAGCTCAGAGAAGCAGGGCCCTCAAAGGAGGCTGCTCAGGGCTGAGTCCAGGTGGCCTTTGATGCTCTCCAATGCACTACTGCATATCGTATTTCACACTTATTTAGTGTAATAACACTCACTACAAACAGGGGGTTGTCTTCTTTTTTTTTTTTTCCCCTCATGCTTCCATTCATTGTATTCAACGCTTATACTCTTCAGGAATCTCTTCTGGAGCAGTCATTGACTAGAAATGAACTAGTTTACCTGAGATGATTAAATAAAATACATGAACGCTTGTATCAACATACAAATTTTGTGCCACTGTGAACCATTCAGGTATAAGGTGAAAAAATCTTTCTCAAATCACTCAAGTTTCTAAGGCCGTGATCTAGTTAGAAGACTCAAAATAAAAAGCTGATTGAAAACAGCAGAAGGCACTTATTTAATAGAAGGTCTTAGAAAACAAAGTGATGGTCATACCAAATCCATCTAAAGTTGCTCTGAGCAATAATCAGTCACAATACAGACATGAAGTTCTATCTATTAGATTGTCTGAGGAGGGCAAGACTAAGGAACACACTAAGCTGCATCCCTTCCATGGAAAATACATCTTTTTTAGACTCGTACTCAGATGTGAATTTATTTTTACAAGATAAGGATTGCAGCTGCAATAAAGGGGTTTTTTAAATTTATAAAAGGGCTAAAGTAGATCTGTTGTACCTCCCACTAAGAATACCCCCTTAGCTGCCAAAAGAAAGGGCTGACAACAGATCCTGAGTCAATCATTCTCATCATTTGAAGTCAGATTAGAAAGAATCAGAAGTTTTTACTATAGGAATACTTTTAAAAGAGTAGCTTTAGCCTGAGGATCTTATCCTCATGCTGATGCCACGTGGTTCTTTTTGTTTGTTAGAAACTAAACTTCTTTCAAGCATAGGAATTGGCTGGTACGAATCCATGGATAAATTTCCTTTTCCAGAAGTAATTTCTAGTAAGTACAGTATGCTGATGGATGAAGCCTCTTTTCCAAAATTATAAACAAACAACACATCTCCTTTGAGGACCTCTTAAATACAAAGAAATTGAACATCCTTGAGTGAATGAGTGATGACATACAAAGGAACAAGAACACAAAGAATCTAAAACCACAATAATTTCAACTCAACCTGAACCTCAACCATTACGTTACAAGGTTGGAATTTAAATTCAAACTTGAAAAGCACAACCTAAACTGTCTTTTAAAAGACCATTAACAGTCAAACCCATTCATAGAAAATATGATGCAGCATAAATATCTGCTTCACGTTTCTGCACCAAGAAGTATAAAAGAAAATGTAAAAGTAAGCAATCCAGAGGTTCTTGAGATTTGTGGGTTGTTTTTGTGTTGGCTTGTTGGCTGGGTTTTGTTTCCTTTTCAAAAAGCTGCCCTTTGGAGAATAGCATAAAAATACCTGTAAACAGAGGTTGATTGTCCAAGCTTCCCTAACTGAATTTTGCTAATTTTCTTTTTTTTATTGTAAAAAAAAAAAGTTCTATTGTTAGACAGTTTTTGGTGAAACACACAAAATTTCCATCTGAATGCATCACTCAGTATTTAATACAGAACCTCATGTACTGCAGAGGAATTAAGGTTTCTTTGTATCTTGTAAGGTCAGTACCACACTGTAATCCAGCAGAAGTCCCTTAATTTTTTCATGGAATTTCTCTCTGTACTGGTTGAAGTGCATAATGCTTTCTGGTTCCTCTTCAAACCAGAACTTGTCAAACTCATACACTAGATAACCTGTGAAGAAAATAAAACACAGCCAGTCCTAGAGTGCTCCTTTAGACTCTCCTCAGCCCCTTAGAACAAGGACTGTCCCATCCTTACCTACAGCAAGCTTCTGGATGCTTTAACAATAAATTAAAAAATAAACCTGCAAACATTGAGTTTGCAGACTGGAACATGTAAAATACAGAAAGCCACAGGAATTAGCCTTAAATGTACATTTCTGCAGCACAGTGTTTAGGCAACAGGTGACTTTCCAATACAGGAGACACACAGCTTGCTCTGGCTAATGGAAAAGAGTGGGAATGCACTCCAAGGGGCCCAAAGTCTGTGTTGTGGCCACCCTGAGTGCCAGAGCAGCTGGGGATACTCACAGTAGAACTGATGGAAGTGCTCCATCTGTGGCAGCCCAGAGACCATGTTGTAGAGATGGCCCTTCAAAGCACCATTCTTGAGCAAGCTGTAAGCCATCTCTGTCAGATTGATCCCAACTATGGCATAGGAGTACCTGCAACACAAACCATGGCTCTGCACTGTGCACTGGGAGACTCCAAAGTTCCCTGGCACACTCTGCTCTAGGACAGCTCTGACAGTCCACAATTGTCCTGTGACACTTGTAAAAGTCACTGTGATACTGAGATGGCAAAGCTAATCAGCTGACTTCAACTTCATCATGTGAAATCCTTAGATCTGCTGCAACATTGAAAATTGGATGTGGAAAACATTGCTGCAGTGTAAATGGAATGTCTGTTTCAACTGTTGCTCAAGCTGAAAGAATCTGGTTTTCTGTTGCATGGTATAAAAAGTATTATAATAGAAATTCTTAAACAACAAGTGTTTGTAGAGGAAGAAAAAGTAAAAAGTAATTAATTTCTGCCAATTATGTAATTGAGCAAAAAGTCTCACACAACCTGCTCATGACAGAGTTGCACAGGGTAATGTTATTTACAATCAAAGCCATGAAGGGCTCCTGGTTTTTGGTAGCTCCTCAAGTTAACAACGAGCTAGACCAATCAGATTATTTTATCTGACTGGTTTGAGAGCATATTTCTCTGTAAAAACAGCTAAATGCTTTAATGTGCAAAGATTTTGAAAACAAATTTAAACAAAAAAACCCAATCTGTTTGTAAATACTTATTACACAGCAGAAACCTAGAGGGAAAAGAAGGACCTTAAGAGAAAATCTAAACTATCCCAACACAGGATCAGTAAGAAGGTGAAAAACAAGTATTAATTTCTAAATCTAATCTAAGTCTACTATAAATAAAACAAACTACAATGTTAAAGGCATTTACTATGTTAAATAAAGATGATATTTTGCAACATTTTTGCCCCAACAAATCTATTCTGGGAAAAAAAAAAAAGCTGCACTTAGTTCCCAGCTAGAAATTGCTTTCTGTGTTTGGTTTCTCACACCTTTCTATTTGAACCTTTTTTCCATTCTTCAATGGAAAAAGCCCACATGTATTTTCCTCTTTACCTTCGGGACACGTGTTTAACAGTTTCACTGGAGTTCTTACATAGAAGCAGCCAGAAAAACTCTGGAGTGACTTACCCCAGCTTTGGGTGATTGGAGCGAGAAAGGATCTGACGAGCTTCACTGGTGTAATGCTTGCTAAAATACCTGCCAGGGTAAAATAGTATTTTACATTCCTTGGGAAAAAAATACTGTGCTCGTGTCAACATTAAAATCTGTACCTTGAAACTGAAGGTGAAAATTTGCTTTTAACTGCAAAATGGCACCAAATCAAAACCATGGAAAAGGCAGCAAAATAAACCACATTCAGCGTGAACTAATGCTGTAAAAAAAAATCATTGTGATCTGAACATCAAATATGAAGTTCAACCTAGTCCAAAAAGTTAGCTTGGCAAAGATATGTAAACCTGTCTATTTTCCATTGCAGTAGGAATTTTTACATTCAGGAAGTTTTAAAGCTTTTGACAAGTTAGGTACAACCTACCAACTCCATCATAAGGCAACAACCAAATAATGTGTCTTGGGCAAATTTCTGTCCCTTCCTCACTTCTTGCCCTTACCCAAGCCCATCACATGTTTACAATGTGCAGCCACCAGAAATGTTGAACATAACAGTTTCTATTTGCTTCCACTCAGTTTTTATCAGAAATAGCATCAAGGAGAGAAAAGACAGCCGCTGCAAATCAGTTCCAGAAAGGATGAAACCCCTCTTTTCACTTACAGCAGGTTCACCAGGCCCAGCAGCCCCATTCCCCTGAAGTCAGTTTTGGGATCGTCGCCCTGGAAGCCGATGTCACACCACTGCTTGCTGATCCTGGCCCTCAGGTTCTTGTGAGGCATCAGCAGATTCCAGAGCTGCACAAACACACCCCCAAGTCATGTTATATATCAAGTATCCCAGGCCACATCCATTCAGAACACTGCTGCTGACAGTGGAAACCACTCACCAGGTGGTAACAGGGCAAATCTGCATGCTGCTTTTCTCTGGTAGTGCCAGCCTGGGCTCTGCCACAATGGCTCACTCCAGCAGGTGTGGGAGTTGTTATATTGAACATCAGTGTGCTATTGTGGGAGTTATTATATTGAACATCAAGTGTGCTATTGTGGAAGTTATTATATTGAACATCAAGTGTGCTACTGTGGAAGTTATTGTATTGAACATCAAGTGTGCTATTATGGAAGTTATATTGAACATCAAGTGTGCTATTATGGAAGTTATTACATTGAACATCAAGTGTGCTACTATGGAAGTTATTATATTGAACATCAAGTGTGCTACTATGGAAGTTATTATACTGAACATCAAGTGTGCTATTATGCAAGTTATTATATTGAACATCAAGTGTGGTATTATGGAAGTCATTATATTGAACATCAAGTGTGCTATTTGCCCTTCACAGACAAAGGTGCTGCATGAACACAGCAAAGAAATACCTACCAAAGAAACAAAGACTTGTTTCACTACAGACATTAATTTATGCATCATTTTGTAACAGGACAGCCTGTATATAAATTCTCAATGAATACTCATTTCACATGTCAGTGCTGGGGCTTCCACAGCAAGCTGAGATAATTATGAAGTTTTATCCTCCAGCATCGAACTATCTTCCTTGATATTGACTGGGATGCAGCAATAAGAAAAAATTTGTGTCTTTTTTATTTAGTAATTAGTGGTTTACAAAGTTAAACGTGTGCATAAGGTTATAAATCTTCTGCATCACAAACTAATTTTTCTACATATATATTGTTATGTCTGATTTCACACAAAATGACTCCACTGCAGGTAACTCTAGTTTTTTACTTTGAGGTTTTATTTCAATGTGTCATTTCTGCAGTTTGCAGTTCTGCTTTGCAGTTTGTGAGCAGAAAAGAGCTTTAAACAGGCCAGCTGGTAAGAATGCTACCAATAAGTTCTTTCAAGGTGTTGGACTTGGAGGGGGGGAAAAACCAAACAAACAGCACATGTATTTTAAAAATTATCACCTCAATTAACTGTTCCTCGTGTTCTTCATTTTCTGAATCATATGGGACCTTCCTCAGGTTCTCCACATCCAAATACAATTTTTTATAACCTGATATCTGTAGCAAGGATATATGCAAATTTGTCTGAAACCTGAAACAATGACAAAACACCACAGATAAGATTTAAATAGGCTACTCAGCCATGAATTCTAGCTTGAATTACAAAATAAGACCTTTCTTATGTAAACACCAGAATTAGGAAGTGCTTTATGTGTACCTTTACAAACTACAGCACACTGGTTAAGTACACTTACATACTTTAAACATCTCAAGCTGATTCCAGGGCTGCAGTCAGACACCATTGACTTCAATTATGGGGAAGAAAAAAAAAGAAAAAAACAAACAGCAAAGAAAAAAAGCTAAAATCAATTCTATATATCATCCTGATCACTGTACCTTCACCCTGCCCCAAACTTTTTGTAAGTCTTACATGCAAAAAAAAAAAGAAAAATAAGAAGAAATGTGGATTATTCCCTGTCACTCACTAATTACTTATGCAGATGAATGCAAACATTAATCAGGCATCAGTATATTCCCTCAAATATATCTAAGGAATTATACAGTTCTTGTAATCAACTTATGCAATGATCATACAAGTCAGAATTATGGAGTACCAGAAGGGACTTGCAAAGCAGACACACAGTAATGCCAAATCCACATGGATTAAACTTTGCAGTTCATTTTCTACAACTGATGAGAACATAACCACATTCATTTTTGGATTTCACTCTGAGTACTTGTGTTGAATATAAACATTGCATCAGGTTAAGCAGCTGGAAGAACAAGTGAGAACAGAGAAAGGTCTCCAAGCACACCTTGTGTCCTTCTGTCCAATCTTCTTTGCTTTCATGACATCTCTGACACACTTCTCCACTTCAGCTTCCTCAGCGTGTACAGCATTTCTCAAAACCTAGGTGGTTAACACAGTAAAGGACTTAATAAGGAATTAATTCATTATCTACTTTATTACTATTGCTCAGCTTCTCTCTATCTGTTCTGTGTGTGTTATTTGCTACAAGAGGAAAAGGGTTAGTTTAAGGCAATTGCTTACCATGCACTGGCTCAAAAACACCTGCAATAATTACATGAGAGTGTGATTTGTGCTTTGTCAGGCTGTAACAACAACGTTTACACAGGAGTTGCATAAAGAATAAATACAAAGCTGGAGAGCTGCTTGGTCTAGGTTCTTGTTTGCTTTCAGCTGCTGAATTATGTTCCTCCCACTCCAACTGAAACAAGTGCAGCCAAGAAGACGTTTCAGAATGAGAAGATAGGTAGCTAACAAAGCTGAGATTTCACTCAAACAAATGTCTGAAGGGCCATGGGATTATTTCTGAGAAACCTTAAATAAACCCAGCACACAGAACACAAAATTCCAAGTTCTCTTCTCTCTGTCCTTTACTCATCTTCAGTTTGCCCCTCTCAAATACTGTTATTTTTCTGGGATCTGTCTCTGAAAAAAGGTTTATTACAGTTTCATCTCTGCTATCTCTTACCTTATTTTTTGATGATTCCAGTGAATGTTCTGCAATATGAAAAAAGTAGATTTCACTGTTAAATTAAAAACTGTTTTAAATAATTGTCAATAAGTGTTCTTGCAGTATATAACCATTATAAAATTCTGCATGCCTTTTATACACGTAATAAAAATTCATCAACCTTAAAATGAACAGCTTATCAGGTAACAGAATGTCTTAACTTACACGGATTTTTTTTTATAACTCTTCAGTACAATGCTGAAAGTAGATTTGGATTTTTTAAAGCATCAATTACATGTACAAAACAAAGACAAATTAGAAAAGGTGTCAGGAGAGAAATAGGCCAATTGATATCTTCCTGTTTCGTGTTTATTACCGAAGAGTAAGGAAGCACGGTCACTTCCACAATTTACTGTAAAACCACAAAAATGTTCAGCAGTTTCTTTAATTGCAATTTTTGATCAAAATCCTGCATCAAGCAGAATTGTAAGTTAAATCACTCTTCCTCACCTCCAAAAAACCCATTTGTGTCTACAAAATGTCAATTTTTTTAGTAAAGGAAGGTAAAAACATATACAGAAAGTGACGGGAAGACTCTAGTGAAGTACAATTTCTGATTCACTTTTTGATGGCACTGCAATTTCCTTAGCAAGGAGACGAGGAAGCTGGTTCTGGCATTGATTCAGAATTCTCACGGGCTAGCTGGGATGAAAGGCAGAGTGCCAATACAATTGTGGGGAGCACACCAGGTACTGCTGTGAATTGTGGAAGTTGGTTCTGGCATTCAGAATCCTCACGGGCTAGCTGGGGCGAAAGGCAGAGTGCCACTACAATTGTGGGAGCACACTAGGTGCTGCTGTGAAAGCAGGAGGCCCAGGGGAACCTGATCGCTCCCTACACCCCTGGGAAGGAGCCTGGGACAGGAGGGAACCGATCCCTTTGCCAGGTGAGCGGTGACAGGACAGAAACGTCCTCTTGTTGACTGGGAGACAGCGTTCAGTGCTGGGGTAGGCACGGCCGGGTTAATGCCGGAATTAATCGATGATCACCGAGGTCATTTCCAGGCTAAATGACGCTGCGGCCGCTGCCGCTCCGAGGCGGCCCCGCGGCCCCGGCCCCTCCATTACCTACGCTCAGCGTCCTCCGCGCTCCCGCCTCGGCGCCGCCCAGGAGGCGCTGCAGCTCGCACTTGCCCGTCAGCAGCCGCAGCAGCCACTTGAGCCAGAAGCGAAAGTAGTGGCTGTACAGGAACCGCCAGACGAGCGCCCACATCTCCGCGGGGCCCAGCGCGGCCCGGCCCGCCCGCCCCCGCGCTGCCCCCTCGCGGCCGGGCCGCCGCCGCCCCTCAGAGCAGCGCGGGCGGGCAGCGAGCGGGGCCCGGCGCCCGCGTCCCGCCGGAAGCCCGAGCCCGACCTGGAAGCGATCGCGGGCACGGCGGGCGGCGGAAGTGCCGCCTGAGTGGAGGCTTCCCTTGGGAAGAGGCTTCCCTTTCCTCACGGCCCTCACCGGCTCCGGGCGGTGCTGCTCCCCGCCCGCCCCCTGCCCCGCTGTCCCTGCTGCCCGCAGAGCCGGCCTGAGCGCCCGGTGCGATAACCAGAGACACTGGAGAGAGACATCCAGTGCCTGTTCAGAGTTGCACAACCCTGGGTGGTTAATCCACACGTAATCCACACACAGATCAAGCGCTCCAACGATCAGAACTTTTCCCTATTTATACATTTTAGTAAACAAAGGGGTTGCTGTTCGTTGGCTGCAAGTTACACAGTTCTTGTAATACTAATCGGTGTTCTGCCTTCTGCGGGTTGATTGTGAAAAATGCCAATCACTTGTTTATAAAATTTTTAAAAGTTTAATAGTAATAAAATGCTTAGGACAATATGAGACAATAAAAACAAGGAGTTACGGACGTCCGGGTACCTTTCTCTGGGCAGCACGAGCCCGAAAAAGGACACCCGTTAACAGGATTAACCCTTAAGAACAATAGCTTGTTGCATGTTCATACACTTCATACGTGATGCATAAATTCCA
>JAHXMQ010003319.1:49659889-49680072 GCA_020466415.1 Ammodramus savannarum pratensis
TTAAGAGAATTAATACAGCGTTACTTTCTAACACAACACATACAGTATTGATTTTAATATTTGCGAAAAGCCAATCATAAAATACATGCATTTTTCACATTGATGTTCTCTCACCTCTGGTGCTCACTAATCCCGTGCCCGGGGGTTTGGGGCCGGTGCTCTGTGAGTGGGTCGGGATCTGGCCCTGCCGCAATTCCCAGTGGGAGCCGATTCCAGCACAATTACTGAGTTATCTTCATTGGTCTCTTCCTTACCTTGGCAGTTCTGCCAGGTGTCCTTGCGGCCCTAAGTTCTGCATTTGTGGTGGGCGCTATGGTGTGATGGTGTTCACAGGGGCTTTCAGGTGAGAGAAGAGACAAGGATCTGACTCCATGTTCAGAAGGCTTGATTTATTAGTTTATTATATATATTACATACATTAAAACTACTCTACAAGAATAGAAGGAAAAGTTTCATCTCAGAAGGCTGGCTAAGAATAGAATAGCAAAGAATGGTAACAAAGGTTTGTGGCTCGGCTCTCTGTCCGAGCCAGCTGACTGTGATTGGCCATTAATTAGAAACAACCACATGAAACTGATCACAGATGCTCCTGTTGCATTCCGCAGCAGCAGATAACCTTTGTTTGCATTTTGTTCCTGAGGCCTCTCAGCTTCTCAGGATTAAGAATTCCAAGGAAAGGATTTTCCATGAAAGATGTGTGTGACACTATGGGGAACCCACTTTGTCCACAGCGGTGCATCCTTTCCCCAAGCTTTGTTAGCCTCCCCTGATTCTGAGAGCATCGAAGCCTGGCCAGCCCCAAACCTTAACAAGGCATTTCCACCAAAAAATAATTTTTGGTAGAACACCTGGACATCACCTGGAGCTTGTTGGATGCTCTCTGTTTCATGACTTAAATCTCTCCTCTTGCTGGTTAGTCTTGAAAGCAGATAAAGATCAAAACACCAAAGGATATTCTTTCTTAAGAAAATTTTTACATATTCCACATCTTGCAACAGTTGGGCTAGATGATTTCAAGGAGTGTGTTACCATGGACCTTGCCTTGCCTTTGCTGAATGCAGGTTCAGCCTGAGTGCTCCATTTAGTTTCAGTCACTGCTGCCGTTGCATTACAGTCTATCGTTTCAGTAAACATGGGTGGAACACGGAATTGTATGCAAAATTTGGGGTGTTGTAAGGGAGCCGGCAGACTTGCTTGACTGCATTCTGATATATTTTTTGATGTGTGGAAATTGAGCTTACTTTTGCACTAAATCAAAAGCCAGACAGCAGGTCTGATGGCCTGTGTCCCACAGAGGATTTCAGAGCACAGACCAGCTCGTTTGGCATCCTCTCTCTGGGTTCTGCACTCACAGGGCTGCAAGGTTTCGTGTGGGGAAACCGCTGATACCTCAATTGTTTAAATAGAAATTACATTTTGTCTGGAATGTTAAGAACCAAAGTAACTTGTACTATAATTTTTGGAATTTGTTCCACTTTGTATTGTGATTAACTGTAACAATACATACACATATTACATTATTATTGTTTTATCAGTTCTTTTTGCTTCCAGTCTCCAGGACTGATGTATAGAATATGTGGTGTTGACAGTAGATTGCACAACACTTCTCTGTGATAGAATTAGATTTGTTGAGATTTTAAGGCCTTGGTTTAAATTAAGCCCTTCTGAAATGTGAGTTTAAAAGATGCAAGCTTTAGTCTTACACTTATTTTTGCTTATATGATGTTTCTTTCACTTTAAGTCTGTATTTTAAAGTAAAATCTGTAACCAATTAATGATTAAAAATATTATAGCATGCTTTTTTGACTGTTTTTTTTCACACCTTTTTGTAAATTGCAAGACAGCAAGCATGTTTGATTTTGTACAAATGTTAGCACTTGAACCATGCAAGATGCTTCTGTACCATCATGTGCAGCCAGTTAATAAATTATATTAAAGCAGTCAAAAATACCATGCAGTAGCTTAAAAAAATCCACCTTCCTCTTGTATTCAGTATTTGCATTCAAGTTTTACCTTCACAGAGACTTTGGTTGAAGTAAGGATCATAACCTGTTTACTTTTTTAAATCCCATTTCTTGGGTGACCAGCAGGGCAAATAACCAGCAGCTGGATCTGTCTCTAGTCAGAAAACTCTCCATGGCAGCAGCCTTTACCTGTTATTACTGGCAGTTGTTCTTTGTTCCTATTCCTTTGCAGATGAAAGACATGGAAAATAATCTGCTTGGCTCAGCCAGAAGCCCGTATAATGTCAAATATTTATTTTAATGTTTATTTTATCTGCCCTTGCTTACCCATGGATGTGTGAAAACAGTGTAAAGATGTGGAGCAGTCATCTGAGCAAGAAGAAGCTAAAATGAAATGTGTGTTAGATTTCTGTTAATCTTATCTTCAGCAGCCCTCCTGCTTGACCACATCATTTACATGTTCGTTTTGGCTTTATTACAGATAGAACACCAACCAATAAAGATTTTCGGTTCATTACTTGGGGGGTATTTAATGCTCATTTGTTCTTTTTAGTTCTTAATCTCTATTTTACTGCAAATGTGCCAAAATCTACATTGACCCTCCATCCAAATTTGTGCCCTGAGCTTTTATTTTGTTAAGTGGGAGAGGGGAATGGTGATGGGGAGGCAGGAGAAGAGGATTGTGTTGTGATTGCATTGCATCCTATCAGCCAATTATAAATGCATATCCAAAGTGTAGCTTCAAGAAGGTTTCTCAGTAAAATGTTTCAATGGCACAGAAACAGAAGGTAGAGGGAAGTTCACAAGAAATGCACACAGGACAGGAATAATGAGGTCTAACTCAAGGCTTCATGGCAATTCATGGAGGCACACTGAGATTTTCAGTTCATGTATATACTGACTAGTAGTCTCCTGCATTTTTAATGAATAATAACATTTATAATTCAAAGTAATTAGTAAACAGAGATATAAACCCATTCATATCATAATTCAGGGTCATGCTGACCTTGCCAGAGCAGCAATATACAATTTGTGAGGTCTAAACTTTCCAAAACGGACATGGTTGTACTGTTGTTAGTATAAAGAGTGGCATATAAAGGCAGCATTGGTATTAGGACTCCAGCACACCTGTGTCTCGACACATGTCTTGTAGATTTGGCATTGTTCTGCACCACACCATTCGTTTTGCACACAAAATGATTTGGGGGTTTGGTACAAAATGAGGTAAATTGTTCAGTAAGCAAATGGAGAAAGGGAAGAAGAAATACTGTATTAATAATACAAGTATATTTTTAGAAAACAAATTGTCTAGATTACTATGTCCTCTGGGTAAACAAGGTAATGAATTATATATGCTAGTAATACATTAAGAAGTAGATAATAGTTTGGCTAGCAAAAAGCTCACTGCTTTTGAGAGCTGCCCAAGCCCAGTCTGATTTCTGAAGCTGTCCCTTGCATGTTTGCAGAACGGATCAGGAAAGCATATTTCCTTTGTCATAGCTGCAGAATGAAAGGTTGATTTGGTAGCGGGTAGAGAACATGTCAAAGCAAAAGCCACTTAATACCTGCTGATCAGGTATGAGGAGGAACATTTTTGTCTATAAAACGTAGGTGGTTTATTTAGAACTGTGTTGCTGTAAGTGGTTCCAGGAACCTTGGTGAACGAGGTGTCTGCGCCCTTTGTAAACTATTGTTGTAGGAGATGTATTCTGAGCAGTGACTAATGTTTTGTTTTCCCATGGATTGCTGCAGACCTGAAAAGGCAGCAGGTGTGTGTGTGAATGGGAAGGCACACGTGTGGGGCAAGGACAAGGGCTGCAGTATAACGCTGTTATCAGGGTACCAGTGCACCATTAGACTTTGGTCGCGTGAGATGTTGCACCTGCTTGCCCTCCTTCCTCTGTGAAGGTGAACTGAAAAGCTTGGTTTGCTTACCTGATTCTGTGACTGTGCCGAATGCGTGTATTAATTGTACACAGCCTGGCTTCCTGATACAATCTCGCAAGCAATAGAAAAACAAATGCCCCATTGGCTTTGAACGAGTCAAATAATGTTCACCATTACAATGCTGTGCAGAAAAAACACCACGAGAGGGCTACGTTCAAAAAGGAGACAGAGGAGTTCGGTAACTTTATTCGCGAACAAAGGGAGAGGCCACGAGGCATTTCCCATGGGGTCTCAGATTGTAGGAGGACACACAAATTATCCTGATTTTCCCAGGCACATCACCCTCTTTCTTTCCCCACTGGCTGAGGTACCTGGAAGGTACAGACTTCCCAATTCCCCCTTAACGTGCACACATACGCACCACCCCGGTTCTATCGAGTCTTTATTCTTTTTCTCCAAATTCGGGAATCAGGCATGACCTCGGCTGAGCAGCATCCCTGTCAATTAGTAACATTTTCTGAAACTGCTAGTTTCTCTCGTTACTTCCCTATCTACAGGTCTCTGGCCCTAGCTACCAGCAGATCCACAGCACCTGTCTGTAAGGACACATTCCTCTTATTCCTTTCCATGTCGAAAGGAATAACCTGCCCAAGCGCCGCTCCGAGACGCTTTTGCCGTGAGCGGCTTTTCGGTGCGGCTCCGAGCTCCGGGAAGGCTGCGGGCTCTGCCAGGGGCTCCACAGCGGGCACGGTGCCGGTGTGTCCGGGGGCAGCCGGGGCGGGAGGAGCGGCTGTCCGTCCGTGGGGACACACAAAGCGGGTGTCCGTCCGTGGGGACACACACAGAGCGCAGCGCGGACACCTCTCCCGGAGAGCGCCGGTGTGCAGCGGGGGAGCCCCGAGCCCCGCCCGGCAGCGTGTCCCGGCCCGGTGCGCAGGGGGCGGGCAGGGCACGGCAGGGCAGGGCAGCGCCAACACGCCCGGCCCGCGTTGCCTGGCGCTGCCGGTGCCGCTGTCGGTGCCGGTGTTGCGGGCAGCGCCCGCGGGAGATGCGGCTGCGGCTCGGGCAGGTGCTGCCGGCGCTGTGCCTCGGCGCCGCCTTTCCGCTGCTGTGGTTCGCGCTGTGGCACGGCAGCCCAGGTGAGAGCGGCGGGGCAGCCCCGTCCGTGCCGTCGGTGCGGGCACGGAGGGCGCCATGCACCGGCCGTGCCATGGGCAGCGCGCACGGAGCCCGCCCGGTACCGGGGACAGGGTGAGGGGCAGGGTTAGCATTAAAAATACAGCCCTAAATTTAAACAACGATAAAAGTTTCTTCTTGCCTTTTTCCCCCTCTTTTTTCCTCTTTTATTTTTTTCTAACTCTTTTTCTTATATTAAGATGGAGAGAAAAATCTAAACGTGATTGCAGTTTTGGTTTTGTTGTTGCGGAGGATAAAAACAGCGTTATCTGTCCTGTAATTGTGTTTGGGCCTCGTGTGCCGTCACTTTTTTCCTGTGCATATTTCCAGGACCAGAATGCAGAGGGGAAAAAACCCCGAATTTTCATATTTTATTTCTACACTTTAAAATGATGTGCTTTTTAGTAGGTTCTGTAGGTGGCACGTGCCAAATAGATCTTCATAAAGCCACGTCTAAAATTCTCTGACCCAGTGTAGGAAAGATGAAGCTGATGGTACTTTCCAAAAAGAAATGAGGTGGTCTTTCCAAATAGTATCTGTGAGACTTGCAGACAGGGCTTGTTGTGAGTTATTGGTTTGTTATTGTTATTGCTTTGTTATTGGTTTGGTGTGAGGGACAGAGAGTGGATCTTTGAGTGCTTCCTACACACACCTTTGTAAGAGGTTTTGTGTTACAGGGGCAGAAGAATTGGAATAAACCACTTAGTAATTTCTGGGATGAACACAACTCCAGGTAGCAGATAATTTGTTTCTATTAATTATTCCTGTAACAAATAGAAGCGGTGACGAGATCTTGGCCCCACAGTTGCATATTGAATAGAGTCAAGACAGTGCTGATCCTCCTGCCTTTTATGGTTGTTTGCCTTACAACATTTTATGTTTCCTTTCCTTTTATGTGAGGGGTGGGGAGGGAAAAATGAGGCAAAATCTTCGGAGACTGAAATCCAGGAGAGGTCAGAATGAAAGCGTTTGTCCCATCTGCAGTTACCATTGTGTTGTCTGTGTTTTGCTGCTCCTCATTGCTGACATTACATTTTCATTTCACTTTGTTTTTGACCTTTCTCTGATGACATTCCCTGCTGGGCTGTTTTGCTTTGGGATTTTGTATGTGTTTGTTTGTTTGTTTTGGGCAAGAGGGATAATGTGTTGTGGTGTGTATGTGCTGTCTTAACTTCTCTTTCCACAGCTGGCTCCTCCTCCACAGCAAACTGAGTAACCAATTCCTCTCACACGGTATAATTTTCCTAATTACTATTATTTGCACCTGCTTTTTAGCTAACTTTTGGTCATTGCATCTGTGAATACGTAGTCTTTAGACCCTCATGCGCTTAGTAAATCTCACAAATGTGTAAATAAAATAGTTAATATTAGTATCTAAAGGAGAAAGTAGCAGTACGTGGTGAATGACTTTGTATTATGTTTATTTTACTGAAAACAGTCTGTGCTCCCAAGGGGTGTTAGAAGACAAGCCTTGTACCCATCCAGAAAACCTTAAGAGCAGCCAGCCACAGGTAACAATAACAAAGATTGTTACCTCTTTCTACAGAGAGACAATTATTGGGAGCAGAACCACTGATGCTCTGCTGTTGTCACAGGGTGTTTGTTTAAGAAAATGGCTTGAAATTAATATTTTGCTCTGAAAACAGGCAGATGTCTCTGCTTAGATGTTGTTCAAGCTCTGGTTTTTTCCTTCTGCACTGCTGAATTGGCTCTCCATTGCCGTGCTTAGAGCACTACAGGAATTCCTTCCCACTTTTGGTGGGAATTCAAACCACGATGTGTATTTTCTTTCCTGATGCCCTTTTCCCTGAGCCCACCAGTTACTGCTGCAGCTTGGCAGCTCCCGTCTCTCTCCCTCATCTGTCAGATGTTTTCTACTCATTTTCTTTCATACATTTGTTAAATCTCCCCTGACTTTCGTTAACTTCTCTGCTCTGCCCATTGAAGTGTTTGGGCTGCTCTTGATTTTTGGCTGCAGTCTATCACTACTCCCAGCAGTACTCAGCAGTGTTCCCTCTGGTTTCTGTCTAGTTAATTGCTTCTTGGAAAGCAGTGATTTGGTGATAGTGAATCAGGTTTGTAAAACGAGGACAGGGCACCCAAGCTCAAGACTAGTGGTCTTAAGCACTTTTATAACACAAAAATAGGTTTGGGCTTCTGAGAAATAGCATACAACTTACAATATGTGTAGTGCTCTTCTCACACAGTATTAGTTATTGTTTTCCATGTAAATACTAATCCATTAAAACAAATCACCCTTATATAAAAACAAGAAAGAAAATGGAAGGAGCCAGTAACGGTTTTGCCACTTGAAAACAGAAGGCAAAACCATATTATAAACTCATTATGAACTTACATAAAGTTTCTTCAGAGAAAACAGTATTCGTGGATAAAAATAAATTTTGATGAATAACATTCACCAAAGAAGAATTTTTGGTCTTTGAGAAGAAATGTTGGTCTTTGCTGAATGACAGTGAAATTTTTGTAAATCACAGCAATGAGATAAATCAGATCATCTATTCTGGCACTGCTTCTTCATGTTGCTCTCAATGGTTACCAGATTAAATCTCTTTGCATTGGTTTGTAACGCGTTGCTGACCTCTTCACCTAAATTTGTGGGATACTTAAAGCTGTGTAGTTTTACTGGCTTCAACATGTGCAATCTATTCAATAAAGATTCTGCTGCTTCTCACTGTTACTTCAGTGCCTAAAGAGTAGAGGGACATAGCCATAGATCATGTGGCACAAAAGGAGGCCAGATGTTGTTGGGGTTTGTAGAGAAAGGGGTAGGGGAGCATTTCAGACCTCTCTCTGTTTGCTGTACAGGTGTAACCATGTGCCCTTCTGCTTTCCTGGTGCTGCACACTGAGCCTTGGGGAACAGAGTTTTGGCTAGAAATACCTAAGCTGGTGGCTAGGCATTTAACTGAATGTGTGTATAATTTGTTGCTACCTCAGGTAGAGAAGTAAAATATTTAAATATTTAAAATACCAACCAGAACAAAGCAGTAGCAATTGCTTGAAGTGAGTGAGTACTACCTTAAAACCAAAGTATACCAATTATGGCCAAACACCATACAATATCCATTTAATTTCTGTATTTTTCACTTATTTTAATAATATTGCTTTCCTATATGGTGATGTTCTGACTGAATGTTTTAAGATCACTTTTCACTACATTCTAATGTAGGAAAAGACTTGAGTCTAAAATGAGGATTGTTTGCCACCATTTAAGAAAATATTGTTAGAGCTGAAGTTGTATTTTCTTTGAAACAAGTTTGCTTATTTATTTTCAGTATTGTTCAGTGAATTGTTCAGTAAAAGCACTCTCTGCCAAACTCAAGACTTGAGTTCATTAGACAGTATTGTGAGTTTTTAAAATCCACTCATTAGCTTTGATCTGCCTTTAACTCTGTAAGGTGTGTGTTTGTTTTGACACTGAGAGCATTCTGGTCTTGTGTGGGAACAGAGGAGCCCCATCTCCCCTGCCCCACGTTGTGCTTTTCTTCAACACAGTGCTTCTACAACATTTTGGAAGGCACAAATAGCACCGTGCTGTAGGACTCTAAACAACACAGTTAAAGGTAGCGCACATTGTTGAATTTAAATGTTTGCCTAAGAACTCGCTGTTCTGACCTGAGATGGGGGCATTGTTTGGGGATTATTTTTTTTCCCCTTCCTTACTCAGAGAGCACAAAACCTGATTGGCAAAGCTCGTGTAACAAGATTCAGAGAGGTATCTGGAATTAGATCAGTTATGGAGGGATAATAACCTGCTGGTTATTGGTGCAAGGCATGCCTCGGTGGTTTGACATGCCTCATTACCCTGAGCAGTGGGCAGTGGTTCCAGGCACACAGGATGGCAAGATCTTTTGTAGTTAGTGTGCTTATATTGTTTTCTTTTAAGGGGTCCATTAACCAAATTTCAGTTTCTAAAAGAAGCAGTCTTTAGGTACGATAAACAATCCAGCTTGTAACCAAGAAATAGGAACAAGAGTCACTGCTAGACTTTGAAGTGTTTTCTTCCCTCCTTTCTGCCACTCCAAATTCTCCTTTTATTTCCTCTTCTGTTTGAGTGCTACGATGAGATAGTGAAGAATTGTCCCACAGCTCTTAGATAATGCCAGAAGACGTTAATGGGACTGGAAGCATTTATGATCATATACACACACTCACACACACGAGTCTATTTAATCTCAATGGCTGCACCTTCCTCTGAAACTCACAGACTTTCACTGACTTTTTCCTTATAACGGATCTTGTATTCTTGGTTTTGTCTTCAGTTTACCTTTACCCAGCTGTGCTCCCTAAACTCTACCTTCTTAACATTCTTCCAGACTACTACTTCTCCTGAATAAAATTTATTATTGTTTATGAACTTTGGCGATGTGGTCGTCTGGACCATCTCCTGGTTTTGAACTTCATTCCATCATAAATCACCTTTTAGAAAATGAATGGTGTTCTTATTGCAGGAAATCACCTAGATACGTACGAACACCAGCTGCTGGAACTTCAGCAAAGACTGTTGTATGCTGACATGGAAAACAAAAAAAGATCACATGAGCTGAGCAGTGCCCTGGATGAAATCAAAAATATAGTTGCGAGAAGAATGAACATGACAAAAAATCACTCAGGTGTGTAGGGGTTTTCTTTGGTTTTTCTTTTGTTGGGGTTTTTTTTAGGATACCAACATGTAAAGTTCAGTGAACTGTTTATTTACCTTGCCTTACAGGCTGTTGTGCACCTCTGTTTGTCTGCACACTGGAGTTACATGCAAGAGATGGACAGTCTGATTTTGTAACTAAAATAAATTATGTAGTTGTGCACGATCTGTGTTTTCCTCCCTGTTGGGACTGGCAGAGCCTCCCTGAATAATTTCCTTTTATTTTTACTTACCCTCCTGCTTCCCATTCCAGCCGTGTTTTATAATACCACCAAAATGGAAAGGTTGATTGCAGTCGATGGAACTGAACTCCCCTGCCCAATATTTGATAGGTACTGCTTCCAAACAAAGAAGGAAAGCCCTTGAAAAGTTGTGGAGGTGGTTTCTGTGCAGCAAAATTCCAGTGTATTTAATGGCCTAGCAGTGTGGAGGGACTTGTGGGTCTCTCTCATACACAAATCTCTGGGCAGATATATATGGTTGCTTCAGGGTTTTGTAAAGTCTTTTCTGTAAGGTAGGAAATCTCTTTTTAGACCTGATTTTCAGTGGGAGTCCCTTTTGGAAGTTGTAAAACCTAAAATACTGCCCATTCAGTCTAAGCTGAATGAATAAAGTTGATGATGGCTTTTGTGACACAGGTATGCAACTGTGAAGGGTGGTAAATTCTGCGAGTTATTTTACATGCATTCCTTGGGAAAAGTAACTTTCCATCCCAGTCAATAAATGTTCTTTGGCTTTCAGCTTTATTTTAAAGTAGTAAAGAAAGATAAAATCCCTACTTTTCTCTTAACTGCTACAGCCTCTTGTTTCTTGAATAGTTTTTAAAGGCCTGTATGTGGTCATTCTTTTTACCATAGGACTCCTTGTAAACTGAGGACTTTTGCTTGAGCTGGGAAAACCACCATGTGTTACTTTTTGGGGAAAGCATTTCAGTTTATTAAGTAGTTAAGAAGCTTATTAATCAGAATCTGTGTTGCTTTTCACTTAAAAACTGTTTGCCAAGCATGTAAAAAAAAAAAAAAAATCCCCAAACCAAGCAGTTTTTTACTGCTGCCTTTGCAATAACTTCTTGCTGTGTTTTAGGATGGCTCAGTCCTGCAAGTGTGCAGGGAAATACAGATGGTGCCACAGGATGCTCAAGCTGAATGGGAAGCTCTGGGAAATTCTCAATTTAATATAATGTAATATATGTGACATATAATAATTTCTGAGGAACAGTTATGATTGAATAACCTTGTGTGTGGCGATCTGCCAGTGTTCAGCTGAGCAAAACAGGTGAAGAAATAGAATTCTATGCTTGCTTTATATTTTATGTGGGTCTCTGTGTTTGTTTGCTGTGCCTTTAAGGTGAATTAAAGTGGAAAGAGTTAAACCTGCCCGGAAAACTCCCCGTGCACCTCACAAATATCTACTACTATCTCCCTCACCTGCGAGAATATGAAGATGCGATTTTCCCAAATGTTATTTTTGGGCAGCAGAGAACTGGAGGTAGGAAATCAAGTTTGGCTTCTATTTGCTATATGTTTGTATTTTTTATTAATTTCTAGCAATGAAACATAATCAAAAGTTTGAACAGATTTTATCCCTTAACTTTCTAATGTTGCCAAGCTCAATGAATTTTAATAGCAAAAGTACTTTTAAAATGCTCACCCCTATTCCAGGTCTTTATCTTAAAGTATTCTGAAAACCTTTGGAAATAGCAATAAAAATAATCTTAATTGAAAAACAAGATTATTTTTTGTTTTGATCATATATTCATATGGCTAAGCTGCAGCAGCTGATATTTTCCCCCCACAAAATGAGTATGGATGAGGAAGCCAAGGCAAATTTGCAATGCATTCAGTTTGCCAATGTGAGAAGCAAAGGGAAAGGTGATGTGATCATTTAAAGGAAATATTAATATATCTTCAATGGAGCTTTTTTTATCCACTTGAGAAATCAGCTGGCACCTGCAGAAATCATAATGAATTCCAGTGAACTAGAATACAAATTTTAAATGCATTGTCCTCACTGTCATGTGACAGCAAATCCTGTCATGGTATTTCCTTAAATATTCACTGTCACCGAGTTTCATGGGCACATCAAATCAACATTACAATGTGATTTCAGTTTCCCTTGCAGTGTCATGGCTTGGGGCATTGTCTCTTTGCAGTGTCCCTGGTGATGGGCATTCCCACAGTGAAGAGGGAAAAGCAGAGTTACCTGATTGACACTCTGCATTCCCTGCTGTACCAGCTCTCTGAGGAGCAGCAGAGGGACTGTGTGATAATCATCTTTGTAGCAGAGGTGAGTGTGCTTGGAAAGTGCAGCATGCTGACAGAAAATACGGAGATTTCTGTCTGAATGTAACAGTGCAGAATGCTGTTAGCCTTTGTTATTTATCTGCTGGTTTGATAACACGTATCTTGCAAAGTGCCTTGACATATTGGAGCTTTCTGCGTGTGTTTTGGCTTTTCCCATGCAAAAGAAAACTGTTCAGAGCCTTGAACGTGTTTGGGAAAGTAAACAGTGCTCAAGGTGCGATATTAAGGATAAATGCCTTTTTTTTTTCTCATTCAAAAACATCTTGATTACATCAGAAATTAAAAAAGCTGCAGAATGGAGTTAGCTAGTAATAGCTTCTAGCAGGTAAAACGACTGTGCAATTATTCAGAATTCATATTTGTTCTTCATATTTCTATGTCCTTCCATAGACAGCAATGAATTAATGCATGTAATCATTAACAGCTACAGTTTGCTATTTTTGATTATTTAGCCATCACTTTTGCAGGTGTAAAAGTGTCACACAGAGTATAGTTCTGTTTCACTTTAATTTTGGCCATGCCTTCCAGTTTTCTGTGTGGATCACAATGATGGGTGCAGAGGACCAGTTTTATTGTAGTTCCTCTGCAGCATTGCTTTCAGGAGCTGATCTCACTTTGCAGTTGGTATTTTGCAACACCCTGGCAGTGATGAACTTTGCCTGGCTGCCATTGAGGTGAAATGTTTATTGCAGGGCTTTTTATTGAGGGTTCTGTGCTCACTGGTCGTGAATCCACACCTTCCTTCTTCCCACAAAGCTTTAAAAGATCAAGGTGAAGGTTGGCATCATGGCTTGAGCTTGAGTAACTTATTGACTGAGAGTCAGTTTTGAGTTCTGGGTATTGTTTTTCCTTACCACAGTTCTGTGTTTCACTTTTTTTTCTTACCACAAGTTTAACATATAGTTGGTAACAATTATATATCAAAGAATTTGTTTATTTAAAGAAAAAATCGGAACTCCTAAGACAGTTATTGTGTTGCTTTAGAAATAAAACTTTTCACTCTAAATGTAGTTAACAGACATGTTTGGTACACTAATATTGTTACTTTTATGAAACAGTAGTGATGAATGTCCTCAAAATTTCCAAACATAGAGCTGTAAGTTTCCTTTATTAGGAAGAAATTAAATAAAAATTTTAGGTATTGCTGGCTTTAGAATATGTTGCTTAGGTGATTTTTCTCATCAGCCCTAGGCCTCTTTTGTGATTTTTGGATTATTAATCCAAACCAGTTTTTTTTTTACTGATAGCTTTATGGCTGTGCTTTACTGGCATGGCAGAACAGAATTTTAGCCAGAAAACAGCCTGGCCTTCTGCAAAAGCAGCGAAAAACAGTGCCAGAAATGGCAGCTGGAGATAGCTGGAAACAAAAGTGAACTATAGTGAGAGTTTGGTTGGCTTGAAAAGCCCATACTGCCCCTTACCAGAAATGCTGCTGTTACATACCACATTTGTTTGGAAGGGAAAAAAAATTAAGTGTTTGGATGTGCATATTCCCTACAAAGTGATGTTTAATACAAAAAGGAGTGACTTTTAATGAAACCCTCCCTTCTCCTCTTAGGTGGATGCAGAGTATGTTAGCAGTGTTGCAGAAAGTGTGAAAACCAGGTAAGTCCTACACTCAGCCACCAGTGTGGGTGTATTTGGAGCTTTCATGGAAAGAGCTAGTGCCATAATGCTGGTACTCTGATGTGTTTAATTTTTGGTGTTATCTTTTGTTTGGCAATCATAGGAAATGGGAAACTCGGTTTTGAAACCACTGCCCTGCCTGTTTTGTGTTGGGGTTTTAACATGATGCAATTAATGCACCTGAGGCCTGATTGTTTGTTTTTGTTGGGTTGTTTGTTGGGCTGGTTTTTGTTCAGCTTTTTTGATTAGTTGCTGTGTGGTTTTTTGGAGGAAAGGGGAAATTTGACTTCCAGGTTTGGCACCCAGAGTAGGTTCCAGGGCAGCTGCTGTCTGTGGCTGCCCCCAAAAGGATTTTTGGGGAACAAGGTCTCACTGGGGTTCTCCCCCCAGCTTCCCCAGAGAAGTCCAGTCTGGAGTGCTGGAGGTGGTTTCTCCTCCTGCTTCCTACTACCCAGACCTTTCCAGCCTGGAGAAAACGCTCGGAGATCCTGAGGACCGAGTAAGGTAAGAGTAAAACCTTAGAACTTTGCTGAGAGTGTGAAATGGATTTCATTCACTCCCATGCCCCAAATTCAGCAAGACAGAGATTATAACCTTAAAATAAATATATATATTTATTGGAGGAAAGTAATTTTCTTCATCAGCAATAACTAATTGATCAGAAGCCACTGCAGCAATGCAGCAAGAGAGTTGCAGTGCTAAGAGTTTGGGCTGGAGGAACTCAGCTAGAATATTTACATTTATGTCTGTATGTGTATTAGCTTTATAGATAAACCTCATGTGTTCATACCATAGACCATAAGCAGGTTTACATACTTACAATTTAGTTTTAGATATGATTAGATTTGGATCAGTTATACTTTTATGTTAATTAACTACCAATACATTACTCTGTAGTCTTTCAGTGTTGATTATCAAACATCATTGTCGTCCTCTGGTAAAATGAGAGACTGTACAAAATATGTGTTTATATTTAAACCTGAAAATTCTGGTTATCAACCTGCTCTTGTGCTGTTCACATGTAAAACCATTTCCTTTTTCATCTATAAATAATCCATGTGTCTTTATTTCTACTCTTCATAAAATCATTAGTAGAATATTATAAGTCATTTGATATTAATAACTTGTTAGACATTTTTTTCAAGCTCCATTGACAGAGATCAATTTTTTTTTGTTTATTTAATGTTAACTTTTACAGGAAAATAAAATTATTTACAAATGTTTACACTGATTGTAGGTGAATGCTTTTGCACTTAACAATAGGTTGGAATATACAACCTTAAAATTTTATTGTAGAGACAAAAAATGCAGAGTATTAGAAGTTCTCTTATTATAGAAATAATAAAAAAGCTCAAAAAGCTTATCAGAATTTGCTGCTTATGTTTAGGTGGAGAACTAAACAGAATTTGGACTATAGCTTTTTAATGCTGTATGCTCAGCCTAAGGGAACATTTTATTTACAGGTATGTCCATATTGTCATTAAGTAGCAGCAATAGCTCTGTACTGATGCTTAGTTTTGGCAATTTTCCTTTCAAAGGCCTCAATAAAACCAGCAATCTTATGTCATTTTCTGTGTATTTTACCTGTGCTCCTTAAACACCCACATATTTCTGTATTTATCTACATCTTGCAGCCAGGTACTGTTTGGTTAAAACCATCTTTCCCTTCCTGCCATTTGTGAGGCTGAAAAGCAAGGTAGCTGAAGCATGAAACCCTCATTTGATTAGGTTTAGAAAGTCAGACTTCAGTATCTTTTTGCTTCCTGCAGTCAGGAAAAAGAGTAGTGAGAGGTTCAGGTGGCAAGAAAGTGAAATATTTCAGACAGGGACACACCAGTAGAGTGATACTTGAGATAAGGTCAGCTACAAGTTGGCACAGATCCTCAGTTCTCCAGAAAATCTTGTGTTAGCCTTTAGGAGGATCCCCATGCATTTAAGCTCAGCTTTAACCATCATTCAGGATTTGTGCTGATTTGCACTCCATAAAGATCTTAATCACCACCACAGACTCCAACATTTATAAGAGCTGCTCAGTCATGGAACAGGTCTATAAAATTTCACCTATCTCAATAATTTTAAAAAGCTCAGAAGAGCATTTTTCCCCAGAGTTGGTGTTCCATAAGGACATCACAGTTTCCTGGAAGCAGAAGACTGCAGGACCTGGCATCTCCTACAGTTTTCCTCAGGATTCAGCAAAATCCCATTTGAGCTGGGCTACTTAGGAGTCCCCGTGCTCTGTTCTCAAACGTGGCATAGGTGCTCAGGATGCAGGTGGGCAAACAGAAATGCTGTGTTTTGAACAGTTATGGTTCCATGGAAAATGAAGTATTCTCCTGTGGCTTTTCTATATTTTTAAGAACATTCTCCAAGTTTACTGAGTGCCCTGGAGCATCAAGGTGTAGGAAACCTAGTGAAGTGGAACATTAGGATGCTGCCAGACACTTGATGTTACCATGTTCTCCATGGATTCCTGTTTGCACCACAATGACTTACTTTTGTATTTGTATTTCTAAAGGAATGGAGAGCATGTGTTTTCTTATCTGAGACATCCTATAACGACTGAGCTGTGTTATTAAGGACAAAGCCTGCATGGTGGTGGTCTGCTGGGAGCTGTGTTTGCTTTTTGAATTTTCTCAAAAAGGAACTATGCTTTCCTCATCCCATTGCTCATACTGCTCCTGCTAAATCCCATTGTCTGTTTCTGTGTCCAGCCTGCAGCTGCCCCTGTAGCACAGATGCTGCTCTGCCCCAAAGCTGCTCTGTAGAGTGCAGGTGAGAAGCACAAACTCAGCTATGTCCTCCTCTGTTTACAAGTCTTGTGTTAAAGGAAAGCAAACAACTTAAAACTGCTTTTCCTTAGACTGGTACAATATTTACTTCAAGTTCTTAAGCAGAACTTGAGCTGGGTTAGATTTCTGTTTGGTTTAGCCAGGAATGGCATTGATGGAGTGGCTGACACCAGCTCCCAAACCCTGAGAGAAGATAAGCACACAGAGTTAGTCCTGACGTGTGCAGCACAGCTGATGCCACGGGCCAGACAAGAGCTTTGCTGAGCAAACACTGCTTCTAGGATCCTGCTGAACCAGGATTCAAGTCTTTTTGTGAAGCCCATTGAGGCTAACAGGCTTACTGTGGGCATGAACCCAACCCACTGCTTACCCACTGATTTACTACTGCTATGATTTTTGTTACCTCATATGGAGTCTGGGAAAGCTTTTTTGTGCATTTATATATATATATATAATATATATATACACACACGTAATACTCATTGCCAGCAGAATTTCTGTACTGGATTTAAAGCCTGAGCAATATCTCAGTGAGTTCACTTTAGATGGAATTTATTTTTCTTCCCCTCACTAGACTCTAGGTTGTGCCTGCTATTTGGTGGAGCTCCCACAGTTCTCACAATTCATTGTCGGTGAGACAAAACGTCAGTGTCAAAACAGATCTTCTCTTAATCTCAATTTTCTAACTCCACTCTGCTTATTCCTGGGTTCACTGCTGCCAATGCATTTCTTGTCAGCCAGCCCTACACCTGAAGTGATGCAGAAATTCAGCTAAAACCTCTGGGCCTGATCTCTCAAGCTCTTGATGATGACCCTGCTGTCAGTCTCCTCTTCAGCTTCAGTACCTGTTAAACACAGCTCAGTTTTCATTTTCCTGTGGCAGTGTCACCACCTCCTCTGCAAACAATACAATCATTGCTTGCCTTCTGTTTTTGTGTTGCATTCCCCCCTCCTCCCAGCTGGAAGATGATATTATAGCCAAACCTGATTTTATTGAGAGCATAAAGAGCTTTGCTGCTCAGCAGTCCCAAGACTGGATGGTTCTTGAGTTCTCACAGCTTGGATTTATTGGTAAGTATTAAGACCTCAGCAGGATCAGCTGCATTTGGAGCTGGGTAGGTGAAAATTCAAGAAGGGAATTTGAACAATCTATAAAAAACCCCCCAAAACTTCATTTTCTTTGTGGAGGAGAATATGCATTCCATATCAAAGGGCTGGATGGTCAGAACTCCTCAAAGCCAGATTCTGTGTGAAGTTTTTCATTAAATATCATAATTACATTCATGCCTGCAAGGCTGATGTGATACTTAAATGTTTATTTAAATAAATTCCATTTCAACACAAAACTGCATAGCAATTAGAAGATAACTTCTTGCATAGCAATAAAAAGAGAACTTCTTGTCTTGCTTTCAGGAAAACTGTTTAAATCAGAAGACTTACCACAAATAGTGGAATTTTTTCTCATGTTCTATAAGGATAAGCCCATAGACTGGCTCATAGACCACCTGCTCTGGGTTAAAGTGTGCAATCCAGAGAAGGATGCAGTAAGTATGCAGTATTTAAGGGCTTTCTCTAACTATGTGATAAAAGATCCATAACTCAGAGTACGGTAAAGCCTGCCAAACACAACAGAAAGAGGCAAAATTATGAATTTAGCAATGTAACCTAATCCTTCTTACGAAGGTCAGTTTTGGTCAAAATAGTTTAATTAGAATGATTTGGCAAGGCTAAAAGTTGAAATAAAGTTCGCCAGAAACAGCTGAGAAATCAGTCAGTTTCAGATTGGAGTCAATTTTTGTCATCCTGAGAGTGATTCATCCCACACTCTGCAGAAATCCATGAATTACTGGTGATTGAGCCTTCAAATCTAAATACCAGCATGAGTGGAATGATGAGTTTTGGTCTAGAGACAGCGTATGTGACAGGAGGTGACTGTTAATTTAGGGATTTCTCATGTGAATATGGATAAAATATCTGAACCCACACCCTTAACTCCATAATGAAATTGCCTTATGGAACACAGCTTGTGTGTCCTTGGTTAAATAACCCTTCACCCCCTTTCACTTTGTTCCTAGACACACTGTGAGAAGGAAAAGTCGAAGCTGCGCGTCCGTGCGAAGCCATCTCTCTTTCAGCACATGGGAACCTTTTCATCCCTGCCTGGGAAGATACAGAATTTGAAAGTAGGAACGAGAAATCAATGCCGTGTTTTTACATTGTATGCTTGTGTTCTGACTTATTTCTCAAACGGATTACAAGGACCACATCTCTGGCATTGTGTGGCATTTCAATATCCAGTGTATTTTTTGACACTGAGGTGGTTATTTTCTGGAATAGTTTCCTGTACTAATTACAAATGTCAATGCACTTTTTTTTTTCCATTGCATGAGTGAAATTACATTTCTTTATATCAACAGGATAAAGATTTTGGAAAAATGTTGCTACATAAAGCACATAATAATCCACCTGCAAAAGTGGACACAAGCCTAAAAATATACGAGCAATACACCTTGGAAAAAGTTTACAAAGGACAAGACTGTTTTTGGGCCTTAGCTCCAGTGGCAGGTGACTACATCAGGTTCACATTTTTAAATCCACTAGAAGTTGAAAAGTAAGTATTCCATGATATGGAACATGGAAGCCTACATATATCCAGTTTGGAAATGCTTGATTCTGTTTTGAGTTATCGGTGCTCAACTGTTTATGCAAACAGTTGTTACTAAAAAAACACCTTATTTACTATTTATCTGCTCTTCTTGAGCAGATCCCCTCCTGAAATACATGTCTTCTTTGGTAGTTACTATTTACTTCAGGTAAATAGTATTATTTATTTCTTCAGGTAAATATTTTACAAGACAATTCTCAAAGGAATTTGTTGTTAACTGATGACTTTCGTCAATGGTGAATGTTTGATATCAGAGGAGAGAGTTTGGTGGTTTAACTTCTCCTAGTTCTTTTTGAATTTAAAACCCTAAGAACTCTTAATGCCAGAAATTTAAAACCAAACGGGGATTTTTATTTATTCTTAGATGTGTTTGCTTGGATTGTTGTGTGGTCAATGCTCTTGCTTACTGGCTATGAAGGAAATTCTTTAGAAGCACCTGAGTTGACCAGTATTGATAAAAAAGGGGAATTCTCCTGGCATGTAGTATATGGCCAGGCAGAAACAGAAATTTCTGCTGCCACTCACCTTCCAGAAGCCCATTGATTCCACCTCAGTGTTAGAATTACAGGAACAGAGCAGAGGGCAGTCCTGCCTTAGCCATTTAAACATGGAAAGTTAATTTAATTGGAACTTGAGCACTAAAAATGAGGAACACTTGCCTTTGTGGTCCCAGAGAAAGATGGTTTAAATATTTGTCCTGCTTAAAATAAAAACCCTATATTATGGTTTGGTTTATAGTTTCAAGGCCTATTTCTGTTCTCTGTAGCCTAAAATATATAAAGAAAAGGTATCTGAAGCTTTCCTTCAAAACTGGAAGAAATTCCTCCCCTAGAACTCTTCTAAAGTACAAAATACCTGGAAATAATACACCTTTATCCTCAGGTACTTGTTCAGAAGTGGGAACATGGAGCACCCTGGTGATAAACTGTTTAACACCACCGTGGAAGTGTTGCCAGCTGATGTAAGTCTCTCATTTAGAACCATATTGCATTTTCAGAATGACATTCAGCATGAAATGTCACAACCCAGAAAACACTTCTTGAAATGTTATTGTTTTGTTTTTTACAGAAAACGCTAAGAAAAGAATTGATTCACAGTGGGAGTAAATTTA
>JAHXMQ010003319.1:49681380-49697685 GCA_020466415.1 Ammodramus savannarum pratensis
GACTACAGATATTTATGAGAAGTTTTAGGGTTTACAAATGTTGCACCAAACTAATTGAGACAAATGAAAAGTTTTTATTTGGTGTAAAGTCAGAAATACAACATCTTTAAAATGTTCATAAGTTAAATGAAGGCCACAGTAGTGGGATGTCAAATGGCATGGAGATGAAATAACTGCTGTATACACACTGATGGGTAAAATACCACTACCAATGTACAGTACAAAGCCATGATTTGAAAATGACCTTACAGTGGGAATTCGTGCAGCCTGACAAGCGCATGCTGTGTTACCAGGTGACCTGCAGTGCAGTGGAGGGGGCAGTGGTGTGGCTGGAATGCAATGCAATCTTCACAAGTGCTTGCTGGGATTTTTCTGCCTTTAATGCTCAAACTCTGGACTAGCCATGTGATCTACTCTACCTGCTAGCAATTCTTTGATTAATTTAGAGTTCCAGTAATGTGAGAAAGTAGTCCATAGAAGATGAGAATTAATTTTAGGTGTTGGCAAGGACCCCATGACACAAATGGTATCATCCACTTTTATTCATTGGGTTTCTTGACCCAGACTTTTAACCAGCCCCCAAGACTGTACTATTGGTGCTTTGTTTGCAGTCTTTTGACTTTGTTTAGTGTCTTTTGACTCTGGTGAGCATTGTACAACCATTTTAAATGGGGAGAAATGGGCAACCTCACCTTTGGGAGAGGGGAACCTCCCAATGCCAACTTACACTTGAGACACAGCAGTACCTAGCTAAGAAACTTGGGATTTGAGAGGGATTTATTATTCTATTACACTGATTCATTGACACCATGCTTGAGGGAGATCCTTGAACTAGAGGTTTCCTTTTAAAAGGTCAAGCAAAATGGCTTCATTACTGAAGCAGCAACTCAGTCCTAGCCAACATCCATAAGTAAGTCTGTAGGGCAAGATGAAACAGGTGCAGCTAAGTACTGCTAAAATTGACATAGCTGTTTGTATTTCAGCTTCTGCTCTCCCTTAATACTGACTGTGCTGGACATGCTGCTGCTGTGGCAAGTGCTCAGACCCATCATCTGGGCTGAGCTCCCCTACAGAACCTAACAACATCCAAGCCAGGAAAAACCAGCACCTTGACACCAGAGCAGCACAGTTTTGAAAGGCAAGATCCACCTTTGTTCCGCTGCATCCCTGTGCTTTAGATGTTTCTGTGCAGTGCCTCAAACAGCACCTTGCAAGTTAGCTGTGAGGCAGGAAAACAGCTGCTCTGAGGCAGGAAGCAAAGACAAGTTTGGCACTGCAGGAGGACAGTAAAAGGCAGGAAGGAAAAGACTTGTTCTCAGTTCCTCACTGCACTGCTCACGAGCATGAGGAGCATTGCTGACCTCTTCTTGCAAAGTTTATCACTCAGGGTTTGACTTTTCCTCACACAACAGAACTTCAGGAAGATCATACATTGTGGTGATGTGCCTGGGCATTCTTCAGGGAAATGGGAAAGTAGCAATGGTTTCAAGCACACACACTACATCTGATACTGCATCAGTCTGGTATTTCCCTGATAAGTTGCTTACCCTTGTTGCTCCTCTTACCTTCCCCCTTCCCAAAAACATCTGAGGTGTTTTTCTGTAAGTAAGCCCTGCAAACAATGTCATACTGTTCCTACTTCACAGAAATGCTTAACTGGTTTATAGGTTTTTGTTTTGTTTTCAGAACTATGAACAGTACTAAGCAGTAAACACATCTCAGGTGCAAAAAAGTGATGCAGTAAACTCTGAATATTTTTATCAAATGGGGTTTCAACACAATATTGTAACACAATATAATCAAGAAATCTACCCTAAGACCTCAGAGTACCAACAGACCTTTGTTTACCTGACAAGCTAATCTTCTTTTTAACAAGATATGGTAATTTTTAAAACAAATACAAAAATCTTGTAATTACACTACATTTGCACATTGCTCAATCTTAATACACAATCTTCTGCCTCCTGTTCATGATAATACTCTTAATTCCGTTTATTATCAAAGTCTATAATCACTGAGGATCCAGTAAGCCACAAACTAAAGTATTTTAGCTTATGCAGCCTATGCCAGTTAAAACAAAACAAAAAAACCCAGCAGCAATGCAATGACATAAGCTGAGCCAACCCTTACTTCCTTTTGCTTTTTGTGTCAGTTGTTTGGAAAACACTAGATGCTGACATCAGATTTTCTATATACTGTCCAAGAACTTGGTTTTCTGATTTCAGTTTCAAGTTTTCTTCCTTAACAGCATCTACTCGTGCTGAGAGATCTGCGAAGGTGATATTATAAGAAAAATGTTAGACACTGTTGTGAGCAATACTGAGTAAGTTCTACAGGCCTACATCAGACTAGTCACACCTTTAATCCAGAAGGCATTACCAGAGGGTATTAGGTTATAAAACATTTTCCTACTCATGTTTTACTAAAGGGCATTTTGCCTCTATTATTTGTAGCACAGTATTTTGATGCACTTGTTAAACTGAATGCTAGTCTGTAAGCTTATTACTTTCTGGAGTTTTTAAATTAAGCTATTGCAAACTGAATTACTTGGAAACAAGAGTTCAGTGATGAGCAGCCTCAGAGATGTGTCTTCTAATAAGCACAGACATATTAGCTGCATCACCCGTTCTACTTGCTGTGCACTACCAAGGTTCAGCAAATGTAATGTTGCATAAAGAGGAAGAAAAAAACTATTTCCACGACCTTGGTTTTGTACCTTCAACTGCATCAAGTGACATACTTCTGGACACTGTGACTAAGGGCAGAGCAGTCAGGTTCTCTTCTTTTGCTTATTGCTGTGTACTTGTAAAAAATCTGATATGTCAAGCTGCTAACCTTCGAGCGTGTGCTGCAGTTCCAAAACTTGATTAATAAGCCGTGTTTTCTCTTCTAATTCCACCTGATTCTCAGCCTCAACAGCTGCAATAAAGCACGACAGTTTTAGTGCACCCTGTGTTAGCAGTTAGAAATTATACTAAACACAATACCAATGAAGAGCAAGAACATTAAGAATTTATACCATCCATATCGGCGTTCATCATTGTGGTAGGGGCTCTTTCCACTTTTGAATAGCGTTTTCTTGAGTGGTACTCTGCTTAAAGACAAAAAATGGAGGCAGCAATTACTGGAACTTTCATTATATTTGAATTTTAGATGTATTTTTCTAATTCTGAAGGGTCAGTGCTTTAGCCTAAGGCAGAGCAGCCTTTTCCCCCATTCTTTAATCATTTTTCCTAGGCCTCATGCTGTACATCCCGACGGTTCGTTGAGTAACTGTTTACAAAAATAACTGGTCTAGATTACTGCAAAGCATGAAATGCCGCCGTTGCAATGATGTAATCGCCGCCTTCTCGGCTGGCATAATTGTGGAACGGGTTATCCTGGACCGGCTATTCCCGAAGGCCGGAATGGCTCTGCGCTGTCCCCCCAACACCCCGGGCCAGTGCGAGACGAGGCCTGGCATCCCGCTGCCATCCCCGCCCGGAGCCGTGGGCCGGGGCCGCTGCGGGAACAGCAGCACCGCGGCCCGGGAGCACCGGCCGGGACTGGCAGCGCTGCAGAGAGGCGGCCCCGCCCGCGCATCCCACCGTGCGCTCCCGGCCTGGGCCGGCCCCGCGCCCCCTCCCTCCTTCCCTCCTGTCCCGCTCCTGCCCCGCTCCGCCCGCACCTGCCCCGCTGCCGCCGCCGCCTCCCGCGGGCTCTGCCCCGGCCCGGCTCGGCCCGGCCCGCTCCGCGCTCCGCCGCCAACGCGCCTGCGCCGCGCGCGGGGCGGGGCGGGGCGGGGCGGGAACGCCATGGCCCCGTCCCCAGAGCGGGCCGGCCGCGCCCGCCCCTCACGGCGCGTCCCGCTGGGCGGCCCCTGAGATCCGATGGTTCTGATCCATTCACTCCGTGCCCGTGGGCCGCCAGTGCTCAGAGCAGCGGCCCTCAATGGCCGGTCGCTCTGCCTAGTGTTCCAAGGAGGTTAATAAAAGGCATTTGTTCCCTGGTGTAGAACCCCTCAGATTTAGGGGTGGGCAGGGCCTGAGGCAGGCCCGAGGAAGCAGCGTGTGTGTGGCTGCTGACAGCTCCCCGGTGCTTTGTGTGGGCTCCGGGAGAAAGCAGCCACCCGGACGGGGTGCAGCGGCTTTCCCTGCCGCATTCACTCCGTGTACGCCCGGCCCGGCTGCTTCCACTCGGGCACGCCAGAAGCCTTTGCACAGCAGGGTCCAGAGCAGGACACCTGTCGTAAGCTCCGTGCCGCTGGGTCTCACGGCGCGGAGATCACATCACACATCACCTCAGTAACCTCGCGGAGCTGCTCTCACCTCATGGCTCAGCAGCTCCCAAACAGCACTCCTGTGTCATTGCTCTTTCCCTACAGGGAATAACCCCTGCAGAATGTCACAGCACAGTCTGTGAGCCACAGCAAAGCAACGGAAAACATTCATGATCTAATTTTGGTGGCTTCACTGAAGGGACTGCACTGTAGTACTATGTAGCTTGAACCGTATGTTGCAGTAAAATATATTCATATCTTATCTGTAAATTGCAGTAATATATCTAGTTGTGAATAAATAATTCAGTGCTGTGCAGACACTCAGGAAGATAAAGGCATTTGGGAAGTGAGCCCTCTACTGTATTTTTAAACACACTTCAGAAAGTGTATATTCCTAACATCATCTTCTGGCTGCCTCCACGCTGTTATTGTGTCAATGACTCTTTTTAACATTACAATCAGATAAATTCAGATTAGACTGAATGCTTTTCAAGGTCTGAAAATGTACTGCAATTAGAGTCTTGCTATCCATCTGTAGTGGAAAATGAACCTGTTTCCAGTTCCATTAGCTACTTTAGTTAAACGACTCTACAAAGGGCATTTTCAACACAGCAATCCTCCTTATTTCTTGCCAGCAGTCCTCTCAGGTGGTGGCTGGGCTTTGGGAGCTTGTTGGAAAGTTTCCTTGATTGCTGTTTTTTAAATGCCCGATGTTTCAATCTTGCTTGCTGCACTAGCAAACCTTGCAATCAACAGGTTCTCCTAATTCTTTCTGAGACAATCTCCAGCACTTGCATTAACAGGGGAAAAAATTATGGCCATATTCTCCAGGTGTGTACAAATGGAGGGAGACCCTGCTTACCTGGTGAAGGGTGTGCTGTGTTTTTATAGTGTAAGAGGGGGAAAAATTATTGCAGGCTGATCCTGAGGAAATGCACCCCTCTGCTGCAGAAATTCCACTTTTCTTGCTGCATTACAGCTGCAGATTATTGTCAAAACTGTCCCAAAATTAGCAAAATGGGGAAATCCTTGATGTTAAATTAGAGGACAGAATGGAAACCAGGCATATTGGCTCCTGTGCTGCTGTAGCTAGAGCAGTAGTGATTTCAAGAGCTGCTGGTTTACCTCCTGTTTCCTTTTTGGTATGTGTACCGTTGGGTTCATTCTGCTTTGCTGGGCTGTGGTTTCTCACTGTAGTACTTTCTTTTGACTCTGAACTCTAAGCACGAGCACCAGGATGAACACCTTTGCAGAAAGCAGCCTCTGTGAGAGGCTTTTTTGGTTTTCCTGCAGAGACAGCTGTTGTTCTGAGCTCCCACTGCTGGCATTGCAGAGGGGTTATCAGCAGAGAGCAGACGGCATTTCTGGTCTGCAGAGTGCTGTGGGTTACGAGGTCAACTTTGAACGGTCCAGGGACCAAGAGGTTTGGATTGGTACTGCTGGGTGCAAATTCCACAGAGAGAATGCCTAGATCACCCTGTGCTCCCCTAAAAAGGCTGGCATTGCTAACCCTTCGTCTGTTTTCCAGTGCAAAGAAGGCAACTCCAGAATTCTAAATATCCAATGCACCACTATTTAAACAAACACCAAAAAAAACCCATGCACACACTCAGAAACCCCAAAACACAAGTGCAAAAATGCCCAAACCAAATATATCACAAAATAAAGGTCCACAGCCCAAAGTATTGTATGAGAAATCAACCAAGAAACCAGAAGCTTAACGTTATCACAATTTACCTACTGCCTTTTAAAATTCCTTACCTCACCTGTCTTGCATTGCATAATATATTAAAAATTAAAAATTGTGTGCACTTTAAATGTAAAGCTCTAGGAACGTGGGAAGCATCCCCAGCAATCAGATTCCTTTTATAACACAGAATGTGTCCCAGGGAAGGCACCTATGCGTATTGTGACACCAGGTTGGGTGGGAGTGTTGATCTGGCAGGTCCTGCACTTGGGTCACAACAACCCCAGACTATTTTCTATGGTATTTAGTTAAATCAGAGGAGGCATTCATGATATTGTCATTATATTAGATTTATAGCAACAAGTTTCAGTTTACAAATGCAGCTATCTGTACTTACTTGTATCCTAAGTTCTAGTTAGTTTCTAAGAGTAGCTGGCAAAAGGAATCAATCTATTCAGTTTCACTGAAAGAGCAATTTTTGTTGAAATAGAACAGCCTCCCTAGGATAAAATGCATCATTAATGGTTTACCTGAGTTCATACACAGGTAAAGTTACAAACTGAGGAGAGGATTTCATTGCTCTGCACTCAGACTCTCGGCCATTGCTGCTAACGACAGACGTTTTCAGACATTTTATATTTCTGAAGCTCAGTTTTCCATGCTGTTTTCCCCATGGTGCACACCAGCAGGGCTCTGGCCTCCCTTGTGGCAGGGTTTCAGCAGCAGAGCTGACAGAGCTGCCCTGTTCCCCACACAGTGGGAATGGATCCTGTTCTGCACTGACACAGGCAGGCATTGTACCCATTGCCAGGATGACTTTGCTGTTGCAATGCGCTCTTTGCTCCTTTCACTAATTACTGCCACAAAGAAAGAGACAGAGAGGAACACGGGTGGCTTAAGTGCTTCTCCTTGCATTGCTAGCTGCTGAGACCTTTACATCAAGTCTTCATTCTTTTGTTTCTTTGCAGAAATAACACACTCTGAGGTTTTTTTTTTTCAAGTAATGTTGCTTTACACCAAATTCTCTGCAATTCTTCTTACTCTTTCAGAATAACCTTAAATAACCTTAGTAAGATAATTTCTAGGTACTCTTCAATGAGTAAAGAGGGCCTTGATCTGCTTATTCAACATTAATTGGAAGTACAGTAAAGAAATTTTTGCAGATGTTGGACAACATTTCAGTGTTTTGTTTTACTTTTGGTTTGATTTGCTCTGTTTAGGTTGGTCATTATTTGAGGGAACTTTATCCAGTGCTTTGAGTTTCTACAATAAGACATTTCTTTCATTCATTTCTAAAGATATTTCTTTCATTAAAGGTGAAAATATTTTCACATTCTGCTTGATTTCATGTGCTGTTAATGTTGCTATTAAAATACTTTCCAGAAAGTTTCTATCTTGCTACCATTTTGTGTTTGTCTTAATTTACATGTTTTATTTTAATACCTGCATACTTCACAAATAGACCAAGCTCTGACAAATTGTCTTCTTGAGAATAGCTTGGGCCAACCACATCTTGGTGTCAGCAGCCCTAGATGATGTACAAAGAAAGTGTGTTCAAACATCCAGCTCAGCCCCATCACATTGATATGGAATTGCCAATAGAAAATTATCTTCTAAAATAAAATTAACTTAGTGGAATTTGGGGTTTTTAAAATATGGGAGGTAAATACAGCATGCACAATAACATTCTTTAAAAAATAAAATAAAAAAGGAGGGGGAGGAAATGTAGCTTGTACTGTTCAAAAAGAAGCCCTCCAGAACCCTAGCAGTGCGAATTAGCACAGCTCTTTGAAAGCCCTGCTGACATAATCAAGTTGATACTCTGGCCAGACCTTTCTAAATAATTTATTATTAATTCATATTAACTCACTATGTAGGACTCTCCTACTTCCCCTTCCAAGTAATTTTATTCTACAAGTGGAGAGGAGGATGGTGGAGGGATAGGCAGACTTTGCTTTTGTAGTTTCTTTCAAACAATTAAATGCCTAACAGTGAGGATTTAAAATATCACCTTATTTCCATTACCAATTAACTTGCATCACTTCTTGTGAGTTTTCACTAGGGTACGTCAGAGGTTTATTATTCTGCATACAGCATTATCTGTATTTCATTTGGTGGTAGTAACTAGTGAGTAAATACTTGTGTAACAGTGTCTCTCTAAGTGGTGAAAGGCTCCGTGTGCTCAGATGAGGAATGTATATCACCCAGGGCTAATAGATGAAAACTGGGGTAGCCCCATAGCCCCAAACCCTCAATTCTTAGCTCATCACAAGGCTTATTCAAACCACACAACTAACAAGAGTTAGTTTGAGGGTATTTGCCAGAAATACCTGGTCCCTGGTGATCAGGACAGCCTTGCCTGCTCTCCCAGTGCTGTTACTCGGCCTGTGGAATTCACACTGTGTCACAGAGTGCTGCAGTCCCTTACCTGAGTCGTCTGCCAGGGAGATGCTGGTGAAGGTGCCATCCTCCTCGTCCAGAGGCAGCTCCATTCCTGTGCCTTTTCCCAAGTTTGTGAGGCGTGTGTCAGCCCAGGCAGCTGGCAGCCACGCTCAGGGTACACGTGATGCTCTGTTAAACCTTTAATGAGTCCAGCACAGGTGGCGTGGGCAGCTGCACACGTCTTGCTCTGTGCTGGCTGAACCTTGAGCTCCTGGGCGGAAACCGTTCTGCTGGAAACTCTCTGACTGCTCACTGCTTTCTCAAACATGTGCTGAACAAACACTGCTGCCACAAGTTCTGTCTATAACAGAATTGTATCCATCCTGCCTGGCTTTTGGTTATCATTCTCCTTTGTTTTCTCTAGGGCTGCACAAGGGATTTTCTTGGAGGGGTTTTTGATAGAGAAAAGGGCAAAAGTAACTTAGTGTTCAAGAAATGTTGCTTACAGTCCATGAGAATGCAATGGACTTTGGGCTGGGTGAATTTCCCTGGATACTCTGACTGGGCTGCCTTTGAAGGAGAGGGTTGTGTGGGAACTGCATCTGCTGGTCCGGGTACTTTGAGTGTGTGCCAAGGGAGGGCTTTGGATTGTTTACAGCCCTGTGATGTGCAACTGGTGAAGAGGACTGGGCCCAGAGTACCAGGCAGAATTCCAAGCCCTTGACGACTTGTTAGGTGAAACAAATATGGCATTTGTCATTTTCTCTGACCAGAGTGACCAGAGCACATAAGCAGCCTGCTGCTGCTCCTCCCTTGGAGCACTCTGCAGAATAAGGTGTGTGTCAAAGAATGACAAAGCCCATGCATGTGTATCTGTTTCTTCAAAGCCCCATACTTAGTAAATATTACTGTCTCTTGCAGGCAGATGCCCCATTTAAAGATCTCACGTTTCCTGCTGCCACACATCTGGTTTCTAGAGGAATCTGCAGTGGAATGAAATAATGTAACACATTTGCTCAGTCATTTGTTTCTTGCTTATTTTTGGACGTTGTCTATTTGAGCTGCAGCTCTGCTGGCTTTCCTTTAGCACAAGTCTCCTGGAGGGTTGTTGCTGATGGCATCTGTGGCCAAAGCTGGTCTGGAGAGATTAATTATTTAATGTGACTAATGCATTTAATGGACTTGATGATCAATAGTGCATATAACAATACAATAGCAGGAAAATCTCGGTTGAGAGCGAAAGATGTTTTCAGATATGATGAAAGCAATTTCTGGAGAAGGAGCTGGTCTTTGGACATATTCTTTCCCCTACAAAATGGGCTGTTTCCCAGTGAATTCAGTAGAATTGTGCATAGATCTTAGTTTATTCATGAATCTTAAAATGGTGTTTCCTTAAAAAAAACAACCTGAAATTATATGACAATCTTCATGGGTTTTATTTTTAAAATGCATGACTTGTGAAAAGGAATGAAAGTTAAAAAGGATACTTGTGAACCGTGACAGAAACTGAACACAAATGTGAAGTATTTTAATGTATTAAGGAGAAATTCTGTTACTTTAAATCTAAATCCATGAGTCACAGCATTTAAATGGTGGAATACTCATTTTGCTCCCATGCTTCACTCTAAAAATATTCTATCAAGGCAAGGGGGTTTTTTAAGAAGTTTAAGTTTTTTTGTTTGTTTTTTTTTGAGACTGTGGAAGGTGTTATCTCTTGTACTCATGTTTGAGTAACTTTGCTTACCAAATTCCCTGCGTGGGAATTGCATCATCTTGAAGAAAAGGTTTTCAGTTTTGATTTGGAAAAACTGACTGAAATAAGACAGACAAGTCTGCATCTGCCAAGGCCAGGGAGAAGGATGTTGGGGTAATCAAGGTGAGGATCAGAGTTTCAGCTATGTGGATGGGTAAGGAAAGCCATGGCTTAGATTTGTTATCCAGTAAGGACATACAAGACACCTCTAACACACAGTTCATCTGAAAGATAGCTTGTAGCTTTCAGAGAACTTCCTTGGCTTCAAAGTTTGCTTTTGTTGTTTTATTTGCTCGCCTGTGACTTTCACATTAACAGTATGGTTCTGAAATGCTTATTTGCAGATGTCACTTTAAACAGTATTTTTCAAGAGTTTATTTTTCTTAGAAAATAGATGTCTGTAATTATCTTCTTTGACTTTGGGACTTATCAAAGTCAAACAGGTAATCATCCAATCAGACAGGGTATCATTATCAGAAGAAAAGTAATTATAATCTGACTATGTTTGAACTTGATTATTACAAGCTTTAAACAGTTACACTTCTGATTGGGGCAGAACTAAAGACATTATCACTTCATAATTCACATGATGTGACTTCACTAACTCTTGTCATTTTGGAATATGAAGAGCTAAATTTATTGAATAATGTAGTTCTTAAAACTTGTGTAAATTTACTGAATAGTGTAGTTCTTAAAACTTAAAACAACTTCTCCACTGGTATCTATAAGAAAGAAAGGTTATAGGCAGGAGATGAAATGCTTCACTTTGACGGGGACTTTGGATTCAGATGTTCTTCATGATGATAGAAAAATTAGTATTTTGATGTTGCTGCCGCTTTTAAGTTCAGTCACAAACAAAATTATGCTGCTGGTGTCTGTAGCCAGTGTTGCAGGTGGTTTTTCTGTGGTGGGGAGCAGGGAAGTGACTGTTCAGTAAAAATGTGACTGCTGCAAAGAAAGCACAGTTGTCATTTTTCCTCCTGGCTCGTCAGAAGCAGAAATATCTCTGTGCCCTGGAAGCAGGAACACGGAGACCAGAATTAGCCTCTGTTGCAGCTGAAAGCTTCCATGCTACTAGAATAATGTATGACTAGCAATTTTAGTTTCTAGTCATGAATTAGAACAAAATGTTCATGTCCTACTCCTCCTGTGCTGAACTAGAAATACCCTTTCCTCATTTGCCAGAAGAAATTTGGGAGAGAAGGGGATAAAAAGCTGCAGAGTGACATGGACAAGATGGAAATCATTTTGGGTTTATGTCATGAAAATGCAGAGATAAAAATGATAAAATTATTCTTTAAGTCAGTTGCTGAGTTGCCTAATTCTTGCTGGACTCAGAACTGACATTTGGGACCCAGATGGGAAGTGTGTCAGTTAATGATGAAATCATCTGGCGTGCAAAACCAGGTTTTCTTTGGGCTTAGTGGAATTAGGTCCTTTCAGCAGTAAGAAATAGAAGCTGTTGCCTGTGGTAGCATGGTCTTCATGGAGAAGGACTGTGGAAAAGCCAGCTCAGGAGATGAGGATTTCCCTGCTGCTGCTGCTGCTGCTGCCTGATGTTGATTCTAGGGCATTTCTAAGTATAGGTTATTTGAGAGGCAAGAGAGACAGCTCGTTAAAGCACAAGGTTGGTTAAAAGGCAGGCTGGGATTTTTGAATGGCAGCTCTTTGTCCCTAGTACAGTCAGAGAACCACAATTTTATATATATTTTTAGAAGAGAAATCTTATCTTGCCAAAGAAATGCTCAGCGTTGTTTTTGCAGTGGCCCTTTGAAGGGATCTGTGGTGCTTTGGTCCAGGGTTTAATCACCTAGCTGCCTTTGGTTTATTTCTCTGAATTTGCAGTAATTCTGCATGTGTTTTACTAATGCCATCACTTCACAACTGCAACCTTGAGTAAGTTTGGAGAGTAGCATTGCCAGGATTTATCCCATACCTGCAGTCCATAAAGTTTGGCTATTCCTTCTCAGTTCTTTCTTGTCCACACATCAGTTTATATAAGAGGTAGTCTGTAAAATTCTTGGGTAAAAAGGAGATCCCCCCAGACATTTCACTATTCACAAATAAGTGAAATCCATGTATTGCTCATAGTGTTTCTATAGACACTCATTTACAAGGATAGTTTATATTTCTGTCTATACTCTGTCCACACACAACTAATTTGTAATAACATTATTGTGACTGCAAAGTCAAGTATTTAAAACTGTGGGTTGTCATAATGAACACCTTGTATTTAACCTATTAAATTTTCTCCTTTTTGTATTTTGCTTTGTAATGTACAATTTGAATATCATTGTATTCTGTTGGTTTGGGTTTGGTTTTTTTTTTTCCTTAATGATTTGTCTCAGTGTCTGGCAAGGCTGGTGTTAAATGGAAACAAGTCTGTGTGACAAAACAGAAGTCTGTAACCTGGAAATACAGGTGATAGTGGCAATGGTGTGAGGGTCACAGGGACAGTCACTCACACATGCCCTCTTTTTAATTCCATCTCCTTTATTCAGACATTTTGTGAAAGTTTGGGTCTTCCCTTTTCTTCTGTCACTTCTTGGTCCTCGTAGATCAGATTAGCTCTCCTGGGCATTCAGGTATCTCATCACACCTAAACTGAACTGTCCCCTGGTTTGCAGGTCACCTTCATTTGCTGTGGTACCTCAGTGAATCAGCTCCTTCCTCATCTTGACTCCCACAAATTGTCCCACTGAAAGGTCTTGAAGAAGGCTGAAACATTTCCCCAAGTACAGATGGCAGTGACACTGCTTCCACTTGAAATCTTAGAGAGCTGCAGAAAGCAAAGATTAAAAATAATGTATAGTACTAACTATTGAGCAGCTCCACTAATGATGTATTTGATCATCTCTCTCAATTTCTGCTTATCATTGTGATTTTTTTAATAGCAGAAGCCACATGACACATCTTCCAGAGAAGGCTTTTGATAAGCACAAGTGAGGGGAAACTTGTCTGACTTTCACTGACATGCTGTGTGCTAGAAGCATTTGATTGCTGCTCGCATCTGTGCCAAAACTTTCCCTGCATCTTTAAATATATGGACATAAAGCAAAGTAAAACATCTCCTATGCTGAACTATAGTTATTAAAGTATTTTAAATATGCTTTTAAATGTACTTGGTTATACTTGTCTCCATAGAATCATTTTGGTTGGAAAAGACCTCTAACCTCTAAAGTCATCAAGTCCAACCATTCACCCAGCAGTGCCAAGTTCACCACTGAGCAATGTCCCTGAGGGCCACATCTACAGTAATAAAGGACAAAGAATCAGTTCAAAAGCAGGGCAGAAATAAAAAAAAAAGGAGCAGTGGAACATAGCAGAAGGTTTGATATGTTGTCTTTGTAAGAATAATATATTTTTTAAGGTAATTTGATTGCAACTTTTAAGTAAAGCTAGGTATTTTGTACTTCTACAAATAATGCCAAATGTAAGAGGTCACAATAAAAGAAACTTGTACTGGTATGAAATTCAATGGTTAGGGTTTGTGGGTTTTTAATCTAGAGGTATTTCTCAACTGCTGTGTTCTATTACACCACACGAGCTCTGGCTTGTTCCTCTTTGGGAAGAGGTGTGCTGTAGTTACTAGGAGAGATCCCAGTGTACTGTGAACTCTTTGGGAAGAAAGGAAAACAAACTGCAGCATTTAAAGCAGTGCAAGTATGGAAAAAATGAGGGTGTCTGGAGGTATTCCTCATTTGTATGTCACGTCCTTTCCCAGCATCCACAAAGTTGCAATAATGCATTATGGACTCACAGTATCATAAATTGTGTATTGCTACCTCCATTTCATTGACAGGGGGCTGAGATACAGAAATACTCATGGTTTTCCAATTCATTCCGTGAGCTAGTTCAGAAATGGAAATATTGTTCCCCTTTTTAAAATCCTTATTGTGTTTCAAGTCAAAAAGGGCTTTTCCACTCATAAAATAATATAATTTTTTTTGTAACCCCCAGTAAAAGTTCTGATTTCTTTTTAATATCAGTCTCAAAATATGTTTGTTTAATTTGTTCCCTAGCGACAAATACATCACAACCTCTCCAGGCAATATGTTTCATTTTCCCTGCACTTATCACTAGGAAAGTTTGCTGCAATTTAAATCTATTAATCCTTGTTCACAATGGGCAGGCAGAACAAATTACTGCTTTGCTTTGAAAACGGTGGCCCTACTCCTCCCCAGCCTTCCCATCTGGAGATAAAACAGTTGCAGCTCTTTTGATCTTTCATGGCAGGCTGTATTTCCTAACCCTCTGATCACTCTCTTTGCTCCCTGCTGCTCTTTGCAGTTAACAACGTTCCTGACACGTGCCCAAACCAAGGTGCTGCCCTGAGCCTGGTGCCTTGTTAGTGATGAACACAGCACAAGGATTACTTCCCTTGTCTCACAGCAATTTCCTGCTGCACACCAAATGTGGTTGCCTTTTTTCCCCCTAAGAGTGACTTTGCTGATTGTTGTCCTGAGTTGCAGAGCTGTTTTTCTGTGGAAGGGCTTTCCTACCACTCCAGTCTCATCCTGGCCTCTGTGTGGCCCCCTTGCAGTTGTCATTGACATTTGGTTTGCAGTTTTAGAGTCAGGTTGCCTTCATCCTTTCCAGACTGGACAGATAGAGCTCACAGGAACATAAAGCACAGAGCCCACCCAAACCATCATTACTGCAGCCATCACCATGAGATACCGACTTCTACACATTCTTCAAATGGAAGTTTTTTCTTGCCTACACCATTCTGGGATGTTTGTCACCATCCAGGGTTGATCTAGTTGGACTGTATTTGCTTGTTCTCATTGCAGAACATTCTATTCTCCCTGGTGTAGACACCTGTGCAAAGAGCAGCCCTGTCCCTTGTTACTTCACAAGGCCCTGGAAGCCAAGGCATTCTGATCTCCTCCTGTGTCTTCAGTGCTCTCAGTGACAGGACATTGTGTGTTTCACTGCTATTTTCCTGGGCTGCAGTGACTGCAAAAAAATTAGCAAATAATTATCTGCAGCATCTGGCATGTGATAAACAGGTGTTATATTTTCCTTTATTTTCCATTTATGTTCACAGTTTTCACTCTAAACATTCTATGTGACGTTTTACTCGAATGAAAGCGAATGCTGTCATTAATACGTGGTAAATTCCCGAATCCTTGCTGGATCCGCTGGGCCTGCCCTGTCCGTGCCGGCCATTCCCTCAGGGACCAGGCGCGGTGCCGCCGCCGGCCCGCAGGTGGCGCCCCTGCAGCGGGCCCGGCCTGGCGGCGCTGCCGCTGCTGGGTGCAGCCCCGGGGCCTGGCACACACCGTGCGGGCCGGAGGAGCGTGCCCCGCTCCGGGAGGATCCACCCCGCAGCTTGGCTGCGGCTCCCGGCCTGTGCTCCTCGGGGCTGGTTTCCCTGGAGCCCGGGCTCGGCGCTGCGCCGCCGGGTAAAGGGCATCCCGGTCCGGGCCTGCCCGCTGCGGCACACGGCGGGAGCGCTGCCAGCCCCGCCGGGGACAGCAGGGACGGCGTGCCCAGGGCTCGTCCCGCCCCGCAGGGGCTCCCTCCGGCCGCAGCCAGCGCCTGTGCGGCGGAGCGAGCGAGGGTCGAGCGGGAGCGGATCTGGAAAGGGCCTGCTGGTGATGGCAGGGTGGAAAGGCCTCCGTGCCCCTGCTCCCTCCTTTGGGTGCTGTGCGGAGGGTGGAAGGGCCTCAGTGCTCCGGCTCCGAGCTTGGAAAGACCTCAGTGCTCCGAGCTGTGGAGGGCACACCCGTCCCATCCCGGAGGATTTACACTTCACTTAGCAAGCGATAAAATAATCAAAAAGGCTGGATTCAGGAAAGAGATCAGAATTAAGGAGTCGCTGATGAGCCAGACTTGTCCGTGGTGTTTCTCCATTAATTTCCTAAGTGTGAAAAATGGATGTATTTTATCATTGGCTTTCTGCAAATATTAAAATGAATATTATATGTGTTGTGTTAGAAAGTAATGCTGTATTAATTATCTTCAGTACTGTGTTAAATATAGGTTTAGGTTATAAAATTTGTTAAAATAGAAATGATGCTATGTATGATACTTTTTCAAAAGAAAGGACTTGCAGCGAGATAGCAGACACAGGACACCTGAATCTTTCAGAGAAAAAGAATTTATTGCTCTCTTATCAGCAGAAACTAACTTCTTCCCGCTCGAAGGTGCTGTTAAGATTCGGAGGAAGAAATTGACAATGACCAGACGGAATCCTGTGTTTGAATGGAATTTATGCAT
>JAHXMQ010003319.1:49697785-49744622 GCA_020466415.1 Ammodramus savannarum pratensis
GGACGTCTGTAACTCTTTGTTTTTGTTGTCTCATATTGTCCTAATTCAACTTGTCCGAATTGTTATTACTCTAATTGTGTTACTATTTTTTTAACCACTTGTATTACTATTAAACTTTAAAAAATTTTGAAAACAAGTGACTGGCGTTTTTCACACTAGCAGTGTTGTTAGTCAGGCCGTCGATTCTGGGATGGGTTGTCAGAGGCAGCAGGCTGTGCCTGTGTTGGGCAGCAGTGGGATGCAGCGGGAGATTTTCAGATGCCTCTGTGTAATACATACTGCCTTTTTTCCTCCTTTATTCCTCCAGCAACAGCTTAAAAAAAAACCAAAAAAGGCAGCAAGTAAGAAAGGTGCAAGCCTGCCTTTGAAAGTTCACAGAATTTCAGACGTGTGCTCTTCCTCGTGCTGAGCAACATTATAACTACCCACAGAATCCACCACAATTAAACAGTATATGTATAATTTCCATTCAAAATTTGGAAATTTCAGTGTGAGTACCCAGGTTGAACACATCTGAACCCTGTTCTAAGTACAAACACAATCAGTGTTCACGGTTTTGCTGTTTTCATCACAATGTAGGCATAGTCAAATAAAGCTAAGTTAAAACATGGGATCTGTGTTGATTTCTGAAGAGCACTGCATTCTGTGAAGGGTGAAGGGATAAGTTCTTCTATAACATTTGCTTTTAACAGGGGTGCTTGCAGTTGGTGTTAGATTTTTGTATTTGAAACTGGAATTTGGGCAGTGGAATTACCACTGAGTCACAGAAAGCAGAGATGGAAAAAGCCCAGTTATGTCATCCAGCCTTTCTCCTTCCTGCTGTAGGATTATTGTGCACCAACACTTCAGTGCTTTTTCCAGTGTGGCTTTAAAAGCCCTCAGGGATATGCCATGCCTCTTCCTTCAGGCAAATACTGCACAACTTTCTGTATTTCACCATTGGGAGTCTTTTCCTGCAATTTGACCTAAATTTCTCCTTTCTTAAGTACATTCCTTTTGCTGAAGATTTATTACCTGGAAGCACTCTAAGTAATTCCAGTCACTCTTTAGTATTGATGTCTCTAGCATGCTTGTTCTTTCCTAATGCTTTGTCCTTTAATCAGAGCAGCTATCCATGATCAGCCTGTGTCTTCACAGTCTTACACCCCTTCTGCTTTGATCTGTAGGCTAATAAGGATTTTTGCACTATTTATTGCACTTCCACCTTAAGTTCATGTTCTTGAGAGTAACTTTTATAAGAGGGACTTTTTCATGGTTAGCATGCCTGAAATTGCAGGGTTTTTCCTGAAGGAAAATTGTAAAGATGCTGTTATAATAGTTATTATTTTTCAAAGACGTACAGAGATGGAGAGAATAAAACACAGTGGCACACAGTGAAAGGGAGGGGAAAGCCTAATTATCCCCCACTTCAACTAGCTGCCTTGTTAAATCATTACATATTTCTGAAAGTCTCTTGATAGATGTAGATCCTAAATGAAAGCAGATGAAGGAAGGACCACATTCAGATGCCAGGAACTCATGCCACAAAAGATTAAAACTTCTGAAATAAAAAAAAAAACACCCTCCAAAACTCTCTGGAAAGATATTTGTTATTTATTTTGCTACTCCCTACAAAAAAAAAAAAAAAAAAAAAAAAAAAAAAAAAAAAAATTAGGCTAATTTATCTCTTTTGGAAAGAAAAAATTACATTGAGCTAACATATTGCAATGACTATTTTTGGTCTTACCATTTAAAATTATGGAGTTATAAATAGAGCAGTGTAAAATGCTGCTATTTTTGTTCTCACTGGGGTTCACACAATCATTTGCTTTGCTTTCTATCATTGGATTAAACACTCCACTCAGAGCTGTTTCTTCTTTGAATTCATCATTTTTTGATTTTTAAACAGCCAAATCAATTTGCATTTGAGATTTTTTTTGCCGACACTAGACCTTAAGCTATCTATAGTTTTTGCATCACCTCAGGTTTGCCAAAAGAATTGCAAAAGTTCCAATGAAGGTGCTGGTTTTGCAGTGAAACCCAGAATGAGGCACATTTTGTCTGGCAGTGGACATTGTAACACAAGCTCTGGTTATAAGAACATTTGTAATGCAAGTGGCCAGTGAATCCTACATAGCAACAGAATATATTGCTATGAAATGGGTGTACCTAGAGGGGGAAAATATTGTCCCACTCATGACAGAAAAGCAGCAGCTTACTTGGTGCTATTCTCAGATGTTAGAGCCATTCACCAACTCCCTGTAAGAAAGAGTATTATGTACCTCTAATGGACCAAAGTCTACTTTCATTTACCCAGTCTAAATATACATATTTTTTACATGTGTTAAAAGAGTAACCTCACAGCTTTCAGTAGAATTTCTCCAGAGAATCCCAATTCCAAAGCACATTGTGTCTCCAGATGTTTCTTGAGGTTTTCCCAGATTCTGGCTCCTACTTACCCAAACCAAGAACTCGTTGCTGTTCCCATCTCACTAGGCATTCTATTTCTGTGGAAATCAGGCTGTGGAGGGGGAAAGCTGATACCAGCATGAAGATAAGATTGGTCAAGAGCTAGGAAAACTCTTGCAGTTCATTGATCATTGGGTTACCTGCACAGATGGGAGGGAAATAGGGATGTGTAGCCCATAAACCTGTGTTTACTCAGGTGAGCAAATAGCCCAGTTGTTGGAGACTGAGAACTGCACCTTCACATGAGAGCAGCACAGCTCATTTTATGGCAGGACTCGGGGATTTATCTCAGGCAGGTGGTATCAGACTGTTTGACCCAGGGACATCACCTTTGCTGGGACTTCTGCCTCGAAAAATTTATTATATTTAATAACATTTCCCAGGCAGTTAAACATTCCAAGGTACATTTATTAGCTATACATCGCTCACAAAAACACCTGACACTACAAGACCTCTTTGGCACCCAAGAGCTTAAAAAGCAGGTGGGTTTTTTTTTCTCAGCTTAAAATTAAGATGCTCATGGACTAAAATTTCTAGTAGAACACATTTAAACCTGTACAAAAATGGAAGCAGTCACAGTTTTTTAAAGGTAGGAACAGTATGGATGCTGACAGAGGTTTATGGGGTTTGGAGATGAATTACTGTTTCTTTCCATTAGGCATTAATGAAATAATAGGAGAAGTTCTTCTTTTAATGGTGGGAGAAGACAATACTGATGAAATGGTCTGAACTTAGTTTATACAATACTTCTTTTATTAAAAATGTCTGTTAAAGACATCTGCTGGAAGTCTGTAACACTGATTTAACAGGGAGAAAAATTAACAAAGTTCTTTAGCAATTCTGTCTTCAGTGTAATATTATGAACTTTTAAAAGAGAGTTTATGTGTGCTACATTATTAACTGCAGCTCTGCTCATTGAAACCAGTCCCACAAAACTTGTTTTTCTTGAGATCATGCTAGGTTTTTAAAACAAATATTTAAAATTAGACAAGAGAATGAATGTACTTTCCCTTTCTTTAGGATTTTTAAAGACAATCAGGGCAGGTAGAGAAATATTTCTAAACACCTATTCTCTCACTTGCAGTATGTGACCTCTCTAGCAGTGTTAAAGTGCAACAAAAATATTCCTCCACTAATTCATTACCTGAGAAAGAAAATCACCTCCAAAGTGACTGAATTACAACCTGTAATAAAACACCCAGTACTTTATACAGGCTTTGTCAGGGCTGAAGGATGTGTCTTTAGTTATGAGAGAGACTGGGGGCAGGCAGAGGTGGGAATGGCAAAGATCATGGTCTGCAAGAAAAGCTTCCTTACAGGAATTAAATGCTGAGCTTAAATTAATCCCATTGTTGCCTTAAATTAATCCCATTGTTGCCTAACTATAGATGACATTGTGGAACTGTTCTTTTTTTTCCAAACATAAATGATAAAGATTAAAGTAAAGTAATAAAACACTTGGTATTTTCATCACTTAAATTTGGAGAGGCCTCATGTTTTGCACACCTTTAGCCTTGATGAACCTGCCACTGAAAAACCTCACCACTGTCAGAGAATTTGGCTGTTTCATCACTGACATGAGAGGCCAGCCTCATTCCATGGTGGTTGCTGTCTAAATTACTTATGTAGTTTCTTCGTGTGCATTTTGGCTGAAGAGTGATAACTCATGCAATGAGTTATTTGGCATCAGCCTCCAAGACAGTCTTTTTTCTTCTTATAAATCCAGCAGCACCTTTCAGCCACCCATTTTAAAATAAGACTATAGTGGGTTAGGTTCTAATGTCAAAGGATGGTTAAAATATGTTCGCTGCCATTCTTCTTTGTTTAATTTTTCTTTTTTTTTTTTTTTTTTTGTAAAATTACATTTCCTGAAGTGGTATTGAGAAAGTGAGAGGAGAACTGAAAGACTGTCTTTGTTTTACAACCTAGGAGTGTGACAGGGCATTTCCTTCCTGGTGGTAGTGACCCTTTCTTCCCACATTGTCCAAGAATCCAGAGGGGAAAATACATTGACACCAGCCTGACTCTGAAGTCTTGGACACACCCAAGAGGAAGGAAAACAGTAAGTGAAAATTTTCTATAACGGAAAAATGATGAGAGATTGTGCAAGGAGGAAGGTGGTTGTACTGTAAATTTGGTAAACAACAGGTAGGATTGTGCTGTGAAACTGAGAGGTGTTCACGTTTGCATTTTATCCAGTTCTATCCAAGTATTTGGATGAAAACAGAAGCAGTTTCCTTGCTCTAGATTTCCTGGAGTTTTATTTGGAGGATTCCCCACACAACAGGATGACTGAGGAGTGTTAAACACAATCTGCAGAGCTGCAAAGGTGCTTTGGACATCACTTTCTGAGTGTCTTTTACTCTTTTTAGCAAAGTAAACCAGTTAAATCACACAGAAATACTTGCAGCTTATATTTCTATTAAGCCAATCAATCTCTTGTGTTTCTCTATCTTTTTTTCACTTTGGCTCTTAATTTTTAGACAAAGCAGTGACTCAAAACTGTAGGTGAGTTTTACAGTACTTACACCATAGGCTCCAAGTTAGAATCCATATCTTTTTAAGGCAGATGTGCTTTAACCAAATGTAAGGATGCAGTTCCTTCTTGAAGGTGCATATGAAAACCATCTGCATCAGGCATGTCCTGATTTATGTCACCAGCTTAAAGAAACCACCTTTTGTCAGTCCCATTTAAACCTTGAAATGACAGTGCATCATCGTGTGGTTGCTTTCAAAGGATTCTAGCTGTACAAAGTTTAGTATTTGTCAATGAAAATAGGAATTATACATAAGGAGAAAAAGGAGAAAAACTAATCACAATCCTGTTTTTTGTTGACTGTGCCCTTGTGAAGGCACTGCTTTCTGTCAGTGATTAAGAGGAGAGATTGGTTTTCAGTTTTGTGCTGATTCAGCACAGCAAAGAATCAGTACATTAGCAGGGACTGTGAGGGAATTTTAAATATTGGTAGAGTACCAAACTTCTACTGTTACTATGTCTTGGAGGTGAAATTCCAATGTAATTACTGTACCGGGCAATGTGAGAGAGGTGACAGCTCTCTGAGTCATAAGAGAGAAAAATGGAGAAACCTTGTATGCAGTTTTTGGCTTGTTAGTGTCACTGCTGTAAAATTATGATGTGCAAAATATAGGCCTATAGAGCTGGTATGCATTCTACTGGACTCCATTTATGAGCAAAAGGACATTGGCAGCTGAATAATAATTAACTCTGCCAATTCAGTCTCTTTACACTTCATGGAATGATACTCTATAATCTTGAGGTCTCTTTTTGGTTTTATTTTTCCTGTCTGCACGAAATAAGATGCTTTCATAAGTACAACATGCAACTTGGTTAGTTTTGTTGGATCATGAGGTGCCCTTGTGCACATGAAGCTCCCTAATCTGTGCCTCCACCCAATGGTGTGACACTGACATAGAAATTGAGTAGCATGCCATTAAACACCAAGGAAACCACCAAAGAAACATTTTCTTTTTTCTCAGCTGGCCGTGTGCACAGCTGCACTTGGGACAAAACTGGTGAAATGGGGTTGAGGGAGCAGTTGCTCAGTACTCCAGTTTGAGATGGTGACACAGAACCTGCCCTGGTATCAAAATACTGCTAAAAACCTGGATGAGTAACTTAGAGTAACAGGAGAAATGGGAGTCTCACAGGTGAGGTGGAAAATGAATGACTGTACATCTCAAGGACAAGAACTAAACAAAAACCAAATCTATAGATAGAGGTATTGATGCTTTACCCTGGAAAAGTTAAAAATGTCATTATTTATTGCCTGGCTTATGGGGTATTGTTTATAGAATATGTACTTCTGCAAATATAGTGGTTTTGGTAGGTAGTGCTGGATTTCTCTAGAACATGCCCCACATGGGTCATGGGAACATCAATGAGCTCCAAGGCCCAACAACATGAATGCTGTGTCTGTATCACCTTATTCAATCAGAATGCCTTGATGAGCATGCTTAAAAAACAAGTCAGCTTGAAATATCTGTTGCATGAAAATCATTCCATGTTACATTGATACAACACATGAGTCTGAAAATGACAAGATTTATTTTAAAATATTACTGAAAACCTGCATGTAGTATTTTCTTTCCTGACAGGTCTAACTCTGGTTTTGCCTGCAATTCACTGAACTGTATGTGTTCATAAGGGAAAAAAAAATTATTAAATCTGCTCCTCACTGGTGAACACCAACGATTCTTTGTACAGAACAAAACAAACATCCTGTGGAAAACCAGTGTGTAGCAATGTATTTGAAGGCTTCATCGTGCTGTGGGTCATGCAAGGATTGCACAAGTGCTTTGATTTTGGTGGTTTTAAACTCATTGCAAGGCTACAAGCTCAGTGATGCACTTTCAGTACAGGTTTGCAAATGTGTGTGATATAGGTAGGTTTGTAGGTTGGAAAGTCCAGCAGTTTCAATGAAACAACGCTGTTGTCAGTCAGCACATTGGCCCAGGGAAGGAAATATTGTATTTCTTTTTCTTGAGCTTACAGAAATTACCACTATGGAAAATTACCCTTTAGTCCTAGTTCCCTGTAATTTAAGAATTTGTAAAAGTGTTCCTATTTGAATGTTGAACTTGATTGGTTATGCCAGGGATTGCAGAACAATTTTCAGTTTCCCATATGGAGGAGGATGAATGATCATTTTCAGTAGCTTCAGTCTGTCTTCTGGCTCAAAAAATTCAAAGTGATCATGTTCACATTGCAATTCTTATAAATGGCAGGGTACTGAGGTGTGTGTGTATCTCAATCCATTTGCCTGTCCTGTTGTAATAACTGCTGAATTGGGGTTCCAGTATTGGTCACAACTGGAAATTTTGTAAAAATTCTGATTTGGATTCCCCATGTCCTACAGCTTGACATGTACAAGCTGGAAAATGTGTCTTGAGGGTGTTTTGGTTTTGTTTGTATTTACACACAGTGATCACTCCAGTTCCTGCAGTGCGTCTGAGTCTCTGCCTTTTGCATTTTGAACTTGCTTTCTTTGTTGCTTCCCCTTCCTCCCTATATTGTTTTGTCCTTATGTTCCTCTGAAGCTTTGATGACTTTTTCCTTAACTATTTAGAGCAACTTAGTTTTGCTCCAGCCTCAGTTCACCACTTGAAGAATCCCTACATTTCTAACAGCTGGAGCTTGTACCCACCCCAGCTATCATGAGGATTTGTCCATGCTGCAGTGGGATTTCACAGATGCATTCATTCATGGGGGCTGTGGGGTTTTTACATTTCAGTGGACTCTCAATACACAGCTTTGCTTTTACTCTTCTCCAAATGACCCTGAGTGTGGTTTCTAATAGAGTGGGACTCCCATTTGTCCTCACAGTGGTATTTCTCATGTTGCCCATCACTGAATAACTGTCTAGCTCAGCTGACCAACTGCAGTGCTCTGCAAAGGCATATTTTATGTGTTTTATGGAATTCCTCCCACTAATATGACTAGCTGGATTATCTGTAAGGCTGTGCTTGTTCTGAAACCACTATTGATTAAATGCTGAGATGAATTTTTTTTTTTAGAAGCTGTCATTGGAACATGCTTAGGCTGCACTTGCTGTCAGCTTAACAGTCATGTTTCTGTCTTCCTCTAAATTCCTCTCCCAGCTGGGCTCTTTCATATCTTAGCATTAAAATAGTTCCTTCCTAATTAGACAGATCTCTGTCATGATAATCATCTCGAGAATGTATGCTGTATTTTCATGCTGTGTATCTTTCCACAGATCAGGCCTGCTTTATCATTTTTCAAACTCCTAACTCAGATCTCTCACCAAGCAATCATCTCCTGTAGCTGGTAATTAGTGTCCTGTCAGCTGATAGCAGCAGGCATTGCTGTTTATCTGCTGCCATCAGCACGTTCATCTTAGATCCTTTGGAATTCTGATAGGTTTGGTTCTTTTCAAATTCCAGTTGTGAGGATGGTGTTCCACAGCTGATGTGCAAACAGGGAAAAAAAGGTTACAGAGCAAATAAACACAATTGTGTGTGCAAAGGGAATTTCTGCAGCAGAGGTGTTTGTTTGCAAGTCCATGGTCATAGAGGTGAGAGCATGAGTCATGAGTCTGTGATTGTGTCTGACTACAGAATTGAGCTGTTCGGTCAAGGCTGTGAGGAACATCTGCTTTAATGACAATAATCAGTAGTTAGAACAAAGCTGACATCTCTCTATTTCGTGTATTGCTCAGGCTACAATATAAGGAATTTGTTTCTTGGTTTTATTTTTTCAGTCTTGGAGGCTTAGCAGAAGTGTTGTCCTTCTCAAAAATTGGATTTAAATAGTTCACTAAATAGCTCATTTTACTTTAGCTTTTTAGAAGCTGGTGATTGTTTATGTAAGTGTCCTTAAAATAAATGATGCAAAAATGAACTGTGAAATCTTATGTGGTGATTTGTTTGCAAAACTTTTAACACTAAGCACTGGTTACTCCAAAATTTCTTTTATTCCAATCATCACCCTTGGGCTGTGCAGCCTGGCAGAACCAAGGTACGTAGCCGAGAGATAAAAAATCCCTACATTTTTAATAGGCTGAAATTAAATTCTATAGCAATGCAACTTAAAAATTACCATGTTGACAACTGCCAAAGTATTATGTTGGTGGTTAAGGTGTGTTTGTGTGACTTCACAGAGATTGAAAAATGCTATTAATTGCAGTCGCAGGAAAAGAAGAAGACAACTTCTGCAAAATGCACCGGAAAAGCAGTCAGTAAGGAGACCACTGCTTTTACGGGTATTTCTGCCCGGTGGGTGTAAAAAAACTTCTTTTTGTGGCCAGGCTGCAGCACACGGGCTGCAGGGGGCACTGATGAGGAAGCCAAAAAGTGCTCGCTCCGAGTTAAACCTACTTACAGCCCTCTCCCTCCCTGGCCTGAGCGTTATTATTATTATTATTATTATTATTATTAGTAGTAGTAGTAGTAGTAGTAGTAGTAGTAGTAGTAGTAGTAGTAGTAGTAGTACTCCTGAAATTACTTCCTTTTTCCTCCTGTTTCTATGCTTAAATTGAATCTTACCTATTCAGTTACTGGAGAAATTCAGTTACTAGCGGAATTACAGCACATCCCCCGTCTCCAAATGAGGAGGGGCACAAATGTCCGTAATTGACTCAGGACTGCAGCTTCCCCACATTCTTGTGCTGCTTCTGAGCAGAGCTGTAATTTCCCCGTGCTGGGTCTGTGATAACGCAGTAATCAGTGATCACGAAGAACTTCAAGTGAGTTCTCAAACTGATACTACAGAAAAGTTTTCTCTTCTGGGGAGAAGATCTGTTTGTTAATCCCAACGTAGGACAGGTAGTAATTGCTGTTTTTATTTGTCCACTATTATGTTTCATCTCAACAGAGTCATGAGTTGTGGCAATAGGCATGAAATCAAATTTCATACTGCTGAGCACTTAAATAAGACAAAGACTGCTCTTTGTCACTGTATCTTAGGAATAGTACCCTGTGCTAGTCTGCAATGGCAAAAATGAAGATGGTTTAAATCAGAATACATTACCAATGCGTGAGTTCCCAATTTTCGTTAAATCGGCTTCATGTAAGAGAACACGGGCGTCTCTCCGAGACAATTCTGTTCTATACAGATTGGAAGTGCATTTCTCACAGGGCTAGACAGAAAATAACACTCAGCGACAATTGCGGTGGGCGCAGTAGCCTTGTGTGCCGAACGGTTCAGAGCTGGATGTTATTCCGGATCATGAATCACCGGCGCTCCCTGCGGAGGCCGCCGCTCTCTGTTCTCCGGAGCATTGCCGCAGCCGGCCGAGCCGTGCTTCCCGTGCCGGCTGAAACAGCGAGTCCGGCCCGTGCCGTGCTGGGCTGGGCAGGGCGCTGCGCTCCATCCATTATGCAACAGTTGACACGGGAGCCGAGGGCGGCACACGCCGCTGCCCCGAGCGGGCCCGAGCTCCGCCCGCCGCGGCGCCCGTGCCGGTGCTGGTGCGGTGGGGCCGCGGGGCCGGCAGGTGTCGGGCCCCGCTCGCCGTGAGCGCCGTGCCCGCTCCTGCGGCCGCTCCGCGCCGGGTTTTGCACGGTGTCCCCGGGCCTGCCTCCCGGCCCCGCGCCGCTCCTGCCCCGGTATCACTCCGCTGGCACGGACGGACGGGAGGCGGCGCGGAGCGGAGCGTGCGAGCATTGTCATGGTGGTGGCAGCAGCAGCAGCAGCGGCACGGCACAGCCGAGCGCCAGGCTGCATCGCTCAGCCTTTGCCAGAGCGCTACTTTTTTGTTGTTGTTGTTGTTTTTTCTTTTTTTTTTTTTTTTTTCCTCTCCAGCTCGGTCCGGATTGTTCATGTGTTTACTTCCCCCAGCCCGAGGATTTGCTATTTAGGTTCCTGTTGAAATGCAACTGAGCAGCCAAAGTACTTTGCGAACGCGGTGGGGCATAAACACCCAAACTTTTTTCTAGAAGGAAAATACAATAAGCAAGCGGCTTTGCCTGTCTTTTGATGCCGGGGAGCGCGAGTGAGTGTGCCGTGTGTGCCCGGCGTGTGCCCGTGCTCGGATGTGTGTGTGCGAACGTGCGTGTGAATGGCCTGCATGTGGAGGGGCGCGTGTTTCTCCTCATCCATGGGGAGAGAAGGCTTTTGGCAACATCTCCGGAAATCTCATGGAATCTGTTTTGAAATAATGGATTATAAAAAAGAAAGAGGAGGAAAGGAGCGGGTCTGATATCTCCTGGAGTTTGCTAACCCGAACTGCTGCTGCTGCTTAGTTTGTTGTGCTTTTTGTGTGTGTGCGTGTGTGTGTGTGTATCTGTGTGTTTGTGTGTGTAGGTTGTGTTGCTGGCGATAACCTTTTAGCACCTTCTCTATTTCCCTCCCCCCTTCCCTCTCTCTTTTTAATGTTTTGGAGCTTCTCGAGAGGGATTGGCTGGGGGAAAAGAGAAACATTTGCTTGGGATCGCTGTTTCCCTGAGACATGATGGTGCCCCTTCCTCCCCCCCGTCCCCGGTTCTCTGAAAACTGTCCCATCAGGACCCCGGAGAGACTGTCCGTGTGAAGCGTAGGATAAAAAGTTCCTCGAAAATAGTGTGCGCGGGGCCGAGCATGGGGGATTTCGCGGCCCCCGCTGCCGCCGCCAACGGCAGCAGCGTTTGCATCAACAATGCCCTGAAGAGCGGCCTCGGCGGGGCCGGGGTCGGGGCCGGCGGCTCTCCGCACGGCAATAATGCCGTCCCCAAGCACAGCACGGTGGTGGAGCGGCTGCGGCAGCGCATCGAGGGCTGCCGGCGGCACCATGTCAGCTGCGAGAGCCGCTACCAGCAGGCGCAGGCGGAGCAGCTGGAGCTGGAGCGCAGGGACACGGTCAGCCTCTACCAGCGCACCCTGGAGCAGAGGGCCAAGAAAGCGGGCACCGGCACCGGCAAGCAGCAGCAGCAGCAGAGCAAGCAGCAGCAAGATGCCGAGCCCGCCGCGGCGGAGCAGAGGAACCACACGCTGATCATGGTAAGGGCTGCGGGCCGGGGTGAGCTGCAGCTCGGGCCCGTGGCTCGGCAAGGGGAGCGGGGCTGGCTCAACTTTGGTAGGGCTCTGGCGGGACCCTCCGCAACTTCTCACGGGCCGGGCTGGAGGGAGCGGACAATTATTTTGTTTTCCCCCCGTCCCGTTCGGAGGGGTAGAAGCGCTCTGGGGTAAGGGGAAGGAGCAGTGCCAGGGTTTTGTGTGTGTGTGTGTGTGCGTGCGTGTGTGTGTGCGGCCGCTCCGTGCGGGGGGCTGGCCCCTTTAAACCCCGCCGCGGCTCCGCAGGCTGCAGGGAAAGTTAGGCAGGATTCCGGCTGGGGCTGCCCCGGCGTGCGGCAGCGCGGCTCCCCACGCTGCTGAGCCGCTTCCCAAAGTTTTCTCGGGATTTAAGGAGCTCAGCGAGCGGCGGAGGGGCGGAAAGGGGCGGGGGCTGGGCCGGTAGAAGCGTAGCGGCGAGTAGGAAGCGGAGTTTCCCCCTCGCGGGCTGCGCCGATGAATAATGAGAGCTGTGGGGGGAGCCGGACCCTGCGCTCCGCCTGAGCCTCATTCACAGCCGGCGCTTCTGCTGGGGCTGCCGGTGCTGCTGGCGGGGGCAGACGGGCGGCTGTGCCCCGGGGCACACGCGAGGGTGTCCGTGTGTCCTGACGCGTCCCGCTCGGGGGCGGGCACGGGCAGCAGCGGGGCGCTCCCGGTACCGGGGCACAATGGCAGAGGGAGGCGTGATGGCAGCGGCGCTTTCAAGGCTCGCACGTCCCTCGCTGTCGCCGCCCTGCGCTGCCGCGCCCCCCGGCTGCGGGCTCTTTCCCCTCATTCCCCGGTGCTGGAGCATTAAAGCCAGGATTTTGTGATAAGCAGGTAGTTGGTCTTCCCGCGAAGATGCGGGACAGAAAGCCAGAGCTGTAATGTGGAAGTTGTAAAAAGGAAAAAATAAAAGGAGGAAGTGCAGTTTCAGCTCTCGCTGTTACTGGATCCTTTCTAACACTTTAAAAGCTAAGAGCAGCCTAATTAGAAGATAGTTTATTATGGAATTCATCATAACTCAATTCCTGGGCTATGATCTTCATGTTATTTGAATACACTCAATGTGCCCTACGCCTTTAATCTTAAAAACATAAATTTTACTGCCTTATTACAAAAAGAGACCCATTTCCGTTTTGTTTTTTAAATACACAAATGTTGCCAAAAAATCTAGACACGTCATCTGCTTTGTTTCACTTGTAAAGTGTTAATTATGATTTTTGACTAATGTCTGAGGACACTGGGGAGCATCCATGGGAACATGAAAGCAGTACTTCAAACCCAAGAGATTACTCTTTCTCAAGCAGTTGAAAATTATTTTCTTTCAGACATTTATGCTTTTTGCCATAAAACAAAATGCAAACTCCCAAACTTCTTCGTTTCTAGCAATCATATCAGTATGGTAAGTTTAACTGTTTATGTATCATAATTTTTATTTAGCAAAAGAATTCAACTTAATTTTTTAATTTTTATTTTTAACATAGGGAAAAAGTTAAGTACATTGAGTTTTCTCCCTTTATTCTCTGGTAAACTCCAGTGTAAACTTTTACACTGGAACAGTCTGCTGAGAATCTGCTACTACTTTGCTCTTCTTTTTACACCATTATTACATTTTTCACTCATATTATTAAATCATTATTACATTTTTCACTCATATCATTAAACTGCACAATTTGGAAAAGAAGCTGTTTGGATTGAATGACAACAAACCCAATGAGGACAGCAAGAAATGCTTTTTCTAATTTTTTTTTTTCAATGAAAGCAAATTAAAGGAAAATATAATCTCTGTGTGTGTGTGTATGTGTCCTCCAAACTGAGAGCTGGATTATTAAAATGCTGTACCGGCCTGGCTTTTGGAAATATTGGGAAAATACTTCCCAATATGCAACACAATTGCATATGTTCAACCTGAGCGCATTTCTTGTGCTCTTTCTTGTGTAGTATTGCTATTCCACTTTACATCACTCATGCTATGGGAAAAATCCATTGCTCTGGCATTGCAGATGAAGATGAAGGAAGAAGATAATTTTTTAGATGTTTTGTTTTGTTTTCCACAAGAAGTCAAATACTTGCAGCCCTTACTCATGCCTGATGACTAAGTAGGATTAAGCATCTCTTCAGTTAATAAGCTATGTCTGATCTTGCTCACACAGGAGTAAAGTCAGTAGTAAACACACAACAGGGATGACACCAGAGTTAAATCCCAGGCCAGCAATGGAAGGAATCATTGTGCAACCCTTTTTATTTTCCCTTTCCTGTAAGGGTGGATCTCTGTGTCTTTCTTACTCCCATTTGTTTTCTCCTTTCCATACCAATGGGGGCTCGGTGTGCCTGTGCGATTGCTGTCCTCAGGACAAGGAGTTTTTGTGCTGGCCTCCTTCTGCAGCCAGTCAGCACAATAGGTTTCAGTGCAGCAAACTGAAAGCAATGGAGAGACTCTTCACTTGGAGCTAGCCTCTGATGACCTTTAATGCTCTGGTGGAAAGTGTGTCCCTTTCACAGACCGTGGCTCGGGTTATTGCAAGCCGTAGCCTGAGCAGGGCAAGCTGTATTTTGACACAGGGTATCCAGTGGTAGTGAGATCTCAGCTTCAAGTTGACCAAACAGAATGTGCTGAAAGTCCTGCAGTGAAATTCTGGGCATTGTGAAGTTCAGGAGGAGCAGCTTTGTCTGGAACACATCAAAAACCCGAAAATACGAACGTGTGATTGTGTTAGGACAATTGGCTGCATTTAGATTAACCTCAATTTACAGTAACTTGACCTGAAGCTTAAGGCTGCACAAACGGCCTCAGCTGGTGCAGGCTGAGCTGAGGAAATCTCTCTCTCCTCTGTCCTGCTCCTGTGCTGAGGGCTCGGCTTGTGCACACACTGGTGGCACACACTGGGCTGAGTTACACCTGGTGCCAGTGCACAGCCACTGCAGCAGGTGTGGGCAGCACAGGAGCCAGGGTCACTGTTATTTAAACACTTTCCTGTACAAGACACTTGGCTGCACATCACTCCAGTGTGTATAATCCATGTGAGAGGTGTGCTGGAATTAGCAGCGGTGTAAGAACAGGCTGCTGGCTGGAATGCTCCAAGTGTGCTGTTTGTGATTTGGAGTGTGAGGTGCAGCCTTGTAGGGGGACACAGCATGGGTAGGGTAAGTGAAGGTGGTAGAGAATGTAATCAATCCCCCAACGAGCTGCAGCTGAACCAATTACCAAAGATCAGGAGCAGGTGTGATGGTAACAGCCCACACCTGTGAGCAATAGAGCAGGGGTATAAAAGGGTGGGTTGGGGGAAGCTGCAGTGAGTTGGCTGCTGTAAGGACAGGAAGAGGCAGTGCTGGAGGAGCTGCCTGTGAGGAACATCGAGGAGGTATGGAACTCTGGCAATATGAAATTCTGGCTATGTAATGATAATAGAACTCATGATATATAAGGCAACACAGCCTGTGAGTGGAGTTACCAACCTGTGTTCAGCCTGGGGTCTTACAGGCTGTTCAGATAAGTAGCATGCTTGTGCATTCAGTGGGAATCAAGAGACAATGTCTTTTCAAACTTGCAGTAGTTAATCAGATTGCAGCTGCTGAAATTCTGTGCTTACAGCAGGAGCTGCCTTCTTTCAAGACTTCCCTCTTTCAGACTGATTTTGTTTGCCTCCACACACCATTAAAATTGGTGAGGAGATAAGAATAGTTCATTGTTTTGTTGACCTGAGAGAAGTGTGTGCACCCATAGGAACTTTGCATTTTCTGGAAGTTTGTGGGAGTGCTAGAGCTAATGCTGCAGTGCTGTTGGCAGCACAGATGATCTATTGCTGTTTGCTTGCTGTCAGCTCTTCACAACCACAGCTCACAGAGAGCAGGAAAGAGGTTTGGATTTATGACTTTCGTAATAACTGAGGGAATAAACAGAAAGATCAACAGGTCAGGTACTTATTTTTCCTTTTTTTTTTTTAAATGACTTTCTGCAGTTGTTCAGTGCTGCAGTGAAGGTGGGGTTGTCCTGCATCATCTTTGTGGTGCTTGTGAAAATCTGGGGCCAATTCTGAGGGTCCTTGGGTATTGTGTATCTGGGGAAGGAGCAGAGAATTGGTTTTTAACCTTGCTCTGACCCTGGGCAGCATCACAACCATGAAGCCAACGTGCCTGTGTGTGTGTTTGTACCTGTGCACTCACACACTGGTGTTTAACTCTACTCCAAGGCAAAGTGAAGTGATTTATGATCAGTTTCAATGGTGAAAGGGGATGTGATAGTCACACAAGTTTAACAATCACTGATACATACCCATTTTCTATATTCAGTATGTATCATCCTCTTCCTCTTCCCTTCAGCTCATGTTTGGTCTTCTGTGATGTTTTGGCACTTCTGCATCGTGCTTCATCTAAAGGAGGAAGGGAGGTGCCGATGGCAAATGAGAAGAGTTCTGGAAAGTATAGGAGCTCTTTAATCATCTGAGATAATCCCTTACATTGAGGGGGATAGATCAGCACTTTGCCAAAAAAAGAAACTCTTGTGTTCCCTGCCCAAGGACTTAGCAGGGCCATGCTTGTGGTCAGCTGCAAACACCAGCTGAATGAGTTACTCTGCTTTTCCTGCTTTCTCAGGTCCTGTGTCCATCAGAACATCACAGTGTGCTCTGCTGGCTGATTTTCTGTATTGCTGTTAGCTGGGTGGTGACCTCTGTTTTGCTCAGCTTTCAGGAATTCCAAACACTTTCCAGTGGCATGGCTGATGAATGTGTAGCCACAAAATGCAGCACCAAACAGCCAGGATTTTGGGAAGATTTACAGTTTAATAAGCCACAGTTATGGTCTTGTCCTCTTGTTGTCCAAGCAATCCTCTCTGTGCCTTAGTGTGTGAAGTTGGTGCTTCAGGTGTTTGGGGTGAGTTGCACATCCTTCAATGGGTGAAATCACTGAACAGCTTGAACTCAGTGCTGGTTTCCATCAGACCCATGTGGCCATTGCTGTCTGAGGCAAAAGAGTTGGGTTTTCTCACAAGAATCAAGATCTCCTCACAGTGTTTTGTAATATGGTTTGTGTGATCCACAAGTCTGCCTTCTGCAGGCTTGGATTATCTGGGGAGTTGCCAGAACAAAGTTTTATATTATATTTATATAATATATTATATAATTTTATATTATATTTATGTAATATATATTTATATATAATATTATATATATTATATTTATATTTCGTGTTTCAGTCATAACACTGAGATGTCAGCGTTCCTCAATCAGAAATCATTGATGATATTGGCATTTCAGTGAGGGTCTGTGTGTCACAGAGCTGCCTCCTTTGGTCTGCAGGGTGGCACAAGGACATTGTGGAGCTGGCTGTGTGTTTTCAGCACAGAAACCCTTTCCCTTCCCTGTGGAACTGCACGGAAGGTCTCATACCATTTTGGTAACATTAAGCAGTAATATTCTTATTTTCCTCTCTCATTATTGCCTGCTGTGGTTTTGTGTTGCTGCTGTTGTTCTGTAAATATCAATATGAGTCAATCTCTTCCCCTTTGTGATGTTGTAAAGGGATTGTTTGTACAATGAGATATAAAAGGTGTCCTATAACTTCAGTTTAGCTCATCTTTGAGGCACAGAACATGGAAGAAAAGAGACAAATTGAGGGATGTCTGTGGTGGCAGAAGTGGAATGTTACTGGTAATATTTAGAACAAATTTGGGGGTATATCTTGGAAAGTTACTGCTGACAGTAACAGTGTACTGCATACTAGAATTATGTAGTGTCTTTATCCAATACATGCATAAAGAACAATCCCAATTCCTGTAAAAAACTGAGTTTTGGCAAACTGTGGGGAAAAAAGATATTACAGAAATCCCCAACTTATTGCTTACATTTGAGCCATTTGTATGGATGACTTTATTAATAACCTTTATTCTGTCACACATCAGCACCTCCTGGCCCTGTTTTCCAATTCTTCCTATATGTAACTTTTACTTCCAAACCTGTAGAATTTAGAAAACCAGAGCTGTCATTTCTCATGGTTTAGAACAACAATTTGTGTACATGAAATTTCTGCAAGATCTCTGCCAGGAAAAGCCTCCCTCCCTGAAATCTAAGAACCCACAAACTGTGAGCCCCCTTGCCATTGACAGGGAAACTTTCCACCAGACCAAGCTGCTCAAAGCCCCATCCAACCTTATGCTGTTGTCCTCTGGTTGTTTGCAGCCTGTTCCAAACAGATAATTCAAAATTAACCAGGTTAAACTGATGGATGAGGGTGATTTTTTACCTTTTTTCATATGTCAGCTGCAGTTATTCTTTCATGAGTTGTTTGTCATATATGTTTATTTCCTTGTCTCTGCTGAGGCCCTTGTTTGGAGTGTGATTTGATATTTTCTTTAATAGACATGCACACACTCTCTCTCCCCCCACCTGAAACACTGATTTTTTTCCTAGTCCTTAATCCAGATTTATGGGCCCCATTAGCAAAGTTAAAATTAATTTTCAAAACACAAATCAGATGTGCAAATAGGATAGCTTATGCCTAAACTTGCTGTCCCCTGTTAAAATAATCCAATCATTTAAAAAAAGGCAACTGATCACCACATTTATATTGAAATTTTGAAGGAAATTGAACCAACAAAGCTTGGCATTAGGAAGTATTCTGGATCAAGAGGGTCTTAAAATTCTGATCAAGGCAATGGAAGCCTTTGTGCTGATACTGACATGGGGTTTCATCAGTTTACCAGATTCTGTTCAGGGCTGGAAGCTCAGTATGAAGACAGCTGGAGGAAATTTCTGCTTCCCATAAGGTGAAAGCCAAGGTATCTACTAATCTTTAAATATTTGTACATATAGCAAAACCCCAATTTGATAAACTTTTATTCTTGCATAACAGGTGCACCGAAGGTATTTTTTAAAATTAATTAGAAATCAGTATTTTGCTGTGTTAATGCAGAGTGGTTTGTGAGTTCATGCAAGGGACATATGGAGTTGTCAAGTAACACATTTTTATAGTTACCAGTCAGTAAGAATTGACCCTTCCTTAGAAAAATTAGTACAAATCCAACCATGCTCCCAAACTGATTTATTCATATCAGGATTTCCTGCTGGATAATTTAAATCCTGTTTAAATTCAGCAATTGAAATCACTTTGATTTACGCCAGCCATTCTGCCTTGGGTGAAGTGGGAATGTGCTGGGACTGAGTCTCTTTGCCATCTAGCACCACACTTATTCCATCCTCCAGTATAAAGCTGCTTCCATGGTTTGGCTGATACCTGTGTGCCCTTCCTTTGCTGTGCTCATCAGCTCAATATGTTCTTTTGTGTGTGTTTTAACATTTATATCAGAGTAAGGAAGGGGTTGAGGAGTTTAACAGTGTAATTGACATGATAACGCAGCACAAATGTGTAATTTCTACAGATGTTCATGACAAGAAATATTTTGTCTCACAATGAAACTTGTTTATGTACAGCTAATTTATTTTGGTTTTACCATTTTCAGTTCTGTTTGTTTTGTACTGGGCTGAAATTCAGTGAGACCTGGATGAGTTTGGGGTGGGTTTTTTTTCCCTCTCTTTCTTAACTAAGGACATCAGACTCTGGCCCTCCCTGTCTCTTTTCCTTTAACCTGAAATCACAGGAGATAATGGTACATTTCCAGGTGAGATGGGCTTTATCTTAGGAGAATAGGGGTGGGAAACATGAGGGTGCTGGACAGTGAAATTCCTTGAGGAAACGGATTTATCTGGGGATGAAAAGAGAGAACTTGTTTGGCAGATGTTTTACTTTTCTGATTGCACAGATCTTGCTGCAGTGGGAAGTGAAGGGGAGGGTAGAGGAAGGTTTTAACCTGTCCTGGTAATTGGTTAGAGCAAGAGGACTGTGCCTGTGCTTGGAAAGCACCTGGAATGCACCCCTGGTTAGAGGGAATAGGCAGCGGGGTTCACTGGGGTCTTGTAACTCGGTTTCCTTCATTATGGAGATGGGCAAGGTCCAAAAACAAATTTTGAGGTTGTCATTATTGCAATTGACTGACATGAGCAGTTAAAGACTCAGTGTGTGTATGTGTGTGTGTATATGTATATATTTATGTAATGACATGTAGTTTTGCCAAAAATGCTAATGTAAGTCTGTGTTTACCTATTGAAAATGTAATTGACACTGTTGCCAATGCAGCAGTCCATACAGATCTGGCAAATCCAGTAAATGTTGTAGAAAATGACAGCCTTCATGTCTTGGGGATAATAATTTGAGTGTGGCCTGTCAGCTGTAACCTGGCTGACCACATTGGAAAATGCTCAGCTGGAGATTGCTCAAATATAATGAGCTTGTCTTAATTTGTAGATATGCATGTGAGGGAGAACTCTCTTCTCTTTTGCTGTTTGGAGTTAGATATTGAGTGCAGGGTAATAAAATACCATCTGCACACTTTTCTTCCCCCGCAGATTCTGTGGTTGGGAAAACATTAGCAAATCTTGACTGTGACCAACCTTACCTTTCTGACCATGGAAAAAGATTATAAAATTCTGATAGACTAAAAATAGATTTTCAAGAAAGTTGGTCTGTGGGGGAAATGGGAAAGCAATTACATGGAAAAAAATTAATGCAGAAACATTTATGTGGCTTGATCTGCTTTTCCTAGTTATGTTTGTGTTAGAATGTAGACAGATACACCTCTATCACTTCTTTGCAGACATGCTTGGCACTCAGGTTCCATGTGTAATGAAGTCTTGAAAAATGAGTTATCTGGTTATATTGTAGGAATAGAAATGGGTACTTAATGAAGTGGTACAAGAGTAGAAATTATCTGCCATGCATCATGGTTGTTAATCAATAAATACCTGCAGATTTTATTTCTGTATTTAATGATATCTAGAATGCTTGGCCCAAATCTGACTGGTGCTCACAACAGGTGAAATATTTGAACCACTCTGTGAAATTCAGACCAGGCCCTCAGTTATGCTGGAGTAAATAACCTATACTCTAACACTAATTATTTTTCCTTAATTAGCATAATTGAGAAATAGTACTGAAGTCACTGCCCTTGCCCCCTTTGGTGGGAAATTATTGCGCTGTTTTCTAGAAAACACCTTTTCTGCAGCTCAGAACCTCAGTCCAATGTAACATTTTTGGTGGGAAATTGTGTTATTTTGTAGAAAACACGTTTTCTGCAGCTCAGAACCTCAGTCCAATGTAACATTTTTGTGTAGCTCTGGTCTGGCGAGTGCAGGACTGGGACAGTCAGGGTGGATGGGTGCAGTGTGTTCCAGACAGAGATCGGATCCAGCACACACACCTGCGGGTGGGTGTAGGGCTGAATACAATAAATGTTAATGGGAAATATGAAAACTCATTAGGAGGGCCTGATGAGGAGAAAAGGTGGTGGAAATGGCAGTGATGTCAATAATGCCCGACTGTTCATTAAGTGTGGTCACAGTTTTTCCAGTTGGGGCTCACTAAAACTGCATTGCACGTTTCAGGATGAGTTTGGAGTCACCGAAAGGGTTCTCTCGGTTTCTCTGTAGTTGGCTGCTTGTTGAGCAAGTCCTCACCTTCCCTCAAAGCTGGGTTTTTTCAGGGGAAGTGCCTGTGGCTGCCTGTAATTCAACACCTCTCATTACTCATTAGCAAAGGCATCCAGGCTCACGTTGTGGAGGTTTCTCTTTAGTCAGGCTCCACTTAGGAGAAATGGCTGATTGATTTGTGACTTTCTTTGCAACTAATACTGGTTTACTTGTTGACATATGGGAGTTTGCATTCATGACGTATTTTCTGTTTTCACCTGGAAAATCTCTTAATTGTTACATCACAGAAAAGTAAATGTGCTGCACGTATTCTTTGGGATTGGTCTGTATCTGCTGCAGGGAGATAGGGACTGATACGGAGAGAGGAATGCTGTGGCTTGTTTGTGGCAGTTTGCCTTTCAGGAAGGGAAAGATCTGGTAGGGGATTTCTTGTGTTTATTCCTGAGGAAAGACTGAGCACCGATTCAGAGTTACATGGCTTGGATGCTTACCAGCCTGTGTACAGATACTAGCTCTACAAAACACTAGTTAGTGAGTACACTTCTTTCCACCAGCAAAACCATCCTCACACATCTGGCAGAGAAGTGAAAGGGGATTTCACTCCTGTATCTGTGTGTGGAGCTCCAGCAGGAGGTCAGTACTGCAAAAAGCATTTGCTTCTGCTGGAAGGGAACGGGGAAGGTGTTGGTGAGATTATTTCCATTCTCCATATTTTATCCATCTTTAGGCTTCAGGTGAGATTTTGAAACTCAAAGAACCTGCAAGACAAGGGTTTAAACATAGGGGAAATCATGTCCTGGGCAATGGGTCTGAGACAACACAAGTTAGGCATGCCTTTGGGTGGTTGCAGAGCCTATCAGACAGCTGTTCTGAGTGCAAGATTCTGCATCTACTGCATCTGTATGAAAATTAAATGGGAATAAATTCAGCCTGAGAGGATAAATAAATAAATACCAGACCAAAAATGCAGTTGGGCACCAACACATGCAGTGACAGTGAAGCTGGAGGTGTCTGATGTGTCCAGTTGGACATTTTGCTGTTTGTGAACAGGCTGGCTCATAACTATAGAAGCAGTCACTGAAAGGAAGTGCTGTGCGTGCAGGGACATCTGTGTCTGTCTAAAACACCCCAGATGCTGCCAGCTGCAGCTCTGGCCTGCAGGAGACACCTCTCTGCTTTGGGAGGAGATGTGTGATAGATGTGGAAGCGTGTGATGCACAGGTGCACATCTCTCTGGTCTTTGATGCTTCCTCTCACTTTCAGGTGTGATTCACATTTCTGTTTGGGGTTCTGTTTAGCTGTCTGGGTTTCTTTTCTGCTGCCTGTTGTGCTCATTACATTTTGGCTTCCAGTAGTCTTTATTTATCTGTAAATAGCTATAAATGTTATCGCTATTAAAGAGTTATTAATTCTGGTTTTTCCTATTTCCTGACTTGGTAGAGTCTCAATGCTCTGACCAGAGCTTGCTTTTCATGGCAAATTTGTGATAATTGGGAAGATTCTTGCATAATAAAAACCAGAGCATAAAGAAAAGAGGAGAACCTAATCCTCACATTTAGCTGCACTGTTATTCTGGTTCACAGGATTATGCTTTTGGTTCTTGCAGTGGCTATGGATACCTATTCATGTTCTGACTGTTTCATCAGCAGTGGCAGGTGGGCTCTGCCAGACTTATTCAGCTTCTTTGTCTTCCTTCTGGACAGTGTGTGTGTGTCATGTGTTCTGCACAGGGACATTTATCTCAGATTAGCAGTGACAAACAGAGCCAGCACTCTTCCATAAAAGCAAGGATTGCTCTGCAGACTCTGTCTATTGGCTGTGCAGCCCCTCTATGAATTAGTAGTAATTTAGTGAGATTAAAAACAGGAAGAGGCACCCCAACTCTAATTCCTATCCAGAGGTTGGGTGTTGCACACAGAGGCGCTCCAAAAGATGTAGGTAGTACAGGGCTGAAAATATGTTATTTGAATGGAAAGGGGAGGGAAAGGAAACAAGGGCACAAATCTGAGGGAGCAGGAACCAAATCTTCTCTGAAGAAATTCTGAAGTAAATCATGTTTGACACTCTAAGATCTCTTTAAGAAATAAGACAGAAGTTAGTGCAGTGGTTTTGATAGAACTGGCAGGCAGGTGTAGTAGAAGGGGAGATACACTGCATCAGTAAGGCACTGAAGAGATGAAGGCAAGGAATCTGTTTGGGATGATCTGCCTGGAGCAGATAATAAATAACAGCCCGGTTAGAGGGCATGCCATGGCCGAGCAGCCAGGGCTCCATGAGCAGGGCTAGCGCTGGTTGTTCCTCGCTGGGGGAGCCCCTGGCGAGCCCCGGCGCTGCCGAGCGCTGTGCACGGTGCTGTAGGTGGCACCCTTCCCTTTGCGATGCTGCTGAACCCGTGCCAAAGGCGCGCCGGGCTGGGGGGCCCGACTGGCTCGGGCCGCACGGCCCCGCTGGGCGCTGCTATTAGTGGTACATGGGGTGCTGCTGTTGGAGATACTGTTGGCTCTGTTGGCTGTGGTGCTACTGTTAGAGATACCATTGCCTCTGTTAGTAGTGATGCTGCTGTCAGAGATACTATTGCCTCTGTTGGCTGTGATGCTCCTGTTAGAGATACTATTGCCTCTGTTGGTTGTGATGCTGCTGTTAAAGATACATAGGATGCTACCATTAAAGCTACTATTACCTCTGTTGGTTGGTTGTGATGCTACAGTTAGAGATACTATTGCCTCTGGTTGTGATGCTGCTATTAGAGATACTATTGCCTCTGTTGGCTGTGATGCTACAGTTAGAGATACCATTGCCTCTGTTGGTTGTCATGCTGCTGTTAGAGATACTATTGCCTCTGTTGGTTGTCATGCTACTATTAGAGGTACTATTGCCTCTGTTGGTAGTGATACTCCTGTTAGAGATACTATTGCCTCTGTTGGCTGTGATGCTACTGTTAAAGATACATAGGATGCTGCTATTAAATATACTATTGCCTCTGTTTGTTGTGATGCTACTGTTAAGGTACTATTGCCTCTATTGGTAGTGATGCTACAGTTAGAGATACTATTGCCTCTGTTGGTTGTGATGATACTATTGCCTCTGTTGGCTGTGATGCTGCTGTTAGAGATACATAGGATGCTACTATTAAAGCTACTATTGCCTTTGTTGGCTGTGATGTCCTGTTAGAGATACCATTGCCTCTGTTGGCTGTGATGCTACTATTAAAGATACATAGGATGCTACTATTAGAGATACTATTACTGGCATGTTAAAAGGTGCCCGTTAAATCACAGTGTTGCTTCTCTAGAATGAATGTTGCTTCTCCAGGAGTGCTGGAGGTTTTTCCAAATGTGCGCTTGAGCGCCGTGGGGACTGAGGGTCCTCAGCCCTGTTTGTGCTGCTCCAAGTAGAGACCAGAAAAGGCTGGCTGGCTTCTTGTTGTGGTTTGGGAGCTGAGAGTCAGCGCTACAGAGGGGTTACTGTGTCAGCCGAGCCGGGTAACCCTGCATGGCAGAGCGAGAGATGGGCTGTGAATGAGGCTTTCATTGCCTGGTGCCAATGCTGTGGCCAAAAGCAGCCAGCTAAAAATGTGTCTCTAAAATGGGCAGTCATCTGATATTTTATTTACTGTTGTGGTTTGGGCATGGGTGGATGAAACATTTTAATAAATTACTGTAGCTTTTTGTCTGCTCACATTTATCACATTTCACTAATTCAAGAGGTATTTGTTACATGCCTAATAAATTGGACCTTCGGTGTGCTGCCTGATTTGCATGAAGGTGCTTGGAGAGGAAGGAAGGATTGGGACAAGGAGTATGAGGCAGAAAAAAAAGCTTTTCATTTATTATGGATGTGACCTAATCCTCCAGCACCAGATTCTGTGCCAGGAGATGTTTATTTGTGCCTGCTGCAGGGTGAGAGTGCAGGCACTCCCTGCCCAGCGTTTGCCACACTTCAGTGCAAGTTCTGCTGCTCTGTGTCATGGCTGGGTTCCCTCTGCCCTCTCAGCGCCCTGCAGGGCAGGGAAATCATGTCCCTGTGTAATGGGTGCAGTCTGAGTGTCCTTTCACCCTGATCTCCATCCTAACCCCGGCCACAGACAAAGGAATGGCATTTTGGCATTTTCTGCCAGAGACGGAGGGAACGCAGTGATCCTGTAGGGACAGCGATCAGAAAGGGTAAAATTCCAAAGCACTGCCCTGCAGTTGTGCTTTAAAAATGAAAAATGACGAGATACAGAGGGTGCAGGGGAGGAGCTGCTGCTCTGCTGTCTGACACAGAGTTCCCTCTCCCCTCATCTGCAGAGCCATGCTGCTTCCCGAGGTTGCTGCTGCTCAGTGCAGCACACAGGGCTTGCTCGTGTTGATGGGAAGGAGTTTTCCAGGAAGGGGAGGGGAAAAGAGGACAGCTGATATCCTCTCTTCACCTCCAGTGCGGGACCAGAAGGACCTCAAGTGATGCTCCACAAATAGAAGAGAAATTTTCACTTATCCCTCTCAGTGGTTGGTACATTCCCCTGCTCCTGATTAGTCCTTCAGCACTGTGCAGAGCCAGTTAGCTCACATCGCTGCATTTTTGTCAGGCACAGACATGCTTTTCACCCCTTCTCTCCCTTCCAAATCCACTTAAGGCTTCTTCTGGGGTTTGTTTTCCCTTTTTATTTCTCTTTTTGCAAAGCAGCCGTGAGAGAAGAATAAAATAATTTCGAGGAGCGTTGTGCTGTGAGGATTTTGACAATGAGTGGAAGATTGTAATTACTCTGTGCCATTAGGCTCAGTGGCTCTGGACAGATAAGCTGTATTGAAATGTGTGACCAGGGCATGGGATCATGGATTGTCTTTGCCTGTTGTCATGGAGACAGTGATGCAGGTGGCCTGTGCCTGCCTGCCTGTCACATCTTGTACATCAAACTGCTGCTGAGGGAAAATACGGTGCAGGCACGGGGGGAGCATTGCCAGCAGTGTTTATGGGATCAGGTGGAAGAGAATGAGATGAGTTTAAAGGCAGCTTTTTGTGGGATGCCTCTTTATGTTGTTTATGCCTTCATATGAGCAAAATCAGCTTTAAATATGTATCATTCTGTACATCATTATTATGTCTTTGCTGCTTTCTCAAAGCCAAAGTGTTGGTGGTGTTAGGCTGAGCTGGAAAGGGAATGGGAAGAATGGCAAATACTTTTAGGGGGGAGCTGGAGCAGGCTCTGGGACCCAACAATAACAGAGGAAAAGATGAGGATGAGTTAGGGCATCTTGTGGAAAATGTTTGCTAGATTTGCTGTAAAGTACTTTCTTTTCCAGAGCTGTTCTCTCTCATGGCTTTGAGGGCTATATTCTGTGATATTTCAAATGGGTTCTGACCCTCATCCCCTCCCCTTTCCAGCTGATGGTGCCTTTCAAACCACTGAGATGTACAGCAGTTTCTGACACTAAAATTAATCTGTGTCATTTTGGCAAGTCCCCCTTGCCTTGCACTGGCCATTGAACTGCCTTCCCTCCCAAATCTCTCTTTTCCTTGCAAACTCTTTGCAAAGAGAAGAGTGAAAGTGATGGTGCAAAAATTAACTTCTGTTCCTGTCAAATGTGAAGTGTTTGCCTCCTGCAGTACTTTTTATACTTCTGGAAGAGCCTATGGGAGACTTGCTTACCTCTTGCAGACTTTAATTGCACCTTTGTGCAAGATTTTGTGGCTAAAATTTTAATAGAATTTTAAAATAGAAAAAATTTTAAATAGAACTTTTTTTAAAATTTTAAATAGAAAAAATTATTTTTTTTTTTTTTTTTAGTTTCCTGGCTTAGTGCTTTCTAGCCTGCTATTGAGCTTCTCTGCACTCCAGAACCCAGCAGCACATGTTTTGGTTTCGTGTATTTTGGTGTTAGTAGGTGGCACAAATATTTTATTGCTACTAGGAGGAACTTTTATTTTCATCACAGTTCCCTATGGAGCATTTAACTAGAGTCAAATACTTATTTATGGGTCTGTCAAGGATACTATTGATGTGGGGAGTTATTGAATATTTATAATGAATTAGCAAAATTAACACCTTTGCACAGTGTGTGTAATTAACACCTTTATACAATCTGGTAAAGACAAATTGCATCAAGGGCAGTTCTGATCTGGGGGAGAGTGGAGGAGTTTCTGGATTCATTCTATTTTTTGACTCTGGGGTTTTTTTGCTATTTTTTGACCAAGCTTTGATGTAGGTTAGGTCTTTATCCCTGTTCTAAACATTGCAGTGTTTTTGACAAAAAGTGAAGGATGGAGGGGGAAAGGTCCTGCAGTTTGATGGTTGGTCCTGGCCAAGCAATCTGTTCTTCCTTCTCTTGAATGGCCAGTACATTTGCAAGAATTGTGGGACATTTGCCTACTTTCTCAGTCTATTGATGGAAGGCATTAGGTAAGTTGGATACTTCACACAAATGCACGATGAGAGTAAAAATGTTCAGTATAGTAGTGAGGGAATAGTGTCAGATGTTTGGAACATAAAGCTGAGCACTGAGGTTTCCATGTCAAGGTTTGCCCTTGGTGCAGCACAGAGAAGGAAATCAGCATTTCCTATGCCTTAAACTGGAAAGATTAATAATTAGTGTTACTAAAACTTTGTGACTCCTGCCTCAGAAGTGCTGTGAAATTGCATCTTGGCTGCTGAAGTATGTGAGGTAGGAAAGCACCTAGTGATGTTCTGTACCAGGTAATGGTGCTCAAGCCCCTCCATAGGCATCCCAGCAATCCATGAGAATTGCCTCCAGGGGGTGGTTACTGACAGAAGGCAATCTCAGCTGGGATTTTGGGTTCATTTGTGGCTGCCTTTAAAGGTGCTGTGGTGGCTTCAGCTTCCACTCAGACCCCCAATGCATCAGACCAGCTTACATAAAGATTTGCATCTCTCATACAGCTTTGAGATCACCAAGAGCCAGAAAAGGCCCAGATGTGTACATGTAAAGGTTTTCTAGCTGAAGATGAAAAAAACGTGTTTAAGATGATGCCTTAATTCATGTGCTTGAGGTGCTTCATTGTTTTTTTAATCATAGGTTGCTGGCACCAAATTAGCATTTTGTAATAGTTTTAGCATTAGTATTCAGGACAAGTCTGGGTAGGAGGGGGCTGGGTTGGGGTTTTTTTTTCAGTGTTTTTTTGTTGTTTTCTCCTGAAGCTGGAACACAGAGGAGGTTTGATGTTTACAGTAGTTGTACACAGTTTTAAAGAGCAGGTGAAAAATAACTAAATAAGAGTAATGTTAGTCCATCCTCAGGGCTTTTTAAATACAATGTTATACCTAAATAATTAATAAGAAACCACTTTAACCCTGGCACAAACAGGCTATGGTGTCACTGTGGTTGTTGCAGCCTCCACGGTGCATGTTGTTTTACATTACTAACAAAAATAACGTGCCAGAAGCCATATGGTGGTGCATCGTGAGTTTTGTGCTGTGCTGTTTGCTCTGTTAACACTCAGGAAATGTGTTTCTGTGAAATGTTGTTCAGTGCCAGCCCTTTGAGTTGTACTGGGTTACATATTTGTGGGGTCGGTTGGAGGATGCTGCACACTGAGGCGTTTCCCATTCCAGCTGCTGAGCAGCTGCTCCAGGGAAGGGAAAGGGAGCAGGAGCAGTGAAAGGCAGGGCTGGAAATGCCACAGAGCGGGGCGGGGAGTTTCCTGCAGGAACACACAAAGCCAGCAATCCCCAGGATGCTGTCTGCCATGGAGCAGTGTCTGTGTTTGGGTGCGAGCCGCGTTCCCTGTGTGCCGCCCTGTGCATCAAGGATCGCTTGGTTTGCATCCCTGAGGGTTTCATTCCCCTCCCTGGAAAAAGGCTCCCCCCTTTCCTCCCTCATCCTTCCTGTCCCCCTTCCCAACACATCTCTCCAAAGGTGGGCAGGCGTTGTGGAATGGAGCCCTGTGTCTGAGAACAATGGCAGCTGCAGGAGCCACTTGCACAGCTTCTGTCAGTGCTGCTGGCAGGGGTGTCTCTGACAAATAAATGCAGCACTGTGCTCCATCTAATGGCGTGGGTGGAGGGAAGTTTGGGCTCTGAAGCTGGGCAAAGGGAGAGAGTGAGTTGGCACATCCATTCCCTCTGGAAATCCTTGGTGTGTGACTGCTTGGGATGGAGACACAGCCTTTGGTGTCCCCTCTGGATGTCCCTGGTGTGTGATGGGATGGAGACACAGCCTTTGGTGTCCTCTCTGGATATCCTTGGTTGGTAACTGCTTGGGATGGAGACACATTACTTTTGTGTCCCTGGCAATGTCCCTCCCTGTTGGGTAGGGCTGCAAACCAGTGCAGATCAGGGCATGTTTGCAGGTGAGGCTGCACAAAGGCCGCTCTGGGCACTCCTGAGTTGCAGCTGGGGTCAGGAGCAGGGATTGCATTCCCCAGGGTGCATTTTCAGCTCTCAGGTTTCCTGTGTTTCAGCACTGGAGCTCACACAGTTTCCTGCACTGAGCTCGGTGCAGAGGGGAGCGTGCCTGCCTCGTCCATTTGCAGCTACCCAGCGTGAGCCTCAGCACTGAGATACGTGCCACTCAAACCGAGTGGCTGTGCCTGGTGCCAAGGGCCTTAAATCCTCCTGTGGTTGGTGTGCTTTCCTTGGCCCAGCCTGGTTTAGCTTGTTTACAAAGAGATAAGGCAGTGCTGTGGCTGTGGTGGCATAAGAAACAGCTCTATGGATCCCCCTGCTCACCAAACCCATGCTCTCTTGCACAAAACTGCAAGGAAGGGGTGGATTTATGGCAGATGGGCAGAGCTTCCTCCTTTAAAAGTTGCTTCTGGTCCAGGTGTGTCCTTTCCTAGAGTTTGCTTTTTATTTAATTTTTTTTTTGTCTTTTCTGATAGTGCTGCTCTCTAGGAGCCTGACAGTCCCCCTCCCCTTTGTCAGCCTTTGTCTCCTTTGTTCTGCCAGTGATGCCAACACTGACATGCTCTCAGTTCGAGTGCAGCTGTGGCACAGACAAAGGGGACCAGAGCTTGTGCTCTCACATGAGCATCATTTGGCTGATCAACAGACAGCAAAAAGCCAAAACTTTCCACATGTTACCAAGAAGCTGTAGGTGTGATGATTGATCATGACTTCAGGATGGGTGAGAATTGCAGTGAAGGTGGAATATTGCACAGCCCATTCTCAGGACTGGCAGACATCCTGTGTCTCTGAGTTTCAGCTCTCTTTGAAAGCCCATCCCAAAGCCTGGGCTGCCACAGCAGCCTCGTGGGTGCTCCACATGCCCTTAGTGAGAGCAGCTCCTCCTTTTTGTGTGCCTGGAAATGCCCCTGCACAGCAGAGACAATGATAACAAATATGCTAAAGAAGAAAACGTGCCTGCCCTCAGGGGCCAGGGTAAAGAGCTCCAGCAGCAGCGGGTTTGGATTCCTTCCAGCAGTAATGGAAGAATCACAGACTCAATTAGATTGGAAAGGACCCCTGAGAGCATGGAGTCCAACCTGAGACCTGCCACCACCTTGTCAGGCAGGCCGTGGTGCTGAGTCCTACCCTAAACACCTGCAGGGACAGGGATTCCACCCACCCCTCCCTGGCAGTGCATTCCAGTGCTCACTGAAAGGAAAGGAAGGAAGAGAGAGGGCAAAAGAGATCACAGTCCTGATTCCACAGCCAAGCACCCACTCCTCATTTCAGTTCTGAGTGCTGTTGGCCTCTGGAAGCCTGTCTGAAGGCTTGTTGTCAAGATGTGAATTACAGCCAGGTTCCTTCTGCCTGCTGCAGCAATTAAAGGTTGCTGTTAATTAAACTGGCTGACCATTAGCAGAGAACCTGAAATTTACACACTCTTAGCTGTTTCGGGTGATATATGCATGTGCATGCACAAGAGAGCTCTGCCTCTGGTGAAACGCTAAATCTGTCCCAAAAAAGATTATTTTTGTCCTCTGTGGGTTAAAAAACAAATGTAGCTATTTGTTGCAGTTCTGCCTGTGCTTTCCTTATTGAGAACCTCTGGGTGACTGTATGCACTATTAATCTTAGAGCTGGTTTTTCATACTGTTAGACTGGAGACATGGGGCAGGCAGAAAATAAGCTGATATAGTGTGTGTCCTGTTTCAAAGTGCTCCAGGATTTCAGTGCAGTTTTTCTTCTTGCAGTTTAACACTTGCAGCAATTACTGCTGCTCAGCCAGAGGTTCTGGTCTGTCACAGCTGGGAGGAAGTGCCCAGTGACAATTGTGGTTCTGCATCTCCATCAGCAGTCCCTGGTCAGTGCTTTGGAGGAGCTGCAGCACGTTAATTGGAATGTTTCCCTGCTAACTTGTCTCACTCAGGTTTGTGTCTGGTGCTGCTTCCAGGCGGGGGAAGGCTTCTCTTTGTTGAGGTGGCTGTTTATTGTTAAATCTTATTGAAATGTCTCATTTGTCATGTTGTCTCCTAAGATTGACTGGCTGCCTCTTTTTTTTTTTTAAGGTAGAAGCTGCAAGGAGAGGAGTAATACAAGCTAGATGCCATATTAGCTGTGAGATGGAAATAGGATTTAGCATTCCTGATAAGCTCACAAATTAAAAATGTACATTGCACACTGACCAGCTATGGGGGATTACATACTTTCTTCACATCTGAAGAAAAACACTGGTAGCAGTAACTTAAATGGATAGATAATATACACATTTATTATACTGAATAGTTATTTTTCATTCTATACATAATTTAGCCTTAATTTTAAAATTATTTTTTGCGGCTTGAAATTCAACACTAGCCATAGTTTGGGAGATTCTGACTGGGCTTCCTTGTAGTGTTTCCACCCTGACTAGCAGTATTAATCAGTGAAAGCAGTTAATTCAATAACATTTCTAAGTGACAACCAAAACTTCCTTCTTTTAGATTTTAAAGACTGAGAAGAAGAGGTTCCAAAGAGCCAGATCTTGATGCTATGACAGCACAGACTGGCCTGGCATGTCTGAGGCAGCACAGTGTGGGCAGTAAATATTGTGATACTGACAGATAACAAACTCCAGAGAAAACATGGGTTTTAAGTCAGCAGTTATTTCTTTAGTATTAGCTGAATTACCTCCCAGGCAAAAACAACCCCAAAATAAATGTGATTAAATTTATCGTTACAGCTATAATAAGAATCTGGAAGATTGCCAGTGCTCTTTTTATTAAGGTGGGAGAGATGATAAGGGTGATCCAGGGAATTATAAACTCATGACCCTCATTTAAGTGCCTAAGAAAATTGTTGAGAAAGTCATTATAGGTGTCATCATAAAGTACCTGTGTGTGGCTTCTACCACCCACAATTTGCAGCTTCTGGTGTCTCCTTCCTCGCTGCTTTGTCAATTGTTAGGCTGTCTCAGGAGATTATTTTTGTTTGTTTTGTTTATAAAAGCTCCTAAACCACTGGTAGCTTTCCTGCTGTTCTTTGTACCCTTTTAACATATTAAAATTACTGGTAAATTAGTAAACTCCAGCTATGTAAGATGATCCTTTTTCTGACCCTAAATGATTCTATGACTATAGAAAAAGTGAAGCCCAGAGCATGTTAAATAAATAGGACAACAAGAGAAGGTAAGCAAGGTGAACACCACAGTCGTTGGAGAGGGCAATAGTTGACATGAAAACTTGTGAGCTGTATTTTGAAAAAGAAATAGTCAAAAATAGTCATTTACCTGAAAAAAGTCAGAAAGATGAGATGCTTTGGTCTTTGAGTCCCTTAGTTATGCTCTTACCCCTCAGTTTCACAATATATATTCTGCTTTATCTGAGAAAGAAACCAGCTGAGATTTTGAAGCACTAGGCTAAATTCATCCTGGTCAGTCCAAGTGGAATTATACAGAGGGAGAGTTTGGTCCAGGCCTTCTGAATATTCTGAGAGAACAATTATAATGTAACCTGCAAGAAAAGCATGGAAAAATCTCTAAGAGCACCCTGTTACCAGCAGCATTCCTGAGGCACTTTTATTTGTCTTCCCTTTATTTTATGCTGATTACAGTTGTGTTTATTACATATGTTCCCTTCTTCTTTCCTGTAGATTAACTATGGAAGGATAAATGTGTTTGTACACAAATATGTTTACAATAGAAAACTGTCATCCTTTTTAAAGAAAAAAATTATGTATTGCTTACAACTACACATATATGCTTTTTAATCAGATCTTAAACATTTGCAAATTGAAAGAAAAAATATTTGAACTACTAGATTTGCTTTCAGCACAGGAAGAACTAAGGTAATAAGAATAGATTGTGTTTGTTTGTCTCTTCTATGCGTATCCCATATAAAAAGCACAACAATATAGGAAGTTCAGTTAATGTCTCCTCTCTTCTGTAAGTGACTCAGTATTCCTTTCCTGCTCTCTGCTGCCTTTTACATGTTTGGACATGTCATTTGGCTTCTTGGCGCATCAGGTCGTGACAGAAATTATATTTGTTAATAAGAATTTAGCCAATTGATGGTTTTGGGCACCACTCAGAAGTGTGGCTTGTGCTGTCATCCTTTTAGCTGAGCTGCACCAAATGGGATCAGGGTGTTCTTGTTCCACAAGGGGATGCCCACAGCTGCAGTTCTTCAGGATCAACAGCTGTGCTTTCTTTAGTTTCACATCCTGCCTTAATCTGAATTATTGCTCAAGTCCAGGCAGGTACCATCCTTGGAGCAAACAGGCCCTGTTTGAGCAGACAGAGAACCAGCTCTGTGCTGTGTGTGTGATTAAACACGAGTTAATTCCAACATAAATCCACCCACACAGTGATCTTGCTGTTACCCAGAGTTCATGAGACTCATCACTGGAAAGGGGAAATGCTGCTCTCCCAGCCCTGCCTGCTGAGGGACACAGCTTCGTGTCTCAGCCTGATCCCAGCCCTACCCAAGCTATTCCTGACCACAGCCAGGCCCTGGCAGCACAGAAACAGCATTTTCACAGCAGGAAAAGCCTCCCTGAGCTGCCTCCCAAGCTGTTCCACAGGCAAAGGTCAGATCATCGTTCCTGCTGCTGTCTGTTCCCCAGATCCACGCTGCTTCTTGTGGCACGACTCAGGGAGGGAAAAGCCCCACCAGAATTAATCTTCATAATTTTAAAAGTGTTTCCTTTCCCTAATTAAACATTTTTAGGCAACCAAACCAAATCATCGGAGGTGAGCAGAAGATTTTACAACTCCGCCTGTAACTTTATTTAAGAATGCAGAGTTTCTTTGGCGTTCTGTGCTGTGGAAAACTCTGTTAGCTGAGGTTGCTGACAAAAGCACGAGGTGCATTTATAGCTCAGGATCCAGGACGAGCAGATGACAGCTCCATTAACCAGCAGCACAAATGGCCTGGGACATTAACCAACAAGGGATTGTGCTCCCCATTAGCCCTGGTGGAGGCAGCAGCGCTGACCAGATCATCACTGTGGCTGGGGGAAGATGGTTTTATCTTCAATTCCCCCTTGTTCTAGGGAGCCAGGTCATGATGATAAATCCCCCCCCCCTCACTCCTTCGTGTTAATGTTATTCTCTTGGTCTGCACTGCCGTGGAACTGCTTGCACTGCACTCGTGGTGGGCTGTGACAATTTATGCCTGCAGAAAAATCAGGATAGTGACTCAGCAGGCCTCACTCAGTGCAGATTACTGGGAAGATTGTGTGTGGTGCTCACAGCTCTGTGTGAGTAAGAGGCGTCTGTGTCCCAGAATTAGGCTGTTGGGTGTCCCAAGGCCACCACAGACAGGTAGCTGGAAATACTTGCTCAGGGAGGCTGTGAATGAAGGTCAGTCAGCGCTGATGAACGAACACAGCTCAAGTGGTGACAGCTGTGCTCTCTGGTGAGAAAGCTGCTGAGAATTATAATTGTGGGGATGACACACAGATGCTCTGAAGCCTGCAGAACTCAGGTTCTGTTCCTGGGCATGCCCCTGCTGCTGGCTCATTGTGATTTGGTAGAAGAGACACCAGTGTGTTGTGCTGGCCAATTAATGGTCTCTCAGTGAGATTTCAGTCCTCGTTTGGCTTAACAGCTTTTCCAAAATGCTGAGTAACGGAAAGCAGGGTCCTGAAAAGCAAATTGGTGCCTTGTATGCAGAAACGGTGACTAGAAACTGAGCTCCTTGCTGCAAGGGGAGACGTGTCCTGCAGCATACGGTCGAGATATCAAAGGTGTTTATTCTTGGTTCCCCTTTCAGTATCCATCACATTTCTGCAGTCCTGGATTTGCAGAGACCCTGAGATTGGCAGAGCACCCCTCAGCTGTGCCTTTGCCCTTTGCAGCACGAGCTCCATCCTTCTCCAAGCAGCCACAATGTAAAACCAGGTCAGGTAGTTCTGTCCTAAGGCTGAGCCACGTTGGTCCTGGATGCAACTAAAGCACAGGGAGTAGAGGTTTTCCCAGGAGGTAAATGTGATCCTTTATAAGCAGGTGTTTATGAGCTGATAAAAATGATCTCAAAGGCCAAGAATCAGCCCCACAAGTGGAGAGTGCAGGAATGATCAGTGGCCGTTTCTCCCACTGTTTTGAGTCAGAAATCAATCGGAGGGTTTAGTGCCAAGAGGGTTAAAGCACTTGTAATTCAGTGCCTGCCAGGTGGGCAGAATAATGAAGCCTGCATTTCTGTGTTGGTATGGTGTAATTCTCTGCCAGAAGTGGCAGCTCCGTGGATTTTCTCTGAGCACATGCCTGGTGGTCTGTCTGATGAGGTTTGTAAGTGTTTTCTGTTGTCTGCATCTTCTTTAAGATCCAATGCACAAAGTTAAGAGGAAGTGAGAAGTTATTTCTGGTTTTGTGTGTGTTGTCAGCGAGCCACCAATGCGGCCAGGAAGAGCATTCTTCTATCTGATTTTTCAATTCTCTGTAAGCCAAAATTAAAGCATTCTTTCTATTCTGAAGATCTGACAGTCAAAGGGGTTTAATTCAGAAAAATGTTTAAACCATCTGTATTTAAAAAGAGCTGGGTCATTAACAATGGGTTCCTCTAGGTGTTTAATTGGCTGTTGGGATAATTATGGGTGACTTCTATCAGCACCATGAGCGAGTTACTTGATTAGAAACCGAACCGATCAGAGGCAGAGATGCTTTATAAACCTCCCTGTAAGTCTGCAGCTGACTTAAAGGAGAGGTCAGCAAAATTTTATAGCAGCCAAACAGTTTGCACAGATTATGACACGTGACTCAAAGAAATCTGCTGGGCTGAAAAAGGGGATCCAAGTTCAGTTTTCACAGACCAGAGATGCCAGTAAAGTTGAAAAGCAGATTCTGTTTGGCATTATCACCACCCACTTTTCCCAAAGATGTTCTACTTTTCTGAGCAGCCTCTCTGTTGCTGTATCTATAAATAAGTGTATAACTGTATGCATGTGAGAGGTTCAAGTTTAGGCTTATATTTAAGCTGAAAGGTTATATATAACACAACTGTACTAAAGATGATAAAAGCCTCATTGTTCTGTTCATGTTTTATCTCAGTGTAGTGTGTATGTTCATGGGTGTGTGGGCATACAGACAGATATTAACATAGGCAGACATGCACAGGACCAAAAAGCAGTCCTGATTCTCTATTCAGTTTCTGCAGTTGGTGTAATTAACTTTCATGATGCAAATGGAGTAATTCTGTTATATGACAATAGGCCAAACAGACAAAATCACAGACACTTGTGAAATCCACAGCCTGCCTTATTCTCTATATCTTTTATTTTTATTAATTTTTATTTTGATTTTGACTGATTTGTCATCTGTTGCTAGTCAAATGTATATGGTTTTTAGGTTCCTGCAGGAACCCCATAATTGTTGTATTCTTCATCTGGATTTCTTCTCATGTAGATGGCATCCTAAATTTTACATTACATCACCAGCTGGTTGCAGAAGGATGCATCAAACTTAAGAAGGAAATGTTGAGCTGCTGGAACATCACTTACAAAATCCACACTGCAGTTACCCTTTATCTCCGTGTTTTGCAGAAAGAGTTAACAGCTGCACTTGCATGGCTGAAGAGAATTACTGCTAATTATCTTCTCTGGTGGGTCAGGCTTTCCAAGAATCAGTTTATTACAATGAGAACTGTCTCTCATCTCTCTCTTCAATATCTCTCTCTCTCTTCTTTTCCCCCCTAGGAAAATATTTCAAAGGATGTGCAAAACATGCTTGATTGTTTGAAGAGGAGTAGTTTTTGAATTTTAGGTGGAAAAGTAGTTTGTGAGCTTCTTCTTGGGGATTTATTAATGGAAGGTTTTGCCTGTATTGCTAAAATGGACATATAAGTGTTATCTGGATAGTTATTCCTTTTCCTTCATTGTATTTCTGTTGGAAAGCAGAGTCCAGCCCCACTGACACTTGGGGTGGTTTTCAGCCAGTGATAAATACACGAGGCGTTAGAGCCCATCTCCAGTTCTTGTGTGGATTTCTTGTTTGTGCCTTTGTGTTATCTCCCCTTGATAAAAAATGGCAGAGAGGAAGTTTTCCCCTTTAGTGACTGTGGTGTGGTTTGGTGGTGTGGTGATTATTGCTCAGCTCATTTTTTGTACTGTAGAATATGGCTGTTCCTGCATGCTTTCCCTTTGAGAAAGCTTTAGATTTTTCCAGTTCCAAGTAATTTTAGACTTGGGCTAGTGAAATGTGTAATTGTAGATGCTGTTTTGGTGCCCTAGTAAATTCTTTCCTTTCCAAGCTTAAAAGGCTGACAATTGCATTGTTGGAGGTGTCACTGGAATCACACCTTGAGCTGGCAGGAGGACACCATGCCCATTCCATCTCCTTGTAGGACATTTGGCTGTCGTTTGGGGGTGTTGTTTTGCTCCATGTGAGGCTGGTTTGAGGGACACTCTTCATCCTCTCTTGGTTTCTCACCAGGGTGTGGGACCTGTCAGGGTATACAGCCTCTGGGAGACAGAACGGTCAGGTACCACAGCATCTCACACTTGTCTAGCACCCTGATTTATTGTTTTGGTTCCCCTGAAGTACTTGGGCTGTTCCACATCCTGGCTTTTATTATCTGAGGAATATTATCAGTGGCAGATAATTTCTCTGTCGTGGAGACAGATTTCAGTTCATGCTTTCTTGGGTTTGAGACTGGGTTATTCGATTCTATCTGCCTTTGCCCTTTGACTCTTGTAAGTAAAATCAAAAAGCTGCAGGAAGGCTGCTGCCAGAAATCAGCTTTTCAGAACAGGAGGAGTCTGTAGTGTTCTGTGTTCAGTGGTGTGTCAGTTGTAAACTCCTCATGCTGATTTATAGAGCTCTGCATGGCCTTGGAGTGTCTGATGAAAGTGTCTCGATAACCACCCACGGGTGCTGCCTTCCTGGCTGCCTGTGGAACTGGGTTTCATCCTGCCACTCACAGAGCACTGCACCATTATTCTGCTGAAATGCTCTGTCCCTGATAAGAGCCATCATTCCACTGAAGTTTGGTAAAAGAAGCCTGGTTTCTGGTGGCACTACCTGACACCAACAGCAAGGTTCTCAACTGGCTTTCTGTTACCAGTGATGCAAGTCACACAAAACAGCAGCCTTACCCAAAGGGTCTTCATTGCTTAGAAATGCATTTTTATTGTAGTTTTGTAAGACTTTTCTTAAGGAGACAATTAGTGATGCAGTCAGAAAAAATGGTTTTCTCCTTTAGGCATTTTTTTCTGCTTTTCCTTCAATGTGTTGGAAGGAGCAAGTGTGTTTATGAAAATCCTGTCCACACGGAAAAACTCTTCCCTCTAAGTGTTCTTAGTTTTTATTTACAAACTAGACAAACAAGAAGGCTTGGGTTGTTTGGTTTTTTTTAAATTCTAAAGAATTATGTATTGTTTTCCTTAAGGTAAAATCCCCATTTCCCTTACCAAATGAGAATCTTTAACTCCACAGAGAAGAGTATTGATTTGTCTCCTACAGTGAAATTGCTGAAGCATAAAGGAAACGTGATGTTTGTGGTGCTTAAAAAAAAAAAAAAACCCCAATGCTTAATTATTCTCCTTCTCCCTTCTTATTCCAGCACCTTAAGGTACAAATTAAAAGATGGGCTGTTAAGAGGCATTGTTCTTCCTCAGGTCATACCAGTTCAGAGGTGGGCATGCAAATCAGTCCCTCAAATAAGAGCTTTTACACTGTGTATGTGTAATGTGGTTAGGTTACATAGGTTAGTTTTCATAGAAACCTGTGAAAAGTAGAAGATGACCCTGCTCATGGCTGGGAGTTGGAGTGCTGCCTAAAGATTTTTTAGCTTTTTCATGTATTTGTAGCTTCCCTTTCCATGTGCTGTATTGATACTGCAAACAGATTTCACATTCATGAGATAATAACAATGACCATGAGCTTCAATTAAAGTTATGAACATATCCCAATGGGAATCCTCAAAGCTATCTAATACCCAAGTTTACATTTTCAGTAAGTTGAACTTTTTCCCCCTCTGCTCAGTTCCTGCAATCTGTGGATTTTTGTTGGCAAGGTGAAATCCTTCTATGGAGGAAGTAAAAGGAGAATGAGGCCTGCAACCCGTGCTGTGGACTCGTTCCTCCAAAATACAGGTTCCTCTTTAACAATTGCATATATATGTTTGGGATATATTGAATCTAGGGAAGTACCATTTCCTTTCCTTTATTACATATCCATTGTATTGTTGAATATAAGGAAAATGTAATAGAACTGTCACACAAAAGAGGTGAAAAGGATAAAACAACACCCTTGGTTGCTTTTGAGCTCCTCATTCTGAGTAGAAAGAAGGTTCTGGTTTGGGATATTTTTTGGTTTTGAGCTGATCTGTTTAGAGCTGTTCAGATGCTGCATTTCAGTAGGCCTGACTGGCAGGATTATGTGTTCAAAGCTGGAAAGACCAGCAGTGATGCACGCCACATGTAGAGGGACTTACATTTAGTTGTAAAATTAAAAATTTAGATATACAGAAATGTAAGGCAATTGGGAGAAAGAATAGGGTCAGTGACATTTGCTGTACAATTAATCCATTTGGGGGTGGATGGAGAGGAGGGAGACATACCTTACATATGAGAAAATTATGCTTTCCCTGGTGGGTGCTCAGAGCTCTTCATTAGCAGTGGCAGAAAGGAAAATATCTGATGCCAGCAGCATGGGAGGGTTGCAGGCTCTGTGTTCCCTGTGGAATGATCTGCACGAAATCTCTCCTGTTGCTCTAACAGCAGCTTGAAATAATTGGTAATCTCTTAGCACAAGCCTCCTGTGTTTCATAAAGGAACTAAAATCTGCAAAATACATATTTTTTTTCTGCCTTAACACCTTCCTCTGCTATTCCCTTCCCTGCTCTTTAAGAAGCTGTTATTCAGAGGTAGCTGAGATACAAGCTCATGCTTCTGGAGGTTGAATAATGGTACAGAGAGTGGTGCAGGGGCAGAGCTCGCACATCCTCTGAGCCTTCCTCCCCACCCTGTCTCCTCCTTCTCCCTCTCAGGGTGCACACACACGCTGCCAGAGTTCTGCTGTTGCCAAGTGAACAGCTCCAGCTCGCACAGAGCAGAGCCAATGGCATCCTGACCTCTAAACGCTGAAGAGAGAAAGGGAATCCAACAGATGCCATCTTCTCTGTGCCCCCCTTTCACAGGGAGAACACAGGATGATGGAGGTAATTCATAATAGCTACTTGTGTTCTGGTGACACAGGCAGTAATACCTGGGGAAAGAAACAGAACAGTTCTTCCTGTTTAAACCTGTTGGCGTCTTGAGCACAGTTTTTTAGGCACAGCAAAGAAACGAATGAATTTTTTCTGTAAACCATCAGTGCCAGTGACAAAAGTGCTTGTGATTGTTGCCCTGTGGCTGGATTGAGTCTGCTAGTGTTATGTGAGGAATATAGCACACACCTTGCAGTGTGAAGGACTGCAGCTAGTTCTGGATCTGGAAGGAGAAGGATAACCATATTTCCAAGTGTGAATGAGAGCAGCATGTCCAATATTATTGTTTGCATGTCACAACCACTGCAGACACAGTCCCAGCCCTCTCAGGCCAGCAGAAGCCAGCTGCATTGGCAATCCTGTTTAGTGCTTTGCAGAGCTAATCCCTTGCTTGCCTCCTTAGCCCAGCTGATGACTGCAAAAGAGTGATAGAACTTGGAGGAGCTTGCTACAGTCAATAATTCTGTATTGCACAATGAAATATAATGTTACAGTTGTCACTTTTAATTAACAGATGACACATTGTCAATCTGCAATCAATTGAATTTAATTTTCAGGTTTGAACTCCCCTTTGCATTCTTACCATATTAACTGTCCTTACATTTAAAAAAAAAATGCATAAAAGCATAGAATTGTGCTTGATTAAAAAAATAGTTCTGATCCATAGATTTCAAGGAAACTAAACAGCTCAGGATGAAGTCTCACTGGTGTCTCTGCTCTCAGAATAATCTTTCTTCCTTTGTGCAAGGTCTTAGCAGTTCCTTGCTGTCCCTGCCTGGATGGTGCAGGGCAGGCACCTGGTACCTGCCACCTTCTGCAGAGTTTTTTAAAAATTCTCTTGTGTGAAATTCACTGCATACAAATCCATTTGTCTGTCTCGACTGTTGTTGTGTTGAGTGGCGCTCCCAATGTGCTTATTGCCATGGTATCTAAGCACTTTTTAATATGTTCCATCTGAAATTTGCTATGTATTTCAAGCTTAACAAAGCTTCAGTAAGAGGAAGGCCTGGACTGAGGAAGAAATGACACTTTGGAAGAGCAGTTAAAGAAGAAAAATATGTTCAAATTATCCCAGTTGTTACGTTATTCCTTCCTTCCCCACAGAGGATTTATACAAATGAAATTTTGGTATGCAAACTAAGGCTGACTTTTGTCAGTTCAATTTATGCTCTGAACCTGGAGATTATTGATTGCTCTGTCACTTCCCATAGCTGCACCAGTCACTAATCTCCTCTGCCTTTCCCCTCTTTTTCTGCCCCCACACAGCTCACCCAGGCTTTGTCTGTGTTGGGCAATCTTGCAGTGTAAATAAATTGATGTATCAGCTGCACCGTTATAGACTTCTCTTACAAGCACCCTTCTGGTGTAGCAGTAAACTCAAATTGCTTATTTCTTTTGGCAATTAAATCCAATTAGATAATCTGGACTACAGCTTTGCAGTGTGCCCATTTAAGGATTTTTCACTGGTGTAACTGAATCTATTCACGTGCCAGTATAGTTTATTTCTTTGCTTTATGTTGCCTCTGAAGGACTTTGGGGTGTGATCCCACTGAGCTCTGGGTGTACCTTTGCACGTGTTCACACAGAGAACACACTCTGTACTAAAAATCTCACGGGTAAGAACAAATATTGACTTTCCCTGGCTTTTCATGTTGCACAGGTGGCTGTTTCTGACCTGCCAGGTTGGAAGTTAAGCCACTGTCTATAGAGTCAGAGGAATATACTTGAGGTGAAAGTGAAGAAACCGGCTCAGTTTTGCTTTCCTGATGTTCAGAACCACACCGTACAAGAGAGAATCTTATCATTCTGTAACTGCTGTAAGTGCTTGAATTTATAGAATTCCTCTTGTCTGGAGAAGTCCAAATGCTTTAAAAACTGTCCTTGGTTCAGGAGAGTTAATTTTGAGATACAAAATAAGTGTACGTATTAGAATGTAATGTAAAATCATCTGTGGCTCTTAAAATATTTAACAGCATAAAGTGGATCATTCCTCCCTAATTTTACACAACTGTGTGGAATTCATACAGTGTCATACAGTGGCTATTAATCACCCAGATAGAACTGTCATCTCTGTGGGCCTCGCTGGAATTGCTAAGGTGCCCTCTGCAGAAGGCACTGTGGCTAATGTTCTCATTACCAGCTAATTGGCTAAAGAGAATTCTCTCACACTGCATTTAGCCTGATGGATATTTTCCATCACCTGATGGATGGAATGGACGGCCAAACCAATTATCACAGCTGGGAGTGCTGCTGTACACTCAAATTCCAGGCAGGGACAAAGGACCCTTGTGGGGTTGTGTCCAGTGGGTGATGCTAAACTGCCAAATGGATTTGGGTGCTTTGGTAAAAGCTCAATTCAGAATACCTTGATGCTTCTGTAAACCAGGCAGCCCCTCTGCTGATTTTGGGTTGTGGTGTCAGTATTTTGACCCTAAGTGGGTGTGGAGGGCTAAAAACAAATTGAGTAATCCTGAGGTGTTAACAGACAGTGTCCTGGAGACTTTATACCTGAATGTGCCTTGTGATTCAAGACTGCTGGGGTATGTGCTATTTGCAAAGTAACCCCCAGATGCAGGCGTTATTCAAATTATTTTTGTGCTTGTTTTCCTTTCATGTGGCTCTCAGAAATTTGAAGGGATGCTTGTGCAGTAATTGAGATGGGAAGTTGTTTGGTTCTTTTCTTTGTAGTTAAAGATTTAATTTTTGGGATCTTTGTTTGAAATGCAAAGGAAATTTTCTGAACCAAGGGAGAGCAGGTGTACAATTCCCTTTCAGGCCTAGCTTTGGGTGTTTTGGGAACATTCCCTGTTTTTCCAGCATCAGTGGAAAAGCTGTCTTCCCCATGGATTCTGGAAAACCATGCTCTTAGAGACTTGGCTAGGAACCTCACTTTCAGTAATGCATTCCTTCTTTTTTTTTTTAAAGTCATATCATTTGTAGCAGCGTTATTTTAAATAAGCTTTCCTTGCTTCATTAAAACCACAATGAGAACCAGAAGAGAAGAAATTTCTCAAACAAGGGCAGGTGACACAGGAGAATGCAGATTCCTTTTCATGTAGAAAACAAAAAGTGTGCGTGGCCTGTTCCTTTTTTGTTCTTTGCTGCAAATTCTGCCTCCTCACCAGAGGGACTGCACAGGTGGAGAGTTTGGGCTCTGTCCCTGGTAGGCTGCAATCCAAATGGATAAGGGAGGAGAGCAGAGGAAAAGGAGAGGGTTTCCATGAGCAAATCATGTATCTGTGTGCATGGAAGTGCATGGATTGCAGCTTCTCCAGGTGTTTTGTTATTGAGATTGCTAAAGCAGTTCCCTCCCTTGCATAGATGGGCTTTGTTTCGTGCTTCAAAGTTCAGTTCATTCTTGAATATAATGCAGCTCCCCATTGGTTCTTCAATAATAAATACATCAGGATAAAACTTTAATGGTAAAATAGACACTATTTCTGATCAGAACTAGACCAAAGCATGTGCTGTCAAGCTCAAGTGGGCGAAATTTGGTGTTAAACTTTATTGGTTCTATTAGCATTTTAATGAAAAGTCTTCCCAGGCATTCCCTAAAGGTAAAGAAATGAGCTGTCTCTTAAAAACTGTATTTTATTGAGAGGTGCAGCCCAAGATGCAATAAGTGCACTCCTGGGCAAGGAAAAGGACAGTTTGGGCCAAGGCTAAAATTGCAGTCAGCAAAGAAGCATACATTTGTTTCCCTCACCTGCCAGTAATGTGTGATTTTCCACATGATGGCCATAATCAACTTGAAGTGGGGTTTTATTTGGCATAAACATCTGTTTCTCATTGTTCTGGGTGAACCATCCCAGCTCTTTTTTTCTTAAAAAAATAGAATTGTATTTTAACAAATTGATTGTCTCTGTCCGCCCTACCTGGATTCTAGCACACGCAGCCCTTGATTGTAGATGGAATTATGGTGCATGTGGAAAATCATTCCAGGTTTCTTGGCTCAAGTCTCCTGGGGGATCTCAAAGTGACAACTGCCTTCGTGGGAAAAGGATGCTTTGTGTGACTTATGCTGTTCAAAGGAAATAGAAATTCTGGGTTGAAAATCAAATCTATTGCAAAAGAGCTATTTAGATTAATTTATCTCTAATTTACAGGAATAAAATAAATTGGTGGTTGGCTTATTACATTTTGCAAGGAACGTGCACAACTGTTGGGCTAATGTAAAAATGGCATTTCAGTAATAATTATGGATATCTTGCTTCAGCCTGATTTAGAAACATGTTATTGAAGTGATAGATCTGTAACATCTGAAAATTTTGTTAGTGTTTTCCTGGTGGTTTAAGGACAGCTGGTATCTCTTTTCACGTGCTTTATGATCAACTAAGGAAGCTCTTCTAATATATTATCTTCTTAATTGCAAAATTGCAAGGAAAAACTTAGAGTCAATAGGATTTGAGTTGTTTTCCGTAATGCCTTTTTCTGGACTGGTTTCACCTACAGGCTTATTTCTTAGTAACTGTGTGGACACACGAGGATCAGGCACCTGGTGCATCTTCCTGCTCTCACGGAAGAAAATGGAAATGAAAATTTCCACTAAAAGTCTGATTGAAGCCAAATTGCCTTTAGAAGGCAGGGGCAAAAGGGAGTTTGGGGAAGACAGGTCACTATAGATAACTCATTTATATGAGGTAGAACAAACGAATTTAGATAACTCATTTATGTGAGGTAGAACAAATGAAGTTGGGACACAGGTCAGCATTTGAAATCCAGGTACATGCACGTGATGGGCCCATGATAATGTGGGATTTAAGGGTTTTTTGGAGTTTTTGGTCTTTTTTAGCTGTTTTTAAACACACAAGGAGAAGAATACTTGCATGATGGCCACTACATCCCTCCTGTCTGGGTTATGTGCCAGGCCCTCTGTGAAATAACGAGACACCTTTTATGTACCTTGTTATAGTTTTCCTTTCATTCCGTGAGCAGAGCTGATTATTCAATTTCAGTGTCCACTAAAGCAATCTCCCCAAGCAGTTAAAATAAAACTCATTACCTTGTGTATGTGATATGGTATGTTTAGAATCCTGAGGATGTGCTGCAATAAAACTTGTGCTAGCTTTCCCTCTCCATGGCAGCAGATAACAAAATTTCCACCGTGTCTGAGAAACTGGAAAGATGAATCCCCACAGACTGGGGACTGTTGTTTCTTTGTCTGCTGAGCAGTAGTTATTTATTTGTGAGACAAGCCCAGAAGTCACCTCCAAAGGTGAAATCTGTAGTTCTTGAAGATGAAAATAAGCATTCTGTGACTGATAAATGGCCAAGTTTTCTACAAATACGGATTTATATTTTTCTTCGCCCTTTATTTTACCACATGGTTCTTCTGAACAGCATGGAAATATTTTGACTCCTTTTGTATGGCCTGGTTTGGTTTGGTTGGAATCTGGCTTGGTTTATTCTTACACTGCAGTTGTTACTTTATGGGTCATGCATGTCTGTACAGGCTGCTGTGAGCATTGCATTGATGTGGGCTCTGATCAAAACAGGTGTTACTTTTATCCAGTTTTGCAACCTCTGATTTTAATGATGGGGTCCTGGCAATTATTATTGCTGGGGAACTGCCTGAAGCATTGATTTCTTTGGTTTATCCAGTGAAGCTGTAAAATGAGCATAATCAGACAAACGAGTTTCCAAAGACATGGTGTATAATTTGGGTGTTTGGTGTGATTTCTCCATACCTGACCAACAAGACAGAATGCATATGGTTTGTTTGGATTTGCTTTTCCTCTCTTTTTTGAAGGAATAAATAAATCTCCCCCTTTTTGTACCTCAGGGCTATTCTGTGTTACCAGCCTCTTTTCCAAGTCTTCCAGGATCATTCTCAATGCAAGCTTTTGTTTCAGAAAGTAAAATAAAAGCTGGGAAGAATGTTTATTGTTGTAGTGTGTGTTTTTATGTATTTAAGTTCTCT